>CM047001.1:81057374-82290899 GCA_025698465.1 Gossypium longicalyx | reverse complement strand
TTTCCAGTAGAAGTTTTCATATACAAGAAATGAACATTGCATGGTACACCAACATGGCTATATCAAGCCAGCAAATAAAACACAAAATGTAGCGGTACAAGAAAAAAAGATCCTTTGTGTTCAAAAGGTATTCTTGCTTGCTTAATCAATAGGTTGTTCTGTTTCCTAAAATATGATGGTATTCACAGGGCATTAGACAAGATTAAAAACGATTTAGATTTAGGTGGAATAGAAAGGTTAATGGTCAACCTTGCCAGGCAAAGAATCATAACCAAAGATGCTGAACAGATGGCTGAACTAGACAAGCAGTCACATATCTTAATAGAAATTCTTGTAGTATTAAAGAACACAAAAATAATGTCTTTTGGTGTAAGAACACACATGAACTATCCAACTCTGACAAACTAGAGCAAAGTGGATTACCTGCTGGTCATCATCATTTTCAGCATGGGTTATTCCTAGCAATCTCCAACCTTCAGCATTCTCAGGATTTTTCAGAACTTCAGCCTCTAGGGCAAGCACTGCTTCACTCAAAAGTCCTTTCCGAATAGCTCTTGACCTTCTTTTAAAGGATTTTGATGACCAACATATGGATTCATATCAAAAAATACATAGACACCCCTTGAAGCGTCCGACCGCTGAGGAACCTACAAGTTTTCACAACCAAAACATTCATGTAGAATTAAAAGAGGTTATAAAGTGAACTTCTTCAAGGCTACCACACTTACTCATCATATGAATTTGCCCAGTATCACATGAACTATCTCCCAAAGCCCCCTCACCAACTTGACGATCAAATTCTTCTGCCCAGTCATCAACATGCAACTTTGAGAATTCATTGACTCATTGATCATCGACAGACTCTTGTTGCAATCTTTCAGAACCAAATTCATTGGCCCAATCGTCAGGTCGACAGAAAACCTATTAACCATCAAGTCAAGAACATTTAATGAAATGAAGAAAATTAGAATATTTCAAATAAGAATAAGAGCTTCGCACACGGTTTAAGAGTCTCAAAATAATACATAACACGCAGAATCATTAGTCGCACTTTGTATCCTGAATAAACAAATCAAAAGACCCTAGTTGTTCTCATACAGTAGCAAACTCCTCAGCCCATTGATCAGGTTGAAGAAAATCAAAGAACCACCAACCAGAGTAGCAGATTCTGTATAATAAGAACATTTATACAAATTACAATGTTTTTAGCTGGTTTAATACCAAACAGAGATATACAATTACAAGAATCAACAGTGACAGTTTATCTTCTAACTTATTACAATCAATAAGCTCTCACTGCTCAATTTAGTAGCAAACTCCATGACCCATTGGTTTGGCCCATAGAAATACTAAGAACCACCAAAACAGCGAGTAGCATATTTTATAAATAACAAATATAGATAATCTCATATAAGATTTACAGGTTTAGTTGATTTAAAAGTTCAACTGAAGATGTAATAATACAGAATCATTAGTCATTCACACTTT
Organism: Gossypium longicalyx; assembly: GCA_025698465.1. NCBI lineage: Eukaryota > Viridiplantae > Streptophyta > Magnoliopsida > Malvales > Malvaceae > Gossypium > Gossypium longicalyx. Next base: position 82,289,411 of record CM047001.1, on the reverse strand, counting down.
ATTTGTTAAATCAGCTGAAGATGTAATAATACAGAATACTCAGGAATGTGTCATAGCTAAGAATCAATCATAATAGTGATGAAAACTAAGTGTTTGAATTGATTGCAAGGTTATACTTTTTTCAAGGAACACTTCCTTGCGAATGTCAAATATCCAGTATGCCCTCGAGTTTCAGCAGATGGCCAAGCCATGATTGTTGGAGAACTTGCATTGTCCCCCACGCTTGCTTCACTTGAAGGCGGCCTCCTCTTGCGTGGAGAGCATGCAATGGAATTCCCATCATTGACCTTCGAGTGATCCATTTCCCATTCACAGATTTCATACATGCGGAGCAGTATTTCAAAGGTCCATATATCTCTGCATATTACAAGCAAAGCTCATGATGCTTTAAAAGAAAAACTGCTTGAACAAGATAGGATAACTTGTTTCTAATATGTTACCTATAAAGTCAGATCTCAGAGTTTCACATGAACGTTGCACTTGTTCCATGCACGGTGAGAAGGAACACAGAGTTCCATCTTGTTTCAACATGTTTCAACCTGAAGGAATGGCTAGCCAAGGTTGCGGTAGGTCCAGAAATACGGAGTCAGCCAACCCAGAAAACTGATCGGGAAATCCCTCACCCTGAATATCTCGGACTCCCATAGTGACTAAAGTGCTTATTCCAATCCTCTCGAAGGCCTCTCTTGAAGGAGTGAAAAATCATAAAACATTCCTTCTTTCGCGAACCAACATAGAAGGATCAAAGAAAAATAAACAACCATCCTTGGATCTTTCTATTATCAGTTAGACAAACAAAAACCATATAATGAGATAAAATATGCATCATAAATGAGTCCTACGCAAGGTTCCATAAAACCGAGATAATTTTGAGACTAAGAAGCATGACAGCAACAGAATGTCGTATTTCAAAGAATGCATCTACCTGAACAGACTTCTTAAATCTACCTAGAATTCAAGCTCAACCTAAGCAGTTTCCAAAATCATATTTCATAACAATCTTCGAAACCAAAATTTCATAACACTAATGAAACTAATAAAGATCTGTAAACCGAGACAATTAGAGACAATGAATATCACGGCAACAAAATGTAGATCTATGAAGACATCAACTCAAGATAACCCAGTATTCAAGTTTAACCTACGCAATTACTGTATCATATTTCGTCACAATACACTTTTGCAAACAATAAACATTTAGGCTTACCTACCTGAGGCAGCCCTCCGTTCATATCCCGTAGGCGCCACAGCCCTTGCAAACGATGTTGTTAATGAGCCACTACCGGTCCCGAATTCAAGAACCAAACAACCTGGAACTACTTCCAAGTACATAATCAAAAAGCTAATATCCGGAATATAAAGAATCTGAGTCCTATGACTTAGAACCGAAGTCCATAACTCCGGTGTCGAAGCCAATAGGTAAACGAATCCACCTCTGTTGCCGAAAATTATGGAACCAAATGGCTTCCCGATCCAATCTGAATTTTTAAATACACCGAAACAATTTTGAAGAACCGAATTCTCGCACACTTTAACAGCTTTCATAGTATCGTGCCTCTCATATACACTAATCAAATTCCATCTCTAATGCAGAGATTGAAAGATATCTTCATCGAGGAATCAATAAGCAATATCCTTAAAGTACGGAAAACACATTCAATTGAATACACCGATGATGTTGGACTAACACGCAATTTCTGTACCAAAATTTACTCCCCAAAACGAAAATATTTACCACATATCCAAAGTTCCATTAAGAATAAACTATCACCTAGAATGCCAGGAAGACCCGAATTCATTAATATATATATGTATATAAATAGGAAAAGAGCATCACCATTGTCAATTGAGCTACCCATTATATTTGTAGTTTCTAAAGGTCAATTTCTTGATACGGGAAAATTCTCAGGACATGTATCATTCTTGTGATTTCATGCCAACCCAGCTCCACCAAATCTCTAAACTTGTATCTACAATAGGTATCCTGGAGTACTCACATGCATCTCCGAGAATGCACTTATCAGCCATCAATTTGAATTTTTATCAGTATTGCCTTCATGCTGTGCTATAGAAGAATCTTCCTTTTTCTCCATGACCTGCTGGATGCCTTCTTCATATCCTTCTATAAATGGTATAAATATGCAAACATATGTGGTGAGTTTCTTAAATTCAACGGATAGAACCATTAATGGATAGAACCATTAAAGACAAAGTACAAGTGATGATTCATACCTGAAATCAGTCACCGATGAAGCAGAGAATTTCAAAAAATCACAAAAACCAGAAACGGAAGAGAAAACCTAGTGTAGCGTCTTTCTGTGTTTTTTTTTTTTTGGCATTCGGTGACCCAAAACTAGAAAAAAATGAGAGGAAGAAATTCAAAACAGACACAGAGAGAGAGAGGGAGTCGGCGAATAAATGGGGTGCTATGGATAGAAGAGATAGATTTGAGGATTCAAATTTCGAATAATGGGAAGGAAACTGACCTTTGATAGGAGGTAAGGCGCGGAAGGTGCCGATGCATGAAGTGTCTAGGGTTTGTTACCAAAGGACAAGAAAGGAAGGGAAAGAGACTAAAGAAAACGAAAGAGAGGGGATTAACAGAAATCGAAGAATGGAAAAACAACAGGGAATAAAAGGGGAAATGAATAAATGAAAATAAATTTAAAGAGGTGGATGAATAGGTGAAGAAATGGGGAAGCTATGAATGGAAGAGAGAGAACTTAATTTTCTAAATCCCGAAGTGACAACGGTAACATTTATGGTAATTAATACTTCTTTAAATTACTTTTTTTCTTTTTGAGAAATTAAAGAAAAAAGAAGGTAAAGAGACTTAAGAAAAAAACGGGGGGAATCGGGATACTCCTCCCCGGACCAGGATATACCAATATGGGATAACAACGAATCGAGATATCCCTGGAATGGGATATCCCTGATTAATACTGAACCGGGATATCCCTAGAATGGGATATCACATGCCGGAATAACTATGACAGGTTGGCCGGTCCAGACAAGAAAAAATAGCTGAACCGGCCACTAAAACCCATAAACCGGATGCCAAAAATTCAGAACCGGAATAAGAAAAGGCAGGATATCCGGGGAATAGCTTATTCCGAGTCGGAATATGACAGAGACAAAAGCCGGAACAGAATAAAGAAAGAAAATTAACAGCCAGTAAAGGAGAAAAGACGTTAGAAAAAAAAATTAAGGGTAAATCGGAGAGAATATCGGGATCAACTGAAAGAAATGTATTTTTTCAAAGTTTCCGTAAGTACAGAATTTTTGAAATTAAAAACATTTAAGTCTCCTGTTTGGCTTCCGGGAAAATGCAGGATGAACAGAATTTGCCAACTCACAGGTGAATCCGGAATTATTTAAAAAGAACAAGGACTAATGTCAAGTTTGATACAAATTTCCCACGATTTTCCTCTATCAGAAACCAAACAGAATAAAAAGAGGCGAAGAAAAAACAAGATTTTTTTTAAAGAATCAAAATTTATACCTTAAAAGAAAGACTAGCACTACCTCGACTCACTCATTCGGAAGAAGCTAATGACAAAGGATCTTGATTTAAGGGAGAGAAACTTTGGGTTTTTATTTTATAACATAACAGTATTATAATATTTTTATTTTATATTCATCGGTAAAATAAAATATTTAGAGGGGTAGAGTAATTGATTTTGTAAATTTTAGGGGAGGAAAAGGGCCTACTGGACGTACATGAAACTAATCAAAAGAGTAGCAAATAAAGGAGAAAGGAACGTTAGAAATAAAGGGAAAATAGGAGAGAATATGGGAATAAGCTGGTCATTACGCCACCCCCCCAGTACAATTTCAGAACTAGTGTACTTTTCATTTTATTCAATTCAGTCCCAACCTGCGTTTTCTTGATACAAATACATATCTCGTGTCAGCTTTTACAAGATGATTTGTGACCAATTTATTGAAAACAAGGTGATTTAATTCCTGATCACATACCCATAAATTTTCATTTAGAAGGATTGACCATCTCAGAAATATGCAAAAGGAAATGAAGACATAAAGAAAGAAATGCAGTTCCCTTTTCATGAATGTCAAGACAAAGAGAGGACAGTGAAGGATATAACAAACCTGGTTGGGAAGGTCATCTATTTTGACACAACGAAGGAGGGGTATATGCAATTTAACTCTAAAGACAATTTCTTCCAACAAGAATGAATAATGGATATTGCTTTAAGCTTTTATTAGGGTTTTTCATTGTACGGATATATTTAGAAGCTCAATTTATCTCATGGATTTATGGCCTATACCTATCAATACTTGCATATCAAGTTTTAAGGTTTTCCTCAGCATTGATGTTCTTTCAATTCCCCACCTTCTTATAACCACTAAGACTCTCTTAGTCTTTACCACCAGAATTTCTCGATACAATTTCCATTTAATTTCACTCCTATTTGCCTTCTCTTTCTTTTCCTCATACAGCATCAAGAGTGAGCAAAACGCAAAAGGCAAATCAAATTGACAAAACTTGAGCAGCATTCTTTTAACAATACTCCATACTTTTTTTCCAAATTAATACCCAGCCATAATTGTAGTTTCCTCTATGATAGAAGGCATAAATGTTTACTGCTCAGTTAGTCATGAGGACAAAAAAATTATACCTTAGACAAACCAGTTAGGCCATTCTTTGATTTTGGAATAATTAAAATGTGCATAGGAGCCTGGGGAGATATTTCCTAAAAGCTAAGACCTACAAACAAAAAAAAAGGCAAACAAACATAATTTTAGCGCAAATGAATGTCAAATAAACTTAAACCTAGCAGAAAAGAATTAACATATTAACCTAAAGAAAAAGCAAGAATATATTCGTGTGAACCTGCCTCCAAACAGATAAATAATAAAACTAGGTCATTCTCGCATGCAACTGACAAGGTGAATGCATGATTCATACAGAAAACAATAACATAAATTAACATTAGCAAATAGAAATCAAACTAAGAGGTTAAAAAGCTAAAACTTTCAACCTCAGATTATAGTTTTGCAAACAAAAACTATAATCATAGCTGAAGATTTTCATGCTTCTCTAATTAAAACTTTTGATATTTTGTTATCACGTTTCACTTAATGTTGATCAAATATCAGATCTCAGCTAGTGTTAACAGAAAGGACAACATCTTTGATTGTCACCTATTTAACTGCTCAACATGCCAAAAGCCCAAGCCAGCCAGACTAGAAGCTACAGAGAAATGAAAGGGCCTAACCTCGAGCCTAACCTAAAACTAAAGGCAATTTCTTAGAAAATTAACATGAGAAAACATTGATCCATATTTGGAGATCAACCAAATCCAATCGAACCAAATTGACTAGAAAAAATTACAAAACCCTAACTCAAAATTGACACAAAAGTCTATCAAAGATTATTCAAACTCAAGGAAACTTTCCAATTGCTACATAATTGTAAGCAACAGACTAAAATGAAAAAGAAAGTTACAAAAATATGATAAAATGAAAGAAGATAAGATTCACTTGATAGTTCCAAATTAAGTAATTCCTTCATTCTATCTTGTTTCAAAATGTTTCAAGCTGAAGGAATGGCTAGTCAAGGAATCTCCGATGAAGTGGTAGGTCCAGAAATACAGAGTCAAAGCAACCCAGAAAACTGATTGAATCGGGAAATCCTATGTTACCTGAATATCTCATGGACTCCCATAGTGACTATTCCAGTCATCTGAAGCGAAGTCTTCTATGTTGAAGGAGTGAAAAAAATCATAAAACATTCATTCTTTCTGTTGAAGGAGTGAAAAATTATCGAACGAACCAACACAGAAGAATCAAAGAAAAATAAACAACCATCCTTGGATCTTTCTATTATCAATTAGACAAACAAAAACCATATAATGGGATAAAATATGCATCATAAATGAGTCCTACACAAGGTTCCATAAAACCGAGATAATTTTGAGACTACGAAGCATGACAGCAACAGAATGTCGTATTTCAAAGAATACTTCTACCTGAACAGACTTCTTAAATCTACCTAGAATTCAAGCTCAACCTAAGCAGTTTCTAAAATCATATTTCATAACAATCTTTGAAACCAAAATTTCATAACAATGCACTCACTAATGAAACTAATAGAGATCTGTAAACCGAAACAATTAGAGACAATGAAGTATCACGGCAACAAAATGTAGATCTATGAAGACATCAACTCAAGATAACCAAGTATTCAAGTTTAACCTAAGCAATTACTATATCATATTTCATCACAGTGCACTTTTGCAAACAATAAACATTTAGTCTTACCTAGCTGAGGCAGCCCTCTGTTCATGGAAATCAAAGGTATACACATATCCCGTTGGCGCCACAGCCCTTGCAAACGATGTTGTTAATGAGCCACTACCGGTCCCGGATTCAAGAACCAAACAACCCGGAACTACTTCCTAGTACATAATCACAAAGCTAATATCCGCAATATAAAGAATCTGAGTCCTATGACTTAGAACCATCCATAACTCTGGTGTCGAAGCCAATAGATAAACGAATCCACCTCTATTGCTGAAAATTATGAACCAAATGGCTTCCCGATCCAATCTGAATGTTTAAATACACCAAAACGATTTTGAAGAACCGAATTCTCACACACTTTAACAGCTTTCATAGTATCATGCCTCTCATATACAATAATCAAATTCCATCTCTAATGCAGAGATTGAAAGATATCTTCAACGAGGAATCAATAAGAAATATCCTTAAAATACGGAAAACACATTCAATTGAATACACCGATGATGTTGGACTAATACGCAATTTCTGTACCAAAATTTACTCCCCAAAACGAAAATATTTACCACATATCCAAAGTTCCATTAAGAATAAACTATCACCTAGAATGCCAGGAAGACCTGAATTCATTAATATATATATGTATATAAATAGGAAAAGGGCATCACCATTGTCAATGGAGATACCCATTATATTTGTAGTTTCTAAAGGCCAATTTCTTGATACGGGAAAATTCTCAGGACATGTATCATTCTTGTGATTTCATGCCAACCCAGCTCCATGAAACCTCTAAACTTGTATCTACAATAGGTATCCTGGAGAAGTACTCACATGCATCTCCAATTATGCACTTATCAGCCATCAAGTTCAATTTTTATCAGTATTGCCTTCTTGCTGTGCTATAGAAGAATCTTCCTTTTTCTCCATGACCTGCTGGATACCTTCTTCATATCTTTCTACAAAACTCTTAAGAGCATCTCTATATGCAGAAGCTCTTGTCATGTATAACCTCTCTAAAGCAGGCCTCAAAGTCTCCATCCCTCCTCTTGCAGCAATCGCTATAAAATCATTTCCATAGACAACATCAAAACAATGAAAAATTCAAAAGATAAACTATAATATGAGGAAAATAAGAGAGAAGAAAGGGTGAGATGAGAGAAATTTGGCCTAAAAATTTTAGTTGAAAAGAGAAGCTGTACCAACAAGGTAAATGATGACAGAATAAGTAGAAAATTATCATGAGTTAAAAATTTTCTTTCTAAAATCAATTAAAGAAATATATATTAAGATGTTCAGAAAGTAGAATGTTGGCAGATGGCACATCATGCCATCATTCTTCATAGTAATGCCAAAAAGAAGAAAAAAAAAGTACCTAGGTAGCATAAGATAATGATATGATTGTCACTGTAATGGCTCTAGACAATGAAACCCAGATAACTAAGACTGCTAGGAGATAAACAGTAATTTTATAACTTCCTTAACAACTGAACCTTGTTCTGGTGAAGAAGGGATTCACCAAAAATATGCCAATGGAAGCGTAAAATATAAGACTTGAACACAGGTGCCAACAACATAATAAAACAAAATGCAATCACGGATGACTCTAAGCAGCAAGGGGAAAAAGAAATCAAAGAATAAATTCCATGCTACCTCTAAACAAGTTCTACTGAAAAAGGAAATTGAAATGAAAACCTAACTGAACTCAAAGCATTACGGGACTTTGTTCCTTGACCTCCATAAGATGTCTCAAGCACGAATCTAATGGTTTATTGCACATATAATATGCCGCATATTTTTCAAGTCATGCTATATACTTCTTGATTCATTACAGACAACTTACACATCAGAACATTTCAATATAAGAAACCACAAAGTAAAGTTCCTCACCAATATCCTCCAAGGTCAAAGGTCCTGTCTCTGTACTCCTACTCTTGTCTCCATTGGATTTACCTTCAGTCCCATCATCCTTCTTATAATCGTTTTGTCTAAGATCAGGACCAATATCCCTTACCAAACTTGCAGCATAAAGCCTAGAGGCCTCCTTCAAGACCTAAAGAAAGATGATAGGATTTTACTACTTATATACTAAAAATAAATAAATGCCTCTTATTCCCTAATGCATAGGCAAATAATAGGTTCTTGAGCATTATTTGACATTCAAGTGGTTAAGTTAACCATACAGTAAGCAGAACAGTACATAAAAGTCATTTGATCATTTTGATATCCCAATGATCTAATTGCCACCCTGATCACTAGCTAGCATCTGTGAAATTTCAAATTTCCAATATGCTTCTTTAAAATTTGTTAAATGGAACAAAAGCAAAAAATATATCTATTATAAAAAGGAAGTGGCAAAATCATCATATTTGAGTAGAAATTGCTAACAGTTCAAACGTAAAGTACTTCCAAACATACGTTCTTGATTTAAAATAAAAAACCATGCATATTTTTTCTTCCAAAAATAGGCTTCAGAATTATAAAATGTTTTGCTTACAGCAATAGCAACGAAAAAAAAAAAAAAAAAAGAAGAAGAAGAAGAAGAGGCTAATTTACAAACCAAGCTCACTATTTTACTATGACGGAGAAATGAAAGAGCCACGCTGTTTAAACTGGCAGTAATATCTAAACTACAATCCAATACTAATATAGCTTCTCCATCACATAAACCATAAAAAAAAAAAAAAAAACAATTATATAAAGGAGGGAAATCCAGAATCTAGCAGCATTCATCATTCAAACCCAGAAATCAATAAGCAAACAAAACTAGTACTGCAGACGAGAAATTCAAAAAGAAAAGTACCAAGAAGCGCTCCTGCCAAGTAAATTTGTGGCGCTTTTTGATTCTTTGAATCTGAAAACAGAAAACCCTGACAAATACCCAATGAGAATATTAGTAAAAAGAAGTATATATCTGAAACTAAAAACAGAGATGAAAGAAAAAACTGATTTCAGGTAGTATTTACTCATACCTGAAATCAATCTCCGATGAAGCAGTACCAACCATTTTTAACTGTCCTCAAAACCCTCCTACTTTCCCTTTAGCTTTTCTTCGAGTGATAAATAAATATATCTGAAACGAAAAAATATAGATGAACAGGCAAAGACAAAGGATTTATACAGAAGAAAACAAAAAATCATAAAAAAACCAACTGAAATACAAGTAATAAAGAATAGATCTGAAACTAAAACAAAAATGGAAAGGCAAAGACAAAGACAAAGACAAAGAACAAGTGATGATTCATACCAGAAATCAGTCACCGATGGAGCAGAGAATTTCAAAAAATCACAAAAACCAGAAACGGGAGAGAAAACCTAGTGTAGCGTCTTTCTGTGTGTGTGTTTTTTTTTTTTGGCATTCCGTGACCCAAAACTAGAAAAAAAATGAGAGGAAGAAATTCAAAACAGACACAGAGAGAGAGAGAGTCGGCGAATAAATGGGGTGCTATGGATAGAAGAGATAGATTTGAGGATTCAAATTTCGAATAGGTGAAGAAATGAGGAAGCTATGAATGGAAGAGAGAGAACTTAATTTTCTAAATCCCCATGTGACAACGGTAACGTTAATGGTAATTAATACCTTCTTTAAATTACTTTTTTTTTTTTTTTGAGAAATTAAAGACAAAGAAGGTAAAGAGACTTAGGAAAAAAAGTGGGGAATCGGGATATTCCTAGAGTGGGATAAACCCAAGGCAGGATATCCCAAGATGGGATAACAACGAACCGGGATATCCCTGGAATGGGATATCCCTGGGCGGAATAAGTATGACAGGTTGGCCGGTCCAGACAATAAAAAATAGCTGAACCGGGCACTAAAACCCATAAACCGGAAGCCAAAAAGTCAGAACCGGAATAAGAAAAGGCAGGATATCCGGAGAATAGCTTATTCCGAATCAGAATATGACAGAGATAAAGGCAGAACAGAATAAGAAAGCAAATTAACAGCCAGTAAAGGAAAAAAGACGTTAGAAAAAAATTAAGGGGAAATTGGAGAGAAAATTAGCTGCTTTGGTTCCAGCTAATTTCACCCTACCCAAAAGAGGTTTTCTTTTTAGCTTTTTACTGATGAAATGGTTCTGGGTTTCTTCTTTCTGTTTTTAATGGTGTTTTTTTTTTTTTTTGCAGGGAAAATCAAGTCCATCTTTCACGGATTCAACTTTCTTTGGGGTCTCACTTTCTGACCATGCCAAAGCTGATTTCAGTTCTTCTGCATTAAGATGCAAGGTTTCAATTGATCTTCTAAGAAATTAAGGTTTCAAATTTGAAATTAATTTTCCCTCATTTTCCGATTAACCACGGGTCAGTGTCTCCGATTTCCCCTTTTTTTTTTCTAACGTATCTTTTCCTTCTCTGTCTGTTAATTTCCCCAAAACAATTTTATTGTTTTAAAGAATGTTTTCCGCCTGAATGAGGGGAAGAAAATAAGGACTTGGAACATGTCATGTACAATTTTATCTGAATCTGGGACCGATAGTGGCTCATTAACAACATCGTTTGGAAGGGCTGTGGCGCCAACGGGACATGTGTATACCTTTGATTTCCATGAACAGAGGGCTGCCTCAGCTAGGTAAGCCTTAATGTTTATTGTTTGCAAAAGTGCATTGTGATGAAATATGATATAGTAATTGCTTAGGTTAAACTTGAATACTGGGTTATCTTGAGTTGATGTCTTCATAGATCTACATTTTGTTGCCGTGATACTTCATTGTCTCTAATTGTCTCGGTTTACAGATCTGTATTAGTTTCATTAGTGAGTGCATTGTTATGAAATTTTGGTTTCAAAGATTGTTATGAAATATGATTTTAGAAACTGCTTAGGTTGAGCTTGAATTCTAGGTAGATTTAAGAAGTCTGTTCAGGTAGATGTATTCTTTGAAATACAACATTCTGTTGCTATCATGCTTCGTAGTCTCAAAATTATCTCGGTTTTATGGAAACTTGCGTAGGACTCATTTATGATTCATATTTTATCCCATTATATGGTTTCTGTTTGTCTAATTGATAATAGAAAGATCCAAGGATGGTTGTTTATTTTTCTTTGATTCTTCTGTGTTGGTTCGTGAAAGAAGGAATGTTTGATAATTTTTCACTCCTTCAACAGAGAAGACTTCGAGAGGACTGGAATAAGCAACTTTAGTCACCATGGGAGTCCGAGATATTCAGGGTGAGGGATTTCCCGATCAGTTTTCTGGGCTGGCTGACTCCGTATTTCTGGACCTACCGGAACCTTGGCTTCAGCTTGAAACATGTTGAAACAAGATGGAACTTTGTGTTCCTTCTCACCGTGCATCAAACAAGTGCAACGTTCATGTGAAACTCTTAGATCTGAGGTTACAGGTAACATATTAGAAACAAGTTATCCTATCTTGTTCAAGCAGTTTTCTTTTGAAGCAGTTTCAAAACTGCTTTGAAACTTAAACCTAATGATTATTCTCTTTGGAACAAGCCTGGTGCAACACAAGCCAACAGTGTGCAGAGTGCTGATGCAATATTAGCTTATCAACAGGTAGCCTCTTCATGATTCCCCCTTGAATAGTGGTGGCCTATGTATATACCACCTGATATGTTAATTTCATAATTACTTTTTTTATAATTAAAAATTTATTTTCCCTATCCTAAAATTTTGGGGTTACTAAGTTGGAGCACCTGTAATGTGTTGGAGAGTACTAGGATTTTACTAAGAATCAATTTGTATGGTGTGTTGGTCACTATTTTGCATGTTAGGCCAGAATAAATAAAAAAAAATGAATTATGAAGGTGTTGACAATGTCGGCAAGGGTGCTGTAACTACCTGAACCATTTGAGGTGCAAGTTGTAAAAAAAGCACTTTTTTGAGTAAATTAAGGTGAATATGTAAAGTTGTAGTCAGAACTGCATGATGAAGAAATCTACTTAATTCATAGGCCGTCTACATTTGCACAAGCAGCCAAACTTAAGAGGGGGCCTCCTGCCAAGGAGAAGGAACTAATAAATTGAGCCCACTTCCCTTTTGAAGCCATTGGTTAATGGCTTCGGTTTATATTGCATGGATTTGATTCTTTGAACAATCTTCTTGTGGTGTTTTGGGTTTAATTCCAAATTTCCCGAATCATTAATGGTTGATTTGGAAATTTGATTATGACAATGTGAAAAAGTTTTGCTGTAATTTTCTGAACTGTCAAGATATAGGGATGTTAGGGGAAGCCTGTTAGAGTAATTGAAAGAAAGTTAGTTAGTGTCAGATTTCAGTTTCCTAATTAAGGAATATTTGAGTGTATCAAATAGGATTCTGTAAATATTTTATCCCTAACTTTAAGGCTGTTTTTAAGGTACAGCATCCCTAGAATTAGTCTGTTTCTTAGTGTAAAGTTTCCTAAGTTAGGCTCACTATGTCTATAAATATTTATGTAATTTCTTGTGAAATATATAATTGAAATAGCCTGTTTTTAACATGGTGTCAGAGCTTTTTTAGCCCGATTCTGGATTTTTTTCTTTGTCTGGCGATTTTTTTTCAGGAACAAATAAGAGAATCGGGAAATGACTTCGCTTGCTATCTGCTAACCTCTCTCAGCCCTCGTCATAAAGGCCACACCTATATCGGGTCTGATTCTACTGTTCTCTTCCTATATTAATATTTTGCCTCATCCTTGCGGTGATTCTTTCTTATCTCAACATTATGGATGCTAATGCTTCTTTTTTTTGCCGTCAAAGATTGATCTTTTCTTTTTTGGCAAGATATCTTTTCCAATTTTACCTCTAAGGTTCAGCTTTATGATTCTGTACTTCTCACTTGAGTGTTTTGAATGGTACATGACATGTTCCAAGGCTTTTATTAGATTCGTATTTACACCCTTTGAGGTTTATCTGAGAAAATTTAATTTTAACTCGACGTTTACTTGGTTATGATCTTTAAATTCAAATTTCGTTTTTTTCCCTTCAAATTTACCGTGTAGTTTCTTTTCTGGTTCATGTTTGATTCGTTACCACTTACCATGAACAAATTGATGCTACTATCTATGTGGCTTAATAAGTCATTTAAATAATATCAGCTTGCAGTTGTTTTCTTTTGCTATGAGGTTCTCTAGTAAAAAATTCAAGCTGACCAAACAGTTTGCAGTTTGAACTATTTATCTAACGGCGGTGTTGCCCAATTGCTGATTTACTGTGAACCCACTGCGTTGAATAAGACAGCACAATGGGGAAATAGGGAGTGGTGCTTGGAGGACAAAGAGCCGACGCCCGTGGGAAATGGTTGTGTTCATATATGGTTTTCCAACCAATGTATCTGCTCTTCAGGTCATATATATAATATATGTTTTATATTTTATATATAGTCTATAACATGGTTGTATACGAATCTGTTGCATCACCTTTTGGGCTTAGTAGAAAACTGTCAGGTTATGCTTGAAATGCCATTTATATGACTATGAATTGGTCTATCTCACAAGTCTCATCATTTAGCGCTTGTTGATTTTCTTGGACTTTTTTATATATATGCTTGAAATGCCATTTATGCTTGAAATGCCATTTATATTTTATATATATGACTATGAATTGGTCTATGAATTGGTCTATCTCACAAGTCTCTATCCTGTTTGCTAATGTTTGATTGAATGAAACTTGGACTTTTTTTTACTAGTAAAATTTCAATGTAGAGAAAAAAAAAAGGTGAAGTATAGACAAAATCCAAGTAAGCATACTGGCGTTGCATGATTAGTATTTCTTTCAAAATATTTTTGTTGGATATCTAGCTGGGAGTTGTCTCTAGCTTGGAATGGAGTACAATCAAGAAGTTTGGAGCTTAATATGATTTTGTTTAATATGCTATTCTAATATGTGCAAGAACACGAAATTTTGTCTAGAACTTTTGTTAAACATGTCTTCTTATTTCTTAGGAATGTGCAAGGAATTTTCCTTTAATAACAACAAAGTACCAGAAAATATTATGACTGATAGGTAGAATTTGTATGGTCAAGGGCACAAGGCGCATTCTAGGTGCTAAAATTCTTTTATTTCCTGAGGTGCGAGGGGCAAAAATTAAAAAAAAGAGCTTGCCTAAGTGCAGTAAGGCATAAGATATATGTGTCTATCCATTTATATACCAAGGTTAATATATATAGTTATGATAATAAACTCTAAATTGTGCTCCAGCTTATCTACAAAACGTGCAATTTTTTTTTCATTAATAGACCAATCTGCATGATTTCCTTACGATCCCATGTCGTTCTTGCCTGTTGTTGGATTTTCAAATATTATGCACATTAATTAAAAGGAAAAAGAAACCTAATTGAACTTGAAGTAGTTGGGTTTTTGTTTTGCACCTATTGCCTCACAGAAAAGTGTATCTAGATGCACCAGGTATGCATGTGTGATCGAATGTACTTTTCCTAAAGGCTCTAGGGTGCTTTTATCATTTGGCGCTAAGGTGCAATTGCTAGGCATACACCTTGACATTGAAGGTTGCAATGTCTTGGTTGATGCTCATTACTATGTTCTAAATTGTATTGAATTTTGAGTTGCCACTTATGGAGATAGTATGGTCCAGAGCTTAAACAATTGTAAAGCTTATGTTCATTTATTTCTGCATGCATGTTATTAAGTTGATCTTGCATGGTTTTTTTATTATAGTACGGAATGTTTAATCACTGAATGCAATTTGGATTGAAGTAGACTTGAAAGTTGTTAATAGGAAGATTGATCAGCTTTTCTACTTGAGAAGATTCCCCTTAGCTCAATTGCTAGCTTTACGGGACTTTAAGTCTTTAATAATGATAAATTTAAATTTAAATATGGAAATTCTTGTTAGAAAAGGTTAAGAAATTAACCACCCCCCTCTACACTGGGTTAAATAGAAGAGATTTTTGAAACTTTAGAAACTTACTATTATGAAATTAGTTTTCAGTCCCGTCTCGCTGAATGCATGCTATTAGAATTTCTGCCTCCAATTTTCTACCTTAAGTGGTATTCTTCTTTTTTCTGATAGTATTGCATTCTTCTATTTCTACCAGGTAGATGAAAGTGTCATCAGTTGCACGCTTGTTAAGCAATCTTCGTAGCCATGGTTTGTTTATACTTTTCTGCTACAATCTTCACCCTGGAATTGTTCGGTTTGAAATTTCTCAACTTTCTTAGACATGTGGTTTGTCTTTAGTTCTCTAGGAATAGTTTCAGTTCTGTCTGCAAAATTCTATGTTTTTAACACATTTCTTCTTGATTTTAAAAGGGAATGTTCCTGGCTTTTAGTGGATACTTTTGAAATTGATGGGTGGTATAAGTGATACCTGTAATGAGTTCTTTTGGGTGCTTTCTCAGTGTTATTTGTTGATGTTTGCAGATCAGATTTCCGGTATCTTTTGGTTATTACACTCAGACCTTCATGAGGCTAGGGTTACAGCTGTTCTGGAATATTTGTCATCTATGGTGGCAAGTTTAGAACCATCACATCAACTTCAAATGGACAGAGAGGTCACTTGGAAAATTTCTCTTTGATCAAACATAACTCAAGAAAGGAAAGTTTCATGTTAGATTTAAGAAGAGAAATGGACGGTATGGTAACTCTCTCTCTCTCTCCTGGTTAAGATAGCAGCAGACTGACACGATAGTTTTTAAACCTATATGTAGTCAGAGGAAGTTCACATTGACAGTCAGCCATCAACTTTACATCTTTGCCATCTGAAGGAGCAATTAATCAGGGTCTTGTGCCAACGGTCATAGCTTAATCTCTCTCTCTCTCTCTCTCTGCCTTTTCAGCTTATTCTTTTTATCTTATAGTACACTATTACCTGCAAGAAATCTTTTTTTTGCTCAAAAAATTAGTGTATACTGTAAAGAAAAATTGCTGTGGATTGGGGAAGAAAACAGCAGCAATTAAAAGAACTAGGACTGAAGGAGCAGATGGATGCCCCTTCTTGTGCTGGCTGCAAATCTTTGTCCTAGGGGCATCGAATGCACATTATTCCAGCCAATCCAATCTATATGCTACTAGAATGTTTTGCCGACCATGCAGTATTTTAATTGTATTAAATAATAATTGTTTATTTAAATAGTTACGAAAAATTCTGATATAAGTTGCTGAATCCGAGTGATTTTGATATTTTCTTTACTAGGTTTTTAATTGATTGGTAATACGATAACCTCTGGACTAGCAGTGTCTATAATGGTAGTGGTGTACCTTGGAATATTAAATATTATAATTTTTTTAAAATATTAATAACTATTTAAACACTTAATAATAATAATATTAATAATATATATTAAAATTTTGAGTTATTATCATTTATCAATCAAATTTTTGATTAATTGATAATGCCTATTCATCAATACACTTAAATATTAAATATTATAATTTTTTTAATTTATTACATAAAATTTCCACATAATTGCTAGTGAAGCTTAATGAACCTCTAATTGGGATGGATCAATATTCCCGAGGAACTCATCATCCAATCTCTTATTACTGTTTCTGTAGGTGGCTCTTTGCTCATGTAGAGCACCTTTTATTACAAAAAGAAAAAAGGAAAAGGTACGCGGACGACCGCAGACCATCCATTCTTATTACTGGAGATTCTTTATTAAAGACTGAGCAACACCCATCTCGGTTAGGAGAGACACCCAACATCAATAATAAAGTCTTCTCCTCTCTTCTCTGACCTCCCCGCCAACATCCCTCCCTTCCCCACCTTTCCTTTCTCTGCAAGTAACCAAGTATCTTCTCATTTTACCTTTTGATTTGTTTGTAAAGGTAAGGCCGTCTCTGTCTGCTAGCAATTTGCATTGTGTGTTGCCTGCATTTCTTTTTCTTTTCAAAGTCTCTTTTACTGTTTTAATCTCTTTTATGGAAAAATTTTGAGGACATTGTTGGATACTTCTTTTTAATTTCCATTTTCTCATTCATTTCTTATGCTTGTTGCTAAACCGTTGTTCAATTTACTTGGTTGGGTTACTAGTATGATGTTCTTATATATACCCTATGGTAATTATTTGTTTTGAACTGAACTTTGCAACTGTTGTTTTCTGACAGATAGGTTTGCACATGTCTTTGATTCAATTTCGTCTTACCATGTCTTTCTTTACCAGCAATATGGCAGATTTGCCCTCCTTTTCAACTGAAGAATTTTATTGGCTAGCATCATGCTTTTGGGGCATCATCACCTGCAAACTAGTAAGTAGTCCAACATGCTTTTGCTTTCATCAACGACATTTTTGGTGGATTGGAATTTTTTTCAGCTCTTTCATCTTCGTAGATTTCGGTCAAATTCAATGGCTTTTATTAATCTTCTTTTTCGTTTCCATCTTTTATAAATTCAATACACTCTAATCTTGGCACTCGGTAAAACATCCTCAGCCTTCTCTGGTTCGTGTTACTTAAATTTTTTTCCTAAATCTTGTTGATAGATTATCTCCATAGGCACCTTTTTTTTCTGGGAATGGTAATAGTTATGGCAGTATAAAATTGCTTAGAATCATATTCGGGCAGTTTTTACCATTTCCTTTTATCCAGAATTTAGGAATAGGCTTTGAAATTGGCAATTAAGAAAAAGAGAATGGCTGTGAATAGTACCTTAAAACAGAGAGGAAGAATAGGTTGGCTGAGAAAAAAATGGTTTGGCACCAACAATGATGCAACTAAATTGTGCTGACGCTCATAAAAGACCTGCCTTCCAGAGATTCTAACCTCAAATGAATCATAAAAGGGTTTGGGAAACTTAGGATAAGACAGCTCCACACTGACAAACTAAAGACCCTGGTAGTGGTTCCACTTTTGGACCTGTATCTTTGAATTTTGGGTCAAAGTTATCCATATCTACATTTGCTGTCCATGCCCAAGTTGGAGTAGTTTATTAGGTTTGTTCTAAGTTGCCAAAGTTTGTGGACTATTTAGGGAAATTATCGAAACCGACTGAAAATTAGATTTAAACCACTTTATCTTTGGTTAATCTATTTAGGACTGCCTAGAACTGCAGTATTAGATTTGTCATCAGTACGATGGAATTCTCATTTCACTTTTAGAATACAGAATGTATATAGTTCTGAGATAATCATTTCACGATGACTTTTGCACTTTAATTTTGACTTAGGCTCATTTTTCTATAGGGGCATTTGATTTTGATTAAGTTCCATTTGTTATAAGAGAGGGCTTTAAGCTCATTATATAGGAATGCTGGTACAGCACTTTTCTCGATTGTGTTCATGCTTACCTTTCTCCTACATTGTGGGCTAAATATATAGTGAGTGCTCTTGTAAGATAAAGCATTTCGCATCTCTATATTTTGGGGCTCTTTGCTTATTTAGCAATTAAAATCCAATTTGCCTAAGCCCTGATCTGATTTTTAAACTGGATTATTTTTTAGGGTTCTGAAAACTTAATTGAGTCATTGCTTTTGCATTTTAGCATTGCAAGAACTTAAATCTTATCATAAATTGAAAGGTTCATGTTGTCCTAATTTTTGTGTGTACATATATTCTGGTTATAGCAGAACTTAAATATTATCACAGTTAGTGACTTCTGTTTTTAATGATGCTTGAAGATGATTTTTGCTTGTGGTATTCTTCTTTGTTTGCTTTCTTTTCATTTTGCTCACACGGGAACAATTGGTCTCTTTGTGGTCTTTGTTGTTGGAGGTTGATTATTTATCTTAATATGATCAATTACGGACTTCTGTTTTCTATGTGCCATAGGTGGTATGCTTGGTCATTACTTTAGAGACCGTCAAATGTGGACACTTCGGAGCCTAATCTCATTGAAGGGAAAGTTTTGAGTTTGCTATCTGATTCGCAAAGAGAAAAAAGTTGTTAAGCAAATATTTGTATGCTTTGCTCCTCCGTTCATTTTCTGAACTTTTTTTCAGCTTAAAAACAATAACAGGATATTTATATTAATTATGTTATTATGCATAGACAATATGCTGATTAGTACCCAATGATAAACTTTTGCTTCTGCAAGCATCAAGAAAGAGGGGAATGTTGTTGTATCTGGATATGGCACTAATGATGCTCCTACTATATCTTCAAAACACTATTTAGCTACTCCTTTTTTTTCTTTTCTTGTTTATTGATCTTACCATAGAACTTCAGCTTAATGATGTGGAATAATCGCTTCTTTTTTCAACTTACTGGACGGTGGGATAGTCTGATAGAGTTTTGGGTGAGGAATACACGGAGTGGATGCCAGCTGGTACTAGACTGGTTTTGGATTCTTAGATTTTGGGCATTGATTTAGTTAGTCAGATGGGCCCTTTTATTATGATTTCATTCTCTTGCTTTGGGATTTATTCAGCTTTATGTACATACTGTTTATTTAATTATTTTAATATCCAGTCCGATATTTGAAAAAACACATAAAATTCAAACCGTTTTCAAAATAAATAATATAAAAACTCTTTGCTCATGCATCTCTCTCACGGTTCTCCCTTTATTCTCTCCTCTTTTCCTCTTTTTTTCTACTATTTTTCTTCTTTCTCTTGTTTTCTTTTCTCTCTTCCTCATTTATTGTGCTAACAAACCGCTACCGCTGCCCCTGCTCCTGCTCCTGCCCACACACCTTCTAGCGTCTTACCTACGATTAAAGGCCAGCTTCCTTCCCATCATTTGAGATTTAAATCCTCAATTATCTATCCAATCCATTGCTCCCCATTTCTTCGGCGATTCGCTCTCGGTCACTTTTCAACGTTTTCCTGTCATTCTTTTTTAGCTTTGGGTATCCACGGGCCAAAAAAACACACGCTATAGAAGGAAGAGAGTTTTCGTGAGAGAGAAACCCTTCTCTCGGCGTTTCTAGTTTTTTGTGATTTTTTAAATACGCTGCTTCTTCTGAGACATAAATGAACACATAATGTTTTTCTTGGTAAAACCTTTGTTTCTATTGTAGAAATCTCTTGTTTCCCAATTTCTCAATGACCTCTCTCCTATAATGCCATCCAGAGCGAGAGCATCACTGTGCAAGAAAAGGCTTTCTGAGTCCAGTTGGGATTGTTCGTGTTCTGTTGGGTATGATTTGCAAATGGATTTTAATTGGAAGTTTTAGGTAGACCCATGGTATCTCTGTATATCAGCTGAATGGGAAATTTTGTGTGATTATTGATATATCCATGTGGTGAAATACTCAGATTTTGGTTAAAGATAGAATTATATTCATCTGTTACCTAGCCTTATATTCAAAACGCTATTGCCCACAAGCAAACCAATGTTACGAATAATCCTGCTTTTGTAATTTGATAGCTGAATGATTATAAAGGAAAGCAATATGCAGGCATTTCACTGCCCAAATGAGAGAAAAAAAAAAAAGGATAAAGTTAGGATAAGCAATCATGATTAAAATATGAGGGCGCAAGCAAAAAATTTGTTGAATATATGCCTCTATTTGCAAAGAAATGTGTAAAGCTTGTAATTGCAGAAAAAACAATTATCAATTAAGTTTAAATGTGTGTTTCATTCAAGTCATTTTTCATTTAATAAAAATGTGGTTTTGTTTTTGTACCATCATTTTCTTGAACAACTAAACAAACAGAACCTATGAAAATCAAAAGATCTATAAGTATAAAAATTAGACTCAACTGCTCCATATCATCAATGCTAATAATCAATTTAAGAAAAAAGTTCATTCGCCATGGCAAACTTCAAAAAGACTCTGATTCTTCAAACATAAAGAAAGTCAGGAAGAATCCATCAAAAGACAAATGATTAAGTTTCATAGTAATTCTTAGAAAATAAAAGTTATTATTTGACTTAGAACAGACACCTAAAACCACAAAGGAAAACATGGGAAAACAATCAAATCGCAAAAAAAAAGGGGTATTTATGCTGAGGAATTTAAAAAATCGTAACAACAGCATCTAAGTTCATTGAGACAAAAAATCAAACACTTACCTTCAATTATATCCCTACTTCCAACCATGCCATGCATTTAAATATTACCTGAATATTTCAATCAAAATTCATTTCCAAATCATATACATAACAGCACACAAACAATCACTACTAAGTTATATTAAATTTGATTTAAACATCGATGGGCAAAAAATTGTAAGATGTAATGATATAAAAAAAGAAAAAGGTTAGATTAACAGTTGTTATCACAAGAAGATGCCGATTTATAATAAACATGAGAATGACGAAATAAAATAACAGTTTAACACCAAAATTCATAACCTAACTAACCTAAAATGTCGTTCTCAAGTTTTGACAAATTTAACAAGGTACGTTTATCTAATGAAAAACCTGCCATACTGGCCTCCTTACAAACCTCCTTACACTTGCCTACCCTCCCTGCAACCATATACATATTAATCAAGTCACGATACATATCATATGTTGGAGAGAAACCCGCTTCCTTGAGTTTGGAAAAATATCTCACCGCTCTTGCCAAATCCTTCAGGCCAATAAAAAGCTTTATTACTACACGCAAAAGGCAAATCAAATTGACAAAACTTGAGCAGCATTCTTTTAACAATACTCCATACTTTTTTTCCAAATTAATACCCAGCCATAATTGTAGTTTCCTCTATGATAGAGGGCATAAATGTTTACTGCTCAGTTAGTCATGAGGACAAAAAAAATTGTACCTTAGACAAACCAGTTAGGCCATCCTTTGATTTTGGAATAATTAAAATGTGCGTAGGAGCCCGGGGAGATATGTCCCTAAAAGCTAAGACCTACAAACAAAAAAAAGGCAAACAAACATAATGTTAGTGCAAATGAATGTCAAATAAACTTAAACCTAGCAGAAAAGAATTAACATATTAACCTAAAGAAACAGCAAGAATATATTCGTGTGAACCTGCCCCCAAACAGATAAATAATAAAACTAGGTCATTCTCGCATGCAACTGACGAGGTGAATGCATGATTCATACAGAAAACAATAACATAAATTAACATTCGCAAATAGAAATCAAACTAAGAGGTTAAAAAGCTAAAACTTTCAACCTCAGATTATAGTTTTGCAAACAAAAACTATAATCATAGCTGAAGATTTTCATGCTCTCTAATTAAAACTTTTAATATTTTGTTATCACGTTTCACTTAATGTTGATCAAATATCAGATATCAGCTAGTGTTAACAGAAAGGACAACACATTATCTTTGATTGTCACCTATTTAACTGCTCAACATGCCAAAAGCCCAAGCCAGCCTGACTAGAAGCTACAGAGAAATGAAAGGGCCTAACCTCGAGCCTAACGCAAAACTAAAGGCTATTTCTTAGCAAATTAACATGAGAAAACATTGATCCATATTTGGAGATCAACCGAATCCAATCCAACCAAATTGACTAGAAAAAATTAAAAACCCTCACTCAAAACTGACACAAAAGTCTATCAAAGATTATTCAAACTCAAGGAAACTTTCCAATTGCTACATAATTGTAAGCAACAGACTAAAATGAAAAAGAAAGTTACAAAAATATGATCAAATGAAAGAAGATAAGATTCACTTGATAGTTCCAAATTAAGTAGTTCCTGAAGAGTCCAAGACTTAGTACGATAACAAACTGTTGATGACCTTCTCATCCAGGTCCATATGGAATTAATCACAATTCTATAAAAATATTTGTAAAATATACCAAAGAGCTTAAGTTATGTTCTAGCATCTCCAAATTTAGGTCTGAAGCAAGGCAGTGATAAATATAAATTTGTGTATATTAGTAAAAAGTTGAGTAGATGAGGATGAACTGTGTTTTATTTCATTTAAAATAAACTATAACAATCCCTATGCCACTCCAAAATAGTTATTTTAAACCAACCAAAAGCATAAATTACAAACAAATCACTTTCTGAAACAACAAAGACAAAGAAATCCAAAATCCATTTATGGATTTATAATCCCAATTCACTCACTTGCCTACAATAAAAAACAAAAACCCAATTTGGAAACCGATTCAGTCAACCATCCTATGATCGACCCGTAATTCTAAACCAAAAGCTGTGTAAAAACGATAACGGCAAAGATTCAAATGAGAAGAATCTTTAGAAGAAGAGAAATAAGATGAAACAAAGGCACGAATTCTTACACGGGAGTCGATCTGAGCCGAAACTCAACAAACGAAGATGGAATGAAACGGTGGAGTTTTATTGCCGGAGATATATCGGGAGAAGAGAGATTGAAATCGAGGTCATTCATAAACCCAATAACAAAGGACAGTGAAGCTTCATTTCTTAGTGGATGGTCTCCTTTTTCTCTTCCCCCCATTCAGACGGTCCATTTGGTTTGTTGGATTAAAATCATGAATGGCCTAGAGTTGGCTTGTTGGATTTATTAAATCCACAGCCCAAAACACTGAAACTAAAGCCCAAAAATACTAGCCCAACCCTAAACCCAAGCCCCTAGACCCCAGAACCTGATATCCCTGAGATATACCAAACCGGGGTATCCTTAATTAGAATATCCCATATTTGGGATATCCCTGGAATGGGATATCCCTAATTGGAATAAGAACGACAGGCAGCCCGGCCCAGACATGTAAAAAAAACCTGAACCGGATACAAAAACAACTGACCGGGGACTAAAAGTACCGAACCGAACAAGATATATTAGGGATATTCTTGGAATAGCTTATCCCGAAACGGAATATTATGGGGATATTCCTGAACAGAATAAGAATGAAAATTAACCCTGTACTTTTTCTTTTTCTTTTTTTTTTTTTGAATGCAATTAACCCAGTACTTTTTCTTTCTTTGAAACCTTAAATTCTTAGAAGATCAAATGAAACCTTGCATCTTAATTGAGAAGAACTGAAATCAGCTTTGGCACGGTTAGAAAGTGAGACCCCAAAGAAAGTTGAATCCGTGAAAGATGGACTTGATTTTCCTTGCAAAAAAAAAAAAAAAACTCACCATTAAAAGCATAAAAAAGAAACCCAGAAGGGTTATTTAAGCTTCTATTAAGGAATCAACTGAAATTTTTTCAATATTTCAGTAAGAATACAAAATTTTCGAAATAAAGAACATTTAATGCTCCTGTTTGGCTTCCGGGAAAATGCATAATTATTAAAAAAAAAAAAAGAATACTAATGTCAAGTTTGAAACAAATTTCTGTCAATTTTCTTCGCTCAAAAAGCAAACCC
Organism: Gossypium longicalyx; assembly: GCA_025698465.1. NCBI lineage: Eukaryota > Viridiplantae > Streptophyta > Magnoliopsida > Malvales > Malvaceae > Gossypium > Gossypium longicalyx. The sequence goes on along the minus strand of CM047001.1, from coordinate 82,265,114 downwards.
TTCCACCATTCCATAGAATACAGGAAGAAGAGAGAAAAGAAAGCAAGAGACAAAGATAAGAAAATTGGCTACTAATTGGGGAAAGAAGAGGAATTTGGAAAAACAACGGGCTAATTTTTGAATTTTTTAATCCCCTAACGGGCCACGCTTTCACGGTAAAATTTAATTCCTTCATTAACTAGTTCTTTATTCAGGGGAGTAAAACAGAAAAGAAACCTTAAAAAAAATAGAAACAAGAAATCATAAATAGGAGATAATAAAGGGGAAATAGAGGTGTTCATGGGTCGGGTCAGACTCAACTAAAAAATTATGCCCATTTATTGGGCTCGGGCCCAAAAAATTGACCTAAAATTTTACCCAAGCCCGACTCGAATAAAAATATTAAAACTTGGCCCTGGCCCGGCCCATCCGTATTAATTTTTATATTATTTTATTATTATTTTTAAATATATATATAATACATCAAAAATACTAAAAATATCAAAATAAATATTTCTCAACAAATTGAAAATAAATTTTGAAAAATATGTAGACTTAAATAACACTAAGATAAATACAACTTAACAAGCAATTGCTTCTAAAATAATAAAAAAATTAACAAATGCCTTTAAAATAATAAGAAAATTAACAATAAAATAAATTTTATACAATATCCAAATAATAACAACAAAATAATAGCAACATAATAGTAAAATGGTAGCAAAATATGGAAAAAACAACAAGAAAATAACATTAAAAAATAAAAAAATATATGCAGATTTTTTTTGTCATTTAGTGAATTTGGGCCGGGCCGGGCTCGGGCTAAAAATATCTTACCCTAGGCCATGTCCATTTTTAAACGGGCCTTATTTTTTTGTTCAAGCCCATTTTTCGGGCTTATATTTTTGCCCAAACCCTCCCACATTTCGAGCGGACTTTCAGGCCAGGCCGGGTAGCCCGGCCCATGCACACCTCTAAGGGGAAATAATAATCAATAGAAATAATTTTATCTTTTTTCATTTATTATTTGTTCATGTATATATCATGTTTGTTTAGATATTTTTTTAGCCTTTTATTCAAATTTACAGTCTCAATATTATTTAAATTTTTTATTTAAAAATGAAAAAAAATATGTTTAATAAAGTTTTTCACATATTCCAAAGTAAAAGTTTTTCAAAGAAAACTAATAAATAATAAAAATTTCAAATCATTTTGAATACAACCATAACCTGTCAGTTTTCTACTAAGCCCAAAAGATAATGCAACAGATTCGAATACAACCATGTTATAGACTATTTATAAAAAATATATATATTTTTGGGCCTGAGTTTTAGGGTTGGGCTGGTATTTTTAAACTTTTATTTCAATATTTGAGACTGTAAATCTCTAGTCAACATATGTGCCAATCTCACAATCTGAACTATAACTTTAAAATCTTAACATTCTTGTACGATTTATATACCCTTTAAGCATAAAAACTTTAGTTTTGGTGTACCCATCAACCATCTCAAAGATTAATTAAAGGGGTAAAATGCTTGTTTAATCGGTTTCCTTGAATTAATTGTCTTAAATTTGACGAATTAACTTCCACTACATCCAAATTCAAGTCCATTTGCTGTGCTGTGAGTGAATTGGAGAGAGATGAGAAGGGGGAAAATTGCCCCAGATGCAATGAAGCGAGCAAGAGGAGCGAGAAAGGAGACTCGAAATCCCTCAATGCTTATTTCAAGCAGAGGAAGTCACGAACAGAAGACTTCAAATGCCGGGATCTTGAAGGAGAAAATCAGGAACAAATGAGAGAATCGGGAAATGAAAATAAGGGCAAGCCGGGAAAAGGGTTCTTCGCTTGCTATCTGCTAACCTCTCTCAGCCCTCGTCATAAAGGCCACACCTATATCGGGTCTGATTCTACTGTTCTCTTCCTATATTAATATTTTGCCTCATCCTCACCGTGTTTCTTTCTTATCTCAACATTATGGATGCTAATGCTTCTTTTTTTTGCCGTCAAAGATTGATCTTTTCTTTTTTGGCAAGATATCTTTTCCAATTTTACCTCTTAAGATTCAGCTTTATGATTCTGTACTTCTCACTCGAGTGTTTTGAATGGTACATGACATGTTCCAATGCTTTTATTAGATTCGTATTTACACCCTTTGATGTTTATCTGAGAAAATTCAATTTGAACTCGACGTTTAGTTGGTTATGATCTTTAAATTCAAATTTCGTTTTTTTCCCTTCAAATTTACCGTGTAGTTTCTTTTCTGGTTCATGTTTGATTCGTTACCACTTACCATGAACAAATTGATGCTACTATCTATGTGGCTTAATAAGTCATTTAAATAATATCAGCTTGCAGTTGTTTTCTTTTGCTATGAGGTTCTCTAGTAAAAAATTCAAGCTGACCAAACAATGTGCAGTTTGAACTATTTATCTAACGGCAGTGTTGCCCAATTGCTGATTTACTGTGAACCCACTCCGTTGAATAAGACAGCACAATGGGGAAATAGGGAGGGGTGCTTGGAGGACAAAGAGCCTACGCCCGTGGGAAATGGTTGTGTTCATATATGGTTTTCCAACCAATGTATCTGCTCTTCAGGTCATATATATAATATATAATATATAATTTATATTTTATATATAGTCTATAACATGGTTGTATTCGAATCTGTTGCACCACCTTTTGGGCTTAGTAGAAAACTGTCAGGTTATGCTTGAAATGCCATTTATATGACTATGAATTGGTCTATCTCACAAGTCTCATCATTTAGCGCTTGTTGATTTTCTTGTATACATGCACTCAGGATCCTAGCCTGCTTGTTGTAACAAGGAATTTTGTTGGGCTCGACAGCTATATTCTACCTTGAGTTTTCTTGCATTTGTATCATCTTTTTTATTCTCATTGTATTTGGTTAACTTATTCCAGCGACTGCAGCAGAGTATCTTCTCACTCTAGAAGGCGAGCTTGTGCCTGCGCTCACCATCAAGGACTCAGTCGCTTCTCCCTTGCCTTACAAGTGTTTTCTCTTGTGTTTTCTCAGCTCTTCTCCTCCATTTTGGCAGGAAAATCTCAGTCACGGTTCGCTTTCCTTTTATTTTCTTCTCGGAAAACCATTTTGTTAACCTTTATTAACTTGAAATTAGGGTAATTATTTAGTTATTATCTGTTGCAGAGGCCTTGTCGTTGTTTCATTTTTCCCAGAGTTCATCGTTTTATTTGGATTTGCTGAAAAACAAAGGAACTGGCGTCGCTTCATCGGATAAACGGTGAATTTCTTTTTGGCTCTAACTGTTTTTTCTAAATGAAGAAAGAAATTTAACCAATTTCCTGATAAATTAAAGCTGTAAAACTGCACGAGTTCTGCTTTATTTCTTTTAATTAAATCTTTTTGGGTGACATTTCAGGATTCAAATTTTAGATTGTTACAGTGATCCACTTGGTTGGAAGGATCAATTAGCAGGCTTAAAAAATAGTAAAGCCTATGTTTATTTATTTCTGCATGCTTGTTATTAAGTTGATCTTGCATGGTTTTTTTATTATAGTACAAAATGTTTAATCACTGAATGCAATTTGGATTGAAGTAGACTTGAAAGTTGTTAATAGGAAGGTTGATTAGTTTTTCTACTTGAGAAGATTCCCCTTAGCTCAATTGCTAGCTTTACGGGACTTTAAGTCTTTAATAATGATAAATCTTTGCTTAGCAGAATACTAATTGTCTAAACAAAAAGCATCCGCATGTAAATTGTTTACTGCATCTGTGTTGGCTTGATTTTAGTTCTAGGAACCCGGTGGGAGTTGTGACGCATGTAGAGTTTATTTGGTAGTTTTTCTGGATGGTAATAACATGTCTTTTTAATTCGTTGTGAGTTGTGACATTCTGTTTCTTAGTTTTCTCGAAAAATCTGTACTTTAGTTTTTAAAAAAAAAAAATCTAATTGGCATGCTTGTTAATATTGATAAGAATTGGAGAATTTCAACCGATTTGCTAATTGCAAAGGTTTTTGTCGATTTTGGCTTCATCATCATATTCGGTGGAGATTGTCATGATTCGTGTATGCATATAAGTTCTCTTTTTTCATACTGCTAGGTGCTTGCATTAATCAGTAAGTATTGGGTATATTTTCTTTAAAATAGTTGGGATTGTTTGAGTTCTGTTGGGTATGATTTGCAAATGGATTTTGATTGGAAGTTTTAGGTAGACCCATGGTATCTCTGTATATCAGCTGAATGGGAAGTTTTGTGTGATTATTGATATATCCATGTGGTGAAAATACTCTGATTTTTGTTAAAGATAGAATTATATTCATCTGTGTTACCTAGCCTTACATGAAGGGAAATTGAGTTGTAATCTTTTAAATGAATAGGTTCTAGTTGCAACCCTTAGATTAACATAATTTTAATTTGCTTACTGGTTGATGGTTTTCTGAGACTGAAAAAAGATGTGTTGGATATATTCTCTAATGATGTCATAACCGATTTCTTCTTCATTTATTGTCTTAGTTGATTTCTCGATGCATGCTGGTTCTGAATAATTTTTTTTTCTTTTGATTTTTCTGTTTTGGGTTAGCTTACAGAATTTAGAAATTGTCTTTGACCAATCGTTTGATAATTATTACCTTATACAAGTGCTGTTTGATTTTCTTTTTTCAATGTTGTCAAGTGTATAAATGTTGAGGGTTAAATATTTTAGAATTCAAAGCAAATTGACATGATATATATACCAATTATTATATTATTTAATTCTTATTATACAATTAATATAAAATGAAATAGTTTATGTAGTATTTTAATTTTTATAATTTTTTTATAATGTTTTAAAATTTTAAAATTAAGACTAAATTGTCATAGTGTATAAATGTTGAGGGTTGAATATTTTAGAATTAAAAGCAAATTGGCATGATATATATACCAATTAGAAAAGCCATGTCATCGGGTGAATAAAATATATAATAAATTGTAAATTTTCATGGTTTAAAGATTAAAACAGAAATTCACATTTAATTCAGTGACCCATGGACTACAGTTTAGTTTAATAGCACTATAATCAAATATTCAAAACCCTATTTGGTTAACAATGGAAGTTTAATAAATCCCAGGGTTTTCTGCTGTTTCCATGCTCTTTTCTTCTTCATATCTGGAAAATATCGCTATCTAATTCAGAAGTACTTCTGGGCAAGTCTTTTTTTCTTAGTTTTCTACCTTAACTATTGATTAAATCATTCATCTTACATTCTTTTCTTATTTGGGTTTGTGGGTTATGGTTCATGGTTTCAATGTTTCAGGGTTTGGGATCAGGGTTTTGGGGCCTGGGGTTTGGGGTTTGGGGTTCGGGTTTCAGGTCTCTTTTTTTTTGAAATCTATCGATGTTGGTCTGTCTGTTTCTTTTTCGATAGGTTGCAAACAAAGAGAGCTGAACCCAAAACCCAAACCCCAAACCCTGAACCCTAAAACCTTGAAACCATGAACCCAAACCCCAAATAGGAAAAGTGTGTATCATTCTTTTTTAGCTTTGGGTATCCACGGGCCAAACAAACAGTTGCTACTGTAGGAAGAGAGTTTTCGTGAGAGAGAAACCCTAAATTTCCTCTGGCGTTTCTGGTTTTTGTGATTTTTGAAATCCGCTGCTTCATCGGAGACTCATTTCAGGTATCAATCTCTTTTTTAGTTTCAGATATATGCTTTTTTACTTGTATTTCAGTGGGTTTTTGGTTGTCAGCTTTAGAAATCACTGTCTCGTTCCCTCTTTCAAATCTATTGATCTCGGTCTTGTTCTTCATTGTTGGATTGTTTGTTTTCCGCTGTTTAATATTATAGCTTTTGTGTTATTTTCTATTTCTTTTAAATCCTTGCTTAGCAGAATACTAATTGCCTAAACAAAAAGCATCCGCATGTAAATTGTTTACTGCATCTGTGTTGGCTTGATTTTAGTTCTAGGAACCCGGTGGGAGTTGTGACGCATGTAGAGTTTATTTGGTAGTTTTTCTGGATGGTAATAACATGTCTTTTTAATTTGTTGTGAGTTGTGTGACATTCTGTTTCTTAGTTTTCTCAAAAAATCTGTACTTTAGTTTTTTTTAAAAAAAAATCTAATTGGGATGCTTGTTAATATTGATAGTAATTGAAGAATTTCAGCCGATTTGCTAATTGCAAGGGTTTTTGTTGATTTGGGTTTCATGATCATATTCTGTGTAGATTGTCATGATTCGTGTATGCATATATGTTTTCTTTAAAATAGTTTTGAATGGAGGTCATTTATGAACTTAGTCGGGATTGTTTGAGTTCTGTTGGGTATGATTTGCAAATGGATTTTGATCGGAAGTTTTAGGTAGACCCATGGTATCTCTGTATATCAGCTAAATGGGAAGTTTTGTGTGATTATTGATATATTCATGTGGTGAAAATACTCGAATTTTGGTTGAAGATGGAATTATATTCATAATTGTTGCCGGGAAATTGAGTTATAATCTTTTAAGTGAATAGGTTCTAGTTGCAATCTTTAGATTAACATAATTTTAATTTGTTTATTGGTTGATGGTTTTTATGAGACTGAAAAAAAGATGTGTTGAAAAAGAATAAACAAGGACCAATTTGGAAAAAATGTAAATATTAAAATATTAGATTTATTATTACTAATATATTTCTATAGTTAATTTTTAAATTTAACCATTCTTTATATTAAATGATATATCTGGTCTAGCATTTAATCATTTGAGCAAAGAGGCTTTTTAATGAAAATGTGTCTTATAGGGTGTGTTTTCAGCTGATGTGGCTGAAATCGTGCCTTGTAAAACGGGTTTTTAATAGAAATGTATCTTGCAGGATACGTTTTTATTTTCTCTCCAAAAACAACATATAGTAAATAAAAAGAACAGCACAAATCCTTAAATCAATTCTCAACACCCTAATTTTCGAGTTATATTTGATTTTCTGTTTTTGTTTTTTTTATTCTACTGCTTCTTACTATGTCATCTCATACACTCTCTCTTTGTTTTCTTTTGAAACCTTAATAATAATTAGGTTAGGTATTCAATTCAATGGTAGTATTTAAGAAGAGATACATGGTTATGGAAGTATTGTTGGATCCAAATAAAGAAATTTCAGGGATGATCTCATTGTAATTACTCAATTTAACATCTGAAAAGCAATCAAGGATAGCATTCTTGTCAACTTCGTTGAATGTGGTCTAGCTTCTTCTCGGATCTTTCCAAGGTATAATATAAATAATGGTGCTTGTTTTTGTTCCTTTTTTCCATTGATTGTTGTTGAATGATTTTTTCTAATTCGACTTTTTAATTTCACATGCAGTTAAATATGTCAATTCAATTACAAAGCTGTGTATTATCAGAGCTTCAAGAGATGAATACAAAAAAGATTTGGTATTCAATAAGCATGGTTAGAAGTATTGGGAATTGTCTTGTGCTATTTAATTTGTTGGATCTTAGTGGTAAGTTCTTTAAATATGAAGCCAAATTTGCATGTTCGTAAAATTTTAGTTGGCTTATTAGTTTGTATAATGACATGTTTTTATATAAGTTTTATTTGAATATAAAACCAAAGCATGTTTGTGATATTTTAGTTGGTTCATTTGTCAATAGAATTCAAGCTTGAAGAATCATTTTTACTGAACTATAAGGATAGTGTTTAAGAAAGCTAAAGAATATTTTAGCATGACAAGTTTTTTTTACTGAGCACTGGCTGTGGAATATGAAGATTGATTAAGAATCAAATTTTACCTTTTAGCCTGTGATGTAACTTAGGATTGGCAAAGTAATCAAAACCCATCGTGTTTGGACTCAACCCGATCCTATAGGGGCCTTTCCTTATGCTAATTGGTATTCAATAAAATGGTAGGAAAGTTTCATGGTTGGGTCAGGATGGTTTTATTTAAAGTCCATCCCACCCTAATCTTGGAACTTTTCTAAAGTACCTCTCTTCAAATTTTATATTTACTTCTAATATATTTTAGCTTTTACGAGATTCTATTAGATGTATTTGGATAGTTGGTAGATTTTTAGAAATGGAGCTAAAGTGTAAGTGTTTGCGTTTGTGTTAAGTGATCTAGTTTGTCTGTTAGAACTCAAGTTCAGATTTAGCGCAGGTATAAGGTGAAAATGTTTTGAAGGTTGGGTTGGAGGCGAGATATCTTGTCCTCGTTAACGGTTTGTAACTCCACTTTTTACATGATTTGGATGTTGAAATACTTTGTGTAGTTCTAAGCAAAGCGTAAGACTTTAACAATTGTATGGTTTGGTATGAAATTGAAATGCATAAAAAAGCTCAGATTTGGTAACCTCGAGCTTCTTTCTTTCTTCTAGGTAGTATAAAAGCATGTAAAACTGCTGCCTTGAAGTGCGATGAGTTAAAATTCGAGCAATACAAGCTTCTGGTTGGAGCACGGCTCTCGGTTGATGTTATCCAGCACATGCGAAACTGTATTGAGAAGATAAAAATTTTAGAACACTAAAATTGATCCACAGGGAGTAGCTGGTTGCCTTGGGATGCCAGTATGCTACTTTGCACTTATGAACTGAGATCAAATTGTTCAAATTTTGGTAGGCAAATTAGCATTAATTTTTCACAATATTTAGAGTATCATCTTACTTAGGATTGTAGTCGAGTTGAGCTTAAGTTGTAAAAAGCTCGACCTTGAACTCAACTGATTTTTACCTTTAAAGCTTAGGCTTGATTAACCTTTTATTATGTAGAACTTGAGTTCAATTTCCATGCTTGATTCAAACTGGATTGCTTTTATTTTTTAGCTCAATTTCACTACTTGAATAAGTTTATTAACTACTCAAATCAAATTATTAAGTGACTCGAATTTGTCTTGCTTGAGCTCTGACTTGACACATATAATTTTTTTGAACAAAACTAGAATAGTTTGCAAGTAAAAATGTAATCCAAGTATCTTACCTAAACTTGGTTCTTTTTTTTTTTTTTTTATCTGTTCTTGTTTTCATTAAAAGGATTTTTAAGAATTTTATGCAATTTTTTATTTATTTAAGAAAATTTTTAAAAGATAGTCATGTCATATATGAAAAGTTGAGGGTCAATTTGCTCTAAATAAAATAAGTAATATCAAACTGTAACGCATCTATTATGTATAATCAGCTGTACTTTCATCACCAAAACCAACTCAATAGCCATTTTGGAGAGATCTCTCACAATGGTGTCTCTTACTTTAAACTTGAGAGAATCGAAATTTTAGAGTTTAGGATTTAAAGTTTTTACAATAAGCTTTTTACCTAAAGTGATAGCTTTAAAGCTTTAGGCCAATGGAAGTAAAATTCAAAGCTAACTAAAATTTTTTTCAGTGCAATTGTGAGCACTGATATTTCTTTGTTATGAAAGAAAAAAAATATAGCCAAACTTCTATAAAAATTGCTCGTGGGGCTTCTCCTCCTCATACCAATAATCTTAACCTTGCAGCTTCTTTGGGTTTTTAGTTACGAAAAACATTTGCTTAACTAAATTTAAGAACGTTGTTATAAGCTTTTACCCTTAAGTCCTAAAATGGTGGTTAATATTTTAGATCCTTTTGATATCTTTTTCTCCAATTTGAATTAAGAAACCAAGAAAAGTTTTAACTTAATTTGGCCTTGTTTGACTAAAAATGAAAAGAAGCTGTTTTAAAAAATAAAAGGTATAGTAAATGAAACCTAACGATAAAAAGTATTTTTTTTGTAACTTTCACATGACAGATATATTGATTTTGGGTATGAGGTTTGTGAGTCTTTGGGCTTCCAGTGACATCATTTTTCCTGTTAATTCATTAGATGATTATAGCGAAGACATTTTCATTGAAGACGAGGATGATCTAGAAGATGATGCAAAACCGAATAATAAAAACCGGTCATCATGAATGTGAATAATATTTTCTATCAACCAAGAGGTTTATTAGTCCAAAAAGATTGATGGCAATATCTTGCTATGCTATGAGTCCTTACTTATTTGAGAAGTTGGCAACTTGGTTTAATGGCCCACACTTTTCCAACTTTCATCAGCAGAGGAGAGCACCTATACAAGTTGTGGGCTTTGTTGTGGTTTCTTTCTTTCTTTATAAAATAATGTATAAACATCAAATATTATATTAACCCGAATCAAATGCCGTACCGTTGGTTTTCTTTCCTCTCCAACTGCCCCCAATTTCTAATCCCTAAACTAACACCTAATTTCTAAATCCTAACTCTAACAAAATAACTTTGCCTTCTCCAATCCAACACCCACCGGCCACCACCATCGTCGTTCACCAGTCAGGGAGTCACCACCTGTCCACCATCATCGTTCACTAGTCAGGTAGTCACCATCGGTCCATCCGTCACCACCCGTCAATCTCTTTCATCTCTGTTTTTAGTTTAAGATGTATGCTTCTTTTTACTTCTATTTTCAGTGTGTTTTTGTCATAGTTTTTGGTTTCACCTTTAGAGAATCACTGTTTCATTCCTTATTGGAAACGATAGATGTTAGTGGCTACCAAAATTGATAATTAAGTACCAAAATGTGAATAAAAATTTAAGTAACAAAAATGTTAAAGAAAGATATAAAAATTTAGAAGGCTAAAATGGTGAATAAAGTCATTAAGAAAAAAACCTAAGGTTTTAAGTTTTTCTCAAACCCTACCACAATATTGTGTCCAATTCGAAAGGATGAAGATAGCAGTGGAAGGGTGCATGCATGGAGATCTCGACAAGGTCTACGAGACCATTAAATACATCGAAAATACTCGCAACATCAAAATCGACCTCCTCCTTTGTTGCGGTGATTTCCAGGTTCTTTCTCTTACACCCTCACTTTCTCCCTTCAATTTGCTGTCTTTATATGAAAATTTGTCACTTTCCAAATACTCATTTTTTATATGAACTTAATTTTTTTTTTCCCTTTTGCAACTTAGGCAGTCAGGAATGAAAGAGATATGGATAGCCTCAATGTGCCTCCAAAATATAGGGAGATGAAGTCATTCTGGAAATACTATTCAGGTGAGGAGGTCGCCCCAGTTCCCACCATTTTTATTGGTGGAAATCATGAAGCTTCCAATTATTTATGGGAATTGTAAGTCACCCCCTTTTCTTCATATGTTCTAGCTTGGGGATTTTGATTTTTTTATGAAAAGGCCTTGAATTTTACCTTTGCAATTGAAATGTGTGAACTTTAGGTACTATGGGGATGGGCAGCACCAAATATATACTTCTTGGGGTTTGCTGGGGTTGTGAAGTTTGGCAATATCCGTATCAGCGGACTTTCTGGAATTTACAATGCACGTAATTATTGTTTAGGTTGGGTTTGAAGTTCTTTTACTTGTCTATTTTGTGTTTATTCTGGAGTTCTTGTAATGGTGATTGTTTATTTATTGCAAGCGAGTGTTGAATATGTTATATTGATTCTTATTTAGGGTGGAGAGTCAAAGCTTTGAAACTAAAATGAATTAGCCTTTCCTTTAGCAGGACACTATGAAAGGCCACCTTATAATGACAATACTATCAGGTCTGTGTATCATGTTCGGGAGTATGATGTTCACAAGCTCATGCACCTAGAGGAACCGATTGATATTTTCCTTTCACACGATTGGCCGCTCGGCATCACTAATTATGGGAACTGGCAACAACTTGTTCGCTACAAAAAGCATTTCAAAGATGAGGTAATTATAATCGATTTGGTGGAAATGCATATATGTGAAAGAATGAAAATCTTCATATCAAGCGTATTCAGTTTTCTTGTTGACCATTTCTGGTTGCTTGTTGGTTGAAACATATTTCCTAGATACTGCAAGGAACTCTTGGAAGCAAGCCTGCTGCTCAGCTGCTTGAAAAACTCAAACCATCATATTGGTTTTCAGCTCACTTGCACTGTAAATTCACCTCTCTTGTTGAACATGAAGAGGGTGGTCGAGTGACAAAATTTCTTGCACTTGATAAATGCCTTCCAGGGCGCAAGTTCTTGCAGGTATCTGTCATAAGTTTTGACCATTTCATTTAAGGTTCTTTCTTTTGGTCTTTGCTGGAAGCTAATAAATGAATTCTGGCTTTCTCTGATCTTTTAGATTGTTGATATTGAATCTGATCCAGGACCTTATGAGGTTCAATATGATGAAGAATGGCTGGCAATAACTCGAAAATTCAACTGTGTCTTTCCTTTGACCTTCCGATGTGGAGACTTTGGGTGTGTGTATATATGACATTTTTGTTTTGACCATGACACTCATCTCGCTCTTTCTTTCTTTCTTGGGTGGGGTGGACTAATATTTTATTTAAAAATGTGCAATTCTCTATTTTTGCAAGTACTATTACACTACAAGAAGTTGTGAGCTGACAACTGCTGTTCTAATATGTAGGAGAACACAGCTCGATATATGCAAGATTGTCGTCAATGGGTTAAGAGCAGGATAGAAGACAGAGGAGCCAAACCTTGTGAATTTTCTCAAACAGCTCCGCCTCACAACCCCCTCATTCAGTTTCAAACACTACTTTTTCTGGTAAATAATATGGTGATATTTTGATGCTTTTCCTTCTTTGAGGTGCTAAAAGTATCTCCATTAATGGTTTTATCTTTTGGATTTAAGAAACTCACCATGTATGTTTGCATATTTATGCCACTTATCACTGTCATGATTAGGCATCTCGATATTACTGTCACAGTCATTCCAAATCACTATCCATCATTTTTTATCTTCGTTTATCTCAATTAATTGTTGGTTAGCAAATGCATTCTTATTTATTTAGAATTGCAACTAGAATATTCATGACTTTTGCAATTTGTTTTTGGTCAATTTCCTTTTTAATTATTAAAATTTTCTCACCTTGTGTAGGTTCTCCTCGTAATCCTCAGACTGTATCTTTCTTGGAATTGCTAGATCTTCCTTATGTTCTTGATAATGCATCAGACTCCAGGGATACTCCTGCTTCATTGCCTCGGAAAGGTAAAGAGTTTTCTATTTACCTTGTCCCACTCAGTTTTGATGCATTGTCCCTTTATACAGTACTTTTAGCGGCTTTTAGTTAATCTTCATTGTGATGCAGTCAAACCTAGAGTATACATGATTCTAGGAATACCTTTTGCTTCTCGTGTTTAATATGGTGCTGATGCTCTCTCATATAACTTAATAGGATAGATAATTGATCATTTGCTTTCAATCAAGGTAGAACATAGAATGCGCCTAATGTTTTGAGCATCTGTGCATATCATACATAATGCTATAAATTTGCCTCATATAGGTTGATTGAGCTAAATCCATTAAAATTTCTTAAGGTGACATCGTTTTTCCTGTTGGTTCATTAGATGATTACAGTGAAGACATTACCATTGAAGACGAGGATGAAATAGAAGATGATGCAGAACCGAATAATGAAAACAGGTCCTTATGAATTTCAATAATGTTTTCTATCAACCAAGAGGTTTATTAGTGCAAAAAGATTGATGGCAATATCTTGCTATTCCATGAGGCTTTACTGATTTGTGAAGTTGGCAGCTTAGTTTAATGGCCCACACTTTTCCAACTTTCATCAGCAGAGGAGAGCACCTATGCAAGTTGTGGGGTTTGTTGTTTTCTTTTTTCTTTCTAAAATCATGTATAAACATCAAACATTATATCAATAGCTATTATCACAATCATTATATGAGCTTGAATTTGGAATCTCAAAATTCCCGGGATTTTTCTAATTGAATTGATATTATTAAAATGGATAAATCACAATAGCATGGGGTTGTATCTTGCTTCTTGCAAATTTAGTAATTTGTTGAATTCCGACATCCAGGAACATCGGACAAGGCATGGCACCCTTTTTCAGGCATGAACTTATTTCTTTTTCAATAAGCAATTTTCAGACATGGCCATTGGTTTCAAAATGGTAGCTAGATCTAGGTATATGGTACATGCCCACTGCCGAGAGTTTATTTGGTAGTTTTTCTGGATAACATGTCTTTTAATTTGTTGTGAGTTGTGACATTCTGTTTCTTAGTTTTCTCAAAAAATCTGTACTTGAGTTTTAAAAAAATAATAATAACAATCTAATTGGGATGCTTGTTGATATTGATAAGAATTGGAGAATTTCAACCGACTTGCTAATTGCAAAGGTTTTTGTCGATTTGGGTTTCATAATCATATACGGTGGAGATTGTCATGATTCGTGTATGCATATATGTTTTCTTTTTCATGCTGCTAGGTGCTTGCATTAGTCAGTAAGTATTGGGTATATTTTCTTTAAATTAGTATTGGGTATATTCCACCAAGCCCAACAATAGGTAAGCATCCACTCAAGAATCCACATATGGATGCATGAAAGGAAACTTATGTATACTTACCCAAAATTTCAAAGGTTTCTATTTAAAGTTGCTACATTGGATTCATTTTTAGTTTGGGGTTTCAATTAGAAAGCATGTCAATTGTTCGATAACCTTTCAAGTAATTGAACAAGTATGATAATTCTATAAGTTAATTTGTAATATATATAAATATATAAATTCAACAAAAAAATTTCAAAATTAATTTAATATATTGTTTACCTTAATAAAAATAATTCGACCAACAATATTAATAAAATAGAATAAAATTTAAAATTTTTATATTCTATATTTTCGAACCTCGATGACTTTTTAACTCATTTTAAGTAATCATCGCCTTAAGTGTGACTTAAGTTCGAGTCGCGCTAATTATATTTATGGTTTAGGCTTTGCTTGTTATTGTAATTCACCAAAAAAAAAATTTATGCTCTTTCAAAAATTTAGTAATTTTAATAATATTAACTTAGAGTTGGAATGTAATTCTAAAACAAAAAATTTTGCATGATCAAAAAGAGTAACCAAAACCCTAAGGTTCAGGGCTTAAAACATTCAAAATCGTTACAACTTGTCCAGAATTTTAAAGTTAATGATCGCATTTTATATGGTAGAAATCATCTCACATTCCACTAAAATAAGTAACAATAAAAAAATTTTGAAAGCCTTAAATTTAATTAACCAAATATGATTTATGAAAATTGAATTAAACTATAATTTCATGTATACTTTTATCTATTTATCCCAATTATTTGATAGGTGAAAAAAGTAAATGACACTATCGTCTATGAGAGGAAGAAGCTTTCCTTGGTCTTTCTTTTCACCGTAGGTTCTGCCTACCTTTTCTCACCACCCTGTAAAAAACTTGCCTAGAATGGAATTTTCTTTAAAGGTTTTTTTCTTTATAAAAAACTTGCTCTTAACCCATTGACCACAATCTTGCATGTCAAGCCGTGTTCTCCTACATATTAGAACAGCAGTTGTCGACTCACTAGTTCTTGTAGAGTAATAGTACATGCAAAAATAGAAAATTGCACATTTTCAAA
Organism: Gossypium longicalyx; assembly: GCA_025698465.1. Lineage (NCBI taxonomy): Eukaryota > Viridiplantae > Streptophyta > Magnoliopsida > Malvales > Malvaceae > Gossypium > Gossypium longicalyx. The sequence goes on along the minus strand of CM047001.1, from coordinate 82,249,823 downwards.
TAAAACATTAGTCCACCCCACCCAAGAGAGAGAGAGAGAGAGAGAGAGAGAGAGAGAGAGAGAGAGAGAGAGCGAGATGAGTGGCATGATCAAAACAAAAATGTCGTATGTACATACACCCAAAGTCTCCACGTCGGAAGGTTAAAGGAAAGACACAGTTCAATTTCCGTGTTATTGCCAGCCATTCTTCATCATGTTGAACCTCATAAGATCCTGGATGAGATTCAATATCAACAATCTAAGAGATCAGAGAAAGCCAGAATTCATTTATTAGCTTCCAGCAAAGACCAAAAGAAAGAATCCAAATGAAATGGTCAGAACTTCTGATAGATACCTGCAAGAACTTGCGCCCTGGAAGGCATTTATCAAGTGCAAGAAATTGTCACTCGACCACCCTCTTCTTGTTCAACAAGAGCAGTGAATTTGCAGTGCAAGTGAGCTGAAAACCAATACGAGTTTTTCGAGCAGCAGGCTTGCTTCCAAGAGTTCCTTGCTGGATCTAGGAAATATGTTTCAACCAACAAGCAACCAGGAATGGTCAACAAGAAAACTGAATAAGCTTGATATAAAGATTTTCATTCTTTCACAAAAATGCATTTCCACCTATCGATTATAATTACCTCATCTTTGAAATGTCTTTTGTAGTGAACAAGTTGTTGCCAGTTCCCATAATCAGTGTGAAAGGAAAAAATATCAATCGGTTCCTCTAGGTGCATGAGCTTGTGAACATCATACTCCCGGACATGATACACAGACCTGATAGTATTGTCATTATAGGTGGCCTTTCATGGTGTCCTGCTCAAGTAAAAGCTAATTCATTTCAGTTTCAAAGCTTCAACTCTCCACCCTAAATACGAATCACCCTAAATACGAATCAATATAACATATTTGACACTCGCTTGCAGTAAATAAACAATCACCATTAAAAGAACTCCAGAATAAACACAAAATAGACAAGTAAAAGAACTTCAAACCCATCCTAAACAATAATTACGTGCATTGTAAATTCCAGAAAGCCCACCAATGCGGATATTGCCAAACTTCACAACCCCAGCAAACCCCAAGAAGTATATATTAGGTGCTGCCCATCCCCCATAATACCTAAAGTTCACACATTTCAATTGCAGAAGATAAAATTCAAGGCCTTTTCATAAAAGAATCAAAATCCCCAAGCTAAAACATATGAAGAAAAAGGGGCGACTTACAATTCCCATAAATAATTGGAAGCTTCATGATTTCCACCGATAAAAATGGTGGGAACTGGGGCAACCTCCTGACCCAAATAGTATTTCCAGAATGACTTCACTCTCCGATGAAGCAGGACCAGCCATTTTTCACTCTCCTCAAAACCCTCCTACTTTCCCTTTGCTTTGCTTCGAGTGATGAATAAATATATCTGCAACAAAAAACAGAGATGAACAGGCAAAGACAAAGGATTTATAAAGATGAAAACTAAAAGTCTGAGATTTGTCATTCTTTTAAAAATCTTATTATTTGTTTTTTTATTGATTTTATATATAAAAATATCATCATAATAAAACTTAAATGTGTATTTATATACTATATTATTAAATCTATACCATATATAATTACACATTTAACTTTTCAAGTAAAATTGTGGAGTCTTGGAGATGATGACATGATCAATGTATTTGGTTTTGAGAATACGAGATATGATAAAGCTAATTTATTAAAAATTTAGTATTACAAGAGCTTTAAAATTTATTTAAAATGTCAACTAGAAATCAATGTACTTGTACCACATTTACTTTGCCATGGAACATTGTGAATTTGTGGAATGAGTTGGATCAGAAAATAGGGATGCCCGAATGATGGAATGTCATCACGAATGCTTGTCCAGGCCATGGAAGAAACGGTGTTTTCTCCTCTTAGAATGTCTCCCAGAACCTTTTGAGACAACATAAGGTAAAAAATGTACCTGCAATACACATCATAACATCTCAGGAGGAGGAATTCTTCATGTTTATAATTTACATGCCGCCAGCTGCTAGATATTATAGCCCCAGTAATTGTAAATGAGAGTTGAGATTCCTCTTAACAATATTTATAAAAACCTACTCGGGATGATGGATTCCCATAATTCATTTGCATATGAATCTTGTTTAAGTTGATATTTGCAAGGTCAATGGATGTTAAGGCTCCAAGGTGAGATCATAAGCAGGAAACGAGCAAAGAATGACCATAACAGGAAAAAAAAAAAAAAAAAAAAAAAAAAAAAAAAACAACAACAACAACAACCATTCCCAGAAAAGTGAAGGGGCCAAATACAACACCTGAGAATTTTTTCGAACACCAAAATCCTGAAGTGCGGCGCCATCACCAATCCCTTTTCTTTTTTAAAACAGCTTCTTTTCTTTTTTAGTCAAATTAAGTTAGAACTTTTCATGGTCCCATAATTCAAATTGGGGAAATTGGGGAAAAAGATATCCAAAAAATCTAAAATATTAACCTCCATTTTAGGACTTAAGGGTAAAAAGCTTATAAAAATGCTCTTAAATTTAGTTAAGCAAACATTTTTCATAACTAAAAAACCAAAGAGGCTGCTTGGTTAGGATTATTGGTATGAGGAGACGAAGCCCCACGAGCAGCCACTACAGAAGTTTGGCCAAACCTATCATTTATTATTTATTGTATTAGATTATGGTACATCTATATATTTATAAAAAAAAGTGAAATCGGAATGAAATTTTTGTTGGCATAATAAAATTAAGAGTTAAAGATTTGTGATTATTTTAAAAATCTTATTATTATTATTTATTGATTTTATATATAAAAATATCATCATAATAATATAATTTACTTTGTAAAAGATAATATTTTAATTATTAATTAAATGCGTGTTTATATACTATACTATTAAATCTATACTATATATAAATACACAATTAACTTTTCAACTTAAATTACAATTTGAACCCCCGAATCAAAAGAATATATGTGCACACATTTCACAGATGCATGCAGCTAAACTTATATGGAAGATAGAAAGAGTTATATAAAAAAAGTATATGCACAAGTCACGGGCCAAAGTGGCCCGTGACACACACACATACAGATAGAAAGAATATATATACACAAACAGATAGAAAGAATATATCAAAATAATATATATAGATGCAAGTTTCACTTACGGATGCATGCAAATATATCAAAAGAATATATATACACACACATTTCACTTACAGATGCATGAAGCAAAATTTAAAACAGATAGAAAGAAATATATATACATGCAAATTTCACTTATGGATGCATGCAAATATATAGAAAGAATATATATACACACATTTAACTTACAGATGCAGGAAGCAAAATTTATATGGAATGTGCCAAATAAAACATTAACAGCCATGTAGACAGGAAACAACAATCAAATAAAACAACACGCATCAATGTTATTCCAAACAAAACCATGAGATTGTAGAGAGATACCTTGGGTCGATATGAATGGCGACGTCCTCAAAAGATAAACCTTCTTTTGCTACATAATTAACAATACCAAAGCAAAAGATGAATACTTTGGATTTTTTGAAAAATAAACCAGTAATACAATTCAAATATGAAACTTTGAAAGAAAACTCTCACTTTAAGATCAAAAAAGGCAAATATACTGCGTTCTTCTTAAGAAAGAAAACAACACATAGTTAGCAACACAAAAACCACTCGTAACTACTTTGTAATAGAAAACAACCTTTTCGATTCAATTACATCCCTAATTCCAACCATGCCATGCATTTAGGAATTAACTGAATATTTCAATCAAAATCCATTTCCAAATCATATAAGCACCAGCACACAAACAATTCCAACAAAGTTCATCGATGAGCTCCACTAAACTATTTTAAAGAAAATATACCCAGATCCGCACTGATGAGTACAAGCACCTAGCAGTATGAAAAGAAAACCGAATATGCATTGATCCATGGACTGACTAATACGCACCAGATAAAATGCGAGACTTGAACTCCAAATATGACCACATTCTTCTAGTTAAAATTGATGTTAATTGATCCCAAAATCTCTGCTTACTTCCTTCCTTAATGAACTACGGAAGGAGGTATTATCTCAGGTCTCTCAATCCAAAAATCCTTCAAATATTAGTCAAACAAGGAAAAATTAAGTTAGAACATTCCTTGGTCCCATAATTCAAAATGGGGAAAAAGATAACAAAAGGACCTAAAATATTAACCTCCATTTTAGGACTTAAGGATAAAGATCCTCTTGTCTGCTTACAAAAACGCTCTTAAACTTAGTTGAGCAAGTATTTTCCGTAACTAAAAGTCGGAACAACAATACAACACCTTGCAATACCCATTTTCCCTCAGTTTTATGAGCAACCAAACAAGGAAGAATGAGAAACACAATGTTACAAGTTCAAAACCACAATAATTCAGTAAATCATGATAAGATACAACATGCACTACTCACAACTGAACATGGCATCGAGAAACAGTGAAAAACAAATAAATTGTCAGAAGAGAAACGCGAACACTATCAGCTTATGAAGAAATCAACTAGAAATCAATGTCAACTAGAATACGAGAATACGAGATATGATAAAGCTAATTTATTAAAATTTTAGTATTACAAGAGCTTTAAAATTTATTTAAAATGTCAACTAGAAACCAATGTTCTTGTACCACATTTACTTTGCTATGGAACATTGTGAATTTGTGGAATGAGTTGGATCAGAAAACAGGGATGCCCGAATGATTGCATGTCATCATGAATGCTTGTTCAGGCCATGGAAGAAATTATGTTTTCTCCTCTTAGAATGTCTCCCAGAACCTTTTGAGACAACATAAGGTAAAAAATGTACCTGCAATACACATCATAACATCTCAGGAGGAGGAATTCTTCATGTTTATAATTTACATGCTGCCAGCTGCTAGACATTATAGCCCCAGTAATTGTAAATAAGAGCCAAATTTCTAGATCGATTTTAAGTTCGGATTCCTCTTAACAATATTTATAAAAACCTACGCGGTGTGATGGATTCCCATAATTCATTAGCATATGAATCTTGTTTAAGTTGATATTTGAAAGGTCAATGGATGTTAAGGCTCCAAGGTGAGATCATAAGCAGGAAACGAGCAAAGACTGATCATAAAAAAAAAAAAAAAAAAAAAAAACATTTCCAGAAAAGTGAAGGGGACATACACAACACCTGAGAATTATTTCGAACACCAAAATCCTGAAGTGCAGCGCCATCATCAAGGAGATTCTCATTGTGGTGTGCTAGGCAGAAATTAGCCCAAACGTGCCTCCTATAACCACAAACAAAGTAAACATTAAAAAAAATCTTCAAAAACAGAACTTTATAGTACACTTAATTGCCCTGCTTTCTTTTTTTCTCTAATACATCAAAATGCCACCAACTAATGTGAAGGTGGTTCTGGCCAAAAAAAGTGAGGGAAGTTTAAGAGCAAAAACAAGATGATAAACCATGAAATGTGTCGATGACCCATCTTGGATTGCTCTAACTCTATCACTTTCTTCTTGATTGCGAGCTTCAGGTCTTTCACCGTGGCTGAATTCATCACCGCAACATCTTCAAATTCCAAGGAAAACCAATCCAAATAAGTACTGACTTTAATTTCAAACACAAATTCTATGTGGCTGAAGGCCTGCCTAGCTCTGTGTGTGTGTGTGTGTGTGAGAGAGAGAGAGAGAGAGAGAGAGAGAGAGAGAGAGAGAGAGAGAGAGCATATGAAGTGTACCGAAGAAGGTTCCATCTAATTTGAAGATAGAGATACACATGGCACTCCCCAGTTCAAGGTTGATTAGGGTATTGACATCAGACAAACTGGGTTTCTTGGGGACATTGGCCAGAATTGGATCGTCAAGGAGTTGAGCCAGTGTTGAAAGTAACGCCACTTTCTTCACGTTTTTGTTGTTGTATCCCAGCACTTTCCCTTCCTCCTTCGCCCCTGACTCCATTCTTACACTATGCTGATGCTAATCGCCCAAAACCAAGCGGAAAGGGTACTGGTTGCCAATATGCTTCACTGGATTTTGGATATTTTAAGTCGAATACTTTGATTAATGAGGATGGGCCAACCCAAGAGTAAGAGCTTTTATTTGAATCTTATTGCAAAACCCTACTTTCTTATTCTGATATGGAAAATAAAAATATGACATCAGAATATTCTAATTTATTAGGAAAGTTATATTTAAACTAATAAAGAAACCTTAAGAAATAAAAATTAGAACCAAATCCCAACAAAATCAGTATCATCCCCAACATAAACACGACATAATATTTGTGTTGGGATGCGCCAGGTTAGTAACACAAATGCTCTGTTGTAGTTTTCCTCTCAAAGTTATGAAAGGATATGTGGTGATGGATGAGAATATGCAATCCATTTTCTTAGTGATTTAGAAATATGGTGGTGGCCGTAGGGTGTTGGAGTGAGAAGGAAAGCAGTGACTTGAAGAGGAAAAGAAAAACTAAGGGCAGGTAATTAGGTATTTGATTCGGCGCTGGATCGGGCACGACCCGTAAATTTTTTTATGATATTTATCCAATTATAGAAAATTGAAACTTGTTTTAAATTTTTAAATAAAATTTTAAATTATTTAAAAAATTCAATATTTTCCTCCTAAGTGTTTGATTAGTATATTTTACTATTTATATAATAAATAAATTTAAATAATTAAAAACGATAAAAATTCACTTTTTATGGTTTTATATCATTGGTTTGTCGAAAAATATATAAATATCATATTTAGTATTTAAATTTTATCAAATCTTTTTTGTAATATGATACTTAAAATTTTTAAAAGTCGGTTTTGATTTTAATTTTAAATTTTTATATTTTAAAACATACTCACGTATAATTTATTTTTAAAAATTTTATTAATTTTAAAATATTTTAAACTTTACGTTAAATAGCCTAAAATTTATTTTTTCCTTGTTTTTAAACCTTTTGTCATGCATTATCCCTCAACTTTATTATTAACTTTAAAAACTAAATCATATTTTCTCTTTTAACTAAATCAATTCTTAAGCAAAATACAATACTAAACTCTCTCAACCTCAAATCTCCTAGCCTATCTTTGGTCTACGGACGCCGGTGATTTTCCGGCTTACTGCTCCCTTCCGAAATGATCCTCTCCTTCCCCTCTTCCCTTTGATCAGACTAGATTTCCAAGGAACTCCCCCAAACCCATTGAATTTCTAACCAGAAACCTAGGATTCGACATCTTCTTCCACCATAAGGGGATTGTCAAAGAAGACAACTTTCCAACAAAGTCTTCGTCAATCGACAGTGGGTGAGACATCGTTTATTTTTGGTTTTTTAGTTGCTTCAAGTTCGTTTGGTTTCTAATATGAGATTATTCTGGTTTTGGGTTATTGATTTTTTTTTATTCTGACTCTGTTGGATGTTGTGGGATTTGAGTGAGGGAGTGTTTGGCTTGGTGCTACTTTTGATTGAAAGTTGTTGAATGAAATTGGGGGTTTATTATTCAATTCATAATCTTTTCGTTTTTTAAAGCTTTTTCCACAAACAAACCTTGGTTCTTCTCACGGGATTATTATGGTTTTGGGTTATTGATTTTATATTTTGATTGATGTGTAGGATTTGGGTGAATGTGGGTTTGGTTTGGTGTTGGTTTTGATCAAAAGGCGATGAATTGAACGTAAGTTTTCATAATCTGTTCAACTTCAGTTCCTTTTCCAGAAATCAAAATCTCCCCCTGCAAGTCCAGTACCGGTTTGCCTTACATAGTTTCCTTCATTTCAGCTCTCAAGCCCACAGCTGCATACTTTAAAATGCCTGTCGTCAGTGAATAACTTTTGTCGCAGATAAGCGGTTTGAAGAAATTCCCGTTAGGTATTGGAACATCTCCTTTTTTATGCACAAGGTTCATCCTACAAACGAACCATAATACTAAGAAAATGGATTGCATATTCTCATCCATCACCACATATCCTTTCATAACTTTGAGAGGAAAACTACAACAGAGCATTTGTGTTACTAACCTGGCGCATCCCAACACAAGAATATGCTATAGCAAGCAACCCAAGAACCGCCGTTATCCGCGTCGCACCAAACTCCCTCCTGACTTTGGCGTTAACTTATTCTTGGAGAAACCTAGAACTGAAATCGACATGTCCACTGACACTGAACAAATAAAGTCAATTTATGGTCACAATAATGATTCACCTGAAGAAGAAGACGACGAAGAAGATCATGTGAATATTGATCTTGCTTGGGAATCAGATGAGGTTGAAGCCATATCTTCACTTTTTCAGGGAAGAATTCCTCAAAAACCTGGAAAAGTAGGTAGAGAGAGGCCTCTTCCTCTCCCACTTCCTCACAAGCTACGGCCACTGGGATTTCCTATGCCAAAGAAACACGTTAAGAAGGCTTCTCCTGGGGTAAACTCATCTCGTGCTTCTGTATCACAACAGTTATATAAAAATCCAAGCTTTCTTATTGGCTTATCTAAAGAGATTAAAGACCTGGCTTCCAATGATGATGTGTCTGCAGTCCTCAATAAATGGGCTCCCTTTTTGCGTAAGGGTTCTTTATCAATCACAATTCGGGAATTGGGTCTTATGGATCTTCCACAAAGAGCTCTGCAAACTTTCTGTTGGGCTCAGAAGATGCCTCACTTGTACCCGGATGATAGGATTTTGACTTCAACTGTTGAAGTATTGGCTAGGAAGCGTGAATTAAAATTGCCCGTCAACTTGGAGAAGTTCACGAGCTCGACCAATCGTAGTCTGATTGAGGCAATGGTGAAAGGATTCGTTAAAGGTGGAAGCTTGAACCTTGCATGGAAGCTCTTTTCGGTTGTGAAGCAAAGTAATAGAATGCTGGATCCAGGCATTTACGCAAAGTTAATATTGGAGCTTGGAAAGAATCCTGATAAACACATCCTTGTAGAGGAGTTACTGGGTGATCTTGGAGAAAGAGATGATTTGAATTTGAGTCAGCAGGACTGTACAGCGATCATGAAGGTTTGCATTAGGCATAGGAAGTTTGAGATTGTGGAGAGCTTGTTTTACTGGTTCAAGCAATCAGGGCGTGACCCCAGTGTGGTGATGTACACAACATTGCTTCATAGTCGTTATTCTGAGAACAAGTACATGGAAGCATTAGCTTTGGTTTGGGAAATGGAGGCCAGGGAATGTCTCTTGGATCTTCCTGCTTATCGTGTAGTAATAAAGCTTTTTATTGGCCTGAAGGATTTGGCAAGAGCGGTGAGATATTTTTCCAAACTCAAGGAAGCGGGTTTCTCTCCAACATATGATATGTATCATGACTTGATTAATATGTATATGGTTGCAGGGAGGGTAGGCAAGTGTAAGGAGGTTTGTAAGGAGGCCAGTATGGCAGGTTTTTCATTAGATAAACGTACCTTGTTAAATTTGTCAAAACTTGAGAACGACATTTTAGGTTAGTTAGGTTATGAATTTTGGTGTTAAACTGTTAATTTATTTCGCCATTCTCATGTTTATTATAAATCGGCATCTTCTTGTGATAACAACTGTTAATCTAACCTTTTTCTTTTTTTGTATCATTACATCTTACAATTTTTTGCCCATCAATGTTTAAATCAAATTTAATATAACTTAGTAGTGATTGTTTGTGTGCTGTTATGTATATGATTTGGAAATGAATTTTGATTGAAATATTCAGGTAATATTTAAATGCATGGCATGGTTAGAAGTAGGGGCATAATTGAACTGAAGACGTTTTATATTGTGTACACCCACCACCGGCAATGGAAAACATCATTATTAGACAATGCCGAGTTGATGAGCAACATGCGAGGGACTACGTACACCAACAATCGACCTTGTTGTGGGATGTGGTAGAGCTTAAGTTTATAGCTATGAGTGACCTCTAGCAAAATGATTCGGATACACAAGATCCTATTAGAGATAACCAGAGAAAAATACAAAAATCTAACCATACATACAAGAGTGCATTGCAAAACCTCCCATCACATGAGCACATAATTGCAAAACCTCCAAATACACTAAAGTTCAATCTTGAAGGCATTAGACCATGTCCCTAACTGTACAACACAAACCAGATAAAGTGTGCATCTAAATTCCTATTGATATGTCAATCTTATCATTCTATTAAATTTACTAGGGCAAATTATATTCATAGATAACTTATATCTATTTAGACCAACAATATATTTATTATTTATAGAGAGACGTATTTAAAGTTCATAAAAATCAGAGAATGTTCAGACAATTTTTTGTCTAATCTCACATATTTAATCCTTCGCATATACACACAATTACATATTTTAGCACAGGCCATATAAACATTCTCATAGTTCTCATTATGATTTCAACAAAGTGAGGGTTACAAATTCATTTATTTAGCAACTTTCACATAGCCAATTCCAAGAAGGGTAATTATAAACTCATATATATAGTCAAACCTTCATTTATATAAGAAGATACATTTCCACATATTATCATCCAAAATGATTATAGTAACATATTTTCCTCGTTGATAACACATTTCACATATACTAAATTAAATTCACATGCACTAAATCAAGCTTATTATCATTCTATGACAATTAAATTTCACCAGCAGATTACTCATTAATATTGAACTCTTTGACCAAGTGGATTATTAAACCTTAACTTTTCAAACCAATTGTTTCCAACATTTAAGGCCATGGAAACTTCCACACATTCATTCACTTAATCATAATTCACATTTTATTACACAGTTTCATTCAAACCAATGCATAAAAGACGCCACACATTAATGAAATAAAATCCCACAAATATGCAAGGCTAACACTGAGTAACAGAAACCCATCATCTTGCATTCTCCCCCCAATAGTATTGATAAAAAATGCTACTTAAATCTCTGGAAGACTGGAAATCAAAACAAGAAACCAATGAAATCAGTAATCTGTATAAAGGTACAATGAAGAACAATGGACATGGTTTAATGTTTTTTTGTAACTTTGACGAAGCAATGAAAGCACAGTTATGGCATTTCAATTCCACTCAATTTATGTATTGCTCTAACCTTCTTATCCGACCAAGCCAGTTGCGTTCTGGGCTCACGTTATCAGTGCAGAACTTTGGGACCATGTCTATTCTGGAACTAGTCAGATTATCGATGTGTAGCTGCCGGGTATAATATGCTTCTAACAACAGAAAACTGCAAAATCCTCTAAAGGTTGAATATGCAGAACAGTCGAAATGGAGTTTGTAGTGACATAAATGAGTAAACAGTGCAGATCATCCCAACACGATGTGTGGCTTTGCTAAGGCTGAAATATGACCAAATATGGAGCCTATTGCGAAAGTATAACAGTTGATTTCAGGAAAGCCAATCGGTTTTTGGTCAGATTAATCTTCTCTTCGGCTTCTTCTGCTTTTTCCTGAACCCCACGGACAACATCCTCAGGAGCTCTCTTTATGAACTGCAGTGAACGCATATTATAGACTGTAAGAGGCTTGTAAGCAATTGCAGGCATCAACAAGCATAGGAGAATATGAAGCATCAGTTGACACATCCTAAGAAGACTTACGCGAGTAAACAGTAAACTATTCGTAGCAATGTTGAACACGAACAACGGCCAGTTCTCATGATACAGAAATTGAAGTGCGCCAAACTTTTCCAAATGCTTCATAGCACATAAAGTTTCCCGAATGATTTAAAAAAAACAAGGGTTTGATCTTCTCCCTAAAGTTAATCTTATGAAGTGTTCTGGGGAAGTGCCCCCATTAAAGTTGACACATAATAAACAAAATGCCATAATAAACATATTCAGGAATCCTCTCCATGAAACTCTGACTACTACGAAGTAGTGTTCTTTTTAAGTTCAGTGCACTGTTTCTATCCTTATTTTAATCCGTACATTCAGTCATGTTTGAAAAGCTTAAGCACGGTGGTCACTATTACATTTGTGCCAAAGTAATGAGCAATATTAGTGCATCTACATCAATGACAAAGTAAAGTTCATACTTTTGGGGAGTTGAAGCGAGCTTTAAGTTCCTCATACTCTGTTTGCATCTTTGATAGGCGCTTGGTAAGGCGTTGCACTTCAGCAGAAATATCAACCATATCAGCAAGGGGAAGATATGCCTCCAGTCCTTCACTTGCAACAAGTGAACTGACTGTTTTGCATCCTCTGCAAGTATAAATACATATAGATGCCCAACATTTCAAATATCAAAGAGAATCAATAGGAAGTACTATTAGTGAAATGAATATGCAAAGCATTTCTTTGTCCTAGGACCAAAGGATAAATGGTTCAAAGTAAACATGCCTGGAGGAGAATCAGCGAAATGAACATTGTCTAAATCTAGCTTGGATAAGAGAGCCAAACCTCCTTCTCTTCCTGCATCAAGAGGATACAACCTATCAACATTGATTTGCGGACATGCTAAGAATACAGATACTTAAGACATTGGCATTGTTCATTAAGCCATACCTTTTTCCACCAGACTTTACAACAGCCTGTGGTAGTATAGTTACAAGTATATATTATGGATTGAAAGATGGCACAATCAAGAAAAGAAACAAAACGGTGCCATTCATTTTTCTTTGTAATTAATAAGGCAATCTCTAAAGAAACAACCTACACTTACAGATATATACTGAATGATTTGCTGGCTCAACAGAATACTCAGCTCTAGCATTCCGGATGGCTAGAGTCTAGCACATAAATTATCAGAGGCAAGCGATTCCCTTACCTTGGGTTGAAGAGTATTTGGTGGGGAATGTAGAGGGAAAAAGAAGAGTTCTATAAACTCACCAGAGCTTGTAAATTTTCAAATCTTTTTACCAAATCAGTACTCCTGGGAAGAGAAGTCTGTGGCCAGGAAGATATTATAAGAGCTTCTCTCCGATTGGGGAGTGCCTGAAGATAAATAAAACAAAAAGAAAAATTCACAGTTACATCAGCAGAAAACCTTAGGGGATTCCTAAAACAATAAAACAAAATAAAAAATATCATTTCTTGTATGTAGCACTATTCATGTATGCTGTAATGTGAACCCAAAATTCACTTTAGTACATGTGCATGTGCACAGTCAGGTGTGCACATTAAATCTAGACTTGATAAGGTGCTCGTCAATGGAAATTGTGTTCCAGCGGGTTTTATCCAAACTTAATATTAACATGAATGATCAGATTCAAGAAGATGGTAAAATAAATGAGTTTGAATTAGAAAAATTATATTAACAAAAAAAATGGTAAAACACTACAAAAGCCGACACCTGCCACAGTTCCTCAGTTACGAATGGCATGAATGGAAATTTCAGTATATTCTCGGAAACGTAAAGTATAACAGTCTGAGCTACTAAAGCAACTGAATCATCTCCAGAGTGGTAAAGGCGAGCTTTACTGGCTTCAATATACCTATGCAAACGATAAAAACATAAATCTCAAGTTTGGGTTGCTGATCTAAAAACTGGACATATAACACAAAAAAAACTACAGCTAATCAGAGTAAAAATTATACCGGTATTTTTTGTCAAAATATACGACCATGACAGGTATTTCATGTATGTCTCAACAGCACACACTGATCCAACTTACAATAGAATTCTTGTAATTGATAACAATAAAATAGCACACACTATCCACCAAATGATTTTTACCACTTTAACCTTAGAAAAAAGGGCATTATGAGCTATATAACAAAAGCATAAACTTCATTAGTTCTCAGTTTTCATGATCTATAAATGGCATAAAATCCAGACCTTAATGGCATAAAACAATAGAACTACGTTCTATTAGCAGAAAACAGATTATAAAAGAACATTCAACATACCAGTTGGCAAAACCACCCCAAAAGAAATCATATATTTCTCTCCCAACGTCCCCAAAGAAAAATTTGTTATAACTCTCAGTGACAGCATCAATAAGCATATGCAGTTTTGAGACCTGAAAAATGAAAAACAGTACTCAAGTAACTTCTCTGTAGCATTCAGAAAAAGAATAATCAGGGTATGTATGAATGGAAGTAACTTGGCTCAAGTATACAAATAAATAGATGGTGGCAAAACAAGCACAGTAGTATTTTTTCTTACCACCCAACATTCTGGAAGAGGAAGCCTTAGAAGATACCCCTCCGTGTTAAACTGAAAAGGAAATAATTTCTTCAATTTACTGAATAGGATGATGCCAATCTTCTTAGGAACAGGACATTGTGATTATGTCAAAAGAAAAATTAAGTTACACCCTATGCGATAATAATAGATTTCTTTTCTTCTGAGAGTAATAATAATAGTTACAAATGCAAGCATAACTCAGATTAATACTGTTGATAGGACAATCAATAAACAAAATGAATACTCCACCAATCTAATAATTAAAAATATTTATGTGCTTGTTTGTTGGGGTTTTGACAGCAGCAAAAGAAGAGAACAAGACAGAGAACAAAGGAGCAAGAAGCTTGACATAATTTACTTGCTCATAAACGTGCAGCAAGGAAGCAATCTGCTTTATACAACTGATATGCTTGCTCATTCAATATGAAAACAATACATTTATAATCAAAATACATCACCAAATATTCAACTAATCCCACTAATCAGCATTGGGACTATTAAAACATTGCTTGTACACATGGGATAAGCTGACTTATCAGCTCAATCATCCCCCAAACCCATCAAAACATCAACAACTAAGTTCATTTTCAACCAAACTAAATTACATTGCAACTAAAACAGAAAATATGTTGCTGCAACATGCACAATTGCTGCAGCATGCATACAAGCTGTATGCACTCAACAAAATCATCATAGCAGCATGCACTTTAAGAAAAACATAACGGCAGCATGGTTGGCCATTGTTCAACATTGTTCCTTCTGATTTATGTTAAATTTCATATGGTAGTAAATGCATACTGTTGTCGGAAGACAAGGATAGACAGGTGGTCTAATACTATCCCACTAATCTGGGAAAAGAGGAACAAACCTTACAAGCCTCTATATTCTGCCAACCAGAAACATTATCCCGATTAGGCAGAACCTGCAGCACAAACTTACCAGCATTCCATAATTTGTTTGTGAAGGCTGTGTTCGCTGTTAGCCTTTCAGTTGATAAATTAAGATCCTAGAGATTATTCAAGGAAATTGGCTAATTAGACATACTATCATAAGCTAGAACCATGGACATTAGAGCAGTATTGAACATTATATGACACAACTTTTCATTATTGAATTACCAACATATTGCCTGTAGTACAAGACAAACCTGACCAGCAGTTCCTAAAGCAAGAGTGAATCGCAAGGTATCAGTGCCAAACTCCTTGATAGTATCAATTGGGTCAATAACATTGCCAAGAATTTTAGACATTTTACACCCCTGAAACAGCTTACATGTTAGCCAGATATTCTCTTGAGTCTTGGAAGCAATGGAACTAGTGTCATGTTATTTGGAAAAGGAACTGTAATGACAAAAGTGTAGAAGCTGGTGAAGGGGAACACAACTTGAGAAAAAAAATTGTACTTTAAAATGGGCACCTAAGTAGTAGCCAAATTCAGACACTCTACTTACTTGTGAATCACGGATTAGACCATGAAGATATACATATGAAAATGGAACACTTCCTGTGAATTCGGTTCCCATCATGACCATTCTTGCAACCCAAAAGAACAATATATCATGGCTGTCCAAAGTGAAAAAGTGTTAAGGCCAGCAGTTAAAACATAGAAAAGTAGTTCAAATGGAATTTCTTGAGGCCAAGTATGCTATAATGCCCTCTAATTTGTTAATGAATAATTAATAGAAGCACTCTCTTATGGAAAAGAATAGGGCACCTCATCTAAGCAACAGGAGTTAAACAAAGGGGGTCATACCCAGTTTCAAGCATTGTTGTCGGATAAAACCTTTTAAAATCCTCTGCCAACTCATCTGGCCACCCAAGAGTACTGAAAGGCCATAATGCACTGAAAGAGATCAAGCAGATCATGTATAGCCAAAATATATAGCATTTATCACACAAACAAAGATTGATGTGTACATGACAAGTTTCATTTCCAGAGCATGGAAGAACCATATCAAAACCTTTAAAACTCAAGTTGAAGAAGATGGCAGAAAAAAAGCAACTTACGCCATTTTCTACCAGTTATTACATTACTAAAAAATGCCCAGCAAATGAACTCATTTATCACAATAAAGTGCTTTCAGCCACCTCACACAAAAATGTTTCAAATAATCAACACGTTGCCTCAATACTTTTTGCACTAGAATTAGATATCAAACATATTTGGACTCAACTTTGGACCTCTCAAAAAACCATCAGAACTTTCCTACCAGGTACTAACAGGTCAGGATGTAAGTGAAATTTCAACTTAGGAAGATTGAAGTGACAGGAAATCCTACCACTTACAGAGAATTTTTTTTCCTTTCATAATTATGCAAGAAAGTTCAGTGACAACATTAATATAATCGCTTCATTTGGATGACAATTTCAAAATATTACTTGCTTTCTTCTATGTGATCTCAAAGACTAAAACATGATTCATCCTTTTTTATTTGGGACATGTCAACAGATTTTTTGGAATAGTTCTTCATATCTAATCAATAACTTACGTACAGGAAGAAGAAAAATAAAAGGTGCACTTATTTGATTGATAGTTTGAAAATATTGCATCATTTAAACACTGTTAATTACATTAGTTAAAGGTTACAATACAAATACCACCTCAAGTTTATTTGAAGGTCCTTTATATACTTGAAGAGGTGATAACAGAAATAAACTATTATGGTCTCGAGTCTGGGATTGAGGCACCGGACAAGTAGCGCAAGAAATCAATCTGAAGAAAGGGCCTTTTCCCTTATTTTGATACCTATTTTTGCCTATGGTTGTGGAACTCTAAAGGGAGTTGCCTACCTTTGATTTGCTGAAACTTTAAACTTATTTTATTCATGAATAATTTACCTCTCATACAGAGGTTTATAATTTAGGAAATAAGATGCAAAACCCTACTTTCTTATTCTAATATGGAAAATAAAAATATGACATCAGAATATTCTAATTTATTAGGAAAGTTTTATTTAAACTAATAAAGAAATTTTAGGAAATAAAAATTAGAACCAAATCCCAACAAAATCAGTATCCTAATCAGATCCCCTAACATAAACACGACATAATAAGAAAATAAAATCAAAGGGACAGCAAAAATAGAATTGAAAAAGACTGGTTGTGAACTCTAGCTTGTAATATAATATCATCCCATCCAATCAGTTAGAGAAGAAAGATAATTATGTACCAAAAAGGAAGGAGAAACTCTAGATAAAGAATGACTTTCCATATTTATCACGAGCCTTCATAAGAGCTTCCTCAGCACTCCTAGCAACTATGTATTCCTCTTCACAGTCTTTTCCAACAATGTACCAAACAGGTATGCGGTGTCCCCACCACAGCTGTCTGCATATGCACCAATCCTTGATATTTGTCAGCCAATGATTATAAATCTGGAATTAAAATAAGCAGAAGTGAGCAAAGGCAGAAACTAGCCAACAGAAGTAAACTGAAAGTAAAATATCGATTAAATAGGAAAAAAGGTCAGAAAGGTCCCAGATGACAGTAGCATGTACTGAGAGGTGTTGAACTATGAAGAATGACAAAATGTGGCCATCCTCTCAGCAGGGAGGAGATTTAGCTAGATGGAGACTGGAAAATGACTAAAATGGTACCATCATCGGACATGATTGTGTCCTACCTGGAAACATGCATGTTTTCCAAAATTTTCCTTATGCTTAGAAGGTCATACCTTTAATTTGTGTCCGCTTAAACATGTTCACATGAGCATAAAATGCAGGTACTTTAATTAGGAAACATGGATAAGGTAGAACAGCATAGGTTAAGGGAAAGTGATGAGGTAAGTAAAGTTAGAGTCCATTTGAAGAGTTATGCTTTCCATCATGCCTTCTCAAATCTTTCAGGAATAATGGTCAATTCTCCCTTTTCAACTGCAAGAAGAGCCTTTTCAGCTAAGGGCTGCATTGTTACAAATCACTGCTTGCTTACTAGTGGCTCTATTACCAGATAAAAGAACCATAAAAGGGGAAAATAAGAGAAAGAATTACTGAGAGAATAATTATCGACACCATAACTTCAAAAACAAAAAGAATATAACTGAAAGATAACATGCACACCTCTCCGCCACGCTGAGATCTAGGTACTCTTGAACTGTGCAGGGGCGAAGCTAGGGAGGCTGGCATGGGCCCGGCCCCCCGGCCCTAAAATGTAAAATTGCTATTAGGCCATTAAATTTTTTAAAAAATTTTAAACTAGTAAAGGTAAAATTGTATTTTGGCCCCCTAAAATTATAAAAATTCGATTTAATCTTTTACAAATTATAAAGATAAACTATAAAAAATTAAAATTTCATCTGGCCCTAAAAAATTGTTTCGGCTTCGCCCCTAACTGTGGGGTTCCTTTTCACAGCTAAGTCAGTAAGATCAGACCACAATTTCTTCCGTGCCTCACATTGATCAACGCCACTATAATTTAAGAACCACCACCATAAGTAAGACAAAAGAAACGATAAAAAGGCAACTTTAATTTAGCATTTCTTCAGAAAGTCCACAAATATTACCAGTACAGTCCAGCAATCTCATTTAGTGTCCCATCCTTGTTCATAACATTAAGAATAGGAAGCATATTGCCACCATTGACATAACAAAGAAAGCAGAAGTGAGATTGTCAACCTGAAATTAATTAATTTAATGGACACAGATGAAACGTTTGCCACCTCAACTAACCTCACTAAGCAGGTCAAGCAAACCATTTGTTTTCTAAAACTAGTGCTGAAGCCCACAATGAAGAAGCCTATAGGTTATGAAGGGAATAAGATACATCCTAAATTTGAAGCACAATTCCATCATGATGACCAAAATAACCTTAGGCAAGGCAGATATTCCACAGCTTGTGAAAGGCAGTGCATCTCACTTTCTTGAAGCATGAAATGGACATTAGAGACTCCAAATTGTACTACACCTTTTACAAATAAAATGATATAATTATATTAAGCTAAAACAATCTAACATACTTTTGCTTTAAAAATTGTGTTTCAATTCCTCTGTCGTGCATTTTTACCAATTTGAGTGACAAAGAGCAAGGAAAAATTAGCATTCGTACATTGATGCAAAATTTGGAGAATGCAACAATACTTAGAAAAAACAGAAGCACATGCTTTTACCTTATCAGAGATGATAGGAACATGATGACCATATGTCATAGGAACAATTGCCATTTTACCAACATAGTTGGAATATCGCTCTTCCTAAACAAAAGTGATGTGTCAGTCATACAAGGACACAGAGTTGTGAGTTATAACTTTTGTGCAAGTTTTGCTGGATACCTATAGGCCATGCCATCCCTAAATCAAACAAAATCTGAAGGGTAGTCTAAGTTCTGGATTTATTGCAAGACAGGACACTTGGTATAAAGAATGGAATAATTTATGTTACCAATCATCGGGAAATAAGAAAAGGCCACCATCGTTTACTTAAAAGAATGAGCATTTTTCATGCTGCATCCAAAGATTCTTTAATAAAACCGTTATATGTTATGTTGCTCAAGTTAACCTTATTATTTAAAAGAAAGACCTTTTTCCACATTAACCAATCACTGGTGCCTTTGTCCAAGTGGCATCATGCAAGCAGTGAATAGTCTTTTGTTTTTATTTAAATAAACTACACTTTCTATTTCTTTGTAAAGTATGGTCCTATCATATCGATAATTTCTCAAACAGCATCCTTTATTCAGCTCACAAGATAGTATGATCTACTTCTGAATAAATGCACTGAGTAATTGGATGAAGGAAATTGTCTGTTACATGAGTTACTAAAAAAATGGTGAAAACGCAATGGAAATATTAACAAAAAAATCTCACTATATTGCAATCGCATAGTGGTCATGAACTAATGTTAAATATAAAATTTGATGATTCAACTGTACCTAGTTTAAAAATCTAAATGCAATCTATTTATCAAATTTGATCAATTAATGTATATACATGATAAGGATTTTACTAGAAATCCGTAAAGATATAGCTTTTAACAGATTTTACTAGATTTATGAATAGTGCATCATGTTGTTAATATTTCCTCTTCTTTTATGGTTTATTGTAATACATGCATTCTTCCATGAGTAACTAGAAACAGAAATGGCCTTTATGTTTATCATAATATTTCATAAATGCTGCATCCTTATTCCTATTTTCCAATTACTTCTATTCTTCTTCCTGAATTGTATGTGATTCTATCGCACTTCAAAACATGCTCCAGAAGAACCCACATAAAAATGGAAACATATTCCCATATGTAAGTACTTGAGTACCAAAGAAAAAGAGCAGAATAGGATTCTTTAGACTACATTGATCAATATAATCAAAGACACTACCTCTTAAGCACATAGGCACAGAAAGTAGCAATTAAACAAGGACCATTGCATCACATCTTATAAAGTTTGAATTACCAGAAGTAACTACCTATCACTTGGCCATGCATTCTTCACAAGTATTTCAATAGAAAATAAAGGTGTTATACCTGAGGATGCACAGCTATAGCTCCATCACCAAACAGAGTTTCAGGCCGTGTTGTTGATATTGTTAAGAAATCACTCCTAATAGAGAGCAGATATTAAAGTATCAGTCAAAGTACATGGCAATATTAAAAAAGTAGATGCAAAATGATCTATTTGAGGACATTTATGTCCATATGTAATGAACGCATATGTAAATTTATATTAAATCAAAAATAAAATAATATTAGGATATGGAGATTCTCTACCACTTAGTTACCACTTTGACATTCCAATTAGAGTAAATTTCTAAAGCTCTTAAGGTAACACAACATTCCCTGTCTTCTATATCTTTTTACTCTGGCAATTATGAATCCAGTTGTCTTACTACATTTTCTCCTTTGAGTTATTTAAGTCCATTCTTACTCCAGAAAAGCAAAGCAAACACACAAAAAAATGCCTAACAAAAAGTACCTTGAACCTCCAGCAACATGATACTTAATATAATAGAGGGTACCAGGCTCTTCAGAATATTCTACTTCCTATGGGAACGTGCAAGAGACAATGTTAATTGATAAAGAATGTAAAACAACATGCATAAAAAGAAAAGCAATATCCCCATGCAAACAAGATTCATACCAAGTCTGAAACAGCAGTCTGTAACTTTGGAGACCAGTTAACCATGTAAGACCCTAAAAGAAGATATCATATCAGTTAAACTAGGTTGGTTACTGAGACTAATATTGTGCAATAACAATCAAATCAAATCAGAAAATTTTGAGCTGAGTTGTATAGTTGAATATTTGATAAAATTAACAAACAAAAAAGAAAGTAGTTCCCACATCCTACCACCAAACACCAGAGAATATATTCAAGTCACCATGAAAAATAACTGTACTTGAAGTCCAAAAGAAAGCTTTTAAGTTTAAAACGTCCTTCCCTTCAGTATTTTCCTCAGCTATTTTCAGACCAGACATTCAATATGCACATGTACAATAATAAGTACAGAAAAGCCTATTTACATCAGTTCCATGTTACCAAGTTTGACCAGTCAATGACTAACTCAGACTAGATGTCAAATTGACGCATCGGTACTTCTAAATCAATACACCAAAGGGGGGAAAGATATATAAAATTCCTTTTAAATGTTAATACTAGTCTATCTTTGTTGTTTTTCGTCTGATATCTAATTTCTTCTAGATTTTTGGTGCACAGAAAGATAATATTGACATTCTTTTGTTTTCCCTACGATAGGCAGCTGAAGCAAAGGAGGAAGATAGAATATTATAATCAAATGAGAAAGTAAACATGCTAAATATCAGTTAGCAAAGTGAAACATGATAGTAATCAATGGAATTTTGGCATATACCTTGATAAATTAATCCTTTTTCGTGAAGTCTAATAAACGCCTCTATAACAGCTCCTGCGATAGGAATGCAAGGTTCAGAACACAAACTTACCCTACTGATATTTGAACAAATATCACGGCAATTAGAGACAGTGAAGTATCACGGCAACAAAATGTAGATCTATGAAGACATCAACTCAAGATAACCCAGTATTCAATTTTAACCTAAGTAATTACTATATCATATTTCATCACAATGCACTTTTGCAAACAATAAACATTAAGGCTTACCTAGCTGAGGCAGCCCTCTGTTCATGGAAATCAAAGGTATACACATGTCCCGTTGGCGCCACAGCCCTTGCAAACGATGTTGTTAATGAGCCACTACCGGTCCCGGATTCAGATAAAATTGTACATGACATGTTCCAAGTCCTTATTTTCTTCCCCTCATTCAGGCGGAAAACATTCTTTAAAACAATAAAATTGTTTTTGGGAAATTAACAGACAGAGAAGGAAAAGATACGTTAGAAAAAAAATAAGGGGAAATCCGAGACACTGACCCGTGGTTAATCGGAAAATGAGGGAAAATTAATTTCAAATTTGAAACCTTAATTTCTTAGAAGATCAAATGAAACCTTGCATCTTAATGCAGAAGAACTGAAATCAGCTTTGGCATGGTCAGAAAGTGAGACCCCAAAGAAAGTTGAATCCGTGAAAGATGGACTTGATTTTCCCTGCAAAAAAAAAAAAAAAACCACCATTAAAAACAGAAAAAAGAAACCCAGAACCATTTCATCAGTAAAAAGATAAAAAGAAAACCTCTTTTGGGTAGGGTGAAATTAGCTGGAACCAAAGCAGCAGTCTGCAAAGCCATTACCAACTTTGAAATGGGTTATATAAGCTTCTATCAAGGGATCAACTGAAATTTTTTCAATATTTCAGTAAGAGTACAAAATTTTCGAAATAAAGAACATTTAATGCTCCTGTTTGGCTTCCGGGAAAATGCAGCATGAACAGTAATTATTAAAAAAAAAAAAGAATAGTAATGTCAAGTTTGAAACAAATTTCTGTCGATTTTCTTTGCTCAGAAACCAAACTCTTCCATCATTCCATAGAAGACAGGAGGAAGACAGAAAAGAAAACAAGAGACAAAGATAAGATAATTGGCTACTAAATGGGGAAAGAAGAGGAATTTGGAAATACAACGGGCAAATTTCTGAACTTTTTAATCCCCTAACGGGCCACGCTTTCACAGTAAAATTTAATTCCTTCATTAACTAATTCTTTATTTAGGGGAGTAAAACAGAAAAGAAACGTTAAAAAAAAAACGGAAACAAGAAATCTTAAATAGGAGATAATAAAGGGGAAATAATAATCAATAGAAATTTCTCGATACAATTTCCATTTAAATTCACTCCTATTTTCCTTCTCTTTCTTTTCCTCATACAGCATCAAGAGTGAGAAAAACGCAAAAGGCAAATCAAATTGACAAAACTTGAGAAGCATTCTTTTAACAATACTCCATACTTTTTTTCCAAATTAATACCCAGCCATAATTGTAGTTTCCTCTATGATAGAGGGCATAAATCTTTACTGCTCAGTTAGTTATGAGGACAAAAAAAAATTGTACCTTAGACAAACCAGTTAGGTGATCCTTTGATTTTGGAATAATTAAAATGTGCGTAGGAGCCCGGGGAGATATGTCCCTAAAAGCTAAGACCTACAAACAAAAAAAAGGCAAACAAACATAATGTTAGCGCAAATGAATGTCGAATAAACTTAAACCCAGCAGAAAAGAATTAACATATTAACCTAAAGAAACAGCAAGAATATATTCGTGTGAACCTGCCCCCAAACAGATAAATAAAAGGTGAATGCATGATTCACACAGAAAACAATAACATAAATTAACATTCGCAAATAGAAATCAAACTAAGAGGTTAAAAAGCTAAAACTTTCAACCTCAGATTATAGTTTTGCAAACCAAAACTATAATCATAGCTGAAGATTTTCATGCTTCACGTTTGATATTTTGTTATCACGTTTCAGTTAATGTTGATCAAATATCAGATATCAGCTAGTGTTAACAGAAAGGACAACACATTATCTTCGATTGTCACCTATTTAACTGCTCAACATGCCAAAAGCCCAAGCCAGCCTGACTAGAAGCTACAGAGAAATGAAAGGGCCTAACCTCGAGCCTAACGCAAAACTAAAGGCTACTTCTTAGCAAATTAACATGAGAAATCATTGATCCATAGTTGGAGATCAACCAAATCCAATCCAACCAAATTAACTAGAAAAAAATTAAAAATCCTAACTCAAAACTGACACAAAAGTCTATCAAAGATTATTCAAACTCAAGGAAACTTTCCAATTGCTACATAATTGTAAGCAACAGACAAAAATGAAAAAGAAAGTTACAAAAATATGAACAAATGAAAGAAGATAAGATTCACTTGATAGTTCCAAATTAAGTAATTCCTGAAGAGTCCAAGACTTAGTACGATAACAAACTGTTGATGACCTTCTCATCCAGGTCCATATCGAATTAATCACAATTCTATAAAAGTATTTGTAAAATATACCAAAGAGCTTAAGTTATGTTCTAGCATCTCCAAATTTCATCTAAAAATAATCAATGAAATACTGTGCAGAGACCAAAATATTGATTATATGTTTTAACTTATAAAATGGATAAGACAAAAATTGTATACATTGAATACTAAGATGCTAAAATAATTCATACCATCATTTATCATCAATAATAACATTTGAAGAAAAGAACAATTAGGGCCATATTTCTTTTGTTACCAATAAAATATCTTTTACTAGAAAGTCATTTATCTCTTCACTAAAAAAGGGAGAAAAAAAGAAAAATGAAGATACCAAAAAGGTGCTAAGTACATGTGTCAGAAAGATGAAATGAAGCAGGAAAACGGTCGTTGTAAAGAGCAGAGATGTATCACATTACAGAAGAGAAGATGCATAACACGTTTGAGAAAGGAGAGACAAATTGAGAAGGTTGGTCGGTATTAAAAATGTACAAAGTGTTTGGCTAATAAAATAAAAAAGGCTTATTGTAAAATCTTCACCAGAAGTGATAGCCTTAAAGCTTTCAGCCAATGAAAGCAAAATTCAAAGCTAATTAAAATTTTCTTCAGTGCAACAGTGAGTACTGATATTTCTTTGTTAAGAAAGAAATAAAATAATAAGGATTTTTCATTAAGGCTGCAATAAACAGCAAAAATCACATACATCAACTTCAAAACATCATACCAAACAATCCCCTAGCTGCTAATCCACACAACCTCGACAGCTTCAGTATAGTTACCTACAATATCTTTACCCGATTCAAACCACCTAATCAAGCATTGTTACATACAATATCTCTACCTGATTCAGCTCACCTAATCAAGCTTTGTACATTAGATCTCTAATTTTAGTTGTGCATCTGCGGACATATCCTGATTTTGCTAATGCCAACAACATTTTGATTAACACACCATGAAGACAACAAATTAATTTGCATGTATGAGAATGACATTTCATGAAACTAAGCTCTGAGTAGTGATTATCTCCACAAAACTCATCGTGAAGCAAAATATCAAGCATGCAAATGTAAAACATGTTTCTTTGCCCTGGCTTTAAAATCATAAAGGCCCTCACTTGGTTAGATATAACCAAAAGCATTTGTTTTTAGAAGAAATGGTAGCTGTTAAAAGCCTTTATGAAGGCTCTTAAAAAAATGTTACTAGATGTCGAAGCTCGTAATATAAGCACATATGAAAAGGAAACATGAATAAGATTCAAATGTTGAAGCAGACTATTCACTAGGAAAACAAAACATTAAAAGACGACTTTCCTATCAGATCTTCTGAAAAACTTCAAATAAGCATATAACTAAAGATAAACATCAAACACAACTTTCGAATTTTTAGAAAACCAGAAAACTTTCAGTTAATGAACAAAGTACTTACCAAATCTTCCCAGGTGATTCTGGCTTGACATTGGGGGTCACTGCATTGTCAGTGGACTCTGGCTGTAACTAGTTGTTACAGCACTATTGATGGACCCTCAATTCACACTGTGGGCTCCTGCATTATTTACAAACTTGCATTAGTTTTTAAAATTGGCCATTCTGGAACAACAGAGCAAAGGCCAAAAGACAAAGAAATCCAAAATAGTTATTTTAAACCAACCAAAAGCATAAATTACAAACAAATCACTTTCTGAAACAACAAAGACAAAGAAATCCAAAATCCATTTATGGATTTATAATCCCAATTCACTCAATTGCTTACAATACAAAACAAAAACCCAATTTGGAAACTGATTAAGTCAACCATCCTATGATCGACCCGTAATTCCAAACCAAAAGCTGTGTAAAAACAATAACAGCAAAGATTCAAATGAGAAGAATCTTTAGAAGAAGAGAAATAAGGAGTCGAACTGTGAAACAAAGGCACGAATTCTTACACGGGAGTCGATCTGAGCCGAAACCCAACAAACGAAGATGGAATGAAACGGTGGAGTTTTATTGCCGGAGATATATCGGGAGAAGAGAGATTGAATTCGAGGTTATTCATAAACCCTACAACAAAGGACAGTGAAGCTTCATTTCTTAGTAGATGGCTTCCTTATTCTCTTCCCCTCATTCAGACGGTCCATTTGGTTTGTTGGATTAAAATCATGAATGGCCTAGAAAGTGAGAGTGTGAGAGAAAGAACCTGGAAATCACCGCAACAAAGGAGGAGGTCGATTTTGATGTTGCGAGTATTTTCGATGTATTTAATGGTCTCGTAGACCTTGTTGAGATCTCCATGCATGCACCCTTCGAGATCTCCATGTTGCAAGTATTTTGGACACAATATTGTGGTAGGGTTTGAGAAAAACTGAAAACCTTAGGTTTTTTTCTTAATGACTTTATTCACCATTTTAGCCTTCTAAATTTTTTATATATTTCTTTAACATTTTTGTTACTTAAATTTTTATTCACATTTTGGTACTTAATTATCAATTTTGGTATCTAACCACTAACATCTATCATTTCCAATAAGGAATGAAACAGTGATTCCCTAAAGGTGAAACCAAAAACCATGACAAAAACACACAGAAAATAGAAGTAAAAAGAAGCATACATATTAAACTAAAAACAGAGATGAAAATGCAAAGACAAAGGATTTTGGAAAACACATTCAATTTTGAATACACTGATGATGTTGGACTAATATGCAATTTCTGTACAAAAATTTACTCCTCAAAACGATTGAAAATATTTGATGTCAAATTCTCTAAAAATATTTAAAAACTCAGTATGATTTAATTAGTGTTTTCTTATTCCCTCAACAAAAATAATGCAGCTTTAACAGCTTTAAATGCACCGAAACGATTTTGAAGAACCGAATTCTTGCACACTTTAACAGCTTTCGTAGTATCATGCCTCTCATATACAATAATCAAATCTCCACCTCTAATGCAGCAATTGAAAGATATCTTCGTCAAGGAATCCATAAGCAACATCCTTAAAAGACGGAAAACACATTCAATTGAATACAAAGATGATGTTGGACTAATATGGAATTTCTGTACCAGAATTTACTCCCCAAAACGAAAATATTTACCACATATCCAAAGTTCTATTAAGAATAAACTATCACCTAGAATACCAGGGAGACCCAAATTCATTAAAATATATGTATGTATCTAAATAGGAAAAGAATGTAAGATGAATGATTTAATCAATAGTTAAGGTAGAAAATTGAGAAAGAAAGACTTACCCAGAAGTACTTCTGAATTTGATAGATATTTTCCAGATATGAAGAAAAGAGCATGGAAGCAGCTAAAAACCCTGGATTTTATTAAACTTCCATTGTTAACCAAATAGAGTTTTGAATATTTGATTATAGTGCTATTAAACTACACTGTGGTCCATGGGACACTGAATTAAATGTGAATTTCCGTTTAATCTTTAAACTATGAAAAATTACAATTTAGTCATCCAACTATTTGAGATTATATATTTTGTTCACCCGATGACATGGCTTTTTTAATTGGTTTATATATCATGTCAATTTGCTTTTAATTCTAAAATATTTAACCCTCAACATTTATACACTATGACAATTTAGTCTTAATTTTAAAATTTTAAAAAAATTAAAAAAAATTTAAAAATTATAATAAATTGAAATACTACATAAACTATTTCATTTTATATTAATTGTATAATATGAATTAAATAGTATTATAACTGGTATATATATCATATCAATTTGCTTTTAATTCTAAAATATTTAACCCTTAACATTTATACACTATGACAACATTAAAAAAGGAAAATCAAACAGCACTTATATAAGGCAATAATTATCAAACGATTGGTAAAGACAATTTTTAAATTCTGTAAGCTAACCCAAAACAAAAAAATCAAAAGAAAAAAACAATTATTCAGAACCAGAATGCATTGAGAAATCAACTAAGACAATAAATGAAGAAGAAATTGCTTATGACATCATTAGAGAATATATCCAACGCATCTTTTTTTCAGTCTCATAAAAACCATCAACCAATAAGCAAATCAAAATTATGTTAATCTAAGGGTTGCGACTAGAACCTATTCACTTAAAAGATTACAACTCAATTTCCCTTCATTTAAGGCTAGGTAACACAGATGAATATAATTCTATCTTTAACCAAAATCCGAGTATTTCACCACATGGGTATATCAATAATCACACAAAACTTCCCATTCAGCTGATATACAGAGATACCATGGGTTTACCTAAAACTTCCAATCAAAATCCATTTGCAAATTATACCCAACAGAACACGAACAATCCCAACTATTTTAAAGAAAATATACCCAATCCTTACTAATGAATGCAAGCACCTAGCAGTATGAAAAAGAAAACATATATGCATACATGAATCTTGACAATCTCCAATTCTTCAATTACTATCAATATTAACAAGCATCCCAATTAGATTATTATTATTTTTTAAAACTAAAGTACAGATTTTTTGAGAAAACTAAGAAACAGAATGTCCCAGTCTGGAATCCTATATGCCGATTTTGATCGTTTAATGAGTACTTCGCATTTCTATAAAGAAAGGAAAACTATTGAAATAATTATATATGCATTATTTAAATTTCTGCAAAACAATTAATTAAAATATTTCCAAAAATATTCTTATAAATATTAAATTGGATCCGACCAGGTTTATCATTTAATATAAAGGAGTTAATATAAAGAACGTTTCGGTGATTGTAAACTTTATTGAAAAAAAAATAATTAAATCCTAATAATATTTGTTCATGTATCTGTCGTTTTTTTTTTAAACACCTACTTTTTTTAAATTTAGGTCACCTATTTAGAAAATCCTACTAATGACCAACTGATATAGCATAAAACAACCACAAAGTAACTCACAGACCACATCAATAAATTTCAAACACATAGCAAAAACAAAAAAAACAAAAAAAAAACATAAGTAAAAAGCATAAATCTTAAATTAAAACAGAGAAAGCCGAAGACAATGTTGAAGCAAAGATTCATACCTGAAATCAGTCCCCGATGAAGCAGGGGTTACAAAAATCGCAACAAAGAAACGGCAGAGAAATAAACCCACTGAAATATAAGTAAAAAGAAATATTGATCTGAAACCAAAATGGAAATGAAAAGGCAAAGACAGACAAAGACAAAGTTCAAGATTCATACCTCAAAATCAGTCTCCGATGAAGCAGGGGATTTCAAAAAACAGAGTTTAGCGTGTGTGTGTGTGTTTTGGCCTTTGGTTACCCAAAGCTAAAAAAATGAGAGGAAAAAATTCAAAAGAGACCGAGAGAGAGAATCGGCAAAGAAATGGGAGGAGATTCGGATTGAAGAGATATATTTGAGGATTTGTTATGAAAGCAGAAGAAATGAGGAAGAAAAAGAAAACAAAACAGGGAGACCGAGAGAGAGAGGGAGAGAGAGAGAGAGAGAGAGAGAAACGGCTAATAAATGGGTTTATTAAGTGTTGTAGTTGAAGTGTGGGATGAGGTTGAGATTTGAGGTTTCAATTTCGATTTTAGATTGAATTATTCATTGAAAAATTGTTGCGGAAATTATGAATCATCACTTCAATTTTTTTTACTTTTTTTTCCTTACATTAGCTTCATCACTTAGAATTCTTTATATAGATGTTAGCAAATTATTTTTAGATTCTATCCATTCATCCAGGTAAATAATTACAGATAAATAATTAAAACATTCATATATCCTAATTAAATGATTAGAAATTTTCAAAATTCATTCATTTTAGTCAAATTGATGGAATACAAAAATTAATTACAACACATTATTCATTAGGCTCATATCATAGCATAGCTTAAATTCAATACTAGATTAGCAGCTATAACTATAAAATGTAGACATTTGATTCGACAATAAAAATACAATACAGTAGAATACAAATTGAAATATTAGCCAAACCAAAAAAAAAACATAAAAAAAAATAGAAAAGGCAAAGACAAGGCTCCTCCCTGTATATGGATGGCTATATCGTGGTATAATTAGAGAAATGGATCATCAATCTATGCAAGGTTTCTGGATAAAACTTTCTTGCGAATAAATAACAAGGTCTCTTCATTGAATTCCACAAGCATGGCCTACTTATCCCTCTCCTCTGCACCAACAAACAACACACCTATTTGTTCATTCTTTCTTCTAAACAAACATGCATAAAATCTCAAATTCAAAACAAAAAACGGTAGGAAACTTTTTTTTACCTTTGGACCACTTGTGAAATGTATGCTCTCCTCAATGAACTGCACAGTCAGTCAAACACCAGTTTCAAAGTTCGTACCAACAAACTCACATTTGGGAATGTATGTATAGGTGGACGTACCGTAAGGTTCTTGAGGAACTCAAATGTTATATCTTGGGCCCTAAATGCTCTGGGATGCCACTTCCCTTCTGACCAATCTACATATGTTACTGACCTATTTGCGACTCCACTAGGATCAATCATCTGTTGTATATAAAAATAATTGGTTTCACGACGCCACTTCTATATATAGTAAGTATTGATGCCATCAGAAGAAACAAATCTGATGTACCAACATTAAAAAAGGTTGGCAAATAATGCTCGTCTGAATAGCAATTGCGTCCATCCATATGCGGCTGACACAACAACATGAGATTTTTGTTAACGAAGTGACACCCATCATATCAAGTAGGATTTATTTGTGGTTTATTTTTGCGAGTTTAATAACAGAAACTGATAGGCAAGCAACATTCTAGGGTTATACAGTTGCTTCATTACAGCAACAAAGTAGCTCTGCTCAACAATTACCTTGCAATAATTCTTGAATTTTCTGTAATATAGGTTGTCCGCCATAACTATTATGGCATGCTGACGCTTCATGCTGAACCACTGAAATAAAATATGAATCAAAATCAACTAAACGTATGAGAAACATCATTGCCACGTTTTATTTTTTTAGCAAAAAAAAAAAAAAAAAACTGTTACAAAAGGTCCATGAAAACGTATTCAGGCAAAACCTTACAATCTCCTGCCAGAAAATATTGTTAAAACTAAACACTTACAGCTATTTATTTACTCAGCACAATAACCTACGATGGCAGTTAATCATAATAATTTTTAAAAGACAAGAGAATAGGACTTTAGAACTACACAAATCCATGAAAAGACATCCACCATAGTCAATTGTCATATTCTACTTACAAAATACATAGGTAGCTATCTCAGAAACTATTTGGCTGGCTTAAATTATAAATTCAAAAGTTGCATGCCATAAAATCATAGAAATTAAGACGTGATCATTTCATTTATGCACAATGCAAACCTTACCCTAACAAGTAATGTGCACAATTATCTATGGCTTGGACTATAAATTTTACCGAGAGAAAAGTAGAGTAATACATGACGGAATTCTCACTGAAAAGGTAACTATCAGTAATATAGGATCCACTATACGATGCTTTTTATTCTTATATGTTATATAAGGAAGGCCCCATGGGGAATTCGGACCCCAATACCGGCACAGTAAACTGTCAACCTTGAAGTTAGCTACAATTTCAGTGATTACGCAAAGAAGCACATCCTCTAGTCTAACTAACCTTGAAATCAGATGAATCTATAATATAAATTTTTTAGCTAGAACTTAAAAAATCTTATTTGATTCCTGTATAGAATTAATCATATTCCAATATAATGCTTTCAGTTATTATACCAAAAATAAAGAATATATGTGATGTGATAGTTTAGAAAAAAAACTTAGGCATCTGTTGCAGATAATTCTATTTTTAGTATTTAAAATATTGTTTATTTTATTTTAATCAGATTTGTTATTTTTTGGTGACTAATTATACTCCTTGAAGTAAATTTTGGAGAAGTTTTTATATAATAATATGATTAAAATTTGGATAAGGTTTATGTTTTAGATAAAAACGATGATGTGGACATAAATGGTTGATGCATAAAATATAGTTTAGATAAGGATTTCTAATATAAACATGTGTTACATCTTTTCTTTAAGCCTAAACATCCGAGCTTGTTCATATATTTCTCTCTTCTTTTTATGTTTTCCTCTCTAAGCTTTTTCTTTGATTCTTCTATCCCTTCCAAGAATTTGGTGTCAAGAACCTTATTTGATCTTAAAGGGCTTACAGATCTTTAAGAGTTGAGTAAGAAATTAGCTATCATTTGTCAACACCAAATGGTTTCAGATAGTTGTTTTTTGCCTCCACCACCTACC
This sequence comes from Gossypium longicalyx, assembly GCA_025698465.1. NCBI lineage: Eukaryota > Viridiplantae > Streptophyta > Magnoliopsida > Malvales > Malvaceae > Gossypium > Gossypium longicalyx. Next base: position 82,217,202 of record CM047001.1, on the reverse strand, counting down.
TTTTTAAGTGAAAACAATTAAATATGGGCTGTCAACATGAAGACATCTGAATGTTTTTTATCTTTGCAATGTGGTTGAAAATGAAGAAAGAACACTAACTTTTGGTCAATCCAATTATAACTCAGACAAAGAATCATAGCGAAGAAAAGGAAAAGAGGTATAAAGCCAAAAGTTGTAACAAATCATCCATTTCTGAAGAAAAATTTAATTAGAATCATGATAAGTCATGCTCATGGAGGACTTCCATAGTAGTGACATTACTAGACAAATACAAGTGCTTAACCTCAAAAGAGAATTTTAAGTTTTGAAGAGGAAAGAGTCTGAAACTTTGAAAGAGTACAAAGACAGACTCATGAACATAGTGAATAAGCTCAAATTACTTGGAGAGGAGATGAAAGACAAAAGAGTTGTAAACTTGAAGACTTCAAATACTTGACTAAGATTTTTCTGGCAAAACTAATTTATACTTTTGAGGCTCAAGAGTAAAGGAGTTTATTATGCAAGAGGATTCAATAAAAGGTGCATTTATGGTCAAAGGGAAAGGCAAAATGCAACATGAGTATAAGAACGAAAAATCAAAAAAGAGAAGAAACAAGAATAATGTAAAAAATGGAAATAAAGGAAAATTTACGTCATGTTCACATTGCAAAAAAAAAAATTGGAGAAACATTGCTACTACAAACCAGACATACAATGCAAGTCTTGCAAACAACTAGGCCACATGGAGAAAGTTTGCAAGAAAAACCAACAACATGATCAACAAGCTAAAGGATCAAATATCCTACAACAATAGGATGAGGAAGTTTTGTTTCTTCTTGCTATGCAAAAAAAACCTCCTCAAGTGCATGGCTCATTGATAATAAAAGCACTCATCATATGACATCAAATATATACTTATTCAAGGAGTTGGACAAAACTTGTTCCAAAGTCAAAATTGGTAATGATGAGTTCATATAAGTTAAAAGAGAAGAGCTATGATAGAACAAATAGAATAAAAATGTCCTCAATGTAGGACAAATACTAAAAAATAATTAATTTTTGGTGTTTAAAGACAAAACATGCATAACTTGTTATCCATCAGGCCATGAACTCTTAACTGTTGGCATGAAAGACAAATGTTTCTCCTTAAACTTTGATTAATCTAGTTCATCAACTTATACCGATTCAATTAATGAATTTTAATTGTGGCATAAAAGGATGGGTTACTTTTATAACATCCCAAAATTTTCAATGTCAAAATTTGTGTCATCTCAGTGGTAGAGCGAATTAAAAATTTGTAATTATATTAGACTTCATAAAGGCTCTAAGGACTAACTTGAAATTATTTTAATGTGACACTAAAGAGTGGTAGCAATGTAATTATATTAGACTTAATAAAGGCTCTAAAGACTAACTTGTACGAGGAAGTAAATAACATGCCAAATCTAGAATGAATAAGTGGAGAGCTTGGAGATTTCTTGGACTTAAGTGGCTAGTTGTCATAGCCTTAATAAGCAATTAAACCAAGATTTGAGTGTAATTATACCACAACTTCGTTGCGTTAGTGAAGAGCTTTAATCCTTTCCGTGAATTTCCACTAACTATTTTAAGGTGTAACCATGACCATTAAATGAAGTAATTAAGATTAATTATATTTCATTAAAAGGAAATAAGAGCAGTAAGCCATTTACTTCCCCACTCTCATCTTCGATTCTCCATAGCAAAGGAAAAAAAGAAAAAATCTCGTGAAGTTCTCTTTGTGACGTGGGTCACTCTCCAAGGATTACACCTTTTTCATGTTATAACATTGAAATATGTTAATTTGGCCATTTTTATATAAAATGAGAAGCATAGTTATATGAGGTCTAATGACCCCTTTTTCATGTTATTTTGATATAATGTGATGTTCATGAGAAAATATGGATTTGCTTTTAAGCCCATGTAAACTTGATAAAAAGATTAGGATATGATTGGCATGCCAATTAGGTATTATATCTAATCTTTTCTAGAGTTTTGTATTGGTGTTATGTGGGGTTTGGAGTTATGTATTCAATACTTAAAGTTCTAATGTGTTACCTCTTGGTATGACATGTTATATGGACCATTAGGCATACACTACCTCTTCGGAGGGTCTCATAATTTACTTGGAGTTCTGTTGCCTTTGGGCAAAACACCTTGATGCTCATATGGTGTATGCGGATTTCCTGTAGTGTTCGAAGTCCTGTTTTACTAAGATTACAGTGGGCAATGTCATGAAATTAATAATAAATTAAAAAGGAAAAAAAGAATATTGTTATAGAATGTTTGATTATAAGGACCATTACAAGACTTGATAATGTGAGTTAATTGGGAAGTGTGTATGCTAATGTATGCCTTGCCATGTTGGTATATTGTTATATATGCTTATGTTCTGTAGGTTTTGCCTATAGATTCTCGTTTTCGGATCCTTGAAGCTTGACTTGACTCAGAATCATCACACTATTAACAAGATCATCAAAACTATGAACTTAGTGCATTTATGACTTGTGGCATGTATCTAGGGTGTCAGCATGTATAAATGTGCTAGGTTCATTTCCTCTTGGTATTTTGAGTTACTTGTTATCGACTTGTTATGTTGGAGGCTCTAATGGTTATGTTTAACTATATTATGTATGAAATTCTAGTTAACTATGCATTCATAGTACCATTTCTTTACTAGGAAAATGTTTTGCATGACATTAAACTTGCTTACATGAGTAGTATGACTAAACATGTTTTGGGATGACTTACTTGTATTTGCGAAATATCAGAGTATGTTTTATGCATGCTCTGTTTGGGGGTGATTTTGGGACAATATGAAGTGTTTTTGGGGTTGCACAATAGGTGATGTCTCGAGCTTGGAATTGCAGAACATTCTAATTTTTATTTAGTATATTAGCTTCGAATGATAAGCAAACTTTCTTTTTTCCAAATAACATGGCTCGAAAAGCTTATAAAAAGCAGCAATTAATTCGATGTTTGTGGGTCGATAAAAATTATATCCTTGAATGGCAATAGATATTTCATCATTTTTATAAATAATTTTACTAGAATGTATTGAATATATTTTACGAAACAAAATATGAGGTTGCAAATTTGTTTTGGGGTTCAAGGCCTGACTTGAAATTCAAGCTATTGCAAAATAGAAATAATTAGGTGAAATAATGGTATTAAATACACATGATAGATTTGATTAGTTTTGAAGAATTGCAGATATTGAACACCAATTGATTGTAATTTATACTCCAGAACAAAATGGTGTTAGTGATAGGAAACACAAAACCATTATGGAAATGCCTAGATGCATGTTATTTGAAAAGGGGCTTGTTAAGAAATTTTGGGCAAAAGTAGCCAACACTATTGTCTACCTACTTAACAGGTTACCAACCAAATCCTTGAAAGGAAGGACTCCATATAAGAGATGGTATGACACTAGACCTTCAATTTATCATCTAAAAATTTTTCGAAGCATTTGTTATGTGCATGTTCTCGAGGTTAAAAGGGACAAACTTGATCAAAAGGTAGAAATTTACATTTTCCTAGGCTATAGCTACATCACAAAAAGCTATAGAGCTTACAATCCACTCACAAGCAAGGTGATTGTAATTAAAATTGTAAAGTTTAATGAACATGCAACATGGAATTGGGAAACAAATGAAGAACATGTCAAACAAAGTGTAACATATTTGAACTCTCAATAATAAGAAGATTTCATTTTTGATGAAAAAACCATTGATCATAATCCAGTAAGTGGAATCAGACCACTTACTGATGTATCAAAGGCCAAATGTTGATATACTTGAACCTGCAATCTTTGAAAAGCCTTCAAATTTTAAAAATGGAGAGATGCCATGAAGGAAGACTTTCTAACGATTGAAAAGAATCAAACTTGGATGCTTATCAATAAACCTAGCAACAAGAACATTGTTGGAGTCAAATGGATTTATAGAACCAATTTGAATCTGGATGGTTCTCTCAACAAACTCAACACCAAATTACACTCAACAGTATCATATTTTTTAGAAACATATGCTCTAGTCCCGAGGCTGGACACAATATTAGCCTTAGCAGCACAAAAAAGTTAGAAAATATTTCAATTTGATGTTAAATCAACATTATTGAATGGTTATCTTCATGAGGACATCTTTTGGAAGCCAAAGTTTATCTTTTGGAAAAGGCTTTGTATGGATTGAAACAAGCTCTAAGAGCTTGGTATTCTAGAATAGATGATCCTTTGCTCAGGTTGAGATTCAGAAAGACTCTTAATGAGGTTACATTAGATACCAAAGTTATTGACAATAATGACTACTTGGTTGTTTCTCTATATGTCGATGACATATTAGTGATAAGGAGCAACTCTAAATTGGAGCAACAATTCAAAATTAAATGATGAAGGTATTTGAAATGAAAGACTTGGGAGAGGAGTCCTACTTTTTTGGAATCGAGATTCCTCAATCCAAACAAGGAATATTAGCATTTCTCAACAACTATGCCAAGCAAGTGCAAAAAATAATTCAAGATGGAGAATTGCAAAGTTGACAAACCATTGGCTTAAAATGAAAAGCTCAGCGAAAAGATACTTCTACCAAGGTTGATAAAACTAATTACAGAAGGCTAATTGATTACTTGTTGTATCTGACAACTAGACCAAACATGATGTTTGTCGTCAGTCTTCTTTCCAAACAAGAAAAGAGTGTTGAGGTAATTGATTTTGGTGTTTTATTCCACAACTCATCTGAAGTGAAATTGTTGAGCTATATAGATAGTGATTGGACTGAATCATGTGATGGTATGAGAAGCACTTTAGGCTATCTATTTATGATTGGTTCAAGTATATTTGCATGAAACTCAACGAAGCAATAAAATGTGGCAAAATTAACTACAGAAGCAGAATATATTGCATTCATTGTGAATCCATAAATCCGGTTGAGAAAATTGTTGCCAAATTTGGGATTGACTCAAAATAAGGCAACAGGGATAAATTGCAATAATCAATCAGTTGTGGCAATGGAAAAAAATCCAGTTTTCTATGGCCGAACCAAGCACATAAAGAGTAAGTACCATTTTATTTGAGAAGTTGAAGCAAAAAATGAAGTAAAGTTGGTCCTCTGCTGCTCAAAAGGCCAACTTGCAAATATTTTGACTAAGACAATTTGAAACATTGAGGAAAACTCTTGATGTTTCCATTGAAATAGCAAGGAGTGTTGAAGATATGTTATTTTTAATGTTTAAAATATTGTTAATATTATTTTATTTTAACTAGATTTGTTATTATCTTTTAGTGATCAATCATAATCCTTGTGAGAGATTTTAAATAAAGATGATGACTAGGATTTAGATAAGGATGATGTTTTGAATAAGAAAGATTATATGGACACAAACAAATGATTGGTGTTCAAGATATAGTTTAGATAAGGTTTTCTACTATTTGTGTAACATCTTTTTTAGCAGTCAAGTAAAAAACAACCAAGTTTGTTCTACACTTATTTCTTCCTTTTCAGAGTTTGTTTCTTGTATCCCTTCCAACAGCATCTTATTTTTCTTTCATATTTACAAGAAATGAGCATAGTTTCGATATCCCCATCCACCATAATATAACTTGTAAAAGCTATGGGGAGTAAAGAAAGGGGCAAGTTCAATTGCAAATCTATCAACTAGCAGTCTTCAAGATGTGGCTCCCACTCAAGAAAAACATATCTAAAATATATTAGCAAAAAAGGCAGGAATAGCAATACCAGACAATGGGGCTATTCTAACAGACGGTAACTGGAAAGAGCTTGGTAATAGCCACACATAGCAGTTGGAGAACATGCCCACAGTTCTGAAGAGAGAACTACGAACCACATTCCACTCTATAATTGAAATATTGGAATCGGTAAATAATATACCTGTGAACCTTTCCGAAAAGCGTTCTTCTCAACTTCGGGCATCATACGCTCTGAATACCTCCCAGTTCCATGTGGACCAAGATCAACAAAACTGATCAAATATGGAAAAAGTAGTGTTCAAATAATCTTAATATTTACCACAAGAAATGATAAGGGCTTTCACACCCGGTTATATGACAGGATAAAGATGTTGCTTACCAGTCAATAAAGCTGACATTAGTGAGCATCAGGTAGTTGTAAACATAGTCAAAGTTGTGTAGTGGTACACAACTGCAGAAGAAGGTTTAAAAAGGGGAAAGTTTAGATGAGTAGTATCTATGATGAGCATCTTATGGCATGAAATGTGATGCCTTAACTACCTATCTGAAAGCAACACAAACTGCTGGTTATCAGGATCTAAAAGTGAACGTGCCAACAGTCTCCTCTCAATATCGACCATGGAAAATTTTCCCCAAACCACCTGCATTTTGATACCTGCTTCTTAGGAGGCACTATATAGTATATTCAAGCAGACGTGTGAATTTAATGATGGAAAAGCAATTTTAAAATAAAGAATGAATAAGACTGAATTCATCAGAATTTGGGGAACAAAAGGGGGCATCATCAAAACCAAAATTGCACGTGCCCGCCCATCCTTTGAAAGTTTCTTTTTCTTTTTCCCTTCTTTGCGCTTGAGAACCTTTTAAGTAGGCAGAAGATTAAGAAAAAAAATGTATAAGTTCCCCATATATATTTCAGCCAAATAGTAGGAATAAAAACGAAGTATAGAATTTTGACAGAAACTAATTCAACAATTCCTTTCATATGGATAAGAGGCCAATAACATTCAGTCAGAGTAAAATTCCATCATGAATCTCTCAACCCTTTTTAATGCAAGTCCTCACCTGACAAAATGCTTAAAATGATTAGTTCCACCTACCGTTTCTCTGTGAATATCTCGACCAATAAAATAATGACTTGTGTGTACTGGCTTTTCTCTGGAAGCATGTACATAAACAGAGAATCTATCCTCATGGCCCTGCAGGAAAATGTTAATTAATGTTATTTGAAATTGGTAGAGAAGAAAGGAGTTATAATATCGACTTCGAGAGGTTCAGAAATCGCACTTGATAGCAAAGACAGAAATTAAAAAAGATAAAAGAGTGAATTAAAACTTTCAATAGTGAATTAAAACTTTCAATCAAGTAAGCATATAAGTTATTGAAGTTGGTATCCGGCCCCCGGCAAAAGCATATATTGATATGTTCAAATTTTGCTGTAATTTGTTGCCTTTGGAAACTTTAAAAAGGAAAGAAAGAAATCCCAGGCTAGCGAGCAATTAGAGTAGCTTGGAAAGCCTGGAAATAAATCTTGAAACTGTGCACGCATTAGGCACAAGAATTTAGGGACTTCTTTCGCACTTGCAAAACCTGATAATAAATTTAGAGCCCATATTTCAATAGGGATAGATCAGTGCAGTTAATTATGTCACTCCAAGAAGTTGGTTTTTAGTTTTCTTTTTTTTTTTGGGTAGGGTCACTCAACAGATAATGACATTAAAAAAGCTCACCGCTAGTTTGGTACTTAATCTAAATGCTGAATGCTAAACGCGAAGGAGTCGAACACACAAATCAAAGTCTATAAAAAATGCAAGTCAAATAATAAAGACAACAAAACCATGCAACGGAAACTCCTAGAATGAAATAGAAGAATTCTATTGGCAATACTTGCAAAGGAGAAGTTGCATAATTGATGCAAAGCCAAGACAAAAATAATACTGATCAAGGAACAAATTCTTACACGAAAGAACTTATCCCAAAGTGGCTCAAAATGTAGCGTCCCTGGAGTTAAAAACAGGAAAGCAATTTTTGGATTCTTGGATTGGATGGGAGGTGTGTTGAGGATTTCCCTAAATACAACATGAGATCTTGTCTCTTCATCACTTAACTCCCTAGCAGTAAATATTGATGGCTCGTTGAACAAAGTACAATCTCTAGAAGAAAAGATATAGCAGGCTGCCGATGTTGTTGGAGGGTAGAGAAAGGCAGTAATCAAGAATATGATCACAAAAGTTACCAATACAATAATCCAAACTGGCCTCTTTAGACGCAAGCGCTGCCTTGAACCAGACATGAGAAGAATATCTTTTATGCGTCGCTGCCATGCACGAGTTGCCTTCATTGCATCAGTCAGTTTCCTTATCTTACCATATCACTGCATCACTGTGGGAGGGAAAAGACCACTAATGGAATGCTGATCAGTTTATTGAAACCCGACCACAATCTGAAAAGGGCAAGATGGGAAACAAATACAGTATCAAAGTGATGGTACAAGCAAGCAAGCGTGCTTAATAAACCTTAAAAGCATGTTTTAAGATAGCAAATTGAACGTAGATTTTGAAAGGAAAGACAGCTGTATATTAGGAAAATTTTAGAGCACGAGAAGAATTTGAGTTCAAATATCCTTCGTCCGGTTCATCATTTATTGACAGATTTTTCGGTATTTATCTCTCTAAGAACTAGAACGGATTTATTGAGATTATTCTTTTTTTTCTTAGAATTTCCATTTCTAGAAATAATCCAAATGAAAAACAAGGGTAGTGTGAAGAAGCGAATACATGAGATTTGAGGGTTCGAAATTGAAGGCTTACGGATTACTAACTGATTATTATGATTTAGCTACTAAGGTGGGATGTAGGACCAGAAATTTGATGCATAGGCAGTGCGGTGTTTATTACCAGATTTCAGGAAATAAATGTCTACCTAATAGGCTAATAGAAATAGAAATGTGAAAACAAACAGCAAAGCAAATCAAAGAAAATTAAGGTTTGGCTGGCGATTCAAATACGACTTGAGAAAGGAATGTCAATGCGGAAAAAAAATGAGAGAAAGGAAAATAATAAAAGATTAGAATTGGGTGACAGTGGAAAGGGCAGAGCAATAGCGCAATGAAGGAAAGAAAAGAAAAAAAGCAGCCTGCGGTTGATGCGGGTGTGCGTGGAAGAAAGAATGAGAAATCATTTCCAAAAGCATTGAAGAAAAGGACGAAGGAAGAGTACCTGCAACTGCAACTAATGAAATGCAGGAGATGGATTGGAGTGGAGATGATCATGCACAGCACAAACTAAGCGAAGAGAAGATACGAGGCCAAGTGATGAGATCTGATCCCACAAACATTTCCACCAACAAATAGCAATAGCAACGTACGTAACGTAAGTCGAGTCTAAAGGATTTTCTTCTCTTTTTTAATAATTAATTAATTAATACTACCATCAATAAGACGTCAAAAAAGAATACTACCATGATCAAGCATAATAGTTATAAGAACGTAAATACCCAATACATACCTATTTTTATCTCCACCAGGTAAATAATAAAAACCTCATTTTTTGGGGCTTTACGAACTTCCCCTATTTTGCCGCCCCCACTCTTCGCTCTTTAATACACTTATATCAAACCATACTTGCAATATTCAAAACTCCTCAGCATGGCCTAACCTTAGCACCCGGTAAGGGGAAAGATTAGAAATTTTCAAAATCCAAAATTAATTAAAATAAAAAAATGTGAAATTTTTTATTTTCTTTCTTTAAATTTCAAAACAATAAATAACTATTTTTACTTATAATATATCAATGAAGCACAATATTTTTAGAATCAAATTGATAGACGAACCAATTAGACTATCAGCACTCGATTTAGCCAGTTCAATCAATCCAATAAGTCTGGTTGAATAAATTATTAAAAATATAAATATTTAAAAATAGATAAAATTGGTTGAACCAGTTTGACTATTAATTTTGTCGGCCCATTGGTTCAATTGATTCACGAGTTAACCAATCTTACCCCTTATCTTGAATTGAAACACTGATTGATTCCCAATCCAATTAGTATAACTGACTAATCTGATTTTTTCCTATTATAAGCCTCCATAGAAATCAAATCTATTTTAGCTTAGCTCTTTACATGTATGATATCAATACAGTATATATTTGTACAATAATTTAGTTCATAATATTTTGCAATTTTGGCCTCAAATAATATTTAGATTTCTTCATATTACTTAAAAGAGTTAATGTTTTAGATAATTTTTAATTTTGAAAGATAACATTGTTGTTATTATTTATACTATAATATCCATGATTATATAAAGTTTATATCAATTCAATTGCAAAAGAATTTGAAAATAAATTTTTAATAAAAATATTATAAATAAAAAAATATGGTTTCATTGTCCAATCAATTGGTTCATACCAATTCTCGAGTCAATTGATTTAATGTTTTTCTTTTAATCTGTACTATGATTGGCTCCCGATCCGACCGTCAATCTAGTCAAGTTGAAACAACAATATTCAAAATCCTCTTAAATAATTAAATTAATATTTTTAAAGTTTAGAATTAGTTGAAATTCAAATCTAAAGTATCCAAACAATGAATTTAGAATAATTCAAAATCTAGTAATTTCAAAAATTTTAATTTCCAAACAAAAAAAATTTAAAAATAATGAATTCATAAATCATAAATCATAAATTTAAAATTTTGAAATCCAAATTTAAAATATAATTGCTAAACAAACTAACTTAAAATATGATACATTTAATAAAATCCAGGAATGATTTATTACTACTTGAAAACAAACTAACTTAAAAACATTTCAATGGAAGCTTTGAAGAATTCTTACAAAGTTATAGATATAAATCATATTTTAGCTATTATTTTACTCAGGTGAAGAAAATATCATCAATTTGAAAATAATATACAATTCATATGGTATATAAATTTAAATATGATGCATTCATAAAAATCTCGTCAAAATAAAATCTTAATGAACAAAAATTCTTTGTACACATCGTTTTCAAAACACCACCCCAAAAGATGTGATATAGACAACCTAAAGTGATAACTTTTTAAAATATAATAATATTAACTAATTTAAATATTATTTAAATGTATATTTATTATTTTATAATAACATGTCCAAAATTAACATTTTATATCTCAAAAGTAATTTTTTATAATAATACTAAACTCTCAAATCTTACACCAGTACTTCTCAAAGCACTTTTCTAAAACACTTTTTCAATATACTTTTTTAAGCATTGCTAAACTAACCCTAAGAAGCCGCAGGTATATTGCTCATTAAACTCGTACTTCATCAGAATATCGTTATCTGTGGCACCTCATGCTTTTAGATAACGCTAGCAAGTGATTACTTTGAGAGGACTGTGGGGCAAGGAATACCCATATAGAGAAAATATTTAATTTGTTTGGACGAGACTTGAACTGAATGGACTAATCATAATGCCTTTAAATCTTCAATAGAATATCAGAATTTAGGTATCAACACTATCATAACTTCTCTATCATCTTATCACTTGCCAAAATATCAGAATTTAATTTGATGACCTCTAAACGAATTTGAAATGCCTCTTGCCAAAAAGATGGTTGTTGGTGTCAATATTAGTACAATCAATTAGTTTTTCACCAACAAAATGAGTAAAGCATATGGTTGCTGCAGCCTGCATGCTGCTAATGTTCAAATGGGATCTAAAAAAAAGAAGCAATTGAAGAGCAATTTTCATTTCTTTCATCAGAAACTAAGAACTTTTAAACGGTTATATCCAAGATCACAATCAGGCTAAATCAGTAGTAGTAATACTGGTGAGACCCTAAAGATGCCGCTTTGGATATATACTTGGACAAAAAAATCTTCTCTACTAGAAGAACTAGATTTAGACTGAAGGAATAGGTTAGAAACAGAAATATAATGGTCTGCCCTTCTCGTTAAGTTACTGGCCTTCTCTTCTGTTAGAGACTAGAGAGTTCGTGGAAAAGCTAGGAGTCCATTGCAACAGCTTTGGGAAGCAGAAGCAATTGACTTGTAGGGATGTAGGTCTGGGTTTGGGATTTTAGTGGCATTTTCAGAGGAGATCCTTCTAACTGCTTCTCCTTGGAAACCCCATTCCCCAATGTTGCAAGCAACTTCCTTACTTCATTTGCCAGCTCTATAACCATGTCCTCCTCATGACCTATTTACAAAAACACAATGCAACCTTCAACGTATTGTTTTTAATTTGATGAAGAAAATAGAAAAATGTCAGAAAGACTAACCTATGTCAAACAAGGCCTTCTCCAGCAGGAAAAGATAATCTCTATTGTTTCCACAGGGTCCAACAGCAGTTGCAATTTGCCTGAAAAGCTAACATCCATGAGTAACATAAAATTTTCATCAAAAGGTTGAAAAAGGTCAAAAAGAAAGGATCAGAATATTACATAGCCATTTCCTCCAATGGAGCAGGCCCCAAATAATACTTGTTTGAAACTTTGTCTGGAGTAGATGTGAAACTGCACGGTTTAACAATTTTATTAAGAAAATTATGCACCAAGAAAATGCTTTCTGCAGATATCTATCAAACTTGGGAATAAGATACGATTGGAACATAGAAGCATGGGTGGAGAATTACACAATAACTCCTGTTAGAAAAGGCCGCAGGGGATCTGCTTCCTGATAGAAAGCAATCACATATAAACATAAGTACTGAAACAAACAAACCAACATAGACAGATAAGCAAGACAAGAAATTGAAAACACCATCTTGTACCTTGTAGAACTCCACTAGATTCTTTTGATCATATTCACATTCTCTCCGCTCCAAGTACTACAAAATGTGGGTAAAAAGATCACTTTCCAAGTAATATGAAAACTCATCGAGACAAATAATACCTGAAATAATGAGGATGCTTAAATGAAAGAAATAAAGCAATGTAAAGTGTGATGCAAAATACCTCCATTGCTGCGCTTTCCCTTTCAGAACTGCCCCGAACACAATAAGCAGCACCCCACTGGAAAAAGTACTTCACAGTTAGCAAACAAAGAAAACAAGCAGTTTTTAACAAGACTACTAATAATTAGCAATAATTATCAACACACAAAATCACAGTATCCAGACTTTTTTTTTTTTTAATCAGCACAATATGGAAGTAAACAAGGAGAGAAAAATGAAGGCACAGACTTGATAACTAGTGTATGCCATTTGAAATGAAAGAGTTACTGTCAACTGCCACTTACGCATACGGCTCCTTCAATGTGTTCCAAGGTGCAAGTCCTTGCGGGATTTTCTGGTGTACCTCTATGATCAATGCATGCTGCGATATGAAATAATCAGGACGAATAAAAAATAAAACAAAAATTCCGGCAAAAAAAAACCCGACAACTAATCAATGTTGTTCTATATTGATAAAATACTTACCAAGGTCAAAAGCACGCTTGTAATCCTTGATGAAGCCTATGACTTTCTCATCATACTCAAACCCCGGGTTCCAGACCAGTGAACCGTAACCAAAAACCCAGAAAACCATAGTTGTAAAAAAAATCTGAGAAAAGAAAGTGGATTATGTTAATTCTTCATCATAGACAATGAGATGAAAAAAAGGACCAACAATGACAAACAACCATATATTATGAAACGGTTATTGTACTAGATGTGGCAAGGAAATGAGTTTGCGTAAGCTCAATTTAATAGCAAAGATGTATAAGTTTTTTTCCACGGGCTTGGGTATCCTCAAACTGCAATTACAGTGTAAGCCCCAGGTCCTCATCAAAGATGTAAACCTTATGAGAAATGATAACGAACTAGTATGCAATAGAGGAGAGGACTTACAGTAAGAAATGAAAGAGAGAAAGCTGAGGACGGTAGAGGCAGGAAAAGTGAGTACAGAGAGACGAATCCCCTCTTTCTCTCTTTCTTCTCCGATTCCGGCTCTTAGAGCATTTGGAATTTGTTTTTGGAGAATGAAAGAGGGAAACAGAGTATTTATAGCTCCCCCCCCCCCAAAAAAAAAAAATTCTCAATTACGTTGTTTTCCAACTAATGCCTGCCTGCCTTCCACTTGCCCACCAGTGTTTTACTTTTATTATAGGGATGTGCGTTGCAACGCGTGGAAAAATATATGAAAACTAGATTCATTGAATCTAGACAGTACGGGAAAGAGGCAGGCAGTCTCGTTTTCCGCCAACAAATCTGATTAAAATTTAATTGACATGTCATTCATAACTCCAGGACTTAAGGTTTGAATCTAAGGCAACCTACTCCGGACTTCAAATTCAATGAATCTGGACAAATATTATCACATTAGCAGTTAAGATCAGGTAACGAACCGAAAAAGATAGCAGTTGGGCCATTGACCAATTCTATTTTCCATCCAAATCCAAAGGAAATAATACCCTACAAATCCAATCTTAGAAGGGTAAACTACATTCATGGTCATTTTTATTTATATCATGTTACGTTTTAATCACTTATATTATTATGTTGTAATATTTTAGTTACTAAATCATTAGTTGTTGTTAATAATGTAACAGTAAATTAACGTGACACGTTAAATCATCATTTCAAATAAAAAATTATATTAAATTATACAATCGGTTTCCAAATTTTTTAGTTTTGAACACTTTAATTTTTTTTATATTCTTTTAACTTTCATTATTTTCTTTATTTTCCATTCCCTTCTATTTCTCTCCTTATTTTTCTTTCTACTTTCTCCATTTTTTTAACATACAAGGAAATTGAATTAGCAGTGAAAAAAGAAAAAAGTCGAAAATCATCATTGCCTATAACCAAAATCCATAAACTCATACATTGCTTCTTTGTTCACTACCAATTCGTCTCCTGATATGATAAAAGAAATGGAAAAAGTAGGAAAATAGAGAGAGAAACAAAAGAGAAAGGAAAATAAAGAAAAAAAGGTTAAAATAATATAAAAAAATTAAATTGCTCAAAATAAAAAATATGAGAACCGATTGTATAAATTAACCTAAATTTTTGTTTAAAATGATGATTTAATGTGCCACATCAACTTAAAATATTACAACACAATAATGTAAGTAACTAAAATATAACATTTTAAATATAAATAACTAAAATATAATGAGGTAATTAAGTAGTTTACCCAAATTTGAAAATGGAATTTGGATGTTCAAACTTCTAAGTTCGAGCAATACATATGGGAGCATCGTCTTTCTTATGTTCAATTCGGTCAAATTCAAAGGCCTAAGTCGCCTATTCAATTAAATTATTCCAAGCCCGAGAAATTTTTAAAATTCAATGTCGGTGAATACTAAAAAAAAATTTCTACGTCGGTGAAAAACAATAAATTTTAAAATAACATTTATTTATATTTTGAAAAAGAAAAACTCACATTAAAAAGACATCCTTATAAATCATTCGCTGACTAATTATAATCAAATTTTAACATTTTTTGTCATTTCAATGCTAAGTTACTATCGTTGAGTCAAATAACATCAAACTCACCCGCAATATCAGAGACAAATTCAGTCACAATCTTTATAATTGTATATAAACATACATCTCTCATGAGTTTTTCATTGTGATTTTGCTGCTACTAATATTCCACACCTAACTTAATTTGGTAGCCATTGCCAGCCGGCTTCCGTAATTAAATGAAATGAAAGTATAGCTGGATTATGACTGTTTGTTTCAGCGGTCAAACCAAAAGCCATAGAAAAAAAATATCCCAAAGGATTGTATTGTATAATATTCTTACTGCAGAGTAGCACCATCGCAGTAACTAGGTCAGGTTATAAATAAAAAGTGTTTTTTACCAAAAACAAAACAATGGTCCAACACCAAAACAATAACCCAATTACTCATTAGGCAAAGAAAAATGCGACAGGCATTGCTTTACTAGACGAGTTCCAAGGTAACTGCAAAAAAGCCAGTTCCATTTAATAAAAGTATATAAAATCTATCTGCTCCGTCCATGGGAAATTGAACACAGCGAAACAAAACAAAACAAAGAAAAATATAATAGACTAGACCACACACCATTTAATTTCTCACAATTAAAATCCCACAAATTGCTACACAATACATTTAACTAATATAGACACTTTCTCAGGAAGATAGTTGGGGGAAGGCTGTTCAAAAGGTATCCTCAGGGTACAAACCCTATATCCTTCAAGTATTCATGCTCAAGAGCACTTCTTGCTGTAATTCTTTTGCTGGGATCCATGCACAGCATTTTCTGGAAGATTTATAGACAGAATGTATCATCAGTTAAAATTGCAGAGATGCCATTTATGGTTATTAATTTCTGTGTATGAAATTATTCCAAAACCATCATCCTGAATAGTAATAATATGTTAAAGACCTCAAAAACTGTTCCATATCAGAAATATGGTAGCCTTTAGATAAGAAAAGTTTAAAAGAAAAGCCACTTTTCTAAAATTTATTAAGATCAGCCACTTTGAAGATGGAATGAGATTGTACTAAAATTTATCAAGTCCAGGGGCTTGGTCTCTTTTGCTTAATGATGTACTGAGTGTTAGGTAGATGAACCTTTGTAATAACTAGGCTCAAGTCTGAAGCCTACTCTTTCATTTTGGGAAAAAAAAAAAGAGCCGAGATAACAGTCCAAAGTCATCCGTGCCTACACTAAAGCTTTCAATTAAATTTTCTCAAATTAGCATAAGAAAAAAATCGGCATGTCACTTTAGCTCACAACTCTCAAGAACTATGAAAGATATTTCATCTTAAATCAATCTGACTTATACTTTGTAATTCACACTCGGGGGAAGCAAAAAATAAAGACACCAAATAAAATACTTACAGAAAGAAGGTCAATGCCAGTAGATTCAAGATTTGGAACAACAGTTGCCAAATCCTGCAAGTAAAAGGTGTATTGATTAGTTCAAACAAAATTGTCTCTCTGATAGGTTCACAACAGAACATACAACCTCTAGATGCCATAAACACAAATGTTACCATAGCTGGCCACTTTGGAAAAGAAGACTTAAAATCAGGCAATGAAGTCACTCCAGGCCATGTATCCTCATTAGGAGTACCCAAGATTCTTCATAGAAAAAAAAGAAATGTTATGATACTAGATCAGTCTAAAAAGAACACACAAGTTTTAGGAGGCAAATTTGCACCAATATTTTCCTACAATCTATACCTAGAAGACAATTCTTTTATATTCAATGACTTAAAACTAAAAGTGCTCCATTTTCTTTGAACATAAATGTACAAAGGTATCCATGGTTATATACACCTCTTAAATACCAGTAAAGAGCCGTAATAGGCCATTCCTGAGGAGGAAATTAAAAATAATAATACGAAATAAATCCAGTTGTCAATGTAAGAATTTCTGACGTCATTCATAGCTTCTAATGCCAAATGACTCTTCTTTTAGCCTCCAGTCAGTATAGCTGCAAGTTGCAGCCTAGCAAAATTCAAAACACATGCAGAGGGTTTTTTTGGTAAGGTGAGGAGACACTACAATCTAGTAAAACAAGATGTCGTGAAGAGATGGTCGAGAGGAAGATTGGAGCAGACTCTGGAAGACAAGTGCGATGGCAGGTAGTGGTGATGAAGGCAATAAGTAGTTAAGAAAAATGAGAGTTACGTTGAAGGTTGTGATGAGCTTCCAAGCCATGCTTTCCAGGACTTCCCAAAAGTGGAACAACCCAAGAATCCTGCCAACCTTCCAAGGCTGCTCTCGACAAGGTGCTCATGCAAAGAACGATATTTCCCCGAAAAAACTATTGATAGAACAATTAATCACCAAAAACAAGTATCTACAAGTATCCATGGTTATGACTTATCACAACACATTGTCTTCTACATGTCAAGAATAAGGTATGAAATGTCAGAAGAGCAAAATTGTGAGACTTAAAAAAAAGGTTACTACAAAATTTGACCCTGAACTATACCACCTTTCAAGATTTGGAAGGTAAATAATTATTCAAGATTAGGCACCCAACTTACATTCTATCAAGCATTTTGCGCCACTGACGAACAATATTAGTCGAAATGCTGATGTGGCAATATTCACAAATAAAAATGTTCCAAGTGTTATTTATTTTTAATTTTTAACAAAAAATGAAAAATGAAAAAACTAGAATAAAAAATCACTTCATTTTAAAAATCAAAAAACAAAATTCCAAAAGAAGAAGATAAAGAAATGTCAAGAAGGAAGAGAAGAGAGGGAGAAGTGGGTAGGAGGGGGAGGGCAAAGGATGACCATCGCAAGGACAGTTTGAGCAAACTATAATTGCCATTGATTAGCCCTCGCCTTCTCCCTTGACCTCTCTGTTGGTGTAAAAGCCCTACAAGTCACTCATCATTTGTTTGTACTATTACAAACATGTAATATCATGCATACATACATTATATTTTATTTAACATATATGGTGTATATTGTTATTAGCAATAACTTATGCAAATAAGCCAATGAAACAGTAATGGCCTTGCAAAGGAATTGTAAATAAGTTATGATCATAAGATCCTTATGCATTAAAGTCGTGCTGCTACAAACGTTCCTAGTCGTTGCATTGTCCAGATTAGGCACCAGCAATGCTTAAAGACTAGCATACGCTAAACTTCCATGCATATAATGAATGCAACCAATCTCATAATTGAAGTATAAAAGTACTACGGATAACATATGGCCACTAGTTAGTTGAACAAGTACAATGAATATGGGTGTGTTTAGCATTGCTTTTGGTTGGCTGGACTCTAGATCACATGAGAGTAAAAGCAACACTAAAAAAGGGCTTTTGCCATCCAAAAGACCCTTAAAAGTGCTTTTGGAACCAAACCAAGAAGCCAGCCACTATATGCTAAACTAACCCAAAAACTTGTTATGAAAGTTCCATTCAGTAATTTACACTAGTGTGAAACTACTTCTATGTGGATTGTGATGCTTGACTTTATCATGAATCAATCTCAAGGGATGCCCAAAGATTCATTAACCTAAGTGATATATGGGAATCCAGCTTGCTAATGGCCGGTAATAACCAAAAGTCCTTAGCCAAGGCATCACTTAAAAGATTAATATATAAGCTGCTCAAGTAATAAGGAAAAGGTTTAAGAGTAAATTCTACACCATGCTCTTACCTCCAAGATATTTGATAAAGGGATCGAATTACACTAAGATACTCTTCACCGAAAGACTTGTCAAACCATATTGACTTTCCTAGCATTTCGGTGGCCTTGATGCATTGCTAGAGTTCACAGTCTATAGATAATTCTAAACCAAATTGATTTAATTCATTGACATGTTGGGACACACATAAAGGTGACTTGAAGAATTAAAATGAAATAGGACTCAGATTAAAGAAATAATGACTTCTCAAGGGCATAATAGAATGGTTCAATTAAGTATAAGGGTCACACTGCAACTAAACCTAGCTATAAAAGCTTTGCTTTGGCTCTCCCTTAATGTGTATGTGAAACATAGTTTGCTTCCATGTACTCTTGCTAGGTGCACCTTTCCTTGAGAAAAAATAAAAATTTGTTTTTCTAAGTTCACGAAATAGACAACTGATAAAAGGCTAACGAAAGTTTTACAAAGCCTAAGTTACTGGTATAATTCTTGGCTAGGCAAAATCCTAATACCTTTTCAAAAGGTTTCTTGAGTCACCTGCGTGGATAACAATTAAAGGCTGGACTCTTAGACAGCTTTGGCATAGGACAATGAGGTTAGGTGTGCAAGAAAAGAAGAAACCAGATGAAAGAAACAGACTTCAGCAGTTCTATGAGGTATGATATTTCAGTTTCATGCATCTATTAGAAGTAGATTGATTAAAATGAACAAGTGGATTTGATGGGAAGGATTTGGCTTCTCTATGGCATGCTTTCTTTCCATTGCATTGTTCTACATTTCACTTTTAATCAGATAAAAACTCATCATTCAAGCATGCTCCTAATTCCAAGACTCGCTTTACCGGCTATCTTTTTTTTTTTTTAACTTCAAATGTTTTTTGAGGAAAAAAACACACTAATGTAGCTAACCATGTCAACACATTATTAACAAAGAGTACCTAGGGCGAAATGCAGGACGAAATGGAAGTTAAAGCACCTCATCAAGATATTTTTTTCTATAGGCACCAAATGTTAAAAGTGTAACAGCTTAGGGCCTGAAACCATATTGACCCTATCAATTTAGAACATAATCAAGACGACCCATTTATAATTTAAAAAAGTGTTCTACCAAAGAAAAACTAAAAGAGTTTGTCTAGCTAAGTTAATTTTTCTTGTTTACAAGGCAAGTAACATTTAAGATACAGCTTAGCTCTTAATATCCAAATTCAACCCAAATTTAGCTGAAATGCAAATTTAAGAACAGCCATGTTCACTACAAACCCATAACTAAATAATATCCTAAATCATTTTTGAATAACATATTCCAAGATTATCAGAGCAAAGACTTTTAATGAATGCAGTAGCAAAAAAGAAAGATAAAAGAACACGAGAATCAAAAGTAAGAACTTTACCACTTCAGCAATTGAAACTAAAATAAAAAGGAGGCTACAATAAGGAGAGTACAACACCTGAAGATCTTGAACAGCTCATCGATCTCAGAATCCCCAGGAAATAATGGCCGTTGATTCACCATCTCAGCAAATATACAGCCCACTGACCACACATCAACAGGAGTAGAGTAATGGCGAGATCCAAGCAGTATTTCAGGTGCTCTGTACCACAAAGTAACGACCTAGAGATAATGACAATTTTAGAAGCCGGGCCAATATTGGTATGCTTATGACTGATATATTGAGCATGCAGATAATAGCCAAGCACTTCTCTACTAGAATATTATGACATATCCAACTAAAAACTAATTTACTGATGCTCTAAAGGGGCCTAAAGTTGCATTAGAGAACCCCAGTAACAACAATCCTAAATTGATGTAAAGGAAACTATTTGATGCTACTAACAAATTGCACTTCGTCAGACTATCTTTTCCTATTTTAAGCCTTAGAATTTCATGTCAGAATTAGAAACAAAATACTTTTGTCCTACAAACATGCAGCAAAGTCCGGGCGTTTTGCCAGAAAATTGAAGTTTCTTTGTTCCAACTTGTAATAGTTATTATTTGTATAGAAAGAAGATGAAACATTACTTTTGAGAGATAATCGACAATAAATGTCTAGCAAAACACAGCAACATAAACCATATGACATTGCACAGCCCAAAAAACCACAAACTTGGTGATTCTTAGTACCTCATGTGTAAATGTTCTGACAGGAATACCAAATGCTCGGGCCAGACCAAAATCAGCAAGCTTTAGTGCATTGGTACGGCGATCTATCAGCAAATTTTGAGGTTTTAGATCTCGATGAAGAACCCTATGAGAATGACAATAAGCAACGCCACGGAGAATTTGATAAAGGAATGTCTGCAAGACGATCAAATGATAAAAGTAATATTATGAGTAATATTTATCATCTGCCAAATCCATTAGATAACCAAGGTCAACCAATGACTGATAATAGCTAGGTATTTATGCATTTGGAACAAGATGCTAACCTGGAATAGTTTAATTAATATGATAAAGAGAAGGGTTCAGCAATTAGACATTTCTTGAACAGCAGTTGAAACAGCACTATATTTATACTTAGTTTTGTCCGACACATAAAAGGTGTAAGATCAAAGATGACATACTTTATGGCTTCTAATAGACACTTCAATGAAAAGATTACCAATGAAAGAGCTACAATTAGTCACACTTCAAAAAATATTTGTAAATCATCTCTACTAAACAGCAGAAAACCAACAGTAACCACTATATTAAGTCTTCCCAAATATAATTTCTATTCTTTTTTTTTCCCTTCCTATTTCTTTTTATTTCCTTTTATTTTACTAGAGTAAATAACAAAAACGCTGGATTCTGCAGAACCCATTTTTATGTTATAACTAAGTCCTTTTGTTGAATACTATCTATCAAAACTCCTATAACACAAGTCTTCTGACAAAATGCAGCAATGCTTTAATTTTCAGGATTTTTTATGCTCCTATCTTGTAATCCTATCTTGATTACACTCGATTCCCCTGTTCAACAAAGGGTCCCTTTATATACAATAATCTCATTGTAGCGACTATACTTTAGTCGTAAAACTATGATTCATTCTACCAATCCCCTTAAGAGATAAGGGTCCCTCGGTTTGATTCATACTCCAAACAAAAAATTTGTTTCTTAAAGGGATTTAATCCTTTACAATTACCTCTCAACTAAAGATTTGAGGGAGTATATACAGTCTCATGATCTGGATCCAAGGGCCAATTAAATTATATACAATTATATTATAAATTAAAATTAAAAATTTGGATTATGAAATTACAAAACACACAATTTTTTTTCACATTAGATCAATACTTTCAATAGAATGAGGAAATGATCCATGTATAAAGAGATAGAAAGGTGTATTTCTAATCATAACTAAATCTTTCCCTTTTTTTTGATGGGATAGAAGCAAAATAGCTATTAAACAATAACGTTGGTTTACTAGAGAAATTTACATCTTGTTTTAGCTCAGTGGAAACAAAATGCTTTTCCTAAGGATTTTGTCAAATAGAAATAGAGAGCAAAGTAACTAGAAAATTGTATTATTCTAATCCCACTCTTCCAGAAGGATCATGTAGAATGCATTCAGACAAAAAAGCTAACATAGATGTTATGGGCCGAATTCTTATTTCGTTTCGTTCCTGACTTATCTTACAAATATTCTATTTTTTTTTTCTTTTTCTTTTTTTGAATTTATCCATCTTCCATAAAGGAGCCAAATGAAACCAAAATTTCATGTGATGCGGTGTGAAATTTTAAAACTGTTAAACTCCAAAGAGGTAAACCTTGAGCTTATAAACTTTCAAACAGAAGAATAATCTGACTCACTTTTATCATTCGTGGATCTTTCCCAAATTCTGGACATGAATCCATGTGCTTCTTTAAATCCAAGTCCAGATATTCAAATACCAAATATAAACGCTTCTCACTGTGCACTACATCCTGCAACCTGTCACCCAAGGAGCAATCAGAGAAGCTGAGGGAAAAACGATTACAGACATTGTATACAAGAGAAGAATTTTGCTCATATTCTGAAATATGACCAGAATATACCATGGTTTCAAAACTTTGATATCAAAAAAAGACAATTACTGGGCTTAACGAACAAGCCTATGTTGACTTACTTCTTAAAGAAAGTAGAGCAATACCATAAGCTTCTTTCCGCTTCCAGAAAAGTGTGGTATTGTCGTTTTGTTTTTTGGTTGCCTTAACTTTTTAATAACTGATTCACACTTCATGTTATGTTAAAGTAGGAGGAGCAAAATTTAAATAAAAAAAAAAGAAACTTAAAATCCTTTGGCAGGCAAGACAAAATGAAGAACTAGCAATAGCACGAGTTCTGTAGTCTGATAAATATGTATATGCCGACGTTAAAGAGTAGCACAAGCAGAAGAAAAATCAGTGTAAACCAATGAGTGGTGAAACAGCAATGTGATTATAGGATGAGTTGTGCAGTGAAGTGCATTTGCATACCTGACGATATTACCATGTTGCATTTCCTTCAAGAGAGAGATTTCTCTAATTGCAGTGCTAGGGACACCCTCGTCTTCCTGCTCTAAGCGAATCTTCTTCAAAGCAATTGTTTCATTGGTGACACGGTCACGAGCCTTATAAACAACGCCATAGGTTCCCTCACCAATCTTCTCTACTTTCTCGTACTGGAAATTTCAGAAAAAAAGCGTAAGGGAGCAAAACTAGAGGTGAATTGAAACAAAATGGAATGACAAGGGTTGAGTCACTTACCTGGTCCATGTGAAGCTCCACCAGACGAGAAGAATCAAAATGTACAAATAAGCTAAAACAAAGAGGGAAAAAAACAATTAACTCATCTCAAACATGAATCTAAGAAATATGAATTGATTGTAATCCTTGAAAAGCCCAACTATAGAAATGAAACAGGGAAGCAAGCAAATGAATAAGAATGCATCCAATTCAAACAAGATAAAATAAAATCAATAGAAGTAAAATGCAATGTGAGAAGAGAAGTACCTCAAGTGACAGTCGGATTTGATTTCAAGCGAGAGAGTGAGTAAGTTGAGGAGGGAAGAGAAGAGCCGAGATGTATGTATCTCTTATTTCTATTTAAGTATTTAGAGTAAGAAATGACGCTCTCAAGCATCAACCCTAAAAGTAAAACCGAGAGACTCGTTGTGACCCATTTTGAGTTGACTCTCTCTCGCTCTCCCTTCCGATATTTTCTTTTCTGCCCAAATAATATTTTTATGGTATTTTTTTATCTTAGACAATAATATTAACTGGATAAAATTCAAAATTAAATTCTACCAAAAAATAAAAAAATAAATATTAGTATTTATGTCATCCATTAATACATTTTTTCTCGAAAATATGATCTTTACAACAAAATATATAATTTTAGGCAAAATAAAAATACTGAAAGTCGCGGCATCATCTTCCTTATTAATAATAATTTTAAATTTTATAGAACCCAACCATAAACGTGACCAATTTGAATTAATGTTATCAACATTACCAACAACAATGAGGAAGCAAAATAAAATGAAATTTATCATGAGTAATTTTAAATGGTTACATTTGTATAAAATGAGCAGTTAATATTGAAAATACTAACATAACATAACCAGTCATTTCTCTCTTTTTAACAAAATATTTCATTTGCGCAATATAAATGGTGTATAATGACCGCATGGCACTGTATGAACACTACGTAGAGAATTAGCATGAAATATAAAGAATTAAAAGTAACTTTTACTACAACTGTTATAAGATAGTTATAATATTTATAAGTGTAATAATAGAATATTCAGAACAAATTTAAAGAATTGTCAATTTGGTAAATGTGTTTATCGAATTAATATAAGCTAAGCAATTATTAATCTGATCAAATTTAAAATTATTAGTGCAAACAAGATATGAAAGTACATTGAGACTAATTCTAAATTATCAATTAAACTACTTAACTAAATTTTCTTCCTATTGCCTTCGACTATGCAAATTATAAAAACAATGGTTGATTGATTCGTTAATCGTTAACTAAGTTGATAAACTTATACTAATTATATTGTTTGTCACTCTTAATTAAGAATCTCCTCTCAGTTTCATCCTAAACTAAAAGATAACATTTAAGTGTTGGAAAAATTCGATTTAAAAAATGGATTTCTATCACAACGAAAATTTAAAAATTTTAAAAATCGAGTTGGTTTGTAATATGTATAGTAATACTTTTTTTCTCAAAAAGTACTTGTGTTTTGTGTGAGATAGATCCTAGATGTCCTCAGCTTTCAATTAAACTACATTCTTCATTTTTCTCGTACCACGAATTACTTTGAATGTAGGCTCGAACAATCATGAACTAAAAACAAAACTAGAAACGAATTATTACTTTTAGTAGGGAAATAAACTAGTAAAATATAAATAATATTTATTTAATAGTAAACAATATTTCACTCTAAGTAGAATAGAGTGGGTGTCACACCCTAATAAATAATATTAGGGATGTCGCCCTTCTCTCTTATGATAAGGGTATTTGAGTTTCTACTATATTTGGCACAATTATATGTGTTTCTTGGACTTTAACCCAACATATTTTAATGGCTTCTTAGACTTTTAACCTAACATTTTTTTAATTTAATCAAACTCAATACATGTTTTCTATTCCCAAAATAAATATTTTTTTATTTTTCAATTAAATATTTATTTATTTTTCAATTAAATATTTTTTTTCAACCAAATTCTAGTTCCCTTAAAGTCATGATAAATTTGAAGGGATCAATGTTGGATTTATCGGATCCTTAGCAATTCATGCCAGGATTGGTCATTAGGGGTCTCTAAAAAGTCCATTTTATAAAATCTTTGAGAGATCAAAAAAAGCACAGATGCTTTATTTATTCCCAAGTCGAGATGAATATTATATACTAACGGTAGGAAATTTTTTGGCCTTGAATCAGGGTATTCAGGAAGAACAGGTTGTTCAAGCTCGATCCCGCCAAGAATTCTTGACTATTACATGAGAACAAGTTCATATTTGAAGTATTTTTCCTTTTCAATATTTTCTATTAAAGCTTCCCTCATTCTTTTTATCGAGCATAATGACGCGAATCAGGCTTTAATGAGTTCTAATATGCAACGATAAGCAATTTTGCTTTCTCGTTCTGAGAAGTGCATTGTTAGAACTGGGTTGGAACGCCAAGTGGATCTAGATTCAGGAGTTCCCATTATAGCCGATCACAAGGGAAAGATCATTTCTACCGATACTGACAATATTATTTTTATCAGGCAATGGAGATGCTCTAGGCATTTCATTAGTTATATATCAACATTCCAACAAAAATACTTGTATGCATCAAACTGCCCGAGTTTGGCGAGGTAAATGATTTAAAAAGGGACAAATTTTAGCGAACGATGCCGCTACAAATGGTGACGAACTCGCTTTAGACAAAAACATACTAGTAGTTTATATGCCATGGGAAGGTTACAATAACTAAATGATGGTGTGCAATATTAGTCAGCCAGAAATGTTTTAACCCTATTTGCTGTGATGTTCTTGAATAGTTCAGAATATTATAAAGATTTTAATATGTAGACCATTGGGGATGGCCTTACATCGTTGGCTATATATTTAACAAATTCACAATGGCTAATTAATTTAATTCATTTTTTAATTTAAATATTTCATTAATTAAATAATAATTTAAAAAACTTAAATTAATGCTTAAGTCATTTCTGTACTTTGTGAGAAAACACATTCATTTGTGAATATGACTTGTTTTTCGGGCTTCATCATTTTCATCTATTTTTGTTCATTTGGTTCTACATGCAATTCATTTTATTTATTTCAATGAGCTAAGGAGGGACCAATTAGACATATGTAATTAGGGTTTAAATAATTTATAATTAAGTTTTAATTTTTCGCATATTAATTATAAACTTATTTAGTCACAAAATCATTCCATTATAATATCATGATTGAGCTCTCCCTAATGACATTCTATTACGAAAGCTACTCAATAAATGCTCGCTCAATGACCTTGTCATAAGTGTGTTACCATCATAGGATATTTTTAATCTCTTTGGGATAAATCTGCTCTCCCAATATAATCCTATTTTATTTCATTATAATCATTACAAATATTTTACCTATAAAGACCCTTTTCCAAGTTTATTTACGAAAATAGGCCAATTTTTGCATTATTTACCGGAAAGGGCCAAAAATGACAAAACGTGTCCACGTATGAGCGTTCTTTGGTAAAATTTCAGCAAAACGCTCCCCTGGGGGAGCAATTTTGCCGTGTCAGCACAAAATGCGTTGACGTGGACGCGCTTTGCTAACGTGGCAAAATCGCTCCCCCAAGGGCGTGGTTTGCTCTGTGTTTTTCTAGGTTAGGGCTTTTTACATGTTTAGTCCCTAGGGTTTTTTGGTTTATGGTTGTTATGGTTTAGGGTTAGTGTTTTGTTAAACTAATTTAGGGTTGGTGCTGTACGTTTAGGGTTAAAATAATTTAGGTTTAAGATTTAGGGATTTTTAAAAAATAAACTAGGGTTTAGTTTTTTTTTAAAAATTAATTAAATTAGGTTTTAGGGGTTTTAAATAAATAAATAAAATTAAGATTTAGAGTTTTTAAGAAAATTAATTAAATTAGGGTTTAGTTTTAGGTTTAGGGTTTAGGGAAAATTGTATTGACAATAAGGATTTTTTTTTCACTAGTTCTTGAAAAAATAATTTTGAAAAGATGGTTCTGAACAAATAGTGTCAAAAATTCTTCAAATAGGATGCACTATTAACAAAATTGATGAAAAAAGCTCCCACGTGGACGCTCTTTTTCTACAATAATTCCTGAAAAAATAATATTGAGAATACGGTTCTGAACAAATAGTGTCAAAAACACTTCAAGCAAGTGCACTGTCAGCAAAATTGATGAAAAGAGCTCCCATGTGGACACTCTTTTTCTATAGTAGTTCTTGAAAAAATAATTTTGAGAAGACGGTTCTAAACAAATAGTGTCAAAAACGCTTCAAGCAGGATGCACTGTCAGCAAAATTGATGAAAAAAGCTTCCACGTGGATGTTCTTTTTCTACAGTAATTCCTGTTTGGCCTTAGGCTATAAATAAGTCAAATTTCATTATCAGGTTGCATAAGTTATAGCAAAAAAAATTAGAGAGGCTAAGCAGAATAGAAATTGAAGATAAGTGAACGAATTAGTGCTATTATTTACTATGATGGTGAGGTCTGTGATATCGAGAACAACGTTGTTTTTTATCGAAGAAGACAACGCGACTAGTTTTTAACCAGAACATAGATTTGACAGAACTTCGTAAAAGAATTAGGCGCAAAATATTCGGAACGACGCCAATAGGGGTTTCTTCTATTAAGTATCGATTTTGTGCTTCGACTGATCCCGTGACATATGAATCATTTGATATCAAAGGTGGTCGTAGCTTGGAGATGATGGTGCAGACTCATATCGCTAGTGGATCACCCTATTTTGAGTTATATGTACAATTTTCATCGCCAAATGAAGCATTTGTGACTTCAACATCTATTGTTGTTCGAGAAGAATACATGACCCTCACCCGACACTTCGTTAGTGGGAGATAGAATACGAAAGCGCCCTTTTTTTGTGGCAATATTGATGATCGTTTTTTTGGTTCACTAAACTAGACTACAATCACGACAAAGACAAATGCACCTATCGAATGGTAATATAGTTATAGCGAGTCCAGAATATCGTATCCATAAGGACTAAAAGTACTAGTATTAACTATCTTTCTATTATTTAGCCTAAAATAAAAGGGATTTGTTTTAATCTATATTAACTAAACTAATTAACTAATGAACACGACAGAGAGTGAGGGAAATAATCGAATAAACCAATGATAAAGACAATACTCAAGGAAGAATCCACCTAGATTTCACTTATTATTCTGACTCTGAATTAAACGATTTATTCACTTGTCTTGATCCGTAGAAATCTCTAAATTATGTTAATATCTCTTTTGAGACTAAGAACAACTGACTCTAAGTTGATTAATTGAAATCTCTTTCTAATTAAAACCCTTATTGTCGTATTAACTCGATTTATGGATTCCCTTATTAGATTTGACTCTAATTCGGCAGATTTATGTCGTTCTATCTCTAGGATTGCATGTAACTCCGCTTAATTATGCTAGATCTTCTCTTAAACAGGGACTTTTGCTCCACTGAATAAGCACATCAAACTTGGAATAATATCCTGAAAATATTAAAACAATGATTAAAAACACATAATTAAGAACAAGCATAAGTATTTATCGTGTAAGATCCATCTTAGGTTTCATCCTCCCTAAGTATTTAAGGAGTTTAGTTCATAATGTAATAGGAAAACATTTCAAAAATATAAAAATAATAAAAAATAAAGAAACCCAAAAACTTCGAGAGAAATTGGAGGGAGATCTTCAGTCTTGAAAGAGATCCTGCTTCCTAGCTGAATCTGTTGGCGTTCTTCGAGTAATTCATCTGTTCTACTCTGCGTGTCCACTTAGGTCTACTTCTAGTGTGTTTATATAAACTTTAGAATGCTCAAAAACCCTAAAAATTGATTTTTTTCTGCGTATTTGAGAAATTGGGAGCGATATCGACACGGTCTGCCACATGGGCGAGTGGCCAGCCCGTGTGACTCACACGGGCATGTGCTCTGCCCGTGTGGAAGTAGTCTTGGCCGTGTGGTTCTTTAAATCAGTCCGTTTTGTCCGTTTTTGGCCCGTTTTCTGCTCTTTTTATTTCCTTATGCTCTCCTAAGTATAAAACATGAAATTAAAGGATTAGGAGTATCTAATTCACTAAATTATATGATAAATCATCCAACAATATACTAAGTATGGGATTAAAAATGTGTTACTTTTATGGTTTATCAAATATCCCCACACTTAAGCGTTTGCTTGTCCTCAAGCAAAATCCTCAACTCAAAATTAGAATTAAACTCTCTCAATTCATAATTCTCATCAATAATATTTTATCATAATTTCACAAATAATCATACATTGATAATTCAACTAAAAGAGCACTAAATGCATAAGCAACCCAAGTCTACTATTTTTAAAGCATGAAAACATAGGTATTTCCCCTTATCTAAATAATTACCTTTAATCCAAAACTGGCAAGAATTGACATCCTCACTAAATGTTCACTCAAATCACTCAAAGTGTTTAAGGTTTAAAAATTAAGCACTCAAAAGTCAAGCATGAAAAGTTATTACCACATGCTTGCATGAAAATCAAATCTCCACCACTATAAATGAGATGATACACAAATTTATTATGTAATGCCGATTAGAATATATCATTTACCCATTAGTTGGGCTATGAATTCTAATATTGTAAAATGACGCTACATACTACAAAATTCATATACCCAATGCAACATTCAGTTTCTTATTTGTTTGAACTCAGGTTTTTACTTACATTTAAGTAGATGAGTCACACATACGTAGTTCATCATCCACTCGAGATAAAGGTATTTCACATATAAATGTCACAAGTGAATAAATCCATAAAGGGATCTAAGATCTATTTTACTTAGGTCCTGTCAGATATCTTCAATCCAGTCAATCACATCTATGTTTTTATCTTCTAAGAGCCATCCGTTTCAATGCTCAAGAAAAAATATCTTCTCAATTAGTTTTGATAGACGACATATTAATCATTCAATTGGTTTGCTAATTTTCGATTAGACTAAAGACATATTTAGGTTTATCTATTAATATAAGTTATCTTTTCGTATAACGATTTAACCACATAATATTGGTTAGTATTAGTTAAACATTAGATAACAAGTAAGTCAATATTTGTTTCTATTTTTCTTAGCATGCCAAAACCTTGAGGACAATATACAAAAGGGTAATAATATAATTAATGAATATTATTAAACCAATTTGATCGAAAAATTTAAATATACAGAACGAATATAATACATTTAGAACACCAGATCCAACATTAAGCTATTCTCTCAATTTCACTTAGGCATATAGATCTCCTCTCGGTGTCACTATTCGGCACAAATGTATCAATGTCCAATATGATAGAATCTCCTATTGGTCTTGTCTATCAAAGTATTTCACTAAAGGCGTCATTCTAGTGTAATACACAATTCAATACAATTGAACAAACAAATAATCAAGATAATTATCAACTTAGAAGAGCAATTAATTTTTTAAAAACTGTAAACCAATTTAGCACATAATCAAACTCTAATCTCATACAAGCATTTTATCAAACACATGATAAGTAACATGCAAAAAGGAAAAATGGTTGAGAAGATGCTCATTTATAAATATGAATTTGATAAAGTGCAAGAGCATGTTTGTAAATAAACAAAAGAATAGAGAAAATCTACTCTAAAAATGAGAAGAAAAAAAAAAAAGAATAGAAAAAGTTGTCTAATGTCTAACCTAGTTTTTTACTTCACCTAGCCACACTCAAATAATTTATATAAGGTGGTATTTATAGGCAAAAAGTATTTAACTTAACAATGATGAATTATGTGCTTATTTAAAATCTGATTTGAAGCTTGTTTGTTTGTAAATTACCATTCAACTATTTTGCCTCGTCAAGGGTCAGTGTTGCGACATCCACGACAGTCATACACATTTAGCTCATTGGGTCCTTCAATGTCATGATAATGACATTCGATGCCACGACATTATCCTCAAGCAGCTCAACTTCTTCATTCCTAGGGATTATGGCTGGTGTTGCGACATTGCCAAGTTGTTGTTGTGACCATGGAGATTGGTTTCGCGACATCAATCCATTGGTGTCGCAACACTAGAGGTAGATAACTTGAGTATGCAATTTTGTTGAAGCCCAACTCCTTAGTTGATGGAAAATGCATTGGTGTTGTGACCTTAACTCCAATTTAGGCTCATCTTCTCATTTTCGCATCAACCAAGTGCCTAAAATACGCTTAACTCAAGAATTTAGTTACTAATTGTATAAACTTGCCATTTTATTCAAAAAAGCAAGAAAATGTGATTAAACTAAAATTAAGTATGAAATCTATAAAATATATAAATATGACAAAAAAAAACACACTATAAAATACTTGAAAATAAACTCTTTTAAATGCTTAAACAGCTTAATTTGACATATATAAATACGATAAATCACATGTATGGATGCATCTTATCCAAGGGCTGTGCACTCTCCATCAGGCTTACTGCATCATCCAGTCTGTATGTTTCAAGGAGTTCACTTCATACTAGGGAGGGTGGAGATTGTTTTGGCCTATTCAAGGCATGGCAATGTGGGCAGTAATAAGTTATGGGAAATCTTTCTTCCTGGCAACTCCCGAACAACACTCAAAAAAACATACTTAATATCTTCTGCAATAATACTCTGTTCATACTGTAATTGCAATTGTGTCGAATGGTGGATTGAGCGATATTCTTCTTTTCATACTATAATTGCAAAGTAAATTCCACTAACCATTGTGCATATGGAAGTCGCCACCAATGAGTGCATAAGACTATATTGGATCTTCATCCACAGTTGGATCCATTTCATAAATCGTTGATTTCAACCACCTTAATTTCGGTCGATTTTTAGTTAGATAAGATAACTAAGAAGTTAGGCTGTGGAAGGGGCCTGACAAGAAAGGATGAGGCCCAAAGGTTTAGCCTTAGCCCTAAGAGGTTTTAAACGGAAAGGCCGAAGGGAGGGAGACGGAAGGCTCATCATTCGATTCTTCTCCTCTGCTGGTTGTTTGTTGATATTACTACTTTTAGTTTTATCCAATATCCATTGTCTCTAATCCCTAATCCATGGCCTGGCCTTGACTGGGGACTGGACTGAATTCACTCACTCACTTCGTTGGATATCCGGTAGATAAATAATCAATGGCGGCCACTGCAATTGCAAATGCAACGCACATGATGCTGATGATGTTGTCTGCTTCCATTTCTCTTCCTGTATCCTCACGCTCTGCATCGTTATCAGCAAAGCTTCTCCTTTACAATCAATATCCCAAAAGACCGCAGACCCTCGTAAGATCCGCTTGTACGAGTATCACCACCGATACAAGCAAGAAGAAGAAGAAAGAAAAGGGGCTAGCCAAAGAAAAGAGAAGAACCCGTTCGCTCAGGGATGGGGATATTCACATTTTAAAGGAGGAGGACGATGATTCTTCTTCTTCTTCTTCTACAGTAATGATGCAGCAGTCCCATATCCCCGTTATGTTGGGTGAAGTGCTTGATGTCTTCTCTTCAAATTTAAAGCCTCTGTCTTCTTTTGTCGATTGTACTCTTGGGGCTGCTGGTCATGCTTCTGCGGTCTCTTTCTTTCTTTTAGTAGTAGCTGTACTCTGTGTGTTTATGAATATGATATTCTATACAACGGTGGAATTGTCTTGTATCACTGAAAATGGTTGTGCTTGTGGTTGTTGTTGTTGTTGTTCCCAGATAATCCAGTCCCACCCTGAACTCAAGCTTTTCATTGGAATGGATGTGGATCCACTTGCACTCCGTATGGCTCGTTCTCGCATCAATGCTGCTATTTCCCATTCTCACCCTCATCCTAACTTCCAAGCTCTCACTTTTGTCAAAAATTTCAGACACATCAGATCCCTTCTCACCCAGGTTGACCACATCTCTTCCGGAGTCGATGGCATCTTAATGGACTTAGGAATGTCATCCATGCAGGTCAACAATCCTGCCCGAGGCTTCAGTGTGCTTGCTAATGGACCCCTTGATATGCGCATGGATCCTCAGGTATTTCCCTTTTTTTTTGCTTTCTTTCCCCATGGAATGGATGGTTATTCTTTTCTAACAGGCCGATGACAGGCTAGTCTGAAAGCGGAAGATATATTAAATTCTTGGCCAGATAGTGAAGTGGGTAGAATCCTCCGGGATTATGGAGAAGAAAGGAATTGGCGATTGCTACAAAACAAGATTGTTCAAGCCCGTCTTCAAGGTGGATTGCATTCCACTGGTGAATTGGTTGATGTTATTCGGAGTGCCACTCATGGGATAAAAGGTAAGTTCCCTTTCCATTCAATCCCATCATCCCATGTAGTCTTGTGCTATTGGATTACTAACTAGTTAAGGACTGTGCCCGTAGGAGGTAGGCAAGGTTGGATAAAGACTGCAACAAGAGTGTTTCAGGCTCTTAGAATCGCTGTCAATGATGAACTCAAGACGCTGGAGGATTCCCTGCACGCTTGTTTTGATTGTCTTGCACCTGGGGGTAGGCTTGCTGTCATTTCTTTCCATAGTTTAGAGGACAGAATTGTGAAACAAGCATTCCTTAAGATCATCGGTAAAGAAGGGAGGGATTCCGTAAGGAAGGTCGAAGGTGGGGAGGATGAAAAGGAATTATGGATTAGACAGACGATACAAGGTTCTAATGGAACTATACTTACCAAGAGGCCAATAACACCATCTGAAAAGGAAGAAGATTTCAACCGTCGCAGCAGAAGTGCTAAGCTAAGGGTAATTCAGAAGTTGTAGCTATTTAGGTAACAGCTTAAGGAAGTTATTCATAAATACACAACAAATGCATTAACATCTCATGTAGCTATTTAGGTCCTTTCGACATGTAAGCCTCTAAGTTATACTGAACATTTTTATGTCATTGGAAAAACCAATTAATCCTGGGTGATTTGCCCGTGAGCATACGAGTGAAGAATGCCTACAAATTTGAACAGATTGCCCTATGAGAAGAGATCTTTCCTCCATCATGTTGATTTCTGCTTGGTCACGCAGTAAAAATGCCAACCTTTTGCTATTATTATACTTTGTTGGTTGTGATTATAATGAAAACTCCAAAACTCAAATTTCTCTTAATCCCGATCTAACAATATGCAAATTAAAGTATAATCTTTGGTAAGATTAACAAAGGAAAATGATATTTATTGGTCATATTCTGTTAGGTGACTTGTGAAAATTTTTGTTACTAACATTATATCAATACGAAGTTAAAGTTCAAGGGTCCAAAGGTTGTCGAAGGTAAAAACAGAATCATTTTGCCTTTGTATACCTTGGACATGACATTGATAAGGTTTTGATAGTGTGTAGATAAACCAAAATCAGCGTACAAAGCTACCCCACTGTTTCGATAAAACCAAAGATTTCAAACTTGGCAATTGGCACACTTACAATTTCAAAAACAATGGTTGCATTAGTGAAGCACGAATCAGTAAAAGAACAAAAATAAGAAATTCACTACTTGAACTGTCTTAAACTGATTGATGTTGATTGAAAGAATAAAATCCAGAGATTCACGTAAGTTGATCATTTCCATGTAGTATGTACTCAAACTCGACCAAGTGTAAAAAGAATCCTGATTCGTAGATTGAACATTGAATTGCCATATAAATCCATCCATCATGTTCAGAAACGACACTACAGTGCTGAGAATATCACAGCACAAGCACATTACACTACGAATTTAAAACTGAAACCCATCTAAATCCACCCAAAAAGGTAGTACAACTCTCAATTTACTTCAGTTCCAAGGCCACACCTGAAACCATATACGGTCGCTGCCTGCTTTGACCTGTAATGAGGAAGCAAATACAACTTCCCTCTCCTCACAACCGAATGGTTCTAAAGTCCTACCCAATATGATCGGCCATTGCTGTTGTGAATAGGTGATGGCCTAGGAGATGTCACGCACCATTCATACCAAACCTGCATCACATTTGTGCCCCATCCAACCAAACAGCCTTAACTTTTTCAATTTTACAACGAACTAGTAATTTGGTTTTAAAATAATAAAATTTAACACAAAAAAGGAAAGTCCTATGCTATAAACAATAAAAGGGAAAGGACTCACCTTGGTAGAACCACAACAACGCCAAAAATGTACTTCTAAAGGGGATCCAGGTTGAACACATATAGGTTGCCTTAGTGGGAAAAATATTGCAAACCTGCCCATCCACACCAGTCAAGATTTTCAATTTTATGGAAGAGCGGTTATAAAGGAAAGAAATTCGAGTAAATTTTGACAAAATTGGATATAGATGGTAAGGTGTGTCCCACATTCTAGCAACGCTCAGTTGGTTATAAGCAATGTTCACTAGTTCAACTTCTAAATAAACCGAGTCTGTGTCTTATTCTGGCAAGCCAGTAAGAATCTTCATTAAAATAGCTTTCACGACCGGAAATAAGTAAAATAAAACAAACCACCACTCTCGTGGTCTCTGAGCAAAACCTGAAATCTAATTGCTCCCCAAACAGTAAACAGAACCAGACATCTATAATAACTATGCATATGGTGAGACTATTACTGAACACCGAAATTCGTTGTGGGACCTTTCCAACAAGTCCACGCTATAGAAAATCAGATACAATTAAAAGCCAAAAAATGGTTGCATGGACATTTGTCAATCAATTTTCTGATCTTGCAGACACTCTAACTAATAGATGAGAATATCTGACTCCAAATTTGTTCTCAGCTAAACAAGCTTCAAACTTGAGTCCTGGACAAAAGAATCCAAGAAGAAGAAAATTGCATACCAGCTGAACATGTTTGGTGTAGCCATTGACGGCTCAATACCTAGATGTACATCTTTGTAGAGCGTTGCATCAAAGTAACCAGCAAATCCTTCAATGAAGTTTTCAAACAGTCAGGCCTAAAAATCTATTATGATTATCATTCAAGTAAACTATTTTTTTAAATAAACATGAATGCAAATTGAAATGATGAGCAAGAGAAACATTTCTCTAAGTAATTAGTTTCCTATCTACTAAAGAAATTTCAAGGTAGTTTAGCTTTCTACACTACACCCAATAGACCCGTAATGCTCTTATAGATAATGGAAATAAATTTTGAGCCATGTAAAATGCTCCTCCATTTGAGAATAGGACATTAGTACCCATCAACACCATACCCCAATTGAAGTACACAATCTCCAATACTTCTAAAAAAACACTACTTGAAATTTGACCTCTCTAAAATTTCATCAACATTAAGCACTTCATAAGTTCAAAACAATTGCCGTGAACCTAACATTGTAAAATTGAATAAAATGTTAAATCTGTGACAAATTGAATAGTAGCAAGAGACAAGATTCTCATTCTGTAATACCATTTTCTACACTTATTTTCAAGATTATTCATGGAATAGGTGTAAACCAGACTCCAGGACACTCAAAAGATTTGTCTGTGCACAACATGATTTTTCTAGAACATTTAATTGAAGGAAAATTACGTGGACTTGATTGCTACATACCATGTACAATAGCTGATCCAGTGTCACTTGGTATCACAAAATGAAGCTTCTTGTACCGTTGGTTGCTTTTCTTAGTTGAGTAATCTGGATGATTAAATGTAAAAACCTGTACAAATTATAATAAAAGGGCAGGTTAGAACTAAAAAATTCTGCTGCTTCATAAGCATAGAAGAGTGTAGACCCACAGATTGTGAAGGAGCAAGCTTGGCAACACTGTGCAGTTTTACAACATAAGCAGTTTCAAAATGGACAAGATCTTTATGTGACTTGACCTGTGAAAACCAGAAAAGGGAAAAAAAAATTAGAAGAAAAATTTCAAAGAATATACCAGGATATAATAAAGTATAGGTACAAGGGAATACATCATTATATAGCTTTGAAGCAGTTATTGGTTGGATGAAACTTGTGTACCTGAGAGGCATAACAAAAAGAATGCATTTGAATTTTTTAGTTATCATGACTTTATGATATCAGACTGACCACTTAACAATAGATTTTAATACTATTAACAATCAGTTGCTTAGAAATTGAGAATTACTGCCTAATTTTTCTTTTCCTTCTTTTGCCTTTTAATGGTGGAATATAACCTGATAAAAAGTGTTATAAACCAAGTATACTGGAAGAAGAAATATTGAAAACATTTTTGCAAAGGAAGACCAATAATAGCAATAAATAAAACAAACAAAAGGCATTAGTAAGAAAAAAGGACATAAATGCATTACCTCTTTGGTTAGGAAATCTACAACTTACATTAGAATTTTCCCATTCAGTAATTCACAACAGGGCAGTAACCCAATCGGAAAACTCTTTCTCAACAAATGATTGAGATATTAATGTTTCAATTAAGACCACTATTTTCTTTAGTATTACCTAATATAACAGATCTGAAGAGTAAAACTCAATAACAAATCTTTGATAAATATCCATCATCAAGTAATGCTTATAAGATTGCTAGTCCGTTTATCATGAGAAATCCAATAACCATTTAAGCAAAACTAATGAAACAATTATCAAAACATAAGGCCAAAGCTGAAGAACCATAACCAAAATATCCTAAGCTTGCCCATTTAGGATCCCATAAGGGGTGTCCATACACAACCCAGAAAATTTTAGGTCATTTACACTGATGCTTACTGATATTGCCAAAATAGTTGTAAATTGGATCATCGAATTTAGATTTCTATCTATTGGGACATCCACACAGATTAGGGTTCAGAATCATCAGTAGAGAATTCGGCTGAATCCTCTAGTGAAACATAATTGAAATGATCCACTGCCTCATTAAAAAGATAAAAAGGAAAAAAAAAAAAGCATTTACATACGATGAGGGTATTGAAATTCCATCTTGCTTCAAAAACCGTTGGGCTCCATCAAGGCACTCAGGAGACAGCTCATTATCACCAAAAGATCCCAGCAATTCACTGACCTAGATACAAACATAGCTAAGTCAAAGAATATGAACGCGCAAAAGAAAAGAATATGAGATAAAAAAAATGAAAAACGAAACACAATTAGTAAATACTCACATACCAAGATGTCAGCTTTTTCAGGAGCATTCCAAAGACGCATATCACAAGAAACTATGGTAACAACATTTTCCCACCCTTCCAGTTTAACCAGACTCTGTTTAAACAAATATGACATTATGTTAAAAATAAAAAACTGATTGAATGTTCAACAAACTTGGGCAAGAAATGACAGTCCTCATTTCTAAATTGGGACTTCCAAAGAAAACCATCCATGATCAGAAGACAGGCTGGATGTTACCAAACTACCAATAACAGACTTTAATTTAAAAGCTTTTACTAGCAGAATACTCCGCCAGCTTAAGGGTGAAATTTATACAATATCTAATACTCATGAAGTTGATTTACTTCCCTAATCCTTTGACTTTTTCACAGATGAAAAAAATTGCTATAGATGAATGATATTTTTACATGAGGTAAATTTAACAAACCAAGGCGGGGTGGTGAGACTCAATGATGACTGAAGCATTTTAAGTCTTTAACTTATATACCTATTTCATCCCTACAAATCATAAATTCTACAATCGTCAGCTACATCAAATGAAGATACTGATCTATATTTGAGTAATACTTGCAAAAAGTACTTCTAAAGAACGAAGAAACATTTAATTGCAGTTTCTAGATCATAGGAGAATTAACTGAATCCCGTTAATTGTAAAACATTGATGCACAATTTAATATTAGCAATTTCTCCAATTTACCTCTCAGTTAAACAAAGCCATTATAAAGGCCTTTTTTTACATATAAACTTCCTAGTCCTGAATTTAATAAACAAGAATCAAAAGAAGACAGTAAATTTGTTAAGAGTGGAGTGTGACTCTTACTAAAATCAGCATGGGCTGCATATCCAAAAAAAGAAAAGCAAATAAGGAGCGTCATCCAAAGAACTCTATGTATAAACATGCAAATAGTTCATACAGTGCTAGCAGATTATTTTAGCGGAATTAACAGTGCATTATCTTAGCAACCGAAAAATATCACAATTTGAAACATAATAACTAGAATCTGCAACTCACATGAAGTGTGACCACAGCATTTGGGTTTTTTTCTACAGCATAAACTTTAAGCTTGCGTCCAGTTTCCTCAGCTGCCTATCAGATCAACAAACACAATACAAAGACATCAGAACAGAAGTTGCAGGAATAAGTACATCCATTTGGAAAAATACATAAGAAAAAAACCTGCAATGCTGCTCTCACTAGAGGTCCTCGTCCTGCTCCAACAACCATTAATACCTTCCCTCAAGAAGAAAACACATCAATATCAAGAATGAAAAATCTTGTATGTGTGAAACACCAATGAAAAACAAGATCATCAGATGTTAACTAAAACAGACAAACTAGAAAAGCATGATAAACAGGTAGCTTACAGTTGTTATTGCTGATGCCTTCCCATCGGGGACCCTATCCAGTAAAGCTTTACAGATTGCTCTTTGATACTAGTAAAATATAAGCATACATTCATTCAGGTTGCAAAATATAAAATAAAATAACACAAATAATGACAACTACTGTCACCAATCAATAATATAAGAGGTGAAAGGACAAAAAATGATACTAAAGAAATTATCTATAGGCACAAAACTGCACTACCTGAATATATTTCACCGAGTCTTTCTCAAAAGTTTCATATGTTTGAGCCTCCAGATTATCCATCAGAGGCTGCATCGAAATAGCAGAATAAATCAAGCTTTAACTTAAACAACAACAACAATAACAAAAATAATAATAATAGTGGCAAGGAAGTAGCAGAAATGTGATGCTATATCATCAGACTGTCAGATACTTCAGCATTTATATTTTGTGTCAACAGCCAAACACATTTAGCTCTCAGCAGACCCTAAACCCTAAACAAAATGGAAAGTTCATGAATCAGAAGAGAATACAAATGAAGAAAACTCACTTGCAATGGAGCCTGTAAAAAATCCCTATAACCAAGCTGGCATATGAGAATGAATGAGTTAGAACAAGAATAACACTTGGGGGAAGAAATCTATCTTGGTCAAAAAGAAAAAAAGAGACCTCAATCCGTTCTTGCTCCGAGAGCGGTTCCATCCTTTGATAAAGATAACCAACATAATCCAAATATGACCTGAGAGGATGTCTTTCCACACCTGTATCCAGAAAGGTGCAATGTGAGCTTTTTCAACAATAGACTCACCTACTACTCAGCAAGAAATGCAAATTGAAAGAACCTAGGCACCTACTGTTCACATTTTTATCAATATGATTAGCAGCTGAACCTGTGCTTTCTGCAGGAATATTATGTAAAGGTTTTCCAGAAAGAACCATCTGTCAAGATAATGATAGGTGAAATTTAAAAAAAAAACCATAAATATTGAAGCTGAAAACACATTGGATGGCATGGGAAAAATAATAAAA
The DNA here is from genome assembly GCA_025698465.1 of Gossypium longicalyx. Taxonomy (NCBI): domain Eukaryota; kingdom Viridiplantae; phylum Streptophyta; class Magnoliopsida; order Malvales; family Malvaceae; genus Gossypium; species Gossypium longicalyx. Next base: position 82,176,390 of record CM047001.1, on the reverse strand, counting down.
ATCATCAAATGACAAAAAGAAACGTTTGCAAATGTTTCAATACCTGTACAGAATGGTTAAAAAACCCAGTAATTAGCTTCTGATGGCTCTTTGACAGGCATGGGTAACCTCGTGCATTTGTCAGGAAAGACTGGCAAAGAGTAGTACATTAGAAATCCAGGAAAACAAGGAGTGGTCTGCATTAAAACTAAATAAAAACTCAAGACAAGTTTCACCCTTACAGGATGCCGGACCTGGCTTTTTTAACAAAAATAATAGTAAATAAACCCTCAGAACATACTTACATCAGTATGTACTATGGCTAGTCTGACAGGCTCTCCAAACCACCGTCCAATTGAGTTCACAGAAGGTAGCGTACTCCTAGAGAATACGCATTTTTTGTTAGAACTGCATTTCATTTTATTTCATAAGTATGGTCAAAAAATTAAAAAAAAAAACTAATGACAGAAACTCACAGAATATCAAGGGCAAGTGACAGTTGACTATGATGTTCACAGATTAGCCGAAATGAATTCCAGAGTTCCCAAGAGTCTCTCTGTACAAAAAAAGAAGGGGGAGGAAGGAAGGTAACAAGTTAAAGCACACATATTATACTCACTTCTTCATAACCATACTTAGTTGAAAAGAACTCCAAGAAATCCAGACCTCGAAGATATGCATAAAGTAGACAACAGAACAGAACTGACAATTTCGTTCTCATATATATTTATATATTATATATGTTTTAACGCCTAAGTTAGAATATAGGAAAAGGAGAATAGTAGCATAGTTGGATCCAGATCATTAAGGGTAAGATACCCACACCAAGAGTGGAGACTTCACTCACCAGATCATCAGAATCTACATCCAGTGAATCCTCATCAGTTTTTAATAGTGGAATCCTTAGCCACAGCTTAAGTGAGGAAACATTAAAAGAAGAAACAGTGGTTAGAACATGTTACAAAATTTTGCATGGGTTCTGACAATGAATCCAGATTAAAAAAAGGCACCTGCATATTGCTTAGGCCCTGCAGAATCTGATTCACACATCTAGCATAATTAGCGCATGAAGCTCGCTTAGGTGAAGGAAGAAGGCATGCCTACAGTAGACAATAAAATGGAAAATTATATGCTACCAATCAAAGAAGCAAAAATTCTTTCAAAAGCTACACTAACTTTGACATTTCATCATACATATAGCAACCATCAACAAACATCTTACAATTTATTTAACTTCTGCTTTTTGTTATAGAACATTAAGATCAAACTTGTATTTAAAAACAACTTAACATTAGACTTACTAACAGTTTATACAACACCAAAATAAATTACTAATAAAGAAGAAAGGTAAGTGCCAAAAAGATAGCAACAGAAAAAGAGCCAATTATCCTACTATTAAAGCCCACAGAGCCAGCGGTATATATAAATCAAAATTTTTAAGAAGATCCAAGTAAAACATTCAATTTTTGCCAACAATAGCACCAGAAACAGAGCCATTTATTTATTATTAATGGCCATCAGAGTAATCAGTAAATAAAGTAAAATTTCTAAGATCCATGTATATCATTCAATTGTAACCACTTTCAGGTTAGTTATGTTTCATTTCCAATAAAACTTACAATAAGTGGTGATTTTGGTGTAATGTGGCACATAGTTGGTGAAATTTTCAAGGTGGCACATAGTTGGTGAAATTTTGGTGAGTTCTCAAGGTTTATTGAAATTTATACCAGCTGCAGCTAAACTGTAGGATTATGATTTAGAATTGAATGCTAATGCAGGATAGTTCCTTCTTCAGATATAATAAGGTCAATCCAATTCATCAGAATTTGAAATTTGATTTCACAATAAAACATCAAATTACTCTTTGACTAATCTTGAACGTCAAGGGGGGAAAAAGGTCAAGCTGTCTGCAATTCTATACAAGCAAAACCGTACAACCCTGTAAAAACAGCTTATTAAAAGTATATACACCTGCAGAGATAGATGAGAGGCCCATGCTATTTCTTGCTTCAAAGTAGTCTCAGAATCCATCCGAAAAATCTCATCCTCTGAATCTAAGTCAATCCACGCGCTGATTTTTCCTGGAAAATTTCAGGAAGCTGTTGAGGGCATTTAAATCAATTCTAGACATTAACAAACTCAGATTGACGTAAACATCCAATCAGTAGCAACTGTAAGAAGTGAAGTTAAAACATTTTAAAGGAAAAACTTTCACTCGAGTAACAGTGATTGCTGGGCTGAAGGATACATATCTTTAAGATACATAATCTCTTTACAATAATAGAAAAAGAAAAGACAAGAAAATTAAGTGACATGATGTTGAAAATGTGATGATTTAAAAAATTGTGATGGATGCCAGTAAAAGTTCATACCAACAACATGACTACTCCACTGAGAAGGACTCAAAACTAAGTCTGACCCAGCAAATGGCAGAACGTGAGAGCTACCATTCTCTGCTTCCAACAAGCTTGGTCTGTAAGTAGGATCCATCTAACCATCACACAGAAGCAAAAGGGGAAAGTCATAAAAGAGTCGTTGGGTAAATGCCTACTCCTAAGAAAAAAACAAAGGCATTAACGAATTAACTAACCAAAGGAGCGACAACAAAATCAAAGCCGGAAGAGGAGAGATTGTAAGACAAAAGGCGAGGCATGTCATCCTCAAATTCAGTCTCCACTCCGCAGTACCTGGACTCGCTTTTATCCCATCCTCCTCTTTCTCCTAGACCCATTTTCGCTCTTGCTTTTACTCCTCTTCCACTTGGACAAACACTTAGACTAAAAAGAAAATTGAAAGTAGAAGCAGAGCACAGACTCCTCCGGAGGGTTTTGCTAGGGTTTCCTTGCTATGTCTGAACTAAGCACAACGCCTTTTTTTAGGTTAAAAAAATATGAATTCGAATACATTAACACTTATTCTATCTTGTTAGTGGATGGGCCTTGCAGCCCATGAGAACCAGCATCCTATACAAGGTACAATATGCATTTCGGTGAATTAATTGGAATCTACGGGGCCGAAAGCCCGAGATAAAATATAGATTAAAATGAATCTATATGTATATAAATAGCATCCCCTTTGACATCGTATTCAGTTTTAAGAAGCGGAGCAGGATCACAACCAGAGGAAGAGTAGTGCTTACAATGCATGCAATGTTGATGAAAAGCAAGAAACTAGTGCTTTGAAAGAGGACAGAAATGGGAACAGGTTCTGCTTTGTATCAGAAATGCAACTAATAGGTAACCCAGAGGCCAGAACCACTGATGGATACTTGCAAGTACCCACATCTTTTCCATCTGCAGCTTGTTTTTACATATATATCAACATCAATAACATAAGCGTGTAAAAGATTGATGGTCACAAAATATATCATTTTGATTTTCATTTTTGATGATGCTCCGCATCTGCAATGAGATATATGGTAGAGTATTAAGTCTAACAGGAATAGGGTTTAATGCATTCACTTGATATATAGGCAGTCCCAACTTGCTTCAAAGATCGGACTGGAAAGACTCAAGAGAGTTCGGGAATACATGTGCACTCTTCTCAATCTAAAACCTTTATTTATAGTCTGTTATAATATATGCAAGAGTAGATTCAGTTTCAGGCTCGAACTCTCCCTCCCCTAATAATATAAATATGCTGCTTCTCCCCGGGAATCTCTCCTTATTCTTTTATCATTCAATACTGCTCCTACAACATTCCAACTCCAACATTTTATATTCCCCAAGTTAATTATGTCCCTTAAAATTAAACAAGAGTTGAGTTCTTTTGGAGATGGTTATTGAGTTATGTTATGATAATTAAGTTACACAAGGTGTTTGGGTAGATTTTGGTGATGGTTCTCACCATACATAGTGCAAAGAGCAATTAAGGATGGAAGTTTAGGATGGTGTTTAAGAGTGATGACCAATGGTTGATCTTGTGTTATCTGTGTCTCATTTTTCTGTGTCTTTATTCTCGTCCCTTTGATATTGGAAAAGGGGGTATTTAAAGAGAGAAAAGCCTTCACTTTAACCTCATGATATGACTTAGATGTATTCTGATATGGGGTTGGTCACCATGGTAAATCAAGAGTATCGATAAGATTGAATTTGATGTGACAGCTTTCTTTAATAGTATAAATAAATAAATAATTATAAAGTGAGCTTCTTTGAAACTGAAATTTTAGAGCAATGAGGCTTGTATTTTTTAGGCAAAAGTGTCCACGACATGTTTAAAGTATATAAAGGACTTGAGTCTTTTGAGAAAGACTTCGCTTATGCAAACTTTGGGGAATCATCACTTCATTCTTTGAGATTCTTGCCTTTTTGGTGTTTGTCTCATCTTCTTCCAAAGTTCATCAATTTCCTTCTTTTTTTCTTGGTAAGTTTTTTTGTTGCATTTTTGCCCATTGCAAATTTTGTTTTTAGGAAAGCTTACGTCTTTTACTTGTTTGTTTCCTCTCTTTTTTGTCATACTTTATAATCAACCATTAAAAGATTGATACACTCCGGAGTTTTAGGTAAGAGAATTGAGGAAGAGAAGAGAAAGAATAGGGAAAAATGAGAGAGAGAGAGATCTGAAAGTTTTTCCTTCAATATTCTGATAACTGCTTCCATGCATCTCATACGTTTTATAAAGAAACTAACAAGAAAAAATGACGTGGTGGTATTTCTGTTATAAGCAGAACGCACCGTTTAAGTAATCCCTAAAACTCCCCGTTTTATTTAAAAGAGTCGAAGCACTGCAAGGATTGAAGCACTGCAAGGATGAAAATGAGGAAATTTGGATTGAAGCACTGCAAGGGACTCCCATGTTGCATCTTCAGGAAAAGAATCGGCCCATTCGACTAACACTTCCGTAGTGGCCTGGTTTCCTAGCTATTAGCGACCGTATTTCGTGTACAACCATGAAGGAGGATATGCTATGGGCTCTTCAATTTAGGAGGATTAGGGATCCCTATGATAAAATAGATTCGTCGTTAGAGACGTCATTCATCTATTGAGCAACATCGTAGACAATGAAAAGAGTATTTTTCTGCCATTATACATCTTTAAGCTGGATTTTCATTTGCATCTGCACCCATGGTTCGTAAAGGCATTCAATTCTTTTGGCATAGCCCTAAGGCATTTGGTTGAGAGTTCAAGGTTCCACTTGGCGACATTCTTCCTAGATTGCCACAATAGTAGGAAGGAGCCCTGCTTGAGTAGCTTTTGGAACCTAAACTTCCTCCGATTCTCTCACAAACTAAGCCAACAATGACTATTATTTCCAACAATACAAGAATGTGGGCTTGCCAATTTTTGATAAACCAAACAACTAGTACCAAAATAAAGGTAAATTCATCTTTTTAGAGGATAAAATGGGTGTCTTTCCTTTTTGTTACACTGTGGAAGGAACTTGGTCGGAAATTGAGCGTGGTTCCCAACTTGGAAGATGACAATACTATGGGTTAGTTGAATCTTACAAACAGGGTCTTGTTTTGCCCTCACCAGTCTGCTAAAGTTGAATCTTATTTGGGTGCATTGCCTAAAGAAAATGAGCCCAAATGGTGTGGCTCTATTTGTCATTGATAACTTTAGGGATAAGTTGGACATATATAGGTGCGATTTATACAGTCTAAGGGTGGGCCACTGAGAACCACAAATGAAACTGGTAAAATGAGTATAAGCACGCTGAAGAGGCTTGAAGGATTTTTTTGAGTTCTCCTTTGTGGTTGCCCCAAGAGGAAGGCTTCCAATAAATGAAATGAAGTTATAACCTTATCTACGCAAGTTCCAAAAAGCATAAGGTTGCTGATCTTACCTCCCCAAGTTTCTAAAAAGCAAAAGGTGGCTGGCCCAATGCAACCTAACACCGGTATTGGCATTTCCCAAAATAAGGAGGTTCGCCAAGCATTAAGTGGTGTTTCTATTAATGTTCTCTACAATGAGGAAGATGATGACTTAGACCGGGAAATTGACAATTATACGAGCCCCAAATCAATGCCTTGTATGATTGTGGAGAGTGTAGGTCCTTTGGTTGTCAAATAATCTTTTAAGATTGAGGATTCTGGTGTGTAGTGACACTATAATCAGTATGATCTTGATTGAGCTTTGTTTTCTATGTACATACGACTTTGTGAATTTTTTGCAGATACGTTAGCTAGCAGGTTTGACTGGTATAACTTTCTCCAAGAGTTGGATAGAGAGGACGCCCTATCCATAAAAAGGCAAAATGTTGGTGGTGGGGTTGACACTGTTGCCAAATCAATCAAGACAACGCCAACTCCTACTCTAACAACCACTCTAATGGTTGTTGTTACGTTAACTGTTGCAGCCCCTTATGCCCTTACTATGCTTATTTCAACTATGCTTATTTCTTTATCACTGTTCCTTATGCCCTTACTACACTAGCTATTGACACTTCTCCTTCAACTATGCTTATTTCTCTATCATTGTCCCTTGCGACTGTCTTTGCGTCGAACCAACTTGGAGGCGCTACTAATGATACTGCTTCCACAGAGGCCTTTGCTGTAGTTTAAGGGTCATAATGTTAAAAAGAAGATACGGAGGTTCAGAAAAAGTCATTTTGTGATGTCTCCATCAGGAGTATTCCCATGACGTAGTCATTTGTTTATTGATAAGTTTCCACGAATTTTCCATATTTAGTTATTTAGGGAAACCATTAAACAAAAATGTCAAAAATGTGAAAATGATTAAAAAGAACAGCTTGAGTAAAAAAATGTTAACAAGTCAATTTTATTCTTGAATACTTGATGTGAAGAATTTATTGTTGCATTTACTAAATTTGTTGATTTAAATTGTCATGAATTGCGTTGTACGCCGATTGTACGCTTATAATTTAGTTATTGTATATGGTCTTTTTAAAGAATAGTTGATCATCACTGAGCTTTGAAGAAAGCTCAGCGTTCCAAATCACAAGTGAAGCTTTCAAGGAGTTTGTTGGTTGAGTATCATCAATCTTAAAAGTCTTCATGAATTCCATTTTTCGAAGAGACTTTTTCTTGGTTTTAGCTTTGGATGTACTTAGGACCTTTTAGTTTAAGTTTTAGCACTTGTGGTTTATGACCTTGTGGTGTGTCTTATTTCTGAACTTATGGTATATTTTTTGTATTCTGCTTCTAAATCTGATAAAGGATTTGAATTGATAAGATTCCATGGTTTTGAGTTTTAATTTAGTCGAGGTATGATGCCTACCTAGCATGATTTTATTTGAGTGTGATTTGGATGCTAAATGTCTTGGTTAAGGTTTGGGTTTATGTTTGGTACATTTTGTTTTATTTTGAGAAATGTTTAGCTGTATCGTTTTGGTCTAATTTTTTCTTTTCAAGCTTGAGTATAGGTACCTCTTAAGTTGAGTATAGGTATTCAGACCCATGGTTTTGGTACCTTTGCAAACAGTAGCTAAAATTGTGAAACAAGAGAGGCAAGTATCAATACACGGCCTCGAATATTGATACTCTAGACCAAGTATTGATACAACCCCCTAATGTATCAGTATATTGAAACTTCGAACCTAATTTGTTTAAAAATTGGACCAAGTATTGATACCCACAACCTTAGTATCGATACTTGAGTCGTTGATTGCCTAGATAGGCCTTCAAACGACATTTTTAAACTCATTTTGAACCTGATTTTCGTTTATATGATTTATGAATGCCTTAATTGTTGTTTGAATGATTAAAACTTATGTTTGGAAGTGAATTGTTTAAAAGATAAAACGATCAATATTGATTCAATGATCAATGTGATGCTCATATTGTTCGACCAAACATCAAGGCTGGGTAAAGGGTGTTACAATTATTGTTTCATGGAGTATTATTTTGCATAGTGGGGTTCTTGGCCACTTAAGGCTGTGATGATTAGTTGCCTCTAATAATATCAGGTTGATTCAGATAGATTTGATAATACCTGGGTGATTGGTAGTATTCTTCTTTTTGGTTGTAAGCAACATAACCTGATATTCCACCTTTAGCTGTGGCTGATAATATTGCTGTACTCGTAATACTCCTACTGATCATGTTGGTTATCTCCTACCCATTCTGGTTTTAATATCGGTTCCGATATTATTGATCACCTTGCTCATTGTTGGTTTTGTTTTCTTGTACTTCTAGGATGTTTTGGGTTAATTGAGTCATAGCTTTTCATCTATAACAATTAAGTTATTCAAGGTTCATGGTACGTAATGTAGAGAGCTTCTAGGATGGAGGCATAAGATGGCGTTTTATAGTGATGGCCAATGGTTGATTTCGTGTTGTATGTCTCTCCTGTTTTTATGTCTTTATTCTTGCCACTTTGATCTTGGAAGAAGGTTAGTTAAGGAAAAGGATAGTTTGGAGTGAGGCCTCTATAGCATGATTGTCTTTTTAGTAAGTTCAGTTTAGACCAAGATAGAGTATGACTTGAATGTATTTTGATGTGGGGTTTATAAACTAGTTTTGTGTCTTTATTCTTGTCATTTTGATATTGAAAGAAGGGTATTTACAAGAAAAGGACAGTTTGGAGTGAGGTCCTAATAATATGATTGACTTCTTAGTAGAGTTTAATTTAAACCAAGTTAAAGTATGACCCAAATGTATTTCAATGTGAGATTTGTAAATTTGAAAAGTAGAGACTATTAATTTAATAACAATCATCTTTAATAATGTTACAATGATACTTTCGTTATGGTGCAAGTGTCTCCTAGTGAGAATATAGCAAGTTTCATTTTTATTCTTTCTGAGACCTGGTGGTGGCATGAAATGCAATGTAATAGTTATGGGAAGTTACCACACATACAAAATTGCATTGCATGATTATATAGCAAATATTCTCTAGATTTGGTAGTATCAACATTATATCCTAGTTTAATTTCACCAATGTTATCAAGAGCAGCTATAATGAACTAGTTTTTTTAATCATTACGGAAGGGAACGAGTGACATACATACCAATGGACAACACTGCCACTCGATTTGTTGCTTCATTCCTCATACAATTAGACAAATCTCAAAATTATATATTAATTTTAATTTAATATGCATTTTAATACATGAATTTTAATTTTAGTATAATTATACATATAAAATTTTGATTGCAGTTTAGATGTATAAATAAAAGTTTAATTTTAATTTAATCGAATAAATACATCAATTTATTTTTATATTAGATAAATATAATTATCTGTTTATATAATATGTATAAACATAAAATAATGTTATATTATTAATTGTGTTAATAATTTATAAAAATTAAATCAAATTAAAATTTTTATGTATAAAATTACAGATTAAACTAAAACTCAAATATAAATTTGAGATTTTTCTCATGGAATTATCCCCCTAATTCATTTTTATTATTAGTTAAAATTCAAAATTATGAATTTGAAGTCCACAAAACTAAAGGGCTTAGAAATAAAATAGAAAAGATGTGTGTCCAAATCCAACACTACTAAGGAATTAATTAATCGAGGAAAAATAAATAAAAACGAGACAAAAAATTTATGAAAAAAAAAGAGAAAAAAAGAAAGAAAAGAAAAGCAGAGCAAAGGGAAGAAAGACACGCGCGCTATCACAGGATGGTGGAGGAAGACCTCGAAAAAGCAAAACAAAGAAAAGAATTACCGACACGTGTACAGTAGATAGAGCGATTGGAAAAGTAGAGAGAGAAGTGGCGAGTAGTACTGGGTCAGGTCACAATTAAAACGAGGCTTCGAAAGTAAATGAGAAGCGTAGACTGACTGGAAGAGCTCCTTTCCTCCTCTTCATCTTCATCTTCATCTTCTTTGTTGTTATTTTCATCCCTATCTGTGTTCAGCTCTTCTATCAAGGCAAAGGTATGTATCCCTTATATCTCTCCCATCTGAATCGTTTCTCTTGATCCCCTGTCTTCCCAAGGTTTTTACCTTTTCTTTTCTTCTATTTCCAAGCTTCCTTTAATTTGATCTGTGTTAGATTTACGAAGGAACATGTTATTCTTTTAATAATTACTTTTTGATCAAAATGGAATATTTTGATTCAATTTGATGTTTAACTTGAAAAGGAAATAAAAGAAAGAAATTTTGAATTTCAAATTGTGTTTGGTTTGTGGAAAATCTGTAGCTGAATCGTTTTCGTTCTGCTTCCTTCTGTACGGTTGATCTAAGGACAGAGCTGTATGAAACCTTTTTTGCATTTGGAAGTTGAATGATTTAATCCCTAGTAAATTTTTATTTTTAAGCCTAAAATTCACTTCTTTGCAGCTTCTGCATTTCAATCTCAGTTATCGGTGGTGCTTTGGAGGTTTGACTGTTTCGCGAACGGATATTTTGGTGTAGGCGCTCCGATTCAGCGTACACAATCTTAGATCCGGTTAATTGCATTTCTAGGGCGTGCTTGCAACTCCAAGGCTTTTTTCATTATCCTTTGCCAAATTAAGGTTTGTCTTATTTCGTCATTCTATTCTTTTAAAACTAAAGGTATGAATAAACATTTCGAAACGGGAAACTAAAGCTAGTTTGTATCTCCATTCTCAAATCGGTTAAATTAAAACCAAACCAATAAAGAAAAATGTAAGCTACGGCTACCTCCCAAAACAACTTCATCTTAATCTCTTCAATTCCTTTACTTGACAAATTAGGTGCAACTTCTATCTTAAAATTTTAAGCAATGCTTGTTGTATGCCCCTAATATCTATCACTTAGTGTTAGGTGGGAACTCACGAGCTTTCATCTTGTTGGTTTTAGGTGATATCCTAAGCAATTGAACCATCAAATGAGTGTCAAGAGTTTGGGCTAAAGAGAATTGGTTATCCTGATTTTATCTTTTGGGGTTTCATTCATAATTGGGAAAATGGTCGAGGGGCCTAAATTTACAGGACTTATGGGAGGAACCAACAATAATGACAACAATTACTATGATTTTACTCAAGGGTTCTATCAAAAACTTGGTGAAGGCACAAACATGTCTATTGACAGTTTACAGACTAGTAATGCCGGTGGATCTGTGTCCATGTCAGTTGAAAACAGTAGTGTGGGCTCTAATGATTCTCTGACCCACATTTTAAGCCACCCTGGTTTAAAACCTGTGAAACGTAGCAATTACTCTGTCTCCGTGGGGCAGAGTGTGTTTCGTCCTGGTAAGGTTGGCCATGCACTTAATGATGATGCATTAGCACAAGCATTGATGGATGGCAGGTATCAGACTGAGGTATTACAGAATTATGATGAGTGGGCTATTGATTTAAGGAAGCTTAATATGGGTACAGCTTTTGCTCAAGGTGCTTTTGGGAAGTTATACAGAGGTACATATAATGGTGAGGATGTTGCGATTAAGATATTGGAAAGGCCAGAAAATAGCCCTGAGAAGGCACAAGTTATGGAACAGCAGTTTCAGCAGGAACTTATGATGCTTGCAACACTAAAGCATCCTAATATTGTGCGATTTATTGGGGCTTGTCGTAAGCCAATGGTTTGGTGTATTGTCACGGAGTATGCTAAGGGAGGCTCAGTTCGACAGTTTCTAACAAGGAGGCAGAATCGTGCTGTGCCATTGAAGTTGGCAGTCAAGCAGGCATTGGATGTTGCTAGAGGGATGGCCTATGTGCATGGACTTGGGTTTATTCACCGGGATTTGAAGTCAGATAACCTTCTGATTGCTGCTGATAAATCAATAAAGATTGCAGATTTTGGTGTCGCACGTATTGAGGTGCAGACTGAGGGCATGACACCAGAGACAGGGACATATCGTTGGATGGCGCCGTAAGTCTTTAGACAATATATTACAGTTTCTTCCCTGTTATATGTGACATTCACACTTTTCTTTTTCCTTATTTGATGGTTCTTTTCATCTTTAGACTACTCTTGCTAGTTGGCAAGTATTCTCCAAAAACTTTAAAGAAAACCCCTATTGATGTTCATTCGTTCTGCATGGATTTCTTACCCTTTTGATTAATTAACTTTATCTTTTTGTCAATTATCTATTATATTTTCCCGTAGTGAATTATGTTAGGGAGTAAATCCTGCTGTCTAAGGTTCTGCTATTTTCTGTTTTTGCATCTTCTTAGCTTTTGATTCTCTATTCTTTTGAGGTTTCTTTTAAGGTTCTCGTCATAATATAGAACTTTCTTTACGCTTTGTCTGAATTCTGAATTTGATTATGCAGTTCCTTCTAAAATACCTTAACAAATGTGATTTGATTTAGAATTTTTTAGATCCCCATTTTCAACTGGAATATTGTAATGAAATTATTTAACAAATTGACATGATTGTTATATATCCAGAAGAAAGTTGATTAGATTATTGTGGAACCCAAGTATCATATTAGGAGATTAGATGTTTGAGGCCTCTCCCTAATGTAATTGTGAATGCTTGTATTTGGATGTCTTGCTGCTTAAATTGAATTAGGCTTCTTCTTGAAGCAAAATAAAGATGTAACATAACTATTAAGTGGGTACTTGATAAATAAAGTGCTTGTCAAGCATACATTTATGTCCTAGATTAGTTTGGAAGGGTGAGTGTTCTTGTGAAAATTTGAACAATTGAGATTTTAATGATATGATCCTAATATGCAGAGTTGATGTTGTGCTTTCAAGCAAGACAAATTGTGCATAGCTTGTCTTAATCTACTTCCACTATTTGAGACCAGGAAAACATGTCTTCTACCTTTATATGTTGTCCCTATTTCATGTTTGGGTGCATTTTCAAAGTCAAATATAAAATTTTTTCATAAGAAACTAGTATTATTTTTTCCAATTATACTTCTACTTTATGCTTGGTGTATCCAAAGTTATTTGTTTTTGTTACTCTCAAATGCCTTTTGATTTCATGATTTATTTGGGATTCATATACATCAAGTGATCCTTTTTTTTTTTGGTTTATGCCTTACTCTCCTCATTGCTGTATGCTGTCATGCTACACATCCATTAATTTGTTTATAATTCATAAAACTATATATAACTATTAGGAATAGGGACTGAGGCTTCCATGTGGCTCCGTGACTAGCTTTGTCTGCTGCATCTAAACTATATTGATTGTGCCATAGCACGATAGGAATTACAAAAACTTCCTTGAGACTATTTGGAACTTATACATTATTATTTGCATATCTTCTTGCATCGCATTGAGGTTTGACTTACAGACAGTACTCACGACTTGTGTCTCTCTAAAGTTAAGCGTTATTGTTCTAAAGAGGCTAATTCTCAACATTCAAATCTACCCGTCACATATACTGGAACAAAACCAGTTCATGATGGCTAAAGGATCAGTTGCTTCTTTCTTGAAGCTTGAGGCTTCATTTTTCCCACTTAACATCTTTTTGCCTCATTTGGTTATTTAGTGTATTAACACAAGGAAAAGCTTAATTATTACATAATTATTAAAATAGTTTATCATAATAGAAAGAATAATTAATACAAATTTAAACTTGAAATTAAGAAGGATGAGTAAAACTCTAGTAAAAGATAAAAGATCTCTTCTAAATAAGTAAAAACTTCTCCTTCCCTTTGCTGAAAACAAGTTATGTGAGTGACTAAAAATTACCAAGTGAAATTAGTTTATTGCTAATTCATTTTCTAAAAACGTGTTGAAAAAATTATACTCCTACCAAGCGAAGCATTAATGTTATTTGCAGCCTTTATATAAATATGACTGTGCATGGAATAGTAGTGATGTAAACAAACGGATGGGTTAAGAGTTTTAATTAGATGTCGGGAGGTTACTGTGTCTTTTGTGTCATGTGAATCAAGGTAGGAAGACAATTGAATCAACGTACTTAGTAATGGCCTAAGTTGTGTTGAAGCAAGGAGTTAAAAGGAGGACGCTGAGCAAGTCATTTATTGCACTCAGTAATGCCTACTCTGGAGTCTGCGCAAATAAGGAGGTCGGATGCAAGTCTGTTTTACCAAGAATTTCCTAGCTTTAAAATGACTATAGCTAGGAAATTCGGAAAGCAACAATTATGAATTTGCGATTTGGCCAACTATTCTAAAAATTGGGAATATTCTCCATGGGTTATACATATTAAACAGATTGCTAAAGTGATTGTTGTATTCCCTTGTTAAGATGATACTTCAAATTATCATTTTTGAAGTATTTGCTTTGGTCTTGTTGATAGTTTGGGGTGGGAAAATTGTGGCAAAGTTCTGACTGGCTTGAAGGATACATTTTTATGCGACAAGTTCCAGTTTCACAATTCAACTTTGATGTAATGTCAAAACTGTATCCATGAGTTGATATAACTATATCTGATAAGGCAGAAGGCCATATCAAGTTATTCCTACCATACCATATATATGCTTGTATTTATTACCCATCAATGGTTTTGAGCCTAACTTTCGTTGACTGGAGGTGCAGACTTAAATGCTTAATGTACTCCGTATGTATTATACCCAAATAAATAGAATAATTTGAGGCATCGAGAATTGTGCATTTTTAATTCCTCTTTCTTATGTGCTTGGTGTAATATGCACTGATAAGGTGATTCCCCATTGCAAGGGAAAGAAGCTGAGAAAATTGCATCCCTTCAGCTTGTAACTTTCTACTTGCCATGTTACATGCATGTTTCAGGTGGAAATACTTTCCTGTTTCAAATGGATTAGTAGGAACTGATTAGGAATCATATATCAATCATAACTACATAGTGATGTTCAATGGGTGTATTTGTTTTGGTATTTAGTTCATCATTAGCGTTCGCTAAATTACCTTTTACATGGAACTGCGTTAATTAGCTAACCGGTTGATTTGGTGTCCAAGTTGCCTATACGTTACGTGTTTCAGTTGAAATTTGTTCTTTATTCATGATAGTAATATTGTTGGTTGACTTGAATAAGGACACTCTCACCCACACCCACGTCCATCTGGATATGAATTATAATTGAAGTGATTCTGTGCCTGTCTTTTACATGAAACTGCATTAATTAGCTAACCGGTTGATTTGGTGTCTGAGTTGTCTATGCGTCACGTGTTTTAGTTGAAATTTGTTCTTTATTTATGTTGACTCGAATAAGGACGCTCTCACCCACACCCACATCCATCTGGAAATGAAACGTAACTGAAATGATTCCGTGCCTGTCTTTTCACTGCAGAGAGATGATACAACATAGGCCCTACACACAAAAAGTAGACGTGTATAGTTTTGGAATTGTCCTTTGGGAGCTCATAACTGGCATGCTTCCTTTCCAGAACATGACTGCAGTGCAGGCGGCATTTGCTGTGGTGAACAAGGGTGTAAGACCGGTCATTCCAAATGATTGTCTCCCTGTGCTGAGTGAGATCATGATCCGTTGCTGGGACACTAACCCAGAAGTTCGTCCTCCCTTCACTGAGATTGTAAAGATGCTTGAGAATGCGGAAACTGAGATACTGACAACTGTTCGGAAGGCTCGGTTCAGGTGTTGCATGACTCAACCAATGACAATCGACTGATCCTGAATAAAATAGCGAAGAACAGAAAGGAAAAGAGGATATAAATGAAAATGAAAAGAGCAAGCAGCAGTAAGAATTTAAATATAAGTTGATGTATGTATCAATATTTCTCTTTTGGATTTGCTTTTCCCCTTTTTTATTTTCTGAGATAGGAGAAGGTAACAGTTAAGACTGCTGGTGTTTGGATTTGGTGTGAACTGTACTTGGACTAGTGGTGGTCGTAGCTCTAGTGGTAGGAAGGGGAATCATTAGATGTGGTTTCTCTGTGTAGCTATATATGTGTGCAGTACCTGCCATATCCGTTACTCTTTGATTGTTTAAATGCAGGTTCTCAGTTGGATCCATGTCTTATTTTGGTTTTCTTTCGGCATCTCTTCTTTCTTTTGCCTGGTGTTTTCTGTGTTAATAACTATTTCTGCCTGCTGGTTAGTTTTTTTTTTTTTTTTTTTTTGTGAGGGTCTGCCCGTTGGCTTGCTGCCCTTAGGTGAAAAGGCAAGAAGGGTAAAATAGAAATTTCCAGGAAGTAGTCTCTTTTTCTGGATATGAAAATGGTTTTATCCAAATAAGCTTGTTTAACTGTTCCGTGTACAGTGCATAAAAACCCTTTTGCTCTGTTCTCACGGTTAAATACAGCGAAACTTATTACTACAATGATGCACGAGTTTTAAGCCCCATAATGGCGTGGGTTAAGGTTTACAAGATCTGCAAGTTTCATGCTGACAGTCTCCTTAATCCATGCAACTCCGTATCTTGCATCTGATAACTAAGCAGTCTTTGCTGCAAATGCAATAGCTGTCGGCATATTACCAAGATATGGCATTGATGAAAGTAATAATTTAATTTCCCTTTTTAGCTTCTTCACTGCGTTGGCATATACAAAGATATGGCATTGCTGAGAGTAATAACTTCCCTTTTTAGCTTCTTCACTGCCAATAGTTGGCAAATGCAAACGACAGTTTCCGGTTGCGGGAAACAGCGCTCATCTCTTGATTCCCAACCTCAAGATTGGAATCTGTTGGGCATAGCTATTCAGGAAATAGCTCCGTTTTTTGAAATATGAAGCCCAAAGCAATTAAACTAAGTACCTGCCAAATAGCAGTAACTGACTGTCGTGCCCCTTGGAAAGGCCAGAATCAGACAAGCTCTCTTGCAGGCTTACTAGTGAGTTAACTGGAGACCATAAAAGAGGTTCAATATGTTTTGAATAACAACCAGAGTCCAAAGTTCCCTTAGGGAAGGAAAAGAAACAACTTGACAAGCAATCGCATGTAATCCATCTTGCTAGTGACAAACAATTCTCTTCAACAGATGCTTTACTATTTGTATATAGCTTTTGCTTAATAGCAAACTTTTACCTTTTTAATTTTTTAATACACGTGTCCTTTATATATTTACAAACAGTATAGAGTATAATTTCTTCATATATAAAAACACAATTAAGCATATTCATATTACGTCCAATAAGGGTAGCATAGTCGATTCTGTCAAGGGCACTTAGAATATTAAAACCATTATATTGCTTGTGTTGAGAAACGCCTTGCATCCCTCAATCGCCCAAATCGGCAGATATACCTCAGATTCAGGAACTGCTTATGCAGAGCAGAAACCAAGACCCGGTGGCATAAATAGGAAGATTAGTACTTTGAGCAACAGTTTAACAAATCAGTACTACTTTATGCATGCCACCATCGCTAATGTTTAAGTTGACTAATATTGCTTGACATTCAAAAATCCATCCCTCCATTTGCAAAGTCCTTTCTTTAAAATTCAATAAACTGTTTTAGGCTCGGCTTATTCTAAACACGTCTCAAAAGTCAAAACATAACAATTAGTAAACAAAAGAAGAGTGTGCTGGGAAAACAAACTAGCCAATTTTTAAAGATAAAAGCAGAAATAAGATTCCTTTGATTCTCTATCCAAATAACACATCGAACTTCGGAGAAAATCCAAGAGTTGCATTGGCAGAAACTCTGCTCTATCATGATCATGGAGTGATTCTTTGAGGGTCACGAGGGTAAAGTGAAGTTTTACGAATGTTACCCAGAGCACAGAAGAGCATCACCACACGCTCCAATCCCACTCCAAACCCACCGTGTGGTGGTGCACCATATCTGTGAAAGCGTAAAGAAATATTCCTGATAAGCACTTCTCTAACTAACTTTATCTGTACTCTAGACTTTAAGTTGAGCTCTAGGATCAACCGCTTCATTTGGTCAAGTAAAAATTCAGAATTGAGATTTACTACTAGAAGGAAAGTAAGGTTTATTGAGAAATTGTGTGATTTTTAACTACCTGAAAGAATCAATATAGGTTGAGATTGTATTGACATCAATTCCACATGCCTGTGCACGTTCTGCCAAAAATTCTGGTACATGGACACGCTGAGCTCCAGAAATTATCTCCTCACCTAAAGGATAGGAAACAGTTTAGCAAGTTCAAATCAATTAAATCACTCAAGTGAAAAGGGGGCAACCAAAAGAGATTTTGATTTCATTGATAACATAACCATTAATAAGTTCGAAGAAAATAACAAAAAAAAGGTGGAAATTCCTAAAGCTTAAGACCGCCCAAGGGGGAAAACATGGAGAATTAACAAAAAATGCAAGCTGATAAGGAAAAAGAACGGAGCTTGAATGCCATTATTTCATAGCACAGGATACAAGCAAAAAAAGCTTTAGAAGGTGATTATTCAATCCACTAAACCTCTTGTTCCTTAATTATAACTTCAGTATTTGTGCTATCTTCTATTTACAACTTCATCTAGGCAACACAACCACCACCACATCAAAAGAGCTCCAGATTTTCTTGGCGTTCATTTCTAGTTTCATTTAACATTGTCATTTATTAACAGAGGAACAGCTGACAATTTCAATCCGTTCTTGTCACTACCAGTGCCAGTGAACCCAAAATTCTCACATGAAACCTTTGCAGGAGAATATCAAGCATACAAAGAGAAAAAAGAAAAAGCACAATGCCTAACCAAAACAGGCAAGCGCAGAACAAATGTAGCCACACATAGATATAAAAAATAGATCAAGTACCCCCCCAAAAAAGGATCGATCTAGCTGATTACCTCGTATGAAGACATCAAATGAATTACTGTAAAGGGCGTTATCATAGCAAGGCATGGTGTAGAATGGCCTCACAGCCAAAGGATAGCGATGCAGAAAATAAAATTCAGTGTCATACCTACAATAAACAATTTTAAGTTCATAATTGAAAGGTCACAATCAGTGAAATAAAAGAATGGCAGAACAAAATTGTACAAGAAATAGGTATAAGTTATAAATTACTTCTCCAAAACAAGCTGGCCCAATTTTCTCTCTGCTTCTGTATTAAGGTCCCCAAGAGGGTCAACTTCCACACCAGCATCCTGAACAAACACAAGAAATTTGGGAGAAGGTGAACTACAATAAAAATCATCTAAAATGACAAAACCATTTCACAGGACAAAATAAGTCTGAGAAATCCTTAGCATCAGATCCAAGTATAACAACTTAAGCAAGCTAATTCCTTCACCTTTTTATACCCTTTCCTACTACCATTCTGATTATTTTTATTGCCCGTGCATTACGTCACTTCATTTATTTCACCTATTTCCTCTTTAACATGAAAAAAAAGAAAGAAGAGCAAATACCACAACATGTGACTTAAATTTAAATAACCAAAAAGCTTTGAGGTTACCTTAAGCATCTGAATTCCTTCTTCAAATGTAAGTCGCAGGGTCTTTGGCTTGTACTGCATATTGCAAAATGTTAATAATAGAATATAGATTAAAAAAAGAAACAGAAATAATTCCACATTAGCATGTTTCATTCTATTCCAGCAATATTTCACTGGCTAATACAAGAATATTTAATGGTACAAACTCCAAAATAACACAGAAGCTTAAAAGATATACAAGTACTGCAAAACTGAAGAATGGGTAAAAACCTTCAGAGGTTCAAAGGGATACTGCTTCCCTACAGCTTCAAGTTCCTTCCGACACTTCTCATTCAAACTATCAAACATGGTAACAAATAATCGGTCCACAATGTCCATCACCTGCATGCAGAGGGTCAAATAGCCATTAAACCATAGAGAAAATTCAGGAGTCATGACTAAAGGCAACAACCAATCATACCTCAGAGTAATGCTTCTTGATCTCCATTTCAACATCAAGACCTGTAAATTCACACAAATGCCTATGAGTGTAGGAATCCTCAGCTCTAAAAACGGGGCCAACCTCGAAAACCCGTCCAAAGTCCCCACATATCGCCATCTGCTTGTGAAGTTGAGGGGACTGTGCCAGACACGCAGGTTGCCCTTTGTAGTCTAGCTTAAAAACAGCAGAACCACCTTCACTAGAGCCAGCTATCAGCTTAGGGGTATGGATTTCAACAAAACCCTCAGACAGCAAGAATTGCCTAAATATCTGCACAAATTTTTGGACTTGTTTGAGAAACCATTTAGCAATTTAGATATAAGATGGAAATGAGAAAGTAAACAAACAGTTACAATCCTCAGTGATTGGAGACAACATAAAACAATGGATAATGAAAACCAAATTTGTCATCTGATGTGAGAAATGCAATGCCAAGACATATCCATATTAATTAAGTTAGAAATTTTGATAGACAAGCAAAAGGTAAAGGGCAACACAATTGCATGTAGTAACAATCATATCGATGGAAATAAAGAAAGAGAAGACGATGGCATGTGGCAACAGCTAAGCCTCTGAGACTTACAGTTCCAACTTGGCACTGGATGCGGAAAATTCCTTGATTAGCAGGGGTCCTAATATCAAGAACCCTAAAGTTCAAGCGTGTATCTTGATTAACACGAGGAAGCTTATCTCCAGCCTGTAGTAAGATTAAATGATAGATATATGATGTGAGTGATAACAAACACGTATATATACAGACATATATGTATAAATTGCATCAAGATAAAGAGGTGTGTATTACATACTTGCAAAGCAGCTTCAATTTCAGCATCACTTCGAGCAGCATCCTCAACGTTAATGGGTAAGGTAGGCATAGCTTTATTCACACAATACAATTTCCTAACATGAATCTCGACCTGCTGGGTGGTTCCCTTGATGGGATTCCCAGGGACAGATATCATACCGATTGCATCAATGATGGATTCTCGATTGAGTGCAGCTACAAACTTCACCATCTGACGACTCACTCCCGCTTCATGCGTAGCAACCAAGCACTGCACAGTAAATCCCCTCTCCCTCACCACCACGAACGCCATATTCTTCGACACTGGTCGTGTTGTGTGGACTCGTCCCCTTATAAGCACCTCCTTCTCCTTCAGCTCTTGGGTAAGGGCTCCGACACGAGTCCAGTCCATGGAAGAAATTGCCATGCTCCAATTGCCAGCATCTAGTT
The DNA here is from genome assembly GCA_025698465.1 of Gossypium longicalyx. NCBI lineage: Eukaryota > Viridiplantae > Streptophyta > Magnoliopsida > Malvales > Malvaceae > Gossypium > Gossypium longicalyx. Next base: position 82,155,674 of record CM047001.1, on the reverse strand, counting down.
TGGAGCAAGATTTGAGCTCCGGGAGAGTGACGTCACCGTAGTTGGAGGAATAGGGGTCCTCCTCCTCGACGGAGAGAGAAGAAGCCGCTGAGGCCAAGGCGGCGGCTTCCTGGCGGCGGCGCATCTTCTCCAGCTTGGCAGCTTCTTTTTTGGCGGCTTTCTTGCTCAGCTGCTGCTCTTCCGATTCGGATGACATGTTGCCGATGATAATAATATTATACTTTCAAGTATCAAGCTTATAATAACACTTCACCAAAAAGAAGAAGAAATTTTATGAAGCAATCAGTCTTCCAAGAGAAACCCTAATATTTAGAGGTTGGGGGGCGCTGGGACAATGGGAAAGGGCAATAAAGTCAAGTTGTTGAAAGTGAAACCGAAAAATGAAAACACTATATACGGTAATACAAGTAATTTGCCATTTTTATCCCTCCGAGAGTTCAAGTCCTCTCTACTTCCACTAATCCCTTTGCTTTCTATCTCATATGCAAAGTCAATTTCTTTTTTATATATAATAGAAGAAAGAGGGCTATCCATTACCAATTCTAGCACTCAAACAAACTGCCTTTCTCAATTCAGAGAGAAGAGCAAGTGCAAACGAAGTCTCTCTTTCTTTTGCGCTTCAAAACAAAACCCATCTAAGGTAAAGCCCCCAATTTTCTCACTTCTCTTTATTATGTTTTCTTTAAATATGGTTCACTAGGCAGCTTTTAATTTTGGTTGAATTTCTAAGCTTTTCTTCGTTTCACCCGGTACACATGGTTGCCTTCCTTTAATACTCTACCAATTTGGGTGTGATCTTTTTTTTTTCTTTGACAAGATTGATTGCTCTCTTGACACTTTTTCCCCTTTTTGCTGAGTACCCAATTGATCATTTTGGTTAGTGACGAATCTGTTTGTTTTACTGCGCTATTTTTCTTTTCTTTTATCATTTTCGTTGTTGCCTATTCACTTTTTATTCTATTCATTTTCTGTCGTTTTGGTATTTCGTTACTAACAGTTATGGCATCAAAGTTCAATCAATCTGTGCTTCTATTTATCTTTTTATTGTTTATTTCCGAAGTGTGAAAATAGTATCCCTCTGGAAATCAGTTCGTATCTGATTGTAGTATTGTACTAGTTGACTACAGATTCAGAATTGCTTGATCGCTGAGTCCCTTTCCATCCTATTTGACGTTGAATTTGGATATTAGACTGCGATTAAGCTGTTGCCGGATGCAACTTAAAACTTTCTCTGCTATATGCAGCGCTTTAGTTGACAACATATAGTAGTTCAACGGTTGGTTCTACTTGTTTGACACCTTGAAGCTTGGTGGGTTTCTTGCGAAAAGTACTTTTCAGTTTTAATCTAAGTTTCTTGTATGAGGGAGGTGCATGCCATGTGCTTGTAAATTATTATTGCAATCTCTATGGAACAATTTCATGAAAGAGGGCACCAACGCAAAACATCGTCTTATATGGAGGATGTTCAGTTGAATACAAATTGGGACGATGTGATTTGTCCTATATGTTTGGATTTCCCCCACAATGGGGTACTCCTTCAATGCTCTTCTTATGAGAAAGGCTGCCGCCCTTTTGTTTGTGATACAGATCACATGCATTCAAATTGTTTGGATCGATTCAAAAATGCACATGGAATGTCGTCCCTTTTGACGTCTGATACGTCTTCTATAGCTAACATTCAGCTAGAAGTATCTGAAGACAACTGTAGGCCAACTTGTCCCCTATGTAGAGGGCAAGTCACTGGATGGGTTATTGTCGATAAGGCTCGTTTACTTCTAGATGAGAAGAAGCGTTGTTGTGAGGAGGAACAGTGCACATTTGCGGGGACCTACTTGGAATTACATAAACATGCTCAGATAGAGCACCCTCATGCACGCCCTTCAAGAATTGATCCAGTTCGGCAGCTTGATTGGGAAAATTTTCAGCAGTCCTCTGAGATGGTAGATGTTTTGAGCACTATACACTCAGAAGTCCCACGTGGGGTGGTTCTTGGAGACTATGTAATTGAATATGGTGAAGATGATTCTGGAGATGAATTGGAGGACTTCCCTGGTGATGAGGGCAACTGGTGGACATCTTGCATTTTATATCAGATGTTTGATAATTTCAGGAACTCTAGAAATAGAAGGAGATCAAGAGGCAGTGATACTCGAAGGAGAATTCGCCGCTCTAGTTATGCTTCATCAACTTCTGATGAGGGTTCAGTGCATTCTGTAGAATTTGCAGAATATAGAGTAGATGAACCTGATGATGAGTTTGTGAGCACAAGTGGCTCCTCAAGAGGTAGCACCAGCTATCAAAGGTCAGTAACGTTCCTTTCTGCTTCCCTTTCTCTTTCTTAGATGTTTTCTTGTTCTGTTCTTATCTAGTTTTTAGCTTATTTGTTTTAGAATTAAGATATCGTAAGGAGCATCACAGAAAAAAGAGTTGCTTTACGTTGGGCTTAGATGGTTGAAAATCATCTAATAATTTATTGTTGGATTAATTGGCTTGGATTTTGAGTCCGCTGAAGATATCATAAAGACAATTTTTTTAGATAATCATGAGATGTTTGGCCTACATTAGTTAGAACAGCTTGTGTTGTTGGGCATTATTAGAATTACATGACAAGAGTTACTAGTTTCATGACCTCAATTTACCTTCAAAGTTTATCCATTTTTTTGTTCATGATTTTCACAGTTCTCAAAGACGCCGATCCCGCTTTTATGATAATTAGGTATGTACTGTATGGATCACTGTGTCCCCTTGTATTCAGGCTTTACTTTACATAGCAAACTGTTGATGATGAGCCCAGCCTACCTTCAATTTTCACTGATATTTGACAACCCTAAAACCCATGGCTTTGATCAAAGGGTTCTGGGGTTATAAACCAGTCATATTCATTAACTAATTTGCTCAATTTTTGCAAGCAGCCGCATACCCAAGAAGTGAAGCTGAGGATTGATCCTGTCCATGTGGTGAGCAATATGGTAATTGCTGCTGCAGACAGTTTTAGATTCTTAAACATGTAAACATACCCTTGGAGGCTGTTATGCTTGTTTTGTTTCAGACTTGAATTTCATGTGGTTATATTTTGTTCATTTTCGATAATATATATTACGCAAATAGACATCCAATGGGAAACGATTGAGTTTTACAGGTTTTCTTTTTAATATTTTCATCATAAAATGATTACCAAAGAAAAAAAAAAAAGAACACCATCGCAAAAGATTTAGAAGTTCGAGTAGAATTTACATGCAGTAATGGTCTATGATGTAATTTAAAAAAATGGAGGACCAATTTGCTCACACATCTGATTTCAACACATTCAGAAGTACCTAAGTGTAAAGAACACTCGAGAGCCAAAAACTCTCGAGAGAAAGGCAAAACAAAGGCATATATATTGTTATAGTGATGTAATTCATACAATATATTATTGGCTGCAAATAAGGATGTAATTCATACAAGGGAAATTTTAGATGCATACAGGAATATAAAGCACCTGATTTTTCAAGAAAACAAATACTACTCCAGTAGTTATGATATGGAGCTTGAGAGTTACCAACTAAAATGGGACATTCTTAGGCAAGTTTTGAATGGCATTATTCTTCATGCCAACTTTTGTCCGCATTGTCTCCACTCCTGATCTATTCATTGCTTTCATCACCTTCATCCTCACAATTTGTTCCTTTGACTGCACGGTTGCTAAGCCCATACTCCTGTACCTGAATGGCAAAGCAATGACTTTAGTTGTGTTCCTTGTTATTCCAAAGGAAGAATTTCAAATGCTTGTACTTTGTTATGGTAACCAGTGCCCCAAAATACCAAAGTAAAGTAAGAGTGAAAGTAGACCTTGAGGCTAAGGCAGCAGTAATTGCCATGTTATTTGCAGGAGATGGGCGAGGACTCTGGCGATAGTAGCGCGAATATTCTCTAGAACCAAGTGTTTTTGACATAATTCCCTCATCAGATTTTCTGGTTATAATAAGCTCCGAGCCACCACCAAGTTCTACAGTGCTGTCCTTATCACCAACTGCAACCAACTGCTTCCCCCAATCATCCACATAGCTGTTTTCACACAACCAATAAGCAACAGTAAGTACTTATAAAAAGATAAACCTGATTATGGATGAAGAAGACGCATACCTGCTGCTATAATCGTAGAATTCTTCCAACTCAGCTTCCTCATCTTCATCACCATCACCGTAATGCACTTTACAGTGACCTTTGGCTGCCATATGTTTCCGAACAGCTTCCAAACTAGTAAAAGGGTGGCACCGTTCATTACAATACAGACAAATGAAATCCCTCTTAACCTGAGGTAAATAAACCATACCATGAGCATTAACAAGCGAAAACTTATTAATGTACATAATGTATAACATATTTATCCAAAAATATCATATAAAATATGTTACCTTAAGGCCAAGGTAGATGAGCAAGCCTTCAGGATTCTTCAAATACTCAACATCAGGGATGAAGAAACCATGAAACTTATGCATGTGAACCATGCAGCTTTCAATGGTGTCATGCTTCAGATCGCACATAAAACAACAACATGGATCTAATTCCTCTCGTCCTGTTTCTTCACCATTGTCAATATCCATTTCATCACCAGATGCCAAGTCCTCATCTGGATCAACCTCCACCCAATCATCGTCACTTTCCTCATCATTTGTATCCCTTGGTTGTGGAGGCTTATTTACAGGACGACGTATAAATGGCTTGATAATGGCTGCCTTCTCCTCTTCAGGGTGTTGAGAAGCCTGTGCAATATGAGCCCGTGACTTAAGATGCTGAGAGTAAGCCTTGGAACTTCGATAGCCCTTGCCACAAAGACCACAACTGTAAAGCATGGGGGTTTCATTCTGCTTATCTTTCTCTTCAGCAAGTGCTGCTTGCCTTGCCAGAAACAAAGCTTCCGTCACCCCTGGAACCCCAGCTACCTGATTTAATTTTACCATAATAAAAGAATCCCCATAATTAATCAAGAGCAATCATTGATTGCACAATCATTCAACAGAGGCATCAAACTCTAGCATCACAAAAAATTCAATTTGTTTTATTTAAAAAAATGATGAAATTGATAACATTGAATTGCATACAATATATGATTAAAATAATAAATCATACGAATATTGTTCATTTATGCGCAAAATAAATATTTCAAAAAGTGACCTTTAAAATTACTATAAATCAGCTGCTGATGCAACTTTGATTTTGCAAACTAAATTAGAACCCAATAAGCAATATTTCTAATTTGCATCTCAAGATAAAAGATATTTCAGAAATTTCATCTGAAATTCAAAATATAATAATACTGGTAAGAGATATAAGAGTAATAAAGGAAAAGAAAAAGAAAAACAAGACCTTGCGCTTGAGATTGTAGCGGTGCCAATCGGACTTGTAATGGAGCTTCCGCTCGGCCTCGTCAAGGAATTCTCTGTTGCAGGCGTTGCAGGTTAGCCCAGGCATTTCCTTTTTTTTTTTCGTAATCGTTGCCGGTGTGAGGTGTCGGCCGATATATATTGAACGATGCCAAATCCCAATCAATTTGGGAATTCGTTTCCCACCTCATGGCCTGTGGCTGTATGACTGTTCTTGCATTGGATCAAAAGGAGCACCTGGGCTTCGGCCTTTTTTAACTCATTAATTTCATTTACTTTTTAAAAAGCTTGCCATAAGTACTTAGACTTTTCTGAGAATTTATAATTTAGTCCTATTTTATTTTCAAAAATTTAATCTTTTTAATTTTTTTAAATTTAAAAATTTAAGTTCAATTATTAAAATTATTATTTTTATTAAATTTAAGTTCATTATAATATGATTTTTTAATTATATAGCTATCAAATAAGTTTTTTATTTTAAAATGTCACACCAATAAAATTAATAACAAAAACTTAATAATGTTAATAGTTAAACTTTTTAAACATAAAAGTAAAAAAATTAATTTCTAAATTTCTTAAAAAAATATAAAAACTTATATAGCATACTTTAACCATTTTAAAATGAGTAATACCATTACAACCCCAAATTATACCTTTAATTAGACATTAGCTCAATGATAAAAAAAAATTCTATTTGTTTTAAACAAGCAACAAGAATCACATTGCAGTAATATATATAGAAAATTTAAAGAATAATTAAAAATATAATAATATAGTTTGCAACTTTTAAAATGTATCAACCATTACTCATGGGATGTTACATATTTAATTAAGATAAGATTATAAATATACATTATTTAATATTTTTCACTCAACCATGAAATCACATAATCTAGCATCAACAAATTTAATTATTAGTTAAAATATTAAATGTTGGTTTGAATTTATCATAAATAGTAATTAAAATATGTAGAGTCAAGCTGTAGTAATTTGGATTTGAAATAATTAAAAATTAAAAAACTGTTGTTAAATCTAAATTGTCAACATAATAATTAAGTTTATCTTATAATTTAAATAACATGTTACATCTGATATTACACATCCAAATTAATGATTAAATTAAGAGAATAATGTTATGGTTATGGTGACGATATTTTGATAAATCATTTTAGAATATTTTTAAATTCAAGAATTAATTTAAAAACCGAATTACGTATGAAATTTCATTTTTATTTTTCAAATCATTAAAATATATTTCCAAAACATCAAATTTTCCTAGTATCCACTGCCAAAATAACCGCTAAAAGAAAAACCATATCATCCATTTATAAATCCGCAGCCTCTACTGCTTTCTCTCTCTTCTCTTTTCCATTTGTTTATGGTTGAAAAAGACGGAATATTGACAAACCCTTAAACTTGTTTTCAACCTCTGCGCAATTGTAACTAGCAACTAACGACCCCCCCTTTCTTTACCTATTTCCATATGGCCTCGATTTCTGGAGCAGCCGAACGCCGAGACCCCAGATCCGGCGGCAAGATTGTGCCGCCGAGGCGAACCTTGTTGCGTAAGACGCCTTACGACCGCCCAAGATTGCTCAATTCAACTCAGCAAAACCCTAATTGGATCTCCAGGCACATCTTTTCCCCCACTCGGGCCATCGTCTCCGGTGCCACCAGGGTGCTCTCCTCTGTTTTTGGCTTTGAACCTTCATCCTCCTCTTCTTCGTCGTCGTCGTATTCAGACCGTGATTCAACTTCAGGTTCCACATACCACTCTTTTTTTCTTTTTTTTTTTTTATTCTCACTTAAAAGCGTAAAATTTTCGAAATCCGACTTTCCCCTTTCCCTTCCTCTCTCCTTTTGGTTTAATTATATTTGTTTTGGTAGTAATAGCTTAAATTCTAGGTTTTCGATTGACGGGTTTCTACAATCGAAGTATGCATATATATTTTTTGGTTAACTTTGAATTCCATAAAATATAATATTAGAGTCTAGAATGTTGATTGCAGCCACAGCATGCCGACAGTGTGTTAGTGCTAGTAATGATGTTGTGTGCTCTCGTTTTGCTTAGTACTTTGCTTGGCGGTTAAACTGTTTAAGCTACTTGTTTTCAGTGAGGTTACGTACTGTTATCTTGATTCTTGAGGCTTACATAATCTCTCATACCCTTTTACGGGGCACTAACCTTTTAATATATGATAAGCATATTTCTTTTCGGTACAAGTAGATATGAAAAATCAGATTAATATGGGAGGGGATAAACATTCTGAGTTGTTACACTGTTATTCTTCCATAAGATTTCTACTTGCTCAGGTGGTGATCCACAGTCACGCTGCATTCATTTTTACTCAATAGATTTTTTTTTTCTTTTTGGTGCAGATGACACAGCTGGTACAAATAACGGTCAGGATGTTTCGACTGAAGGGTTTAATAACATAGGACATGTAAGTATGACATCCTTTATGCTTTGCGCCATTATGCAAAAGGGAAAGAAAACATTTTTTTTCTGGTGATACTGGTAAATTTGGTGCTGATATGATATGATCATAATGATCTTAGAGGGTTACTTAGTTGTTCCTTTGCGGGTTACCAGAGTGAGCCCCAACCTTTTGCAGGAAAGATTGAAACCAAGCGTCTAATAGAGCAGCTTCTCATGCAGGAGTCATTCTCAAGGTAAGTAAAGAACTTTTTTCTTATGTGCTTTGGATGTTTTGCCTGTTGTAATCCTTTACTTCCTTCCTCCATAAGTTCTGATAAAAATATTTGGTCAAGACCAAGAAGCGCATGTATTATGGAATTTATGGCATTTGATTATTTGGTGAACCTTACATCACATTTTGAGTTGGTTGTGCATTCAAATGTTATCCCTCATTTATATCTCCCGTTAAGCATAAAGTTCAAGTTGTATATGGATGCTATTTTGACCAGGGAAGAGTGTAATACACTAACAAATATTATCAAGTCAAGAGTTGTGGATTTTCCAATGATCAAAGTCATGGGGCCTGAAAGGTTAAATGAAACGCCTAACAGAACAGGTGGAACTGGTATGGCTTTGACAACCTTGAGAGAACAGATTTCAAGAATGAACTTCTCAGTACCTATAGTTGACTGATTGTGTTTCTCATTTTTCAGATGTTGGTATTGATGATCTTTGTGACACAGCTGTTATAGAGGCCAAAAAGTGGTTAGAGGAGAAGAAGTCAGGATCAACTTCTAAGTCAGAGTTTCCCCATGGGACCTCTGCCCCAAATTTTGTTACTTTGGCACATGTTTGTAACTCTTTTCTCTGTGATGCTTGTGTGTTGCACCTTTTTTGTGAATTCTTTTCTTGGGAGGAACAAATGCATGTGAATATTGGTGAGATAGGAACTTTTTCTTGGGAAAGGGGTAGATAACAAGGGCTTTGGTTAGATTATCACTATGATACTTACTGTTTCATCGATGGTGCTAGTTTCGAGTACAACTGTGTGCTTTTATCCTTTGCCTCATGATTTATGCTGAATGTTCTAGTTCTTCGACTTCTGCTTTTGGTTCTGTGCCATCTCCTTTCTGCTTTCCTGAGTTTCCCGATTTCTGTCTTCATTCAATTTTCAAGCTGATATTTTGTTCATGTATTTCCTCTGTCTTCTATAACTTATGTTTATACATGTGTGTATACATATAGATCACGCTTCTTGTACTTGTATGTTTGTTTTACCTACATGGAAGGCATTATACAGAAATTAAAAAAAAAAAATTCTTAGGGGCAAGTTGAATATGAGCCATAAATGGATATAAGTTACCTATCCTCTGCCCCACTTTAGAATAAGTTCTTATAGAATTCAATTTGCTTATAATGGGTGTAGCCGTGCCAGTAATGGAGTACTGTTGTAAACACCACTATTGTTGAAAAATAAGCTTACGATGAATGTTGATATTTAAGTACTATGTTAGTGTGAAAAATATGTCAATATCTTAGTAAGCTTTTATTTCTGCAGAGTGTTGAAGGTGAAGCAGGATCACCTGTGGACATGGCCAAAACATACATGCGAACTCGTCCTCCATGGGCATCACCTTCTACAAACAATATTGAATTTAGATCTCCATCACCACTTGGAGTGCCCCTTTTCAAGGAAGAAACACCATATTCAATTGGGGGCAAGTATTTGTCCTCGTCCAAGGTGCTCTTATATGCTTATTTCTCTGCCGATTGGATGTAATGATGCATATTTGTATTTTATGGGCTTTAAGATTTCTGGTCTTCTTTAAATTATCTATGATATTATTGTCTGGTTGCTTTTTTTTGGTTGAGCCCATGGTTTATCTTTTTTTAGTTTCTATTGCAATTCAGGTTGTCAATATGCATAATTTCATTATCATCAATGTCTGTTTTTGAATACCATCAAATATTAAGAAGTATGGAGTTTGATACTATCCCTTTCTTACTAGTAAAAATATATGTAATGAAAAAAGTGAAAAATAAAAGAAATTAAAGAGAACTTCAATCAGTCGAACACTTTTTATGCCTATTACCTTACAAGGAAACACGCTTAGGTGCACCAGGTGTACACATGACCAAACGGGCCTTGTCCAAAAGGGTCTGAGGCACTTCTGTTGCCTAGTGCTGAGGTGCTGGGTGCACGCCTTGTCATCACTGTTGCAATTATACCCTAAAAGAAATAATTTACAAGTTTCTTTGACCTCAAGCTTAAAGAAAATTTGTTTACAAGGTCAAAAGAATGCTTGCACTTATGCTTGTATATGGGTAATGTGCAGGGGAGTATAGGTATAATTGTCTGAGTGCTTTCTTTGGTTATGATTTAATTTGCTGCTTATACATTTGGCATGAATGCAGCGGAAAAGGGATTCTCCTGCCACTGGTTCATGGAACATCCAAGAGGAAATACGAAAAGTAAGATCTAAGGCAACACAGGAAATGCTGAGAACTCTGTCATCCTCAAAAGTTGACTGGTCTTCACTTGCCTTAGAACATAAAAGTGTTCCTGATACTTTAGCTGCCAAAAACTTAGGCACTGCCGAGGAAATTAACCTGCAGAGCTCTAAAAAAACAGTAGATGTATCTGAAGACTTGGCTACAAGACCAGGTGCGGTTTAACTTGTTGGAAGGAAGCTCCAATCATCTTGGACAATTCTCTTCAGATAGTACTTTGTACTTTTCAAATTTTGATTACTTTTTTATTTTCTGGGCGGTTTTTTAAGACATTACATCTCATTTCAGTTTCACTGACTCCAGAAGTTGCATTAAATAGTGATGCTTTACCAGTCCCCGCAACTCTTGGTTGTGAAGAAAACCAGGTACCTTAGTAGTTGAATGGGAAGCTTACATGGTGCTTGCTGAAAAGTTGTTAATTATATAGTTATGCATATTCTTTTTCCATTAGTTTGTTACCAGAATCTTTGATTGTTCTTATAGGGTAGATTTATGATATGTTGATATTTCTAATAATTTGTTAAGCATTGTGATATTTGACATTTTTCGCTTCCTTGCAAAGGATATGGAAGCTGTTCAAAGCAGTGAGGGAAAAAGAGGTATTATTGCAGCCTTTTTAATTTTTATCTTCTATTGTCAATTTTGCTTCAAACAAATATAGTGGCTTTATATATGCATTATGAATATTATTCTATTAACTTGAGGAGTGACAGTTATGTCTATAATTCTTATCATGTTTGCCTAATTTATTTTTTTAATGAAAAAAGTTATGGATGGTGATTTGATTACATGGTGTTTGTAAGTGTCCTGACTAGGTTATTTTTCGTTTAACTGAAGTTTTGCATTCATGCTTTTGGCATTGTTCATAAAGAAAGGTAGGAAAAGCTAGGCAGTCCTCAGCTGGAGGTCTGTAAGTCATGAATTTATGATTATTAATTCGTGGACAAAACTAAAAAGGTCATGTGGTGTCCTACCGGTAGAAGAATAATGTGCTGGTTCCTGCAAGATCTCCCTGTAATTTCAATCTTAAAAGGAAGTGTTTTTATTTTCTAGACTTGCTCTTTGTCTAATGAATTTATGATCGTGGCATTGTATGTTTCATCTTCCATTGTGGATAATTGCAGCCATGCTTGATTCCGTTCTTTTCTGTTTTGTGTAGTCATTATCATCTGATAAATCTTTTCCCTGTGAGCTTTATCAAATATTTCTAAGTGAGTTTCTGGATTGTGCAGGTAAGACACTAGATGAGGGACAGAGACTTCAATCAGCAATAGACTTCAAAACTGCGTCAAATAGGTTGGTCTCACTCTATTAAAGAATCCCCTTCCAACAAAAAAGGAATTTTTAGTTTTGATATCAAAGAGGTTTTACTGTTGTGGAGTTCCTCACTTGTCTCTTTATGAAGCGGCTAATGCTTTTTCTTTTTGTTGTAACTTTTAACCTTTTATGCCACAGTGATGTCGATCATTTCAAGGACGCCAATGGGTCTACCTTGCAGTTTGATTCCACTAGGGACGGAACTGTACAGGGTAAGAAATTACTTATTTGCTGTTTTTCTGCTTGACCTTCTTACTAAGATCTGTCGCTATCCTTCTTAACCCCTCAAATTATTGGCTCACGAACACAGCTTTAAAGATTATATTTTGTAGGTGTTGATGTGCACATTTAGAGGACAATGGTTGCATAGTCTTTTGTTGATTTAGTAATTACTGATGAGAGTTTTTCATCTATAAACATGTATCAGTAGGCTCACAAATAGAAGACAAAAATTGTTCGACATTAAAAGAAGTTGCTGAAACAGGTGGTGCTGCATCTACTGCCAATGGGTTACCTTCTTCAGGATACAGGTGAAACAGCTGCTAGCCTGAATAGTTTTGTTTTGCCGCGTTTGAATATATATAATTCAGTTGGTTTTCTCCCTCATTTCAGTATGCCAGCTGAAGTGGAAAAAGAAGAAAACCATGGAGCAATAAATGAGGAAGAGAATAATACAGTTGGTTCAGGTGATGAGAATGCAACAAGAGTGGGTGAGGCTTTCATAGAAGTGGCAGAAGTAAATGAAAATGATGTCGCCGTATCCGATTCCCAGCACAGTTCAAGCATGAAGTTCGAAGGTGAAGGTGAAGGTGAAGGTGAAGGTGAAGGTGAAGGTGAAGATTTGGCAAAGAAGCCGAATACACGACAGTCAAAAAGGAAAAGCAGCAGTGTTATGGAGAAGCAGGAGGTAAAGAAAGTGAGCAGAAACAACAGGAGAGGGAAGGGACGGGTGAGATGAAGTATGTTGTACTAATAATGTGCTCATAGCTTAGTGTAAAATGACCTGTAAACTATGATAAGGGTAATAATATGGCATGCCCGTATTATTTGTAGACTGTAGTATGTATTGTGATTCGGTGTTAACCCTTTTATGGCTGTCTTGTCTGTCAAGATGGAGGGGGATTTATTTAGGTGTCAGTGAGGTTTCGTCAGTTCAGGAATTGATTTTTGTATGTCCATCATCACCCTTGTAAACCAATCGTGACTCTAGGGGGTACTAGTTGTAAGCACTTTTTTCTTGTCTCAGTACAATATCCACTTGAATACGTTAATCTATAGGGATTTCAAGAACAATAGTTACTATTACGTAAATTTTTGTAGTAATATATGTAATACATTACTACTTAATGAACATTGATGATAATATAATAATGGTTAATTACAAGTTGATAGAAGGATTTGATTGATAATATAATAATGTTTTGCTAATTAATTAGTTTTGTTGCAAATTGAATATATTATAGAAGTGAAGTAATAATTATAATGCGGGGGGTTTACAAGTGAAATTAGAGATCAAGCTGACATTAATGGCGTTAAAATCCAGGCTAGTTGAAAGGGGTAAAAGATCTTAGAATTGGTAATTGGGTGTTTCACTAGGCGTAAGAAATACAAGTATGGATTCCACATTAGCCTAGAAAACATGGGAAATGGAGAACAATATCCTCACAGTGAAACACCACACCTTTCATCAGGCACTATCAACGACGAGACCGCTCTAGCCAAGTTCCAAAAAGGCAAGCCTTCGGCCAATGATCACCACTACTTCAAACAAGTTCTTTGCCCTTGCTCTCCTTAAGATGGTTGTCTATGCCCGATCAGGTGGCACCATTGAGGTCATGGGGCTGATGCAAGGCAAGACTGACGCCGACTCCATCATTGTAATGGACGCCTTTACTTTTCATGTTGTAGGCACCAAAATTAGGGTTAACGCTCAGGCTGGTGCCTATGAGTATATGGTCGATTATTCCCAGACCAAAAAGTAGGTTAGAAAAACCGTCTCTCTTGCATTGTTTTTACCCTCAAACAATGGAAATTTTCTTCATTTTGTGAAATTGATTTTGCTGTAAAGTTCATGTATGCTTGTCTACAGCTATTAATTATGTAAGACTAGCTCAGACAAGCAGAGGAGTTGATAATTATGGATGGAAACCATAACAGTGTCGTGTATGAAGATCATTTCTCTTGAGGTTTATGTTGTTTGTTTCATAGGTTTGACGATTGGAGAATGTTGTTGGATGGTACCATTCTCATCTTGGCTACGGATGCTGGTATTGATGTTTCTACCCAAATGCTCAACCAACAGTTTCAGGAGTCATTCGTGGCAGTTGTTATCAATCTGACAAGGATTGTTTCTACCGGAAAAGTTGAGATTGAGTTTTCAGGACCTACGTTGAAGGATATAAGCCTCCTGATGATCCTATCTCTGAGTACCATTGAAGACTTTGTTGGTTTAGCAGAGAACTAACAGAAGCATAGGAAAAAAATAAGAATGAATGGGATGATTGAATTCATTAACCAAGCAACCCTTATATACATGTCTCAAGAAACAATCTCAAACAAAATCTAAATTCTTACTCCTAACAAGCTTCCTACTCCTAACAAACTAACAAATTTCCCCAGAACTTACTCTTATTAATAAAAAGAACTTTGCAACCCTTGAGACACAAACATTTCTCCTGACTCAAGTGTTGCAAACGCCAAGTTTATTCCTAATAAACTCAAATCGTCTAATATGAAAAAAATTTAGTAAAAATATTTGTCATCCAATCATATGATCTGCAATAAATCAATTTCTTTGATATTTGCCTTCTATGAATTCCTTCTCGACTAGTGTAGCTTCAAGAATTACCTCCAATTGCTCCTTGACCTGCAATTCCACCTTTAGATCATCTAAATCAAAATTCCACAATTCAAAATCATCATTAGCTGCTCTAGAAAAATCATGAGAGTAACCAAAGTGTCACCCCTTCCTCCAAGGTTTTGTGTTGTCATTATACTTGCAATTAAAACCATTTATGGTTTGATCAACAGATCTTCTCGTAGTCAATAATTCCTTTTTCAATTTTGCATTTTGCAATGAAAGCTTGATAACCTTACCAACTAAATTCTTAAATTGAACAACATTTACAGATGTCAATTTTTTCACATATGAAGCTTCTTCAGTGAGAAGCTCTTCTTTTACATCTTGATCCTAAACAATTCATTACCGCTAGAGTCAAGGATCAAACACATTTCCTCTTCAAACATCATCTTGAATCCCTTCTCTATCAATTGCCCCACACTTAGCAAGTTTTGATCAATCTCAAGTACAAATAAAACATTTAAGATCAATTTAGTTCCATCACAACTCTTTATTGCCACTGTGCCTTTTCCATTCACTTCTAGGTATTCTCCATCTCCTATCCTTACTCTCGACTTTAATGACTTGTCAATGTCTTTAAACAGCTTCTCATTACAAGTCATGTGATTGGTGCAATTATTATTAACTAACCAACTGTTACATAAAGTGCTTGATGAGACAACAAACAAATGGTCCTTTTCTTCTATAACTGTAGCATGTGCTCCGTCTTGTTGCTAATTTCTTAGTTCCTTACAAAACCTCTCAATCTGCCCCATCAAGTTGCACCTTCTACACTTCACATTTGGCCTTCTCCAACACCAAAAATGGGGATGATTCTCTTTTCTAAAATACTTGCATGAAGAATATTTATTATAATTTCCAGTACTATTATCTTTTGCAGTAATTTCTGAACCACTACTACCACCACTCTTCTTCCTATGCCACTTCTGATCCTCTCATACTTTGCCCTGCTGCATCTTAGCCTTCAATGCTCTTTCTATGTTCCCTTTCTGCCTTATTAGCCTCCTCTACTCTTGTGCTTGTAAAGCACTAATCAACTTCACTACTCTCAATTGAGTCAAGTTCTTGGTGTTCTACAAAAGGTCAATTGTTGCTTCATACTTTTAAGGCACAAAGACTAGTTTCTAGGGGTAAGTGTTCGATTAAATCAAATGAAAAAATTTTGAGCTAATCGAGTTAACGAATCATATTTTACCATCCTAACTCAATTTGAAATTTTCTCGAATCAAATCGAGTGAGATGTAATTCGAATCGAATCAAATCGAATCGAATATATTTGTTCAAGTTAAATTAAAAAAATATATTTTAGGCCCTTGTAATCATTGTCACCCACCGTAATCATTGTCACCCACTGTAATCAAATTTGTCCACCGTAATCAAATTTATTATTAACTTTCATCCCCTTATAATTTATTTATTAATCTTTTATGGCATTATAAATATTTCAATTTTAGCAAAAAATTGTAAAGATTCAATATGATAAAACAATTCAATAATATAAATAGTTCAAAATGTGAAATTTAATTTAATAATATAAATAGTAGATATAAATAAAATTATTATTTAGGTTTAGGAATTTTTTAGTTGGGGGTAAAGGGTAGAAGTAAAAGTTTAGAAGGAAAATAAAAAGTGAAGGAGTAAAATTGGGAGGGGAGGAATGGATTTGGGGTAGAAGGGGGGTGGGATGGAAGGGGGAGTAAAAGCTATGATGGGAAAGTGGGAGGGAGTAAAAATTTTGAAAGGAAAGTGAAGAGGTTCAGGAGTTTGGGGTAATAATATAAATTATTGTAGTTTAATATTTGGTTTATTTGAATTATTCGAGATATTCAAATTTGAAAATCAAACTCAATTCGAACTCGAAATTTAAAAAAAATTCGAGTTGACTCGAATAACTCGATTCATTTAACTCACCCCTAGTATTTTCTACACCAGTCTAGAACAAAAGATATTAGTACCAATAACTCTTATCTTGTTGGCAATATCTATCAGCTTGTCTGAATATTCTTTCATTGACTCAGACTTCTTCATTTGTAACCTCTCGAATTCTTCAGTTAAGTTCAACCTCTTCATGCTCTTGATCCTCTCATCTCCTTAATAATCAACCTTCTTTGCTAATCCAAAACCCACAATTCCATTGAATATGGCTAGTGAAACCGAAGCATAAAGACAAGCCTTTGCCTTAGCCTTATGGTGGTTCTCTCCTTGTGTAGTTTGATTTGGTTCATAGTTGGATTGTTGGGAAGTGTATTCATCTCGTAATCTTTCTCAACCGCTTCTCAATAATCACAACCCTCCATATTTATTTGTATTCTCACATCATGCTCGATAGTTCTCTCCATCAAACACAAGTGAGGTTAAGATAAACAGGTTACTTGATCTCTATTTCATTTTCCTCAATATCTCACAAGTATATCTCAAAAAAAAAATAACCCTTATATACATGTATCAAGTAACAAACTTCTAACAAATTTCTTTAGAACTTAGTCTTATTAATAAAAAAGCTTTGCTGCTATTGAGACGCTAATAGACTTTGGTGTGCATTGTAAACGGGTTATTACGTAATCCCATTGACTTCTGTTTTTTTATCTTTGATGCTCGTTGTTTCTTTGTTTATTAACACTTGTATGTTTTGTTGCAGTATTATGCATTGGATATCACTTATTTTATGCCTTCTCTTGATTGCCACCTCTTGAATTTGTTATGGAATAAGCAGGGATTAAAATAACGGTCAGGTAGTAGAATAGCGGCCGCTATATAGCAGTAGCGGCGTCGTCCGAAACCGCTATTGTTGAAAATAACAGTGTGAAGTGGAGTCACACCAATAGCGATGGATCGCGGCCATAATTTAACGCAACCCTAATAAACGCAACTCTAATAAACGCAATGTGACCGGAAACGCAGCCGCAACCGCAATTTAAATCCCTGGGAATAAGTACCAGGTAAATATGCTTTCTTCTTTGCTTCTTCTGGGCAATGGAGATTATGTTGCTGGGTAAATTTCAGATTTAGGTAATTGTTCTTTTGTTGTATGCATAGTATAGTTTTTCTTGTTTGCACATGAAATCCAGTCCAAGTTTTTTTTCTTCATTTTGGATCCCATTGTTTCATTTTTCAGCTGAAAAGCTGGAGCAAGCAGAGAATCAGTTGGCTCACTCTCGCATTGCCCCACTAGGACCCCCTCGGAAGGTCAATATAGTTTCTGTAATTTGTATAGTTGGCTCGAGCAATTTAGAGGGTAGCTTTTATCTTCGTTTTAACTAAATGCGATGTGGATACCTACTTATGAGTTGCAGGAAGAGTCACAGCTTGCTAAGATTACCAGAGATAGTGCAAAAATAACTATGGAGCAAGTTCATGGTTTAATGTCACAGGTGACTAGCTATTTTGATTGGATTCCTAGAATTTCTCTATTTTGAAAACTTGGTTGGCATTTTTAAATCTACCCTTTTCTCTTACTTCAGATTTAACCATTACTTTTGAACTTTTAGGTTATCAAAAACATCCTTTTTTACTCTGTACGACAGCCGAGCAGGTCTCGGAAGGAGCAATCTCTTCCTAAGCCTATCGTTGAAGCCTGACCCTAACATCCTGCATTTTTGCAATGCAGCAACGGTTGAAATGATTACGTTGCTGGTATTTCCTTTAGCTAGAGATAGCAGCTTTTACAAGGAAAAAAAAGAAAAATGAGTCCCGACTTCATAGTTTTGTAACTTTTTGTTCCCTTGCAAGTTACAACGTTTGTTTCTTAACACCAATGAAAGATGATGCCAAATCAATTATTAAATCTTGTTTAGAACAAAGCAATCATTCCTGATTTCACCTTGTTTTCCTGTCTTGACCCCTATTCTCCCAAGCTTGGTTATGGCAGCTACAAAAGCCTCTTCAAATGCAGTACTGTTGGATGCAAATAGGTTAACAATATTTCTAGACCTTGCATTAGTGAACAAAGACTGATCAGAGGTGAAAAGTCCCTTCCCTTGTTGAAGGTTAATGTAGTACATGTTATCGAATATTCGGGGCGTGCTTGGGTCCATCTCAATGGCCATTCTCGGGTCAACATTTTCCGGGCACATCTGCTGAAGCTGCCTTGCATATGGCAGATTAATTGTAGGATCAATTCTGCTCTTGCTTTTAAACTTGTAAATTCGTTTGGAGAACCGGCTGCAGTGTGAGAACCCAATTGTATGTGCTCCTACACACAACACAAGTGTATATTTATTTATATAGCTAATTGATATGATGGAAAAGGTGGAACAATTTTAGTACCTGATAGTGCAACCAGATCTGTAAGAGTGAGACCATGAGAGGCAAACATGGCCTTGAGCTTGCCTAACTTGAAATCTGGATGAGGGAGATGATGACGCACGCTGGCTCTTGTTGAGATCCTGCCATCAAGTCTTCCCAATTCTACTGCATAAGATGGCCCTCCAGTCTTCAAAACAGAAAAGATTTGATTATTTATAGCAGGCAGAGAGTATTAAAGTGGACAACGATGGATCAAATACCAGGTTTTATTGAAAAATACCAAAGCGATGACATCCCTAGTAGCCAGGGCTAAGATGTCAGCACATGAAACCTTGTTACGGCACTGAGGTACACTATCGACAGCAGCCTTAGCTTTCATCACTGTGTCGAATCCATCCCCAGCTAACGAAAGATTATCCGGATTATCCTTCTCTGCACTTTTGTTCCATGAAGAAGCTAGCATCACCGAAGCATCACACCCCTTTCAACATGCAAAATAAATATGTAAGTGCCCTCTTATTCTGATTCTGATTAAACATAGAAAACAACGGTGGCAAAGGCAAAGGACAAACCCGGACGAAACAGTCATGAAAGAACAGTCTAAGAGTTGCTGGAGCTGTAACAAATGTCTGCTCCAACTTCTGTTTAACTGCAGATTTGACGATTGATTCAACGTCAGGACACGAGTTGTGATAGTAACCGACCCCGAGTTGAGCATGGCTCGGACTCAAAGTAAGGAGGAGAAACAGGAGTAGGCAAAAGAGACGCGGGGTCTGAGAACTCATTGTTTGAGACAAGACAAGATGTTATCAATCCATTTGATGTTGTTCTGTTAATATATTGCAAAGATGGATCCTTGAAAGAATCTTACACATAAGTCTAGGACAAGGGATTTCTGACAAGGACACTCTTTAGCACAAAGCTGGCATTTTTATGGGTATGGGAGGGAAGGAGGTGTTTAATAAATAATCAATAATTAATTAGCAATGGATTGGATTAGCTTTTGTTTTGTAGTAGAGGAAGGTATGGTTTAGTGGGGGGGCTCACTTCCTTTATGAATGGTGATGCGCATTATATTTCATTCTGTTATTTTGTGTAGTGTGGACATGTGATGTGAGTGAGAGTCTTTGTGTTTTCCCAACATGAAAGCTTAGAGAATTTAGTTTTAGTGCTTGTACCACTCTATTGGACAGACAAGTATATTATAGTTTGAAAAAGTTAAAGAATATAAAATAAAATCAAGGTCATGCAGCTCAAACTTGTGTAAAATATTATATTTTGTCTCTTTTATTCAATAAATAGGTATATTGTTCTTATACTATTATTAAAAATTTTATCTATTTTTACTATTAAAATTTTATCTATGTATGTTAATATGAAGTACATCTAATAGGTTGTGCCATTGTCTAATTATTCCATCTATCACACTATTTTCTTTTATAACCACAAATATCTTCATCTGTTTTAAGGTCTAAATTTAGTTTTATTCGAATCAAGGGTAATATTTAGATAAAGTTTTTTCAATAATGTTGGCTCTCATATTCGAATTTGATCTAAATACCATAATAACCACACTAATTTTTTAATAGTATAAATATATAAATATTTTAAAAAAATTATTTTCTATTTAATTTAACCTATAAAAATTAATTTATTAATATTTTTAATAGAGGTACAAAATGCCATTTCCTAATACTTTTATGGAATGAAAGGAGAGGTAGGTCCTTCATGTCAACCTCATAAATATCAGGCACCTTTCTCCATCAACTTCAGTCTCCCACTAGTATACACTTCAACAACATAAACAATTGCTTTCAAACACTTAAATAACGCTTAGCCATAGCCCATACCTAGCTAGTTGCTAATACCTCCCTCCCTCATTCATTCCTTTAGAGATAAAAAAGAATAAGAAAAAGGCAATTTCTTGTCAAAGTAGCAGACACCAACGAAGAAACCTCCTCATCCAACAATACATTCATTAACATTCATCAAAAAGAAAAAAAAAATATTTTTTTCTATTTTATGTTCATAAGATTGTCATAGATGAGATACCGTAGTAAATTATTAGATGCATAAATATAAACCAGAGAAAGAAGAAGTTTGAGCATCACTGGGACTGTGTTTGGCTTTAAAAGTCAAAGTCAACGTCAAAGTCAAAGTGGCATCACTAACTACAATATTACATGCACAACCTAGTTTTGAAGTTGAAGATATAGCAACACAGCACAAACATAAACTCTAATCATTAATATAAAAATATTTTCTTTAGAAAAAAAAAAAAACCAAGAAGAAGAGAACAGAGCTGAATCAAGACCCAGAAATTGAGATATTATTCATTCAAAGAGAAAATTCTCGAGAGGGAGGAGATCCAAAAAGAATCCAACAACGAGCTGAGTGAGTGGCTGTGGCACTCGATTTTTCTCTGCAAATTGGTCAACCGAGTTTGTCTAAGGTTAGCTCTTTCTCTTTCTCTCAATCTTTTAACCCTTTCTCTGTTTTCCTTCTCTTTCGCTCTTCATTCCCTCCAATTCCCCTGCTTCTGTTTATCCCATTGATATCTTGTTTCAACTTCAATTTCTCAATTCTCAATTCTATTTATTTTATTATTTTCTGAAACAACAACAGCAACTCTTTGCTGGTTTTAATTGCTGCTGTTCGTTTTTATTTACTGCCTTGCTTTTGTTGAGTTCAGTATTAGGGTTTTGATTTATTCATTGACCGGCTAGGGTTTAGGGTTTTGGTTTTGGCGAATGTGTGATTTGGGTTATGCATTGTTTTGTTTATAGGTGGTTCAATTTGTATTCTCTTTTTTCATTCTGGAAACTGAAATACAGCTATGTGTCTTAGGAATAATACTGGGATGAATTGCTATTTTATTCTCGATGCCCATGCAAATTGGTGAATTTGAACTTGTTGGGTGCTGGAGAAATTTGTAATTTTGGGTGGAAACGGCTTTCTGAATGGTGTAGGAGTCTGTTTTATTGAGCAATGCAACCCCAGCAAGGGTTCAGAATTGATTTAGCTGAATTGAAAGCTCAGATAGTGAAGAAGATTGGGGTTGAGAGGTCAAAAAGGTATTTTTATGATTTGACTAGGTTTTTAAGTCAGAAGCTCAGTAAAAAAGAGTTTGATAAGTCATGTTACCGCTTACTTGGGAGGGAGAATCTGCCACTGCATAATCAGTTGATACGTTCAATGTTAAAAAATGCATGTCAGGCTAAGACTCCACCACCAGTTTTTGAAGCAGCTCCCGTGAAATTTTTGGTACAAACTGCGAAAACTTCTCCTGCTAGAGAAGATGATGGACATCAACATATGGGGTCACATCCAAATACAGATAAATGGTCAAATGGTGTTTTGCCAGTGTCATCCCCACGAAAGGTTAGGTCTGGAATTCGGGATAGAAAACTCAGGGATAGGCCCAGCCCGCTGGGGCCAAATGGAAAGATTGTTGTTGCATATCAGTCAGTTGGGAAGGGAGACAATGGCATTAAATTGGGTATGGACAATGGGGATTTGACTCCATATGACTATCAGAGACCAGTGCAGCATCTTCTAGCAGTTGCCGAGCAGCCTGAAATTCAAAGAGAAGGTTTGGTGCATTCCACAGGAAGACCAAGGGTGCCTAGTAAAGATCAGAGTGAAGGAGCCTTTGTTGAAGATGGGGAGGAGGTGGAACAAATTAATCCCATTAATCTCCTCTCTACAAGTTCTTTGCTTGCACCACTTGGGATCTCATTTTGCTCAGCTAGTGTAGGTGGGGCCCGCAAAGCTCCTGCAGTGGCTAGCAGTGGTGGCTTCATTAGCTACTATGACAGTGGCGGTTTGTATGATACTGAGACATTGAAGAAACGTATGGATCAGATTGCAGCAGTGCAGGGCCTTGGAGAGGTTTCCGCAGAATGTGCTAGCTTGTTGAGTAGCATGTTGGATGTCTACTTGAAGAAACTGATTAGGTCATGTGTTGATTTGGTTGGATCAAGGTCAACAGGTGAACCGAGAAAGCACTCTGCCCACAAGCAGCAGCCTCAAGGCAAGCTTGTTAATGGTATGTGGCCAAGCAATCACTGGCATATGCAGAGTACCACCGGGCCCACAAAAGTGTTGCATGAGCAGGGGCAGCAGCGCTTAATATCTCTGCTTGATTTCAAAGTGGCAATGGAGCTAAATCCTCAGCAGCTGGGTGAAGATTGGCCATGGCTGCTTGAAAAAATTTGGATGCATTCCTTCGAAGAATGAGTTCCCTGCAAAAATTTGTTTATCATGAAGCTGTGATTGGTTCAACGTGTTTACAAGATGTTGACAACTGAAACTCCTAGATCTTTTGGATTACTGACATGTACCGGATGGATCAGTCAGATAAAGCTCTGCCCTTTGCAAGATGAAATTATGGGTTTGAGTGTCAGGATGCCTGTACACCTGCTGATGAGCCGGGATTGATCATATAATTATCTTTGAGCAACTGAAGTATGCTGCTTGAAAAGAAAGTGCTTACAACTGGTTGCTCTGTCGTACGATTAGTAATTTTTGTTGGCTGTTTACTGCCATTTCAACAGATCTCAAGTTTTTCTTGTAATTTACAGCCAATGAGGAGGAAAGGTAAAATTACTTATCTAAGAGATGCAGCATTGCTTATCTGAGAATTGATTTGAGTTATTAATAAAAAATGGACATCTATTAAATTGTCCATTGTGGTTTATATTTAGATTTTCCCACCAGATGCCCCTGAAAAATCTATTTGTTAAGCTCTGATTTTATGTTCTTGTGTAGCTTATGTATCTATGCATATAGAATTAACATAGCAAGTCTACACATTAGTTATGAGTTGCTCATGCTGAGCTTAAGAATGTCAAGCAGTGACTGTTCTTTTTGTAAAAAGGCAGTTCTTATTTACTAAAAGAGGCAACAGTTTCTCAGTAGTTGGACCTGTTCTTTTGGAGTAGATACACATACTAGTGTTGTCCTTTATTGCTGAGATGATTTTCAGTACAATTGTTTTCTTGTTTTTGTAGGTACAATTGAGAGGCATGATCATGAAGGGCTTATGTTCGACATGAGGATACATCTGAGGTTTTGTGCTTATCAATGGAAGCGCTTGAACTTTGAAGCAAGGGAGGATGAACGTAATTATATAAGTATTGTTTATATATAGTAAACCTTAGGCAATTGCAGCAATTAAGAGAGAAAACACTGATCAATTCAAACAGCGGCACGAGCAGTAAGTGTACTTTGATTCACATTTGTTTTTATTACCAGTGAATTGAGTGTTCCTTCCTGTGCAGAGTCAGTCCAAGCGCATCTGCTTTATTTGTTTGGATTTGATATTTACATGTGATCCATAAAATTAAAATTTACAAATGCTGAAGAGAAAAGCCATCAATTTTGTACAAAATGAAACTCAGTCTGTTGCTTTCTTCTTCTATTCAAATTCCAACTCAGTTCTGAGGTGAACAAGAAGACTGCATCGCTTCTGCTGATGCTTTGCAAATAGGGCACCAATTCTTCACCTGCAACCACTGCTGTATGCACCCAACATGGTACCTATGTTCACACAGCAACCTCCCTACTTCATCTCCAACAACATACTCTTCCTGCAAAACCGAAACCGTTAACCAACAATGTTGGAGCTGAAACCATTGCACTCACTAAATACCATAAGCCGACATCTCATTGATTGAGCTTAAAGTCATATAGGAGAGAACCTGGCATATACTGCATTTCACATCATCCTTTTCAACCTCACAGCTGACCTTTGCAACATCCTCCATAGATATTGCCTCGTAGATGCCTTTTTTAAGGCATTTTGACATTGCTTCTTCGGTTAGTGCAGTGCTCACATTACCCATCCTCTCTTCTAGAGCTAGTAATTCCTATCATGATACCAACACGAGCTTAACTTGATACTTTACCTTCAACAACGAGAGCATATAGAGTGGAGAAACTTAAAATGCAAACATCACACCACCAAAGTGGAAATTAAAACAAACCTCGTATGACATATTGTCTATATCCAATCTCATGTCTCTATGTTGGTCGTAAAAATTCAGGCCATTAAGGAACAAGCTGGTCTCTAGAACAAGTAATTGCTGCAAGACAGAAACAGAATCAACAAACAGAGAACAATCAGGCCAAGTGGAACACTTCAAAACTAGTTACCTCATACGTCAACTCTTCATCTTGTTCGATCCTCTCAAGAGCTAATAACACCTGTGTAAACATAAAATAATTGTAACAGATGAACCCTTAATAACAAGCAAGTTATACATCCATGCCTAAGACAATGTATTGAACTATACTGTTAATATACCTCTGCAATGCCATCCATATTGTAGCGCCGGAAACTATCCCCGGTCATTGAAGAGAGGTTGATGCCAGCTTCAGAAGGAATAGACGGTGTGATACTGTGTGAACTATCACTTATTCTACCTGCTCGACCGTAAGAAATAGCACAAGTTGAGCCAGTTTCTGTGGAAACAGGTGCATTCAAATCGATGGTTACAGCAGCTTGAGGCACTTGCGGCATGACCACAGGGGGCTCATTCAATGTTAATATACTCCCATTGTCCTGGTTAGGGAGTCTCCCTCTACCATAACTACTGCTTGATCTTCGAGTCCTAACTGAAGAAGCAACACTACTATCACTATTCGGGGACCAATTTCTAGCTCGCCTTGAATCAGAGATGGAGACACCGTGACTAGAAACATTGCTCCGTCCCTCCAAAGATGACCCACTCAACTTCTTTCCCTTAGTTGAAGAACTACCTTCTCCATCCGCATTTCTCTTTTTTACTGTGTCTTTCCTTCTGCTGAGGCTTGAATCCGAAGATGAACAACCAGAAGGAACAACATCAGAAATAGAGTTACACTTTATATTTCTCAAACTGTACCTGCTTGCGTTGGCACGAGTTGCCAGGGAAACACTACGAGAGGCCAAAGTAACCGATGGACCAGCAAGAGCATCCTGGTTGCCCAACCCCGAACGCTGACTAAAGCTTCTCCTCGGTCTTGTGTTTGGTGCTGCACTAGAGCTTCCAACTTCCATTACTCTAACTTCCCTAGAATCAGCATCATCGGCTCCGGGCTGCAACCCTCTTTGAAACTTTCCTGGTGGGGATATGAGCTCTGACCCTTCTGGCTCATCCTGAACACTACTTGTTTCAGATGAATCTGTTTCCAGCCGAGATGATAGCTTTTTCTGAGGATTCGTAGAGGATTTTCTAGAGTTGATAGGTGCAGAGTATACCCTAGAGGAGCTTCCAATTATTTCCTTGCCACTCGATGAAGTGCGGTAAGAAGGCCTCGAAGATTTAGCTTTTTCTGAGCAGCCACTCAGAGTACCTTTCATTGAGTTCAGCCTGCCACTGCACCCAATTCGGTTGCAAAATTGAGCATTCCGTTCTCTGTTATTAACATGATCCTTCAAGATAATGCCGGAACCCTTGCCAGGTACAACAAGCCCATCAGCAGCTCTTTTACTAGTATATCCATCCATCTAGTTAACAAGTATCCTTTATATCTGGAAAAAAATATCAAAATCAACATATCATATGGTAATGAAAAAACCGCTAAAACCATGAAATCCATAGGAAAGCACAAATGGTCATACACAATCCGACCTCAACATACCACTCGGCCTTTTCCACTAAAGCCGAAGTTTGTACCTTAAAATTATTTACTTTGGATATTTATAACTTATAAACAAGTCAAGATTTTACTTTGTTTGCCATTAACATGATCATGACCGATCAATCAGCAAGGCAATTGTCGATTAGATTCAAGAAATTCCCAAAAGGACAGTGACAAGTAACAATAGTTAAAAGGCTATTCAAATTTGGGATCATAAAGGTAAAGCTTTGCAATCTATTTTCAACATAATATAATCCCTATCGCTGTAACATATGCCAACCCCTCCTAAAGGGAAAAAGAATGCAATCCATTAACAAAGAGAATTTTGCAGAACCAAGTCCTAAACTTAAATTAGAAACTCAATTCTATTTCAATATCTGCTTGACTTATTCACCAAGAAAGGAATTTTTATTTTTATTTACCTTGTATGAGAAACAAAGTATGCTAGAATTGCATGATAGGATTATGAAATCCCAAACGAAGAAAATTCACAGAAAGAGTTGACAAAAAGAACACCTGAAAACTGAATGGAACCAATAAAGATAAGATAGATAAGCAAAAAAGGAGGAAGTCACCTTTGTTATCCAAAGATCAAATACGTTCAAACAGAGAAGCTTTGAGATTTTTTTTCTCAAAAAAAAAAAAGTAAATAAATAAATCAGAAAAAAAAAAAAAGAGCAAAACAAAAGGAGAGATAGTCACATGCTCCCAGTACTGTATTTGATCCCAACAAAAGTGGGTTTTTTCTCTCTTTGGTTTTCGAAGGCCAATGTTTTGTTTGAATTGTTCTCCACACAATCATTTCAATTTTTTTTTTCTAAAAAAAAGAAGAAACTTGGTCCGTGATCTAAGGGTAAAAAAAAAGCTGATCACCACATTTCTTCTTTACTTGCCCATCTCTTTCCCCTTTCAGACCACCATATACCCCGACTTCTTCAAAAGACCAGAATCATCATCGACCCATCCAAATATATAAAAAAAAAAATCTTTCAAATATATACAGCATATATAATATGTATGATCATGAAACAAAGGAAGACCCTTTTTTTTGTGGGGGGCATATTACAAAGACCCTTACATGCCAAAGATAATACCTTTTTACCTATTTGATTGCTTCACCGTCTTCTGATATTGATTCTTTGAATATACAAAGAGAAAGGGTTGTGAAGTCCTAAAAAGAAGATGAGGTTGAAGATGAAGATGGAAGCTTGGTGTTTCAACTTTATACAGAGGCAGCCAACAGGAGAGGGAAAAAACAAGAAGCAAAAACGTGTGTGAAAGAAGAAAGAAAGACCCAAATAAATTGGCTGAGATTGTGAACCAAAACACCTAATCCTATTGTTATTCCTTTATAATCATTAATAAATGAAATAAGCAAATAATATTATTATTATGATTAAATAGTTTTTTTGATAGGGAAACAAGCCATATATAAAGAAACAAAATAATGAAGAGGAGGGAAGGGAAGAGAAGAGAGAGGCCTCTGTGTTTGTGCGGCCGACTGCTGCCTGCCGTCCCCTCCTAACACCAAATTGGGACCCCTTGTTTCTTTCCAACAAAACTTTCATTTTATTTATTATCAATAATATAAAAATGAGTTTCAAAGAACAATAAATTTTATTTTTGTGGACGGAAAAGGAGCAGAGTACCCAACCCCCCCCCCCCCCATCACCAGCTCAGCCCCATTCCTCTTATTTTCTTCAATTTCCTCTTTCTACTCTCTATAACTTAAAACTTTAATTCAGGTTTTATACTTTTTCAAATTGCTTCAGGTAAATGTGTAGTCTTGAACTATGCTACATGAAGTCTTGTTGGATTATTTTTAGTGTTTTTTTTGGGTCAAATTCTATTATTAGTCCTTATACTTGTATAAATTATAGATTTAATTTTTGTACTTTAATTTGATCAATTTTAGTTTTATATTTTTTTTTGAATTGATTCATTTTAGTATTTGTATTTTCTAATTCTTGAAATTTTCGTCCCGATTAAATATGGTAGAAGTTAAATTCTTCTATTAGTTTTGTATTATGTGTAAAATTGTAAATTTAGTATATGTTCTCAAGTTGAATCATTGTTAGTCGTTATATTTCTCAAATTTTGAAATTTCAATTTTAATGCTAATAATAGATGTTAAACCTATTAATTAATCAATTTTTATGAGTAATATATAAAAATAGCATAAATTTCAAATTAAATTTTATATCAGGACACAAATTTTATTCCCTGTTTCTTGATATTGAAATTCCCGTTAATTGGTCATTAGCTTAATACCCAAGCATTTGTTTGTATTGTTTAAATTTGATATTCGCTCATAAACTGCAAACTAGATATTTGGAATTTAGTTTCATATCGAACAAGGAAATTTGGTTTGGAAAGATTTGGTTTTAAATTCTAGCATTTATATTTCATTTTTGACTTTCCAACCAAATCTGATATAAGAAGCAAAGTATTTTTTTTATTATTAAGGTATAGCATATGGTAAGCTGCATTTAAAATGTAGATTATATTCATGGCCGCCTCCTACCTCCTTTTCTTTTCTTTACTTTACTTGTCTCAGTGTTCGAGTTATTATAATTTTAAATTATTTTGTATTTTATTCTTTTTCAAATTTAATCATTTTGAATTTAAATTCGGTTTAATCTTTTATAATCAAATTGAATTGAGTTAAATTTAAGCATGATTTCATATCAAACTAATACATCTTCCTGTTGCTTATCTAACATTTTCTCATTTCTTTTTTTTTTTTTACCACTAGAATAGAGATAGTAACGCAATATGATAAGATGATAAACTCCCCACAAAAATAAACTTCAATCCAACTCGAAATTAAATAAAAATTAAAATTATATTCGAATATGACATAATTTTTATTTTAATATTTTTTATCAAAATAAAGTAGTATTAACTTTTTTTTAAGTAGAATTATGGTATATATAAGGACATTTTAACAATTATATCAAGGTAAATGACTTTGTAAACTCCATTCAAGTACTTGAAAAGTTAGACCCGACCCATCACGTCTCGAATGGATTTTGTAGTCATCCCTATATCAGAATCGAATATTAATATTTTTTTTCTTTTTAAAGGAAAAGGGACCCACAATTACAATTAGGAACCACAATTTTGATTAGTATCAATGGTCAATCATCTAATTAAAAACACAAAAATTGTTCTAATAACTTAAAAAGGTGAATGATTAACTTTATGTATTGACACAAGGTTATATCCTTTTTTTTCAATTTATAAACTTATAATACCCAAAAACAAAACTATCGATTCATCAACTGCATCTACAATAATGATCCAAGTTTTGGACTTGTTAAATTTGCAAATTTTGAGACTTGATTTTGATTTAGATAGAAGAAATGCGACTAATCAACAAACAAATGATGGAATCATTCCATTGCAGTATATGGTTCAAAATGTTGACCGGGGGTGTGAAAGTATTTGAATTGGATGAAGAAAAGTTAGTCAATTTGCACTAACACATCTAATTCTCCACCAACTTTATTGTAAAGAAGAAAATTACTACTCACTTAACCCTTTAATACAATAATGAAACCCCTTTCCCACCTCACTCATCGATTTTATGCCACTTGTTGCTTTCCTTACCAAAAATAAAATTATCAATAGCTCTAATTATAGATTTTGTTATATGTATCTCGTTGTATAGGCTTCACCCTCGTAATTTTACTGTGTCTATTTCGATTGCATCAACATCAATACTTTGTCAAATTTAAGTTTCGTGGACACATACGTAAGATGTGTACAACTCCATTGACTTGTATTACACGTAGATTTTGTTTAACTATTTTCTGCCTCATATTCGCTTATCTAAAAGTTATTGTATTTCGTAAGTGTTGGTAATGATAGGACCTGCATCATACTCATGTTAGAATCCAGGTTAAGAGAGGATTATCTTCACCTATAAATACTTCACTCTAACCTTGGGTGAGACCTACATCATCAAAAACATGTCTTGAGCCTTTCTTTGCATGGCTCACACGTGGACCTTACCTAGCTCTTCTCTATCTTTATCGGCCTACCTAGAAGCTACTATATCTAAGTGGCCAACTATGATAGGGCCTGCATCATACAAGTGTCAAGACTTAGATTAAAAGAGGACCACCTTCACCTATAAATATCTCACTCTAATTTTGGGGTATGACCTTTGTCTTCTTTACCTTAAGATTCTTTAATCTCCCTACCAAAGTAAAGACATTGTATGAACCATCACTTAAAGCCATTAATATTTATTATTTTGTTTCTTGTTAATTACTAAATTATTGAATTATTAATTTCCAAACTTGCAAATTAAGGATTAACTTTCTTAAAACATGAAAATAAAAAACTGTAATTAATTGTAATGATGGAATTTATTTAGGAAATTTTAATTCCGTAGTGGGATATGAAAAGATTTGTGCAATATATCAATTTAATTTCTAAAAATATAAAATGAAGAATGAGGCATGAATGATTAAAATGGGGAAGGCCAGCTAAGGCTCAAGCGTGGCTATTGTTAAACAACACATATAATCAAAAAGTTATTATTATTATATTTGAAGTTAAAGTTATATATTAATTAACTAATGTTGTTAGACAAAATGAATTTCTTTTCTTCAAAATATGTTCATTTCTCATTGATATCATAATCAAATTTGTATTAGACAAAGACCTTAGTGGACTTTTCTTTATCTTTCTCTAAACTCGGTGCTTACATTAATTAAGAAATTTCTTGAAGAGGAAAATGAGATAAGAATAAATGACTTCGAAAAAGAAATAGCAATTTTTATTTTTAAATATAATATACCAAATTTTTAATATTAAAATATTTCTATTGAGTTTGTATCATAAATTAATTATAATTAGATATTAACTCAATTAAGTAATACTTGAAATTTTTTTAAAATAATAAATATTATTATAATAAAATTTTATGAACTTAAAATAGCTAAATTCAATTGTATCAACTCAAGATCAAATAAAATTCATATAAAAGACCTCTATCACTTTTTTTATAGTTCATTTAATCAACAATTTCATTTTGTTGAGGGAGGCCGACCCTCTTATCAAAGAAATCTTCGTTAGGTCAAGTTGTGCTTGGTGCACGACTACCTATCAAAGGGACATTGAGCACACATGGTAAGGTTTGAACCCTTGCCCCTTGAATGGAAACTATGGGCACATAAGGGTCTATTAACTTTCGATAGGTGACAGTTGGAAAATTTCTTTAGAAAGAGAGTCGTCCTCCCCTCAATAAAAAAGATGCCTTTTTGTTTGAGGGAGATTGACTCCTTTCATAGTGCCATTCATTTAGAATTGACTAACCTCTCAATAGGTTCATGTTGTCCCCAAATTAAGTTGAGGTTTTGCCTCCCAAATTTAATGAGAGTCCTAGTGCTTGAGGCAAGGTTCACAAACCAATAATATCTTTTTAGATTAGATAACATATGAAGCACAACTACCTACCAAGGAAACGCGAGCATTCACCCATGGTATGATATCAACCTGGCTGGTAACTGTATGCGCATATATTACCACTTGATGAAATGCGCCACGCACAAGACTTTTCTACTTTATGAACCCAAACTCAAACACTCACAATTTTCTCCTTCCAACACTTGTGTATAAATATAAAATATTTTATTTCCAGCCATACAATGAATGTGACGCAATGATATATAATATAATGCAAGAAAGTAAAACTAGAAAAGAAGGAAAGAAGATGCGTGGGCGGCAATTGTAAAAGAATGAGAGGTGCAAGCCCCCACCTAATTGAAATAGTGATGATCGATGTAGCTAATAATTATATGTTTAGGTAAAGCTCTTAACTAGATATTATTATAAGAAAAAGCTTGGGCTATAAAAATAGATGCGTTTAAATAAATATATTCACTTCTTTTATCATTAGGACAACAATTTGACATTTATTAATTAATTAGTAATACAGGTTGGTTTTAGCCACTAAACGAACCAAGTGTATTGCTGTTGATGTAGAAATAAGGTGTGGCATCTCCTCAAACAATTAGCGTGCTAATTTTAAGCATGGAAAACCTGCATATATACAACACACAAAGTTAATTACAAATTAAGAAAAGCTAATAGCACCTTCTTCAAACTTACATAACAATTAAGTTGCCACCTCCTCATTTCATCTCATTTCATTAAATATATATAAAACCCAGCTCCCCCTTAGAGATATTTTAGAAAGTATAAAAATCATTAAGCATTGAAACTTAATAAAGGAAATTTAGGTATTTTGTAATAAAAGTTAATTAGTGTTACCAGTAAATAGATCTATAATAATCTTTCTCTTTTTTTTTTTATAATTGTTTTTACTTTTTTATTATTAGTCTATATCTATTTATACTTTAAGCCATTTAAAACTATCTATTTAGTTTATTTCCTTTAACTCTATTTAATTTTTTAGACAAAAAACTTATAATAATCATTTCAATTTACTTTTTTTTCTTAGTTTAAATTTAAATAAAATAATTTTTTTTCTTAATGTTCATTATAAAAGTAAATTAATACAATTGAATATCTAATTCTAACAATTTCGATGACAATATTTTCCTTCATATTTCAACTTTAATTTAACCATTTGTTTAAGTATTTTTAACCTTTTATTTTTTAAAAAAGAAACTAAATAATATAGTTTTGAGAAAAAAGTATAATCTAAATATTATATATATATATATATATATCTAACTCCCAATTAAAATAAATTGGATGAATCTAAACCTTTTAAATATATTTAAAATAAATAGATATATTCTCAAATTCTTATTATGAGCTTTAAGTTGCCTTTAATGAAATGTTTGGAACATCTACCAATGGTAACCGTTACGTTGAAAAAAAAATATTCCCCGAAATCAAACATTTATACTCGAATTAACAACCATTTTTTATTTCTTTTAACTTTTATTTAATAATACACAACTTTTCATTATCTCTTGCATGTAACCTTTAATGAAGTTTAATCTCTATATAAACCTATCATATTCTTCACCAAAATCTTATCAAACATCGTTCTGCAATATCATCACAAGAAGCCAACATTTTGAAGCATCATCCTGGTCCTAATAATGATGCTGTTCACCCATGCACGACCACTTGAAATCTCCAAGTTAACCCTTGAATCTCGATGGAGAGTTAGTAATTTTTTTAATTTCATTATTATGTACAAATAATTTTAATTATATATGATATGTTGTTTTTAATATTTCCACTATTGAACGTAATACAGAAGAGGTGGCTATCAGGTGATTTTTTCTTTTATAAATATGAAAATATAAACATATGTTTTCAATTTTCATCTTTCTCTACAATTTAAAGAAAGTTCTTTTAATACTTAATAGATTTACAAATTTATAGTTTGTCTATCATGTAGTCAATTAGTTTAACAAAATAACACAATTATAAGTAACATTATATCTTGACAAAAACTTTATCTCTATCTATTATACAAATTAAATTAAGTGCTAAATTAACACAATAATAATTATAAAAGTAATTGATTAAATATTGAAGATTAATTATTATAAAAAAATAAAAAGAAAAAGAAATTATATATATTATTACGAGAATCAAAGAAAAATAAATATTTGAATATAATTTGTTTGTATTGTAATAATGAGTTAAATAGGTTTGCTTTTGCTATTGAGAATTATTATTACTTATTAAAATTCACAATTATAAATAAAATTTAAAAGCATATTTTGGACACATAAAATTATTATTATTATTATTATTAGATACTCAAACTATTTTAAATGATTATTCAAATTCAATAATTAAAATTTGAATTTAGCTTTTTGAAGTTACATCACTTGAAGAAAATCAATTAAAAAATTAAGTTATTTTATCAAATATACTATATTCAAATGGATTGAATTTAGGTAAACTGAAACTTATACAAATCCTAACACAATGGCCTAAGCAATAAAACAAGTTTATTACAATAGAACATGGAATGAGTAGCAGTAGTTTCTCCAACGTATAGGTTTAGTTTAATCATTTTGAACGGTGAGAGATTAATTTTTTTCTCATTTTCGTTTACCATTTTTCTATTAACGAAATTTTTTTGGAATTTTATATTTTAATTTTTTTAATGTTAATTGACTAACTTTAATATTTTAACTTTTTATCAATCATTTATCTTCAATGGATAAAATAAACCTACTATTACCTTAATTCGCGCATATATACCTCTGACGGTGCTAATGCTAACAAAATAAAAACTGGATCCATCCTAGATTATGAATACGTAAAATTATGGACTTATGATATTAGATGTCTCATGTATTTGGTCCACATGGTGTACGTTGCTTGATGAGGAGCACTTGCTTGGGTCCCTCTTCCTAGCACACCTCCATATTAATATTAAATATTGAAGGAAGTAACAAGTGGATGGGTATTTTGGATTTTGAGGGATGTCATTTTCAGGTGGAATTTTGAAGAAACGGGTGATTAATTGGGTCCAAGCCAATGGATTGCAAATTTGCAAGCAAGTCCTTGGTTTACAATTTGGATAAGGACGAGGACGACTTCACATTGACAAGAACTCATTTGGTTTATTAAAGAATTAATATTGTTCTAGTAAATATATAATTTTTTATGTATAGTCTCTATCATATGCATATCAATCTAAGATCAGCAAAGCTATTATCATTCATTCACGTAATGCCAAGAAATTAGAAACAAACTATTTTTAGCTATGTTTGTTTTTGGTTGAAATAGTCAACATTCACCCCCATATGTCTCGGCTACTTTTTTTATGCTTTTTACTTTCTTTTTTTTTTTAAATTTAATTAATTAATTTCAATGGTCGTCTTCTCTTCTTCCATATATATGAAACCCCTACGTACAGGCAGCCACTTCTTCCTTTAAGTTGTGTTGAAATTCAAGCTCCTAATTTTTCTTTTTCATTTTAATAATGAAAAAACCACCTTTTCTTCTCCTTCTTCTTCCTCCTGTTATGTGCTGTAAATCGTAATCCATATTTATATCCTCCCTTTGTCCTTCATCTATTCCCACATTTTCACACTTCATGAATTTGCTGTCATAATCAAGGTGAATATACTGTCTTCAAATTTAATCTATCATTTGCTTGTCTTAAGGGTGGTGCAACTTTATAGGAACTTTGCACGTTATTCTTTTCTTGTTTTCTACTTTCAATGGATAAAAAGGTCCCATGTCGAATCCAATTGTTTCTTCATTCAATGTTATGTAAGTGTATTTTCTGTAGGGAGGTAAGCTAAAAGCCCAAAACAACATTGCCCATGTCCATAGCCTTCTTTTAATGCAAGTTTGAATCAACATGGTAAAACTCTTTTGGACATCTCTGGATTAAGAATTAGATTGCATTTTATTATTTTTAGACTATATTAATTTTTGTATATTAGATATATTAAAAAGTAAATTGATAATCAAATAAAAAGTAAATCAATCGTAGTGCCATATAAAGACTAATTTTTAACCATAGAAGTGAATGAAATTTTTAACAGAACGACTAGTTTACTATTTAATTAACATACGGGGACAAATTTACACATTTTGTATAAGAGACAAAATGCAATCTGATTTTTATTACAAGTGACTCCATGAAGCAACACTCTTTAGTTGAGCCAGATTGGTTAGATGGTTAATGATTTTATTTTATGATAATAGTGAATGCAGGTTCATTGTGAGAGAAAGTTGGTAATGGAACAGGGCAAGGGTAGAGACACCCTGCGATCGATGGCAACCAAGAAAAAAGAAAGTAGCAGTTTGGGGAAAGAGAAAAGGGTTACTTGCCCTTCAAAACCAAATGCTTCCATTACCACCCACGGGGCAGCAAGCCAAGGGCTAAGAAGACCCACTATAGCAAGCCTTCAAGGGCAAGAGCAAAGAAGAGTCTCTCTACCTGCCACCTTACCCACCCATATCAACAAGTCTACAATAAGCACATGCAGTGATGGTTCTACCAAGACTGCTAAAAAAACTGGGGTTGTAAGCAGCTCCACCAAATCCCAACCCCAAAGACCTGCATCGGCAGCTCCAGTCCAAAAGCCACTTGTTTCTTCGGCTCCACGCAAACCAACAACAGCCAGAGCTGTTGCTTCTTTGAGTTCAAAAGTCACTGCTACTGCACACAGGCCCACCTTGGAAAGGCTTGCCAAAAACCCAATTGCAGGGAAACCATCCACGTTATCATCTTCTTCGTCTAAGACTAGGACTAGGACTATGACTATGACTAAGAGCTTGAAGAAAGCCCCTACTACTACCATTAAGAGGGGAACTACCACTTTTTTGGCTTCAAAGAAACCTCCATTAACTAAAAAGGATGTCCAAAAAGAAAATTTGGATCATCAAGTTGAGGAGGTCGTGAAAGATGAGGTGGGTGAAGTACATGATGTTGAAATACCAAAAGCTGAAGAAACCCAACAACATGATGACCAAGTTGAAGTTTTGGATGCTACCCATCATGTCCAAAGTGTTGAAGAAGAAAAGGAAAAAGATATCCTTGATGATGTTCCCACAGTTGTGGAACAACATGAAGTTCCTCAGCTTGAAGAAATGGAAGAACATGATGGAGATATGGAAAATGACAGCAAAGAGGAGGTCAACGATAGTGATGGTAACAAAGAAGAAGAGGTTCAACAGGAGGAAACTAAAGTAGACGCCGAAAATGGAATAGTAGAAGAAGGTTATAGAGCTGAGGAGGTGACTGAAAATGGAGAAGAAAAGGGTGATCATGAAGGGAAAGAACAGGAGCTTGAATTAGTTAAAGAAGAAACAATAGTAGAGGAAACAAATGTGGTAATTGCCACAAGCCAAGTACAAGAAGAAGCGCTGCATGGGGAAAAGGAAACCATTGAAGAGGAAGCAAATGTGGTAATGGCCACAAACCAAGAACAAGAAGAAGCGCTGCATGGGGAAAAGGAAACCATTGAAGAGGAAGCAAATGTGGTAATTGCCACAAACCAAGAACAAAAAGAAGAGCTGCATGGGGAAAAGGAAACCATTGAAGAGGAAGCAAATGTGGTCATTGCAACAAACCGAGAACAAGAAGAAACGCTGCATGGGGAAAAGGAAACCATTGAAGAGGAAGCAAATGTGGTAATTGCCACAAACCAAGAACAAGAAGAAGCGCTGCATGGGGAAAAGGAAACCATTGAAGAGGAAGCAAATGTGGTAATTGCCACAAACCAAGAACAAGAAGAAGCGCTGCACGGGGAAAAGGAAACCATTGAAGAGGAAGCAAATGTGGTAATTGCCACAAACCAAGTACAAGAAGAAGCGCTGCATGGGGAAAAGGAAATCGCAACACCCATCATAAGTGATATGGTGATGGAGGAGAAAGCTAGTGATAATAAGGTAGTTGACGGGAGGAAGAACAGTGTTAGAGCACTGATTGGGGCATTTGAGACTCATAAATGAAAACAAAAAACTTACAAATGCGTGAAGCCATGGTTGAGTTTTTTTTTTTTTATTCGTTTCAATTGTTGTAATCTTTCCCCCCACTTTCCTTTGTTCCTGTAAGAAATTAAATGTAGCAAGAATTTGTAATATTCAAAGATTAATTTAATATGTGTATATATTCTTTACCGAAGGGAGTGGTCTGGTTCAAACTTTTAAAGCAAATTAAAGCATATATTATATATATATATATTATCCGTAAATTAAACAAAAGAATCTCCTTGTTCGAATTAAGAACATCAATCCTCTTTATATTTATAACATCGCCAGTACTTGCAAGTAGTAATTTGAACGGTAGAAATCAATTTCATTTCAAGGGCAAGGAGAACGGATTTGCATCTAGTACTTGCAGAAATATATGAATTAAAGAACCAACAAACACTTTATACCCAATAGTGTTTGCCAAATTCTTGACAATAAACGTGTATAAATTCCCAACAACAGGTACATCTATCCACAAACATAAATAAAGAGTTTTTTTTTTCTTTTTAAAAACTGATGACTAAATAATTTATAATCATGTGAAATTTGTGCATGAAATCTAGCAAATTATAAGTTTTAATGTAACCTAGCTAGTAATTGAATCAATGAGTGAATATGAATGTTGTAAATGATTTTTTTGGTTAAGTGAGGAAATGCTATAAACCAGTAAAGTGAAATGTTATGAAGTGATGATAGAGAAGAATATCGGAGTAGACGGAAAATAAGTGCAGTGGCGGAGCGAGAAAAAAAAAATTTGGGGGAGGGGTAGAATTAAATTATATATTTTATGACAGTAAAAGTATAAATTTTTATAATTTTTAAAGGATTAAATCAAATCTTTATCCTTTTGGGGGGGGCAAAGTGCAATTTTACCATTATTAATTTAAAATTTTATAACTTATAAAGGGTTTAAATAAAAAAAATTCTATTTTAGGTGGGCCGGTGCCCCTGCCAACCCCCTGACTCCGCCACTAATGGCAAGTGGTGATGATGGAAGCAATAAAGTCAGAGAAAGGTGAGAACTAAAATGGTTGTTGTGATTGTAGAAAGAAAGTTGTATAGAGAATTTTAGAATGCCCAAATTTGTCAAAAGTTAAAAAATCTCTAAATGAAATATTCCCATATCTATTTATAAGCCTTAGAAAGGAAGTTATTAAAGAACAATTATAAAAATAAACTAAGAATGGACGTGCTAAAAAGGTGGATAATGGAAATGGAAGAGGTTACTTGAACGTGGATAATGAGAGGTAAGTTTTATAGATCGTGGGTATAATGATGATTACATGAAAGTTAATTGCATATAAAATATTTTGGCAAGAAGGGCCTTAAGTAAAAACACACCATTTGCTCAATGAAGGAATAAGAAGGAAGCACTTGTATTTTAAAGAATTATTAAAAAGAGAACTTCTTACTTCACCAAAAAAAAAAGGAACTTCTTAATAGTATCTGTATTGAGCCTTCAAGTTATACTCTTCAAGACATCCCAAAAATGAAACTATCCAAGAATCTTGCCAACCCTTCTAAGTCTAGCATTCCCAAAGATAATTTTTCCCTAGCGGTGCTCTTGTAGTTGTAGAGAACGAAAATCCCCGGAACTACTATTAATAGAAATGTTAATAATAAAAAACAATTATGTACATTTTGCCTCCTACATGAGAATTACCTTTGTTGAAAGGGATTCTCATGAATTGGACAAAATAAAAATAATCAGACAATAATGATATAATACAAGTTGCATGCAAAGCCCAATAGTGAAACAATTTGTTCCCCCCTGCCAAGGCATTTAATGGTAATTGCTTAAGCTATTTAGGTAGGAGCAATATGTACACAATTGGGATGAAAACAACCTTCATCCAAGCAACCGGTATGTGCGCAACTGGGATGCAAGCAAGCTTCACTTAGGCGGATGACAATGTAAGCAAGTGGGATGCAAGCGAGCTTCATCCAAGCAAGTAACATGTGCGCAAGCAGGATACAAGTGAACTTCTTCCAATTGAGCGGCAATGCAAGCAAGCGTGCTTCATCTAGACGAGTAGAATGTGGGCAAGCAGGATGCAAGCGAACTTCATCCAGGTGAGCAACATGTGTGGCAATGGGATGCAAGCGAACTTTATCCAGGCAAGCAGCATGTGCGCAAACGGGTGGTACAAAGTTTAATTTAAAGTCGCTAAAACTTTTTTAAGCAATTCATTTATTATTATTCGATAGCAATATTATTGGTAATATTATCAGCCTTACTTGAGTTTTATAATTATATAATTAATATATAGGTAAATTACACTAGCAATTATCTAACTATTAGCATGTTTCTATTTCCACGTTATGGCATTTGATATTTTGATGCATTTTTATCTTATATGTTACTTAGTTATAATTTAGTGTTTTGATTATTGGTGTGAATTCTAAATGTAACATTGATAGTTAAAAATTCTATATTATGTACTAAGTTGAGCTTTGTACTAAGGAGAGTATTGTTGACTGTGGTAGTTAGCTTCCTGTATTATTTGATTTTATTCATCAAATAGCTAAATGGGAGATTGTTGAGGCAAATTGAGCTAGGAGTTGCTAAGTGGTACTTCACAGTGCCAATTGTAGATGATGGTTTAATACTTTCCTTATTTGGATTGGCAATTTAATGAAGAAAATTATTGAACTTGTTAATGTGTTGTATTATTGAAGATACTTGGTCCATCTATGGAAAATTAATCCTTGATATTTGGAGATTGGATTGGATTAGTGTGAATCAATTAAATTCTTGGAATTTAGAGATTTGATCGAGATAGTGTTGTTGATTTTGGAGAGCATATCTTCGAGTAATTTTGTTTTGATTGTTATTGATTATAGCTATTTTCAAAGAATTACTTTGTATTCACTTAGATTCTATGTTAGCAACCTGAAATTGAATATAAGTTTTGAGGGCTTGTATAAGTTTTGTAAGAGAGTTTATTTAATGCAATCTAATATGTTCAACATGGAACTATTTTGTGAGAGTGTAAATTAAATTGTAAACATTACTAATTGTTTACTATCCAAGTTCTCAGGGGAGGATTTGGAGGTGAGTGTTCTACTCTTTAGGTGCAAAAGTGAGATCTCTATACTTGGGAAGTGATAGAGTGTGAATCATTTGTTGCATTGAAGATTAAAGATGGCGGAATACTTACTAAGCTAGGCTCCACAAACATAAGAAATTGAATTGCGTAAACAAACCTCTATGTTATTTCTGTTTTGTTTGTACAAATTTTCGCGTGTCAAACCGTAGTAATCATTGTAATCTGGCACTTCTATTACATTATTCATTTTCGGTAAAAAAAAAAACAACTCAAAATAGCAACAAAATGAAATGTTATTTTGCTAGAAAAAACAAATAATATACTGGATTTTGATCATTAAATATGTTGCTTAGAATTTTTATGTTGGATTTTACTTTTCTTTTCACTCCATTAAAATGATGGTAAAATTTAAAAATGTAAAATAAGTACGTTGATGGTTTTAGTGAATTAATTAAGTTGATGGATTTGTAATATTTTAGATATTTGTTTTAAAATTTAATTAATTGTTAATGTGACATAAGGTGGATTGTCATTTGGATGGCATTAGTAAAATTAACTCTATTAATATTTTTACTCATTTTTAGGGTAATTTGACAAATAATATAAGTTCAAAAGTTAAAAAGAGTCGAAAAAATTAAATAAAAGACTAAAATAAATTTTATTTTAAAGTAGAGTGCAAAATAAATTATGCTTTTTTAAATGATTGTTGGGCAGTGGCATCATCTGTGTCTCCTTCACCTAAGCCTCAATCCAAGAAAAGCAAAACTCAACGAGAACGGTTTTTGGAAAAGCTAAGCCATGGTCCTTTAGTCTTTCTCAGGATTCCTTGCTAAATTCCACCTTCAATTCCTCTTCTTTTCTTTTTCACCTTCTTTATACCATAAATAGTCTTTGCAATAACATTGCTCATCTTTTATTAAGATGCAAGTTGAAAATTTTAGCAATTTTTTTAAAACAAATTATAAATATATAAAAAATATTTTTATGATTTTTATAAAATTTGTATGTATTTTTTAGAATTAGATTAAATTGATAGAATGTTTAAAGTTGAGAGTTAAATTTATTAAACTTTTTAGAATTAGGACTAAACTGATAGAATCTATTAATATTAGAGGATTAAATTTAGTATTATGTCAAAAAAAAAAGGCCAAGTAAACATTCCATTAATGATTTAATAAGAAAGTGATGAAAATATCAAATGTCAAAAATTAAAAAAAAAAATTTAAATTGGATGATGAAAAATAAAAGTATGTGAATAATTAGGTGGTGGGAATATATCTTAGCGTTAATATAAAATATTTGCGCAATTCTTATTTTATATATCTAAAAGCATATGTTGATTTAGATTGATTCAGATTTGGTTTAAGAACAAATATTTGAGTTTATTTTTCAACAATGGACTTTAAATACCCGTTGATTATAATATAAACCAATTGAGGTTGAAAAAGTGAACATTAACCAAGTACTAATAAGATTATATTATGAAAACAGCTGGAGCTGAGCTGAACCATACAAAAGATTGAGTTGAAGTTAAGTCAAAATGTACTTATTTCTTCAAATTTATACAAAAACACCTTACCAAGTAAATTAAAATAGAAAATGATACCCCTCCTGTATAAAAGAAATTCAGTTGAAATGTTTGTAGAATTATTAATATATTATTATTGCTATTTTCATCGTCATCACCAATCAACAATTAATTTAATTAAGCTTTACTTTTTTCATTAGGAAAATTTATAAATATATCTAAGGAAAAAACAAATTTACATTCAGCCCCCTCAACCACTAAAATATTACAAAACTCTACGTTTATTTGTTTATCAAGTTGACTTGAATACCAGCCCCACACCTGGTGCCATGTTCTCCAGCGCCGCGCCTTCACTGTGCCGGTGCTCCCCTTCGTATGTTACAATCAACATCGACGGATCATCGGTCGCTCGCTCCACGTGTTTCCTAGCGGGACACCCTCTGACCGTACTACACTTGTAATATCCCCTGAAAATAAGTCAACGCAAACTCAGATCACGACTAATCCTAGAAATGCTCTGATTTCATGATTCTCAGGACTAGGGTAGTTACCGTGGGTATGGTGAGCCCTTGATCGGTTTTTGACCGTACTTCCTCCATGAATACTCGTCTGCCGGAATGTCGGCGATCTTAGAACTGATGGCTGGAACTCTGATTACTTTTTTCACCCTGTTTTTCCTGAAATCTCAAACCAAATTCAAATCAGTTTTGATCTTGACTCTATACTTTTTCATGACTCACAAAGTGAAGCTAATTTTGAAATTTTTGAAAATCCAGAAAAAGCCTCGTATTTACCTTCGCTTTGAGCAGTGACACTTGCCGTTGCCGGAGACGTTCTCGGAGTGCTCATGTTCGCGGCACCTCTTCTTGAATGGAGCAGAGGATAGTGGCGGTTTTCCCGCGGAAACGGCCGCCGCCGGTGTCAAAAAAAGAGATGATCCTTGCTTCCCATTCGAAACGCTGCCGTCTCCGGTGATGGCAGAAGACATAAACGAAGAGTTCGACGACACGCTGAAGCTTTCTTTTGTGAACTCCAACTCAGTACTTTTAGTGTTAGAGCTAAACAAACAAGGTTTCGTAAAATCGAGAGTTAAACTCTGGGGTTGCGAAGGAACGAAACTAGCAGGAGCCGCACTTGGAGCTTCAACCGGCGCCGGATTTACGGTCAGCGGCGGTGTTTCAACCGGAGCAGGAGTTCGAGATAGAGCCTTGTGGGAATCAGTAACAGTTAGAGAAGCAGCGGATGATGACGGTGAGGAAAAGGAAGAGGAGGACTGA
Source organism: Gossypium longicalyx (assembly GCA_025698465.1). Classification (NCBI taxonomy): domain Eukaryota; kingdom Viridiplantae; phylum Streptophyta; class Magnoliopsida; order Malvales; family Malvaceae; genus Gossypium; species Gossypium longicalyx. Next base: position 82,112,030 of record CM047001.1, on the reverse strand, counting down.
ATCGGTGCACGTCTGAACCGAGCGTGACCGGTTCTATTAATTAGTGAGATGACCTTTTTGAACTTAGAGACGGTGAGATCGGCAACCTCAGCGCAGTCGAGTCGGTTAGACTGGTGAGAAAGGAGGCTAATCAGGTGCTCCATGCTCTTCATACCTTGCTTTGCAGCCTCTTGAATGGCCATCTGATCATCCATCTTAGGAAAACTCATCAGATCCACCGCCATTTTCACGAAAAACAACGACGACGACCAAAGGAAACTAAGCAAGTTGAGAGGTCAACAAAACATTGAAGCCTGGCGAAAAGTAGAAGCGTTGAAAGGTGAAGGGGAGGTGGAAGGTGAAGGAAAGGGGGTGATATAAGGGCTAGGGCCGGCTAAAGGATGACCAGATGACCGGGTAAAAAGGGGATTTCAATCCGATGGCCTCGATTGATTTGAAAATTTCCATGAGAGAGAGAGTTGAATAAAGATAAAAGAAATCGGTGGGTGGTGGGCGCCAGCGCAGAGGGAATATGAGGTAAGATTTGGTTTTTGTTTTGGTCCAAAGGAAGAGGGTAGATTTGAAATTTCCGTTGAATAAACAACGTTGACGAGACTATAACAAAACAAACAATGCGCTGTTACAGATCAAAGTCAAAGTAACAATAGTAGCGGTTCATTTTCAATTCAAAATAATAATAATAATGGTAAACTACCCCCAATGACTAAATTATTAATAATTATTAAATTATTTAAAAATTTTATGTAAGTCAGTAAACTGTTAAGTTTCTTTTTTTAAAAGTCTAATTAGTGAGTTTTAAGCGATAATTTAACGACCAGTACAGTGGATTAGTATCCATCGACAATTAGAATCACACACCTTAGGTCCAAGCCCATCTAGTGATTAGTGTTGCAGATAGGAGAAGAAAATTATTTGGATTTGTTCATAGATTCGTGACGTATAAAAAAGTTAAACTATAGAAGAGAAAAGAAATAAGAATTTTCGATTGGTGTGAGATACAAACAGAAAATGTCATAGAACAATAATTTTAACATTTCAATGACTTATATGAAATCTTTCAAATAATTTAAAAATTATTTTATAATTTTTTAAAATTAAATAATTAAAATATAAATTTATTAATAATTTAATAATTGGAATCTACCTAATAGCGGTTCAAAGTTATGTATGGATTTATGTTATTTTTATATTTTGGTCTATCTTTTTCATTTTTGCAAATTTAACGCTTAATGGTTTGACCGTTTGATTAAATTTGAAAAAGTGATGATAGTGCAGTAACTCTTTTTATTAGAAAGTCAATTTTATTTTTTAAATTAAAATGCCATTTATTCAAATTAAACACATGGGTTCGGTGCTATTCAACTTTAACTTTTTGAAAGAAACCAAGTAACTTCAACTTTAAACCATTTTCTAAAACAGTTATTAATAAAATCTTATTTTTAATTATTGTTTTTAAGTTTTGTTCGGCAAATTTATTTATTAGGCTCAATTGCACGTAATGTTCGCGAACTATGAGTCGTATTTTAATTTAATTTTAAATTTATCATTGTAACATATTTAAAACACAAAAATTAAAATTTAAACACTTATATCCTTCAATGTATGAACAATTTGAATTTTACATTTTAAAAAAAGAATATTATACACAACAGTTCTTTTTTAATAGGTTAGATTCAAGTTTTAAAATGTATCTATATTAAATTTGGAATAATATTTAACATCCAAATTGATAAAAAAAAATTATTTGATATAATATTAATAATTGAAAGATTTTAATTAAAATATTTGAAAATCGGTTTAGAATATAAATTATAATTTAAAGATGTTTGGCGCAAATAATAGAAGATTTTTGTGTCGGCAGTCAATGTTTAAAAAAAAAAAAGAGTTGTGAATTTATTTATAAATATTAATTAATATAGTTAAAAATTATGAAATTTTTGGGGGAACGACATGCACAGTAAAAGATGGAATGAAAGCTGACTAAAGTGGGGATCACGTGGAATCATTTCCTTTTTTTAACTCAAAGCTGTTGACCAACTTTTTTTATTTTTCTGGGTCAATTTTTCTCTTCAATGTAACCGGGTGATACCGGTAATTCCCTCCTAAACCGTTCGATTATCTTTGAATTATCCAACGGTTGTTAGCTCACGAATGAGTTTTTAATAAATTAGTACGACTTTAGTTAATTTTTCTAGAACTTCGAAGTGCGACGACTTTTGGAGCGCAAAACGTGGCATATTTTTAGTGACTCGTCAAAATTTATGAAGAAAGCGAGTCTATCATTTTTTTTAGGGTCAACTTTCTTTTTAAAAGAAATTAATCACCTTGTTTATTTTGAAAAATAAATTACATCAAATAATTGATAAAATAAGGAGTGGAAGTCAGTTTTGTGCCTTTGTTCTATTTATAGGGCCATGTAATTTGTGCAATATTAAAACTTAAATGAAAGTTTTTACTTGTTGCTATATTCAATCTTGCTTGAAGTACATATTTGTATGTCATATAGAGATAGAAGAATCAGTAGTATTTTGGGGCATCACTCTTGATTGAAGATATTGTCTTGGTGCAGACTAAAGAGATTGTCCGAGCTCGCTTAAGAGGAAGACCAATAAATAGAACTAATCCTGTTAATGCTTTACTTTGTGCTTGTTGAAGTATTATTGGTTAATTTTTTTGTAAAACTTAAAGTTAATGTATAGTGTTTTTTGTTCTTTTGTAGCAGTTTAACTGCATTATTGGATTAATGAATTACATCATTCATCTAAAAAAATAGTATAGAGTAGAATTTGATCTAAACATTATATTAATACATTTTATGTTTGTCCAAGCTCCACCCAGTTTGAAATATAAGTTTTCAATTTTGCTCAAATCCACCCATATTTTTAAATGACTGACCCAAGCTTATTTTAGGTCCCTTCCTATATATATTTTTAAATTTGTTAAAATATATATTTATGTTAATTTTATTTAACATTTTACATTATAAGAGTATTATAAATTTAATATAAATTTATTTTTTATGTTATAAATTACATAATATAAAGTATTACAAACTTTAAAAATGGGACTCTCTTGAATTATATTTTAAACTGGTCTAATTTTTTTCACAAACCCATTTTTACACTTAATATTTTTGCCTAAATCCTCTCAAATTTCAAGCATGCCTTCGGTCCTAGGCGATAGCTCGACCTATAAATAGGTCTAGTATAGGGGCTCTCTATCAAAAATTAGATTACATTTTATCCTATTTATTGGACTAATTAACCTTTATATATCAAATTAAAAAACAAACTAATTATTTCTATTAAAAATCTCATCTATTTTTACTCAAACATACTTTTACCTCATATTATTTAATAAAATTAATGGCAAAAAAGTTTTATGTTGCGATTAAAAACACATGAACGATTAAATTATAATAGAGGGTTAAGTAAACGAAAAATATATAATATAAATAACTATAGGATTTGACGTTAAAAAGGAAATAATCGTATTAAAATTGCTCTCTTGAAAAACAATTTTTATATCATTGACAAATGCTTATTTTCAAAAATCAAGTCGGTCAATAAAAAATAAAGTAAAAATTTTCAAACATTTTTAAATAAAAAAATGAAAAACAACTTGTGAGGAATAGCATCATCAAAGCTCTTCCACCCATTAAAGTCAAACAAATTGTTTTTATTTATTGAATTAAAAACAATTAAATGGATCCGCGTGGGGATTTGATTGTGGTTAAATATGTTAGGGTCAACCAAAAAAAAAAAAAAAAAAGGAGATTCCCAAATATGGGTTTGGGGTATTATTGCTAATAAACAAATCCAAACAACATTTGTCAACTTCTTCCATTGCCATGTCTTAATAAAAGAATCATGACAGATAGAGATGGCAATCTCAATACTATTTTAATACTGTGTATATAAAATAAAAGGCAAACTATTAATATTCTCTTTTTCATCACTCAATTATCGATGTTTTTATTTGCTGATAAAAAAATTTAAATTAAATAATTATTTTTTTATCAATTTTAGACCTAACTATTAATTTAATTCTTCCTAAAATAAATGAGGAAAAACCAGAGATTTGGAGTTTGGATATAGGATAAAGCTACTCAAAGTAGTTCTTTATCAACTTTGATGGTCTCTTTGTGTGTTCGGATCGCAGCATGCATGGGGGGAACCACGAGTGCTTTGTGTTTTTTATTGATGAAGCTTATACAATTAAATCGGTTCATAGGTTGAGTAATTTACTTAATTTAATTTGGATTAGATTTTTACAAACGATAATTAGCTAAAACTTATTTGATTTTGTTTATCTCTATCATGTAGGCAAGTATAATACCAACTTCTATTAAGAGTTACTGTACATATAAAATTAGAGTTAAATAACACTTATTGATAATTTCAAAAAAGAGTACAATCTCTAAAAATTTTCATGATTACAAAAGAAATCTCTTTTGATTCTTCTATCTAATTGAGTTTCGATTCAAGAGTTATCTAAACTTGATCTCGGATGAATACAGATTGCTTCAAGTATCATGATAGCTTGTTCTTAAATTAAGTTAAACCTCTTTTATTCAATTGAATCAAATCAAAAATGCAATTTTTTTCAAAAACGATATTTGCCTCCTTTCCTTGATTCAAGTTTGCTTATGCACAAAGCGAATGAGCAAGCATAATTTTGCTTATTCAAGCACTAGGTCCTCTTCGAAGCCAACAGGCAAAAACTTAGGGTGCACCACTCTTCAACGTAATGACACTCCAAGAGAATAAATTTTTACTTATGTTTCGAACATTAACATATTTATATAATATTTTACTGTATATGAAAGAGATTTTTCTTACTAATTCCTATATCACCTGTAAAATGCATGACATGAGAGCCATATGCAGTCCTCCTTTTCACCTCTAAAATTTCAATCGTGAAATTGTTTGGTTTTTAGCATCATGCTGAACAAAGAAGTCATTGGCACTGGAGTTTGATGTCCAAGGGACTTAGACCTCCCATTTTCTGTATAGGAAAATGACATTTAAGACATTTTTATTTTTTGATGGAAACAATTGATGCACACATAGGTTTTAAAAAGCCTTACGAGTTGTTATAGCTGATGGAAAGTCTCCTTCCGCGGATTAGGTATGTCGCTTTACATTAAAATACGTGCCAATAGATGCAACTAAAAAAAATAAAACAAAAGCTAATTTCCTTAGATCTCCTAATTTGATATTAAAAGAACAAGAATATATCCACCTATTGTTGTTTTGATTAAATTTAACAAGATGGAGACATGAAATCAACTGAAGATGCTATTTATGTACAACTCTCTAAACAAGCTTCAACTTCAAAAACTTGGCAGATTAATGATCCAAAGATAAATGAAAAGGTCCTCTGGATGCGAGTGGTCATCAACTGTTACTGGGTTTATGAGGAAATGAATAGCATTGGTAAGATAATACCCAAAAATGATGATATAGTCTCACGGTGATGACGAAATTGTAAGGATTATTTTTGAATGCCCAACTTCGATAAACAGTTTTCATATTAGCTTGGCCTATTGTTCATTCTAATTTCCAATTTTCCTTCTTCAAATTAGTTGTAAATATGATCCAATCGAGGCGTAGTTCTGTTTAGGAGAGAATGCACAATACCTGGACTACTTGCTATACAACCAAACATGGCCATGTGTGCTTAAACAAAAAATTGAATGGGAACTAACAATTACTCATGCGCTTCTATGAATGAATCTTATTTCGTTTGTTTGACCAGTAGAATTTCCACACTTGATACACTTGCTTCTTGATTAATTCCATTCCATGCTTGTGATGCTGCTAATTTCTATTTCCAATGCTTACAAGGGATCTAGTGCTTTTATCATTTCCATCGCTTCCATTCTTTTTGCCTTTTTTAATTGTCCATCTATGCTTCATTTTGCTGCTATTGTTTTCTGAAATGATAGATGGTTGAATCGGTAGCATTTATTTAACATAATATCCTCTTTTGTTTTTTATTTACCTAAATCGATATCAATGTTATTGATTTGTGAAATTGTTAGTTAAATCAAAATTTCATACTTATGATTGTATAAAATTAAAGTTTATGTATTACCTCGCACATTAAACTAAAAATTAAATGTAGTTTTGAATTTATCCCTACATTAATATATTAAAAACCCTTATTAATAATTATTTATTACAACAGTTATGAAATTATATTTGATGCATTGAAGTTGCATAAAAAGCATCAACAAATTAAATAATGAAACATCATAAAAAAGCTAATTTCACTTAGCTTTATTTCTAATAATGTGGCATAATTTAGTTTATTGATCATAATGCATAGAATTATAATACATCATCAATGCATCAAATATATATATTTTTAATATAATCACATGGTACTCATCCGTTTTACGGCGACATAATGATGGCATTAAAATCCCATAGTTGTTGATGTCAAAAGTTTGGTAGAAATTAAAGAAATTAAAATTGAAAAGTGTTGAAATTTGATTGGAAATTGAATATAAAATGATGAAACTGAAATAAAATGAAAGTGTAGAATTTTCTACACCCTTTGGAGAGTGAAACGGAATCAAGCATCAGCCGAAGAAATAAATAAATAAAATGGAAAGAAAGGAAAAGAAAGAAAAAAAAAAGGAAGGAAAATTTTTCATGCATTTTTCTTGATTTTTTATATAAAACCACAGTCTAATTTCATATTCTGGAGTGCTATGGAAATATTTTCCATCATAGAAACTACTTAGATGAAGAAGAAAGTGAATGAAATGCATAGGAAAGTGAAGAAATAAGTAAGTACTTAATTGAATTCAAGATTGTTTATTTTAATTTGAATATTTGAATTTTAAAATAAAATAATTAAATAAGATATAGTTATGATTATTGAATAAGTATTTTGAATTTAGTAGTCAATAAGACGTGTTAGTAATATAATAAATAATAAAATGATAATTTAGTAATTAGTGAATTTCATGAAACTATGGATTAATTTTATAAAGAGTGAAAAGTTATTTATTTATCATTAACTGATAAGTGAATAGATATAGGCATCATAGTGAAATTGTTGTTGAGAGGACTAAATTGAATAGATTGTAAAATTTGACATGTGAATAAATATTACAATAAAAGGTTTAAATAAAATGTTAAGTGATAGTAAATTAAGTGAAAAGTGATATTGAAGTGTTATATTAGTGAATAATGAATCTAAGGATTAAATTGTAAAATGTTCAAAACATACTACGTGAGTTAAAATAGTGAAATAAAATATTTAAATGAAGTGTTATATGAAAGTAAAGTGCTTAATGAAAGTAAGTTGAAATCAAAAGTATAAATTATTGTGAATATGTGATATGTTTGTGTTATGTGAATTTATGAAATGAAAGTATAATGTATGTGTTTATATGATTCGAGTGATTGTGCAATATGACAATTATGTGTTTTTGTGAATTATGTGCAAAGTGCAAAATGTGTTATAAAGTGATATATGTGATATGTAAAGTATGTTATGTGAAACTGAACATGGGAATATGTGAAATGAAAATATTACATATATGCTTATGTGACTTAAAATGAATGAGTAAAGTGTTATTTGGATAAATGCCTTAGTGAACTCAGGTGATATGTAATATGTGTTAATGAAATGATTTTGGGTTGGGAGTTCAGATGGGAATCAAGCTAGTGTTTCGGGGGGTTCGAAAGGGATTAGGAAAGGAGAAATGGTTATGTGTTTATCGGATTTCCTGTTATTGGAGTTATATTATAGGCTGGGAGTTTATGTTTGGCTTGGATCACTGCAATGTCTCAAAATTATTGAACTCCTTTGAGATTAATTATAGACTGCAAAAGTGAAATGTGAAAGTAAAAATGTTTTAGTGATATATGCGTTTCAATGATACATGTGAACTAATTAGTAAATGAAATATGTAAATTAAGTGTGATGTTATGTTTGTGATATAAAAAATATTTTTGATATGTTAATGTGAAAGTTGATTAGTGACTATATGTGTTAAAGTAAAAACTATAAATTATAAAATTAATTTAAATGATTTTATGTTTTGAAAAATAAACTAAAAGTTTAAGTATATTAATGAAAGAAACTGTGTGAATAAATGTTAATAAAAAATAAATTAAATTGTAAATATATAAAAATGGTAAAATTGAATTCAATTGAGTACTTACTAAGCTATTTTAAAACGCGTAGATAAAAGATAAAGTTAGAGATAAATCGAGGATTGTAATGCCAATTTGGATTGCATCACTCAATAAGATCCAAAGACAAGTTTTGGTATATAAATTTTGGAATTTAGAATGACATGTACTTAAGTTTAAATATAGTATTTGTACGTAAGTACTAGTGAAAATACTTGATAAATTTTTGAATATTATGTTAGCTCATTGACTTGGTCAATTTAGTAACTCGATGACTAAGTACCCCTTTGGATGGGAGATGTGGTGCGTTTAACTTACTTTTTATCTCATGCTACAATATCACTACAGTATTTAATATCACTGTCACTATTGTTTTTACACTAATTGCAGATAAATGCAACACTAAATGTGACACCTATTACTCAGGTTATTGGTTTAACTCGGGTGAGAGGTGTTACACAAAGTTATTGTAGTCTTCATATATTTTGAATTTAATCTCCATATTTATATTTTTTAAGAATTTAGTCATTCTGCTTTTTGAATTTAAAAATTTAGGTCCATTTGTTAATATTGTTAAAATTCTTTTATTAAATTTGTTGGTGTGGAATTTTGAAATAATAAAAAAACTGAGTTGGTATCCATGTAACAAAAAAAAAAACATTGTAATAAACTTGAATTTAATAAAGAGTTTTAATGGTGCTAACACTTCTTAAAAATTCACTTAATCAATTTAATTAGAATAAAGTATTTAGACTAACTAATGGCATTATAAAAATTGAGGTATCAAATTATGTCAAAATTAAAGTATATGGATTAAATATAAAATTTTAGCAAAATATAGGGATCAAATTGAAATTTAACCATTCTTCAAATCAAAGTAGAGAGTTTGGAATTGAAATTTACCCATTATGCTCAAAATTGAATGTCTCTTCAAATCAAAGCCCTATTCTATAATAGACCAAACAGAACACTGAAATGGAGCAGTACCATCGGCCCACATGAAAAAAATGGAGCAGTACCATCGGCCCACATGAAAAAAATTGAGCGTAAATTAATCCTTGTCGCCATTGGTTTCCACTCCAAATCCAAAATACAAAAACATGTGAAAATTTGCGGAATCAGACATTTCACCAGCACAGGATTTTGAGAAGTTTGCGTTAGATCCAAGTGATAACCAAAAAAACCAACACCAACAAACCATACGTACGCTACACAAATGCACCCTCGCCAATACTAAATAGCAATATCCACCCTCCTTCACGGCGCCACATTTTATCAGCCAGATCTCGCCATTTCCAGGTATTTCAATATCGCAATCTTTTCTCCATTTTCTTTTTTCATCGTCAATCGAATTCGCTTTTCTGTAATCCTTTACGGTAATAGGATTGGAACCTTATTGAGACAGGATAAAATTGTTTGAAAACCAAAAGCAATTTAAGTTATTCGAATCTTCAATTGACACATGGTTTTGACACTGCAGCTGTTGGTTTCATATATATATATATATATATATATATATGACGATATTTATTTTTCTATTTTTATTAATTTGCGTTTGTTTGTTTGTTTGTTGTGGACGTGGTTAATGGGGGAAGATCCTGATGATGGTTGAGACTCGGTTTTGATTTCTAAAAGGATCAGAGTGGGGGGCAAAATTGGAGCGGATCGGATGGAGAAGAATAAGAACCGTACTGATCTGCTCACTGCCGGACGGAAAAAGGTTTCCCTTTTATTTTACTCTTTTCATATTTGATTAGGGGTAGTTTGGCCAGTTGCCTCTTTTCTTCCCAGCATGCTCTGGTTGTTGTTTTCAACGATTTTTTTTTCTTGAGGCCTGTAGTTTTTTAATGCCTGCTTATCGTTTACCTACATGGTGTTTCTTATGTCATTACTGATTTCTGATGTTCTTCAGTACCATGTTTACTTCTTTTGTTGAAGAATCAAATATGTCTAGGTATTCTGAACCTTAAGTAGAATATTGAACTTTAGCTGTTTTAATTTCCTTCACTTCACTGAAGTAAAATTTTAATTATTATTATTTTTGTTTCCCTTATAAGAAATGTCTGAGCTCATTTTTTTAGGTAATAGGATTGATTAGCACTTAATTTTATGTCATCTTTTGTCAGCTTCAACAATTTCGTCAGAAAAAGGATGGTAAAGGAAGTAGCAGTAAAGGAAAATCTTCTAAAAAATCTAAAAAACCTGAGCAGCATGGATCTGATAGTGATGCAACAAACCCGGTTGCCAAACAAACAGCCTTGCTGCAGGTTTCTGAAGGGGAAACCACAGCTGGTGACTCAACAGTGTCACAGTCTGCTGAGAAGAGTTCATTGCCTTCTGTGCCCGATACTGCAGCATTTGTTTCACCAGTAGAGTCTATTGTGTCTGAGGAGACAGGTAACACCGAGACTCTAGCAGCCCATAATGCTGGATTACCCGCTGAGGTGGTCACACTTGTTGATTTTTCAGTCCCAAATGGAGAGCAAAGTACTCAGACTGTTGATAGTATGACGAGCACAGAAATACGTTCCTCAAGAAGAGATATCCCAGTTTTGGAGGGGGAAATAAAGCATTATAATGTGCCACATCCTTCTGCTTCAGTTGATACCAAAGAGGGGACAGTAGTGAACAAGGAAATGGAGCAAAATTCACTGCTTTCAGCAGATGATTTGCCTGATAACTACTTGTCTCAAGCAAGGGGAGATCAGATAACAGATGTAGGTTGTGCTCTCCTCCTCTTGATTTTAGTTTTCTTTCCCTCTAATTCTCTTTGTTAGGGGATTGCATTGGGCAAAATTAGGATTAGTTATGTATGTATTTGATGTATAATTAAGTTCTCATTTGTTGCTGGGTAGGTGCAATGCAGGAAACTGATGGTTTGGGGATGAACCAGCTTGATAGAGGTGGTGAAACAAAGTTTGAAGTCGATGGTAGGCTTACTTTGTCTGAGCACGGTGAATGTGATGAACCTCTTGAAGGGGCTACTCCAGGAGTAACTAGCATGGAGGGGGCATCCAATGAGACAGAGGAGGCCATCAGCAGAGATGCTAGCATTGTATCTACTGGGGCATCTAGCAGTTCCTGGGCAGATGGAAGTTTGGCTGCTAGTTCTCAATTGACAAATGAACACGCCCCAGATGTAATACCCTATTCACCTGCCAAAGAAGAACAAGAAATGTGTCCTTCATTTTCTGATTACGGTGAGGGCAAGAGTTTAGAAGGAAATCAACAATACTTACCGGAGGTCTCCTTTGTGTCTGAAGATCTAGGTCATGAAAGATCTCTTCAGATGACAGGATTGATTTCATCAAATCTGATTCTGTCTCTTGCCAGAGGTGTTACTACAGTCAAACTCTCTCAGCTAGTAGAGGCGATGAGAAGTCTTGATGAAGATGAATATAGGCTTTTGCTGAACTCTCACGAATCGGTTTCCCTTGAAATAATTGGGACCGATAATCTATCACCTTCCTACCATCCAGATATATTCGAGAAATTAAAAGAGGAGTTGTATCTCACAAGTTTTTCAAAAGATATATTTTTCTTAAAGCTTTCTGAGCAGTCAGATCTGCATATGGAATCTGAACGGCATTGTCATCAGCTTCTTGATGAAATATCTCTTCTTCATTCTTCCATCAACAAGGTTCATGAGACGAATGCCTGCCTTGGAGAAGAGCTAGCACAATGTAGGTCTGAACTCCAGATTTCTGGAAGTAGAAGGGAGGAGTTGCAGAACGAACTTAATACTGCTTTGTTGCAAATTGAGGAATTTTCTTCTAGAGCAAATGAGTTGCAGAGCAGCCTGGTAAGGTCACAAGAGGATTTATCCAGCCTTTTTTCTGAATTGTCTGAGTACAAGAATCAGGTGGCCACTTTACAGGCAGATAATGTGAACTTGAATAGGACCGTTTATTCTCTGACTGATGAGAGAAGCACACTTGCACAGGAAAAGGAATCTTCTCTCCTTGAGAATGAAAAACTGTTACTGGAGTTAGCTAGATACAAGGACTTGGTGATCACTTCCCAGGTGGAGAGTGAGCAGTTAAACATGAATCTTGCTTCGCTGACAGAGGAGAGAAAGGCACTTGTGGATGAGAAAATGTTGTCCCTTCAGGAAAATGAGAAGCTACGGACAGAATTAGCTGATTGCAAAAGCTTGATTTCAGCTTTACAGGTGGAACATTCTAATATAATCAATCTTGCTATAATGTCGGAAGAAAGAATAAAGCTTGAAGAAGAGAAGGAGTTGCTTTCACAAGGGAAAGAGAAAGCTGCTCTTGATTTGGAAGAGTGTAAAGATTTGTTGGCTTCTTTACAACTTGAAAAATCCAAATTGAATGGTGAACTTGCTTTTGTTACAGAGGAGAGAAAGAAGCTTGAGGAGGACAATGATTATTTCATCCATGAGAATGAGAGACTTGCTTCTGAGCTCCTTGTTCTTCAAGAGCAGTTAACTAGACAGAATGGGGAACAGATGCAACTTGAGGCTGAACTAAAAGTATTAACAGTACGCCTAGAGAAGCTAATGGAGGAAAATAGTTTCCTCAATGCCAGTTTGGATGTGCATAAGGCCAAGTTAGTGGAAACTGATAGTAGGGGAAACCAGAATATTGAAGCCGGGAGTCAAGTAAAAGGTCTGGGTGTGAGTAGGGAGGTCCTTGAAAATGCTGCTGACTATGAACCTTCCTGCCTCATACCTTTGAAGCAGGATCCTGACGAATCTACTGTGGTGTCGGAGAAACCTGGACCTAATGATGTTGTTGGTGGGTCATCACTTGTGCTGCTTGAACAGGAAGTCTTTGATGATTCTTCTGGTTTTCTAGTCCTGAAGGGACACTTGAAGGAGGCTGAGAGAATATTGCAAAACCTTGAAATGAAAATTGAACAGATGCACTCTCATTCAGTCTCATTACAGCACTCCATCGGTAAATCAGCTGCACCAGGAGTATCAAATCTAACTAAAGCCTCTGAACCACAGGTGCATCATGATGAACCTGAGGTTGAGAGGAGAGATTTGCCTGAATATCAGTTACTGGGAGACCTGTTTAATTCAACTAAAGAGGTAACAGAAAATTTAAGAGCTGTGCTTAAGCTCTTGGGTCAAGATGCTGATGATGCCAGTTTTCTTTATAGAGGAGAGAGGGATTGTAGAAAATCTGCTAATTTCACATTTCAAGAGCACAGGGTTCTACATGAAACTTTGAAGGAATACAGTGACATTCTCCACGCATCCAACATTGAACTGGGGGTTTTGTATGAAGCTTCTAAGCAACATGCTTATGGCATTGAAACTAAGTACAATGAACTTAAGGTTCTCCATGAAGCTCTAAAGCAGCAAGAAAGTAGCCTCAGTTCGGAAAATGCTGAGCTTGGCAAGAAGTTGAGTGAGTATCAGTTGAAACTTACTGAAATGCAGCGTCAATTCTCTGATTTAAAGCAAAGGTCAGATGATACTACTTCTGCTTTAAATCAACAGTTCAAAAATTCGCAGAAGGAAGCAGCTGAGAGGGATTTGATGCCTGAACTAGAATCGAGATCTATGGTTACTCAGATTGTGGAGACAGTCAGGAGACTTGATTTGTCTGTTGGGCAAGTTTCCAACTTCAGCTTCTCAGATAACAGCAGTGATATCTCAGATCTGAATAGCCAGCTTGCTATTTCTGTTGATTCTGCCATTAACAATATCCGAGAGCTACAAGAGCAACTAGAAATTGCTCATGCAGGACATGATGCAATATTGAATTCATACAAAGAAGTAGATGAGAAGTATAATGATTTGCATAGGAATAATGAATTCATGGTAGGGATGCTACATGAATTGTACAATGATCTGAAGAAACTTGTGGTTGATTCATGCGTTTTGGTGGGTGAGCCTGAAATGAATACGCAAGTTGAGAAGCTGCCTGATCCCTTAGACTACAGCAAGTATAAGATCCTCATTGAACAACTGGAGAATGTTTTGGGTGAAAGGCTCCAGCTCCAGTCTGTTAATGACCAGCTGAATTTAGAAATGATGAATAGGACAAGAGACGGTGTGGAAATGAGCAGAGAATGCCTTCATTCTAATGCCATTCAAAAGCTTATTGAACAGGTTGAGAATGTTGTAAAACTGGACGACTCTGAGACTGACTCAGATAGAACTCCTGGTTCCCACCTTGAATTGTTAGTTTGTTTGCTTGTCAAGAAATACAAAGACATTGATCAACAGGTGAGTAATCGTGGAGAGGATCTTGGATCTAAGATGTTTGGGTTGACAGAAGTAGAGGAAAAGATACATCAGTTAGATGCCTTGAGACTTCAGCAGGAATTTGAAATCCTCACTCTGAAAGAAAGTTTGCGCCAGAAAGAAGAAGCCCTTCAGACTGCACATTCTGAGTTACTGAAAAAAGTAAGTGAAATTGAACAGTCAGAACAGCGGGTATCTTCTGTTAGGGAGAAGCTTAGTATTGCTGTGGCAAAGGGGAAAGGTTTGGTGGTGCAGCGTGATGGTCTTAAGCAGTCACTTGCAGAGACATCTGCTGAACTGGAGAGACTCTCACAGGAATTACAGGTAAAAGATGCCCAGCTTCAGGAGTTAGAAATAAAACTGAAGACTTACTCGGAGGCAGGTGAGCGTGTGGAAGCTTTGGAATCTGAACTTTCATACATTCGCAATTCAGCTACTGCATTAAGAGAATCATTTCTTCTCAAAGACTCTGTACTGCAGAGAATTGAAGAGATTTTAGAAGACTTAGACCTGCCTGAGCATTTCCATTCTAGAGATATCATTGAAAAGGTTGATTGGTTAGCAAGGTCCACCACTGATAATTCTTTGCCTGCCCCAGATTGGGAGCAGAAAAGTTCTGTTGGAGGCTCCTACTCTGATGCGGGTTTTGTCGCTGTTGATACCTGGAAAGAAGATGCACAACCAACTTTAACTTCAGGGGATGACTGGAGAAGAAAATATGAGGACCTTCAGAGCAAGTTTTATGGGTTGGCAGAACAAAATGAAATGCTTGAACAGTCCTTGATGGAAAGAAACCACTTGGTGCAAAGATGGGAGGAACTTTTGGGCAGAATTGATATGCCTTCACTGATGCAGTCCATGGAACCCGAGGAAAGGATTGAATGGCTAGGTGGGGCACTTTCAGAGGCTAATCATGATAAAAATTCTTTGCAGAAGAAGATTGATGACCTTCAAAATTATTTTGGGTCAGTAGCTGCTGATTTTGAAGAGTCTGAAAAGAGAATATCAGATCTTGAGTCAGACCTTCAATCAGTTGCCCTTGAGAGGGAGCACCTTTCTGAAAGATTGGATGCTTTGACGTCTGATAATCAAAACCTTGCAGCAAAGGCAACTCAATTTGAAGTTGAGAATG
The DNA here is from genome assembly GCA_025698465.1 of Gossypium longicalyx. Taxonomy (NCBI): domain Eukaryota; kingdom Viridiplantae; phylum Streptophyta; class Magnoliopsida; order Malvales; family Malvaceae; genus Gossypium; species Gossypium longicalyx. Next base: position 82,096,519 of record CM047001.1, on the reverse strand, counting down.
AAAAACTTCAGATTAAAGTTAGTGGTTTGAAGGAAGAATTGGATAAGAGGATTGAGGAAGAGGAGGAGAATCTTCTCAAGATGGAGGGTGAAATAAGGAGATTGCAGTACTTGGTTTGTGATGTGTTACAGGATCCTGAAGCAAAAGATTTGGGTTCTGGTGACAGTAGTACTGCATCCTTAGAAGGATTACTGAAGAAGCTTATAGAGAATTACACTAATCTCAAGTCTGTGAATCCTGAACCTGTGGATATTGAAATCGACCAGACCAAGCTGTGTGATCAAACCCTTGATCAGGCTGGAAGCAGAGATGCTCTAACTAGCCAGGAGGATGTAGCTTCTTTGAAAAAAGAACTGGAGGAACTGCAGCATGACTTGATGCAAGTGAAAGAGGAAAGAGATGAATACTTCGGAAAGCATCAATCTTTTCTTCATGAAGTTCAAGCACTTGAAAGGAAAGGAGAGGAGTTGCAAGGGCTACTTAATCAAGAAGAGCAGAAGTCAGCTTCTGTGAGAGAAAAGTTAAATGTTGCTGTTAGAAAAGGGAAATCTTTGGTGCAACAACGGGACAGTCTGAAGAAAACAATTGAAGAGATGAATGCTGAGCTGGAGCGCTTGAAATCTGAGCTTAGCAACCAGGAAAATGCTCTGGCTGATTATGAACTAAAGATGAGGGACTTCTCCACTTACCCCAAAAGAGTAGAAGCCTTAGAAGCTGACAATTTGTTCTTGAGGAATCATTTGACAGAAACAGAACGCATGTTGGAGGAGAAAAGACATACTTTAAATGGGATATTAGATGCAATAGCTGACATTGATGCTGGTGTTGAAATTGATACCTTTGATCCAGTGGAGAAGTTGGGACAAATTGGGAAAGTGTACCATGATTTGCATTCCTCTGTGTCATCTTCTAAACAAGAGTTGCAGAAGTCCAAGAGAGCTGCAGAGCTACTGCTTGCAGAGTTGAATGAAGTTCAAGAGAGAAACGATGGTCTTGAGGAAGATCTAGCCAAAATTTCGGTTGAGCTTACAGAAGTCATGAAGGATAGGGAGGTGGCAGAGGCTGCAAAACTTGAAGTTCTTTCACGGCTCGAAGAGTTATCTACAGTTCACTCTGAAGGAAAAAGAAAACAGTATTCCGAATTAATGATGCTACAATCCTGTGTGAATGAAGTCACAAAGGGCTTCAATGATATTCAAAATCTACTTTACAGTGCTTTTATGAAGGACTTGGAATTTTTGCAAAATTTGGAGGTTAACATTAAGTTGTGCTTGGAAGGGGATGATGCCCAAGATGTGGCTGGCTTGCCATACAGTATCTCCAGTGATTTAGAGGACAAGGTAATGTTTTTCATGGCCTGTCTTTTGTTTGTGCATTGGCTGCTTTTTTTTTTTTTTGGTAAATCTAGTGGTTTGCCTTTCATGTTTTCTTTTGTATTTTCCTTCTGCAACCTGTTGATAATTATGCTTGCTGTGTTGCCACCATAAATATATTTTATTTCTTTGAGTTGCATGCAAGTCATCTATATTGAGCAAAAACTTTTGATTGGCCAAAAGAAAAAACCCTGAAAACCTCGTCTGTTTCTTGGGGTATTCTCTCCAAATGGATTGTTATTCTAATTGTTTCTTGGTTTCCTCTTCAGGTGAACTTTCAATCCACAGATACTTCATCAATTGCCAATATACAGGAACCTGTGGATGACAATGCTATAGTTGAAGTTTGCAGTTCAATCTGGCATCACCTGCAGGATTTGACAACTGAAATTACTGCACTCAAAGAAAAGTTCATTGGGTGCTCAAAATCATTGCATGAACAAGGTTACAGTCTATGGAATGTAGTGGGAATCTTGCATAGAGAGAGAAATTCTCAGAAAGAATCTTTTGAAGCTATGAGGAGGAATATTATGCATTTAGAATCAATTGGGAAAGAGAACGACATGGAGATAGTTGTCTTGAGAAGGAATGTTGCCTTGCTTTATGAAGCTTGTGCTAATTTGGTCTTGGAAATTGAAAATGGAAAAGCCGAGCTGTTAGGAAATAGTTCAACTACTGCAGATCTGGAATTAGCTGGAGCACTTGCACTTGGCGGACAAAACAGAGTTTTGTCTGAGGAACAAATCAAGACTATGGCTGATAAACTTTTATCAACAATGAAAGATTTTTTGAGCATGAAATATCAAATTGCTGAAGGAAGCCAAAGGGAGATGAAAATTACTGTAGAAAATTTACGGAAAGAGCTTCAGGAGAAGGACATCCAAAAAGATCAGATATGCGCAGAGCTTGTTGGTCAAATTAAGTTAGCTGAAGCTGCTGCCATGAATTACTCACGAGATCTTCAATCTTCAAAAACACTGGTGCATGATTTGGAAAAAGAACTGGAAGTGGTGAAGGAAGAAAATAAGTCATTGCAGCAGAGAGTAAAAGAACTGCAGGATGTGCAAGCCAACTCAGTGGAATTGCATTATAGGGTCAAATCACTGACAGATGTGTTATCATCCAAAGACCAAGGTATGTGTATTGGTTGAATCCTACTTTGTTTTACATATAGTTGTGTTTGTGTGTATTAGAGTTGGGATCCTTATTTGTGAATGCTATTTGCTGACAGAAATCGAGGCCCTTATGCAAGCACTTGATGAGGAGGAGGTCCAAATGGAAGAGTTGACAAAAAAGAATGAGGAACTAGAAAAAGTCCTGCGACAGAAGAACATAGATTTAGAGAACCTTGAAGCTTCTCATGGGAAGGTTGTGAAAAAGCTTTCCATCACTGTGAGCAAGTTTGATGAGCTTCGTGATCTATCACAAAGTCTTCTTACCAAGATTGAACAGCTTCAATCAGAACTACAAGATCGGGATGCTGAGATTTCCTTCTTAAGACAAGAGGTCACCAGATGCACCGATGATCTTCTTGCTGCATCACAAATGAGCTCTAAAAGAGAATCAAATGAGATACACGAGTTTTTAACTTGGTTTGAGGGAATTGTTTCTTGTGTTGGGTTACCCCATCTGCATTTTGATATGAAGGACATTCAGGTGCCTGAATACAAGGAAATAATACAGAAAAAGCTTAGCTCTATTACATCTGAACTTGAGGACCTACGTGTGGCTGCACAAAGTAAGGATGAATTGTTGCAAGCAGAACGGACTAAAGTGGAGGAGCTAACACGCATGGAAGAAACCCTCAAGAAGACTTTGCAAGAGAAAGAATCCCTATTAAATTTGCTTGAAGGTGCAGGAGATGTGGATCATGCAGCTAGTGCAAACTCTGAAATTGTGCAAGTTGAACCTGTGGTAAGTTATTTTATGTGTTTGCAATTCCCTTTAACAGCAGATGGGGCATTAGGACCTCCTACAAAGCCAGTGAGAGGCAAAACTCTGATGCGAGAATACAACTTCTTTTTCCTTATTTCGTTCTATAAGGGAGAAGTCTTGGCTTGGTGAACTAGACATTCATAGATGCATGAATAGAACTAAAGAAGCTGAATCTTTATTGCAGATATATTGGCAGTTCATCCATATAATAATATATTTTGCTTATTAAGTGGCAGTTTGATAATTTCATCTCATCTGCGCACAAGAATGTGTTCTAGCTTTTGCATTGTCACTTGAAAAAAAATACTTATACTGAGTAATCTATTTTGCTAAACATTTCTGTAGATAAACAAGTGGGCTGTACCAGGGACCTCCACGGCTTCCCAAGTTCGTAGTTTGCGTAAAGTCAATAATGATCAAGTTGCTATTCATATAGATTCAGATGATGTTAGTAATAGTAGGTTAGAAGATGAAGATGAAGATAAAGGTACTCTTTACTGCTTTTCTGTTCACATCTTTTTCTGCTTCAAGTGAAGAGAGAACTTTTTATTTAGAAGCATACATCCTTTAGTTCTTACATTTTAATTTCAATGTTTCTGCAGTTCATGGTTTCAAATCACTTACCACATCAAGAATTGTTCCAAGGTTTACAAGACCAGTATCTGACATGATAGATGGCTTATGGTAAGTGTTATTTTTCTGTTTTTGTTGATTTGAAGCACAAAAAACATGATAGATGGCTTATGGTAAGTGTTATTTTTCTGTTTTTGTTGATTTGAAGCACAAAACAAAGTAACTGAGCTGAGATTTATTTATTCATTTACGCACCAAAACTAGCCCCTTTTATGTAACCATGTTATGTTTATGTAATCTGCCAGGGTTTCTTGCGATCGGGCACTCATGCGACAACCTGCCTTACGGCTTGCCATTATGATCTATTGGGCTATATTGCATTCACTGTTAGCAGCTTTTGTATTTTGACGAGCCAAACCTGGTAGCGGCCATTTTCTCTGATGGTTATCTACTCGTTTGTGTCGAAAGGAGTGGCAACCATGAACGCGTACTTGGTCCATAATCATTTTATTATTATCATTATTCTTTTATTTTTCCTTTGTAAAACATGGTCCATTAATTGATTATTTAGATAAACCAGGCAACTTTGATTTGCCCTTTTTATTTGTATGCATCTCAGGTTGCTCGGTTATGTCGTTGAATAAGAAAAATCTTTTTGTTACCATTAAGGATTGTTTACTTTGAACCTAGGTGATATGATGCTTACCCTTGTTATAAAATGATATGAAGAGAAATGGCATTATGCTGCATCATGATTTTGTTCTGTTTTAGCTATTTTGATCCAAATCTGAAAATCATATCTAATCAACTTAAATTCAAATTAAAATGCGTAATACGAAATGAATGCAACAAAATTTGAAATTAAAATTAGTATTATTTTCCTCGGAGCATCCTAACCTAAATTCTCGTTTCAAAGGGAATATTAGGTAGGACTTCGCCAATCGCTTCTCATGTGATTCAATTTAATTTTAAAATAAAATTCCCTTTTTGTTTAAATTATTCAAAGTCACCTATCTCTAACCTTATTAAGATTATAAAATTTTGTTTAATTAATAATTCCCAAGAAACATAAGCCCCTCCCAAATATATTATCCAATCAAGTCTTTTTGAAATAATTAACAAAATTCTGTATAAAAAATTTAGTCAGTTACAGAGAGCATTAAAATATAAAAAAAAAGCTTTTTTTTTTTTTTTTTAACATCCCGTAAAGCTGTAGACAATCATAGCCAACTTTCTCCTTTGCCATGCTTGCCCTTTACTTTATTTTTTTCCCTTTCATTTCTTCATTTTCCACTCTTCTTCTTCCTTCAGAAAAAAATTACATCAGCTTTCAACAGATTCCTCTCTATCTTTTGAGACTTTCGCTGTGTTAAACAAGGAAAAGATTTCTTTACGATTTCCGGAAATCTTTTCTTTGCCAAACCATTTTCCCCCTCTCTGTGTTCATCAAAAAGGGGAAGAAGAATAAGAATGGGAACAGCGAAAGTCTCAAATTCCAGCTCCGAGGATCAAAATGTGAGTAACTACAATGAAACTGATGTGATTTTGAATGTTTATGATCTCACTCCTCTCAATAATTACTCTTATTGGGTTGGTTTCGGGATTTTTCACTCCGGTATTGAAGGTTCGTTCCCTCTTTTCTTTAATCCTTTCATTCTTTTTTTGGTATGGAATTTCTTTAAATCGTATCTTTTTAAGATGTGGGTATTGGTTAGTTTAGCTCCTTATTGCTTGAAAATGGAGAATTTGGTTTCTCTTCATAGAAAATAGATATGGGTTTGCTGAATTATTTTAAAGGGTTTTTATATGTTATTATCTCCAAATATTTATTTGGGTTTTTCTTTAGTCGGAATATAATAATTTTATGGAGATCTTTTGAAGCTTACTTGAATCTTTGGATTAACAAATGAATTCATATCCAGTTTTCTATTACTTTTTGTTGGTGTATTTGCAACATTGGTCACACTTAATATGAGCTGGAAAAAAAAGGCAATTTGGGGTGGAAGTTTTTCAAATTTGTATGTTAAAAATTGTTAATCAGAGTTTAATATGTTATATGAATTTAATAACATCTTTGCTTTTCGGTCCTAAAATTTCTCAGATTAAATGAAGATATATTGTGGTTAAGGACTTAAGTTCTATAAGTTTGAACTTAAGATTAGGCTGTTCTTGTTTAGGTGTTAATAGCATGCTTGAAATAAGACAGCTTATTGCTAAATTCATCATGTCCATTTAGTCGTTTGAATTCGGAATTAGGCTGTTTTGACTAAAAACGAGAGATGGAAAACAATTTTTTTTTTTGGTATATGACATCTATTTTAGTTCATATGTTGATTATCTTTTTTAATCTAGGAAACTGAAGTATCTATCTATCTCAATATTTATGAACAGTTCATGGGAAAGAGTATGGGTTTGGGGCCCATGATTTTCCGGTTAGTGGAGTTTTTGAAGTGGAAGCAAAGAGCTGCCCTGGTTTTATCTATCGATCTTCCATCTTGTTGGGGCGCATAAACATGCCTTATTCTGAATTCAGAGAATTTATCGAGAATGTAGCTTCCGAGTATCATGGAGATACCTACCACCTAATCTCCAAGAACTGTAACCATTTTACAGATGACATGGCACAGAGATTGATAGGCAGACATATCCCTGGGTGGGTGAACCGGATGGCTCGACTAGGTACGTTGATCCTCCGATAGTTTATCACATTCTGTATATGGACACACATTTTGTATACGCACACGTATATGTCTTTGCCTTACTTTATCTTTCTTTTCAAGAATTGTCTGTGACATTGGATGATATCAATGCCTTGCTCTTCCTCAAATCGTGCTGTAGCTTTTAGATCTTTTCTGGGTGGAACCTAAAAAATTGGCTATGTTTGTAGTTACTTATGTTTGGTAGTCGACACTAGTCCTTGACCCTCCATTGGAGGGAAAACAATCGGTGAATGTACTTGGGAGATCCTTGTATTATAGGGACTTGATCAAATTAGTCCTTCTATTAAATGGATCAATTTAGTCCCTTTACTGTTAAAAGAAATTAAATAAGGCCAAATTGTAATAGAGTTAACATTTATTGTTTAAAAAAAATAATATCATTTACTGTTTAACAGAGTTAATATTTTTAAAGTTTTTATTGTTCTGTAAATGAAATCTTTTGTTTGGAATTGAACCGCAATTTAAAAGAATAATTTTCAAGATAATTTTTTATACAGTAAATGTTAACCTTGTTACAATTTGGATATTTGATTCTTTTTAATAGTATAAAGACTAAATTGATCCATTTAATGATAGAGGGACTGATTTGATCCAATCCTTATAATACAAGGATATCCCTGGTACTTTAACTGAAAACAATCACTAGGAGGAGGCCAAGCATGGATTATCATTTAGTCTACTTTTCATCGTTGATATTATGCATACTTGGCATGGTCATGAAACGAAGGAAACACATCGAAAATCGTTAATTTGATTGTTTTGTCAAAAATGTAGGCTCTTTATGCAGCTGTTTGCTTCCTGAAAGCCTTCAAGTAACTAAAGTAAAAGAGTTACCTGAATACCACGAAATAGGTACGCATCTGTGTGTCTCCTGTATTGTTCTTGAAAAATAGAACCTGTCTTTTATTCCCCTTTGAGAAACTCCACTAATATTGAACATTCGTCTGCGTTCTTTTGGCTGCTGCTTGCTTCCAGAAGATGGAACTGAATCTCTCTCAACCGCTACCCCTGGCGATTCAACAGAAATTGATGATACAGATCAAGAGAAGCACTTGCTCTCACCAAAAGACGGAAATTCCGATATAGCTTTCATCAAAGAAGCTCAATCGTGATTGCGAAACAGCCTTCACCAAATTGGAAGTAGATGTTCTTGTTAGTTGTTAAGACCATGAATGAATGCCGTTTTATTTCGACGTATGTAATCATTTCTCCATTTTTTGGTGTCTTTCATTTTTTACCCATGGTTATTTGTTTGGAGAAGAAGAATTTGGCACTTGAAACATAATTCGTTGTTAATGCTTTTGTACGAGTGGTTGCATTGAACTCATGGACCTTAAATTGGATTTGCAGATAAATTTATTGTGAGCTTTTCTTTTCTTTTTTTTTTTCAACACGAACTTAAACATCTCAAAACAAAACAATATTTGGCTTTATGTTTGTTGATTATTATGTAATTTATGGAACTTTCAATGCTATTCTTGTTGATTATTATAATTTATGTTTGTTTCTTCTTAGCTTGAGAAACTTGACCTAGTAAATATAGTATTTTAGACATTTATGCAGAGATTATCTTTCAAAAGGTCAAAAATCAATGTTCAACAAAAAACTGGGTTTTGGCATGAAAGTCAGCAAGTTTCTAGGGAAAGTTCACCATGAGCCTAAGGCAGTCTCAGTGCAGTGGCTCATTTTTCCACCCTTGAATTGATTGAGTTCGGGAATTGGATCAAATCAGTAATTGGTGGTTTAACCGATCCGATTGCTGGCTCAATTACAAAATAGATTTTTTTTTCAAAATCAAGATTTGAAATGTTGTGTTAGGAGTAAATTGGTCTTTTTTATTAAAATTTTCATCCATTTGTATTGTTAAAAATTGGTGTGACTGATGGAATAAACTTAGAGTGACGCGTGATATATCATGTGTGACTCATGCTACAAAGGTCAATTTTTAACAGTGAAATTGGATAGAAATTTTAATAAAAGGTCAGTTTATTTTTTGATCTAACTTATAAAGACTAATTGATTATAATTGACTATTTTTTAGGCGAGGCAAAAATACAATCCACCTCTTAGAAGCAAAATGATAAATAATTGCAGTATACAGAGATATGTTTCAGTACAAAGAAACAAGATAAAAATGAATATGATCCTCCTGCTCCTGGATAAAGGCAGTATATTGTTTACACACACCCTTTTGCTGAGGAAAGAAGCTCAAACACAGGGATCTCTTCAAAAATCTATTTTGTCAAATTTATATTTGCCAATTAAAAAAACAAAATAATAATAAAAAACCCCCTCAAGCTGAATCAAGCTAATGATAGTATCTAAGAGGGAAGCTACCGTCCTGATAGCACAGACATTGAAAATGAAGCTGAAGTTGAGGTAGGTGGATTGCAATCTACACCAGATCCCATCACAGTGATTTTTGGCCTGTAATGACGATGATCACAATCCCCACCACCACCATCATCATCATCATCCATGGATAACAGATCAACAACAATCATTTGTGTATCAGGTGGTTTATCTATAACCACATGTCCTTCAAGCATCTCAACCACTTGTGCCATGTTAGGCCTTAGTTTTGCCTTCTCTTGTATGCACCACAAAGCTACAAACACCAGTCTTTTCAATTGCCTTTCATCAACACCACCACCGCCACCTGCTTCAACCAGTCTTTGATCAATAGCTTCTATTAATTTCCCTTCTTTTAGTTTTTTCCTCACAATTTTAGGAAAGAAATTCCATTTCCTTTGAGATCTGTCAATCCCATTTTCAATCAAACTAACATTTCTTTGACCACCGATCATTTCAAAAAGAACCATTCCATAGCTGTAAATATCAGATTTCTCTGAAACTCCATGTTGTAATAGCCATTCTGGTGCTAAATAACCTCTAGTCCCTCTTAATGTTGTAATAACCCCACTTTCATCTTTTCCTATTAACTTTGATAAACCAAAATCAGCCACAATTGCTCTATAATTCTCATCAAGCAATATATTTTCTGGTTTAACATCAAGGTGTAATATCCTTGACCTACAATCATGGTGTAGATATGAAAGTGCCTTAGCCACATCAATAGCAACTCTATACCTTAAATCCCAAGACAAGCAACCTCCCCCTCCCCTTTCTTTTCTAGGGAAAATCCAATAATCTAATGAACCATTTGGGATAAATTCATAAACAAGGTACCTTGGTCCCGAAGGAGCACAACAATACCCCATAAGTCTCACAAGGTTAACATGTTGTACACTTGCAATAGCTGCAACTTCAGCTCTAAACTCCTTTTCACCGTGCTCTTCACCATCGATTCGTTTCACCGCGACCGGTGTACCATCGGTTAGTATGCCTTTGAATACCGAAGCTGACGCACCTTGGCCTAACAATGCCTTGAAATTATCTGTTGCATCTTCAAGCTCCTTGTGTCTAAACTTTATTGGAACACCAGCTACTTTTCTAAGAAAACTGTACTCGATTCGAAGCTCTCGACCTTCCGATACGAACTTGTTCTCCAACAGTCTTCTTCGGCGATGATAACGTCCTCGAATCACAAGACACACAAATACTGCAAGGATTACTGCAATATCTGCCCCTACAATGAGGAAAAATGCCTTGGAAAGTCTCAATGATACTCGAGCAACGACGATAAATACGATGAGGCCGAAGATTATTGTTGCAGCTATTATGTTTGCCTTCTTGTCCTCCATTACAACTTCATCATTGTATTCATCAACGTTCCTTGTTAGTTTCCCTTGACAGCAAGCAAGCAAAGCATTGAATTAAAATATATAATTCCAAAGACTTTAAAGCTATATTCTCTACCACTGGATCAACCAAATGATGGAGAAGCATGGGGCTGATATTATTTTATGTCTGCATCAAAAGAAAGGACCACGAAGTTTACCCAATTTTCCTTTTAAGCTCAGTTGTGTGTGTTTGATTTTTTAAGCATTTAAATGGTCAAAGTTTTGGTTCATACTGCCAGGGACTAGTAATCTGTCCCATTTTTAATTTAATCTTCATGCACTCCTTTCACCATTAAATACCGTAATTATGGTCATTTCCTTTGGCAGCCAAAAAAGTTCACCTAATTTCCTTTTTAATTATTAATATTTACATTTTTTTTTATCAATTTCACTCTTATTCTTATTCAGAGCTAAATTTAATCCCCGACAATGTTAAATTTTTAAATATATCAGCCCACGTGGCAATTTACGTGTATTTCAACTTTTTTTAATGAAATTTTTATAATTTTGATTTGGTTTTAATTTTTCAATTATTTGTTGACGGACATATACGACAAATAATATTATACCAATATAAAGTGAACAGGGGTTGTCATGCCAATTTTATTTAAAAAAATTAATGTTATAGTCGATTATTTTCGTAAAAGAAAAATGGTTTAACATTTTTTGATATGTTAATAGTTAAATTTAACTTTTAAAAAAAACGAATAAAGACCAAATTAATTAAAAAATATAAATATTAAGAGTTAAATTTATTATTATCCTTTTCTCTATAATAACAAAAGCTTATACAATTAAAAAAAAGTGATTAGATTATTTAATGAAGGGATTAGGTGTACAACTCATCCAATCCACAAACGTTGACCAAGAACTTTCCCTTAACAGCTTGTGAGACCAAAGATGGTATATGAGATTCTTCCTTTTAGACTATTATACTGGAAGAAATAAAATAAATAAATATAATGAAGGTTTCAACTAATACAATCATTCATAGACAAGCAACTGAGGGAGAAATTTTTTGAAAGGAAAGCTGCTATATGTTGACATTCAACTCCCATAGAAGCAGCTCCTCTACTTCCACTGAAATTTCCAACCACATGCGATCCAATTTGCATTGCCTAGCAAATTCCAGTTTCACAAATTTTTTAATAATCACAAAATCATCACGTCAAGATGTTGAATGTGGAATGTCATTTTTACGTCGGCATATATTGTATATAGTCGTGCACTTAAAACCGTATAATAATTTTGCTTTTTCTCGAGGTAAAGATAAATCTATGATTTTTATTGGAATTTTTGAGAAAAATTTGATGTAAAAAGAAAACGACAAAGGCAAGAGGAAAATAGAAGAAATTTCTGTTGAACATATACATTAGCTAGATTATTTTGTTATGGTGACTGGAACAAATTTTCAACACTTCTCCTTGTTTCAGTTGCTGCAAATTCGAAGTTCTCTCTAAGAAACTTCCTCTACATCATCCTTGTTTCTTCCAACCACAAGTCCTTTTAAAGATTCCAACACATCTCCAAGCTTTTTTAAGTAGACATGTTTCCCCAGTGGTGTTGCCTTTCTAATTCTAGCCTCTTCAGACAACTTAGCAGTAGTAGTTAACCCCTTCTCGAATTTATTAGTAAGGTCATGAATAGAGAGGCGATTCTGCTGATCCAACAACAATGTAGTCTTACGTGCAACAATCTCCTTCATGGACAGAACTTTAAGATCTCCTTTGACACTCGCAATATAATTATTTGTCCCAATTTTGTATTGGGAAAACGACTTGAAGCAAATATTACATCAGCTGATACAGCTGGAAGTGCTTTCTTTTGCACAGTATTGCTAAAATTCCGACTTACCCTCGTCATTGTTTTGAAACTACTTCTATTAAGAGATGGAGTGTTGTGAGGTTTAGCCACATCAGTGTGTATCAATTGCAACTTTTTAATAGCTCTCCAAGTTAATTGCTTGAATGGAAATCTCGATTACTTTCTTTGTTGGCGAGTTCTACAATCTAGAATTTCAGATTCGAGGGAGACTTTGAGTCAATTCCTTTCTTTACAAATTCACAACAGCTGCATGATTGAAATGGCCAAACCTCTTATCTCAAACTTTAGCATGGACATTTGTTGCAGAGAACGTGGCTTGCTCCTCCTCCAATGGATCAAGTGCAAAGTTCTTCCATTTCATTTTTTCTTCTTTGTCCCATGTGACCTCTTTCTGTATTAAAAAGAATGTTAGGGGGTTACTCATTATAAGTAGTAAGTATATCTTTTGAAGGAGTGAATTTTTTGCCCTTTGAGAGTTGAAATGAATATTTTGATGCTAATGCTATCCTCTTTTTTTTTCTATAGGAAGGTGTTGAAATAGTTGGTTGAATTTGAAGTAACGAAAACCATTCCGAACTTATCATTGCAATTAATAAATCAACTTTGCATTGAGTGTGGTCACACCAATGCCTTGGTTCCTATTTTCGGCCTCCTTCCTATGCTGTTCTTAGGCATTCATTACAAAATTGCTAAATTAACTAGTATGTATACATGGTTTAATTTTTCACAACGTAATCTTTTTATTATATTAATTTAATAATTAAGTGCGATTAACATTTTAAAACAAAAAGTATTCACAAAGTGTTACACTTGTGAAAGGTGAATTAAACTAAAATAATAAAGGTCTTTGATTCTAAATATGCGCTTCTAAACTTCTCTAACACTATTTTGGAAGAGTAGTGTGGAGATTATATTAAACTGTGATTACACGTCATCTTTAGAAAAATGACAAATCAGATTTTTTCTGCTAAAAATCATGATCATAAATCTGATTTGTCATTCTCATATTAGAGAGGGATGATGTGAAATCACAATTTCATAAAATCCTTTCTCATACCATAATTATTTTTATTCTAAAGAATGTCAGTATATTATCAATTGAAGTTCAATTATCAAAATAAAAAAAAAAGAGAGTAAAAAGAACACATATTAAATGTGTGAAAAATATAAGGGAAGCATGATTAAGCCTATATATGCCCAAACATTGTGCTACAACTTACAAATATAGTATACATTACAAAATATTACTATAAAACTGTGTTACAAGTATACATACGTACAAATTGGTGAGATAAAATGCATATGAAGAAGCTTATCGATAATCCACTCGTTAGCCATTTGCCTAAAATCTTAAATAAACTCATAAAAAGAGACTAAAGGGTAACAAAACACATCATTGGTGAAAACCAAGATTTTCATGCCAATTTTTTTGCCCCTTTTTCTTGCAAATTATCTCTATTTTTCTTTGATAATATGCTTTAAAAGGCAACAATGGAGAGGAGATAAAATCAAGGTGGCTCATCTCTATGGGACAAGGGCTTAAAGATAACTGGTGCTCCATGTTGTGGGTACAGTAGCATCGAAATTGTGGGTGCATGTTGGTAAGTTGGGGCTAGTTTAAAGGAGAAGCGTTGAAGTATGATGGAAAGGGTTAACTTAGCTTGTAAAATGGCGAGGTTTTGTCCTATACATGTACGGACCCCAAGGCCGAATGGGATGAACCCGATAGGGTGTTTAGCTGCTCGTGCCACACCTTCGGAGAAGCGAGGCGGGTAGAACTCATTAGCATTGCTTCCCCATATGGCTTGATCGTGATGAAGGGCCAAGATTGGTATCATGAGCTCGGTCCCACGAGGGACGATGTAATCCCCTAGCTTTACATCAACTTTGGCCTGTCTGATTGTAGCTATTGTTGGTGGATATAATCGTAAGGATTCATTTAAGATCATAGTCAGCTGCACACCACAACATGTGAATCCGATATGAAATACGTTTTCCACATTGTGGACAAGTATGTATGTATGTATGCATGCTCCGTTTCTTATATTATCTAATTTAGACTTGTTTTCAAAAAAGAGAAGTATAATTTTAATCACTTTGCCATGCTTAAATTTAAGATTTAATCTATATACTTCAATTTGATATGATTTGATGTCTCTTTTTTTTTTTGTGTCATTAGTTAGTCTAAATAATTAATTATTGTTTTAAAATGTTTAGTTTGTATTTTTCTTCTTCAAAGCACCCGTATCAACATTAAAAAAAAAAAACTAACATGTTAAGTTGAAGGTGTTTTTTAAAATTTACATTAGAAATTTAATAAGAATATTTAATAGTTTTAACTAATTAGGTTAACTAATGATATTATAAAAATATAGTGATCAAATTTATGATAAATGAAAATAAAAAGATTAAATCCTAAATTTGAAGATAATATAACACCAAAACCATAATTTAACCATAAAAGACAAAAAAGAAAACAAGTGAATTCTTCACTTTAATTTAGCATAATTTAGTCTTCAATTGAGTATCATCATTAAACATTATCACTTACCTAGTAATTAACAACCCAACCATTAATGTATTAGCAAAAAGTAACAATTTAAATTTATTTATTTATTTGAACTAAATTTTTAATTTTTCATAAAAAAGAATTAATTTTTAAAAATTTTAAAATAAAGCAATCCAGAATAATAATAATAATAATAATAATAATAATAATAATAATAATAATAACCAGATGGTTTTGATAGTTATATATGAGACAAGACATGATGTTACTTGTCTTTAATTCAGAGGGTGGGGGGACTTAGGGGCTTACCGTCTTAAGCTTAACAACATCATCTTTGGTGGGAGCATCACGTGATCCGCACACCCTTATCACCTCCTCACGTGCCTGAACCTGCCACTGTGGGTGCATTGCTAGAAGAACAGTGGTCCAAGTCAGCAAATTGGAAGTGGTGTGTTTGCCGGCGAATAAAAAGGTCTTGCATTCTTCAACCATGTTGTCGACGGTGATGTTAGAAGAGGGTTGCATCATCAATCCCACCAAATCCTTGGCCCCATTCTCTTGCATTACGCCCCTCGTATCGATTTTCCGGCGCTCGATCAGCTTCATCAACGACCTCTTAATCTCCCTGTCCATTTTCCAACAACTTATGTTCCTCTTGGTCGGCAAATGCCTGTAAGAATTCAATTACGCCAAATCAATATTTATTCCCTTTTAATGATAAAGTTTAATTTTTTTCTTTCAAGACTTGCTTTTTAGACGAAAGGTTTATAAAGAAAAGTAGAAATAAAAAAAAATCAATGTATAAATATTGAGATTATTATTTTTAAAATTGATACTAAATTAACACTATATAAATGATAAGGGTTGTTATTATACTAATTTTAAAAACTTTCACTTGACTATAATTAAAAAAAATGGAATAGTTAACCGAGCAAAGAAAAACTTACAAATAGATGAGTTACTACACGTGTAGTTTAGGAGAAAAAAAGGAGTATGATTTTTATTACCTATAGGCAGGTAAGGAAACGATTCGCAAAGCCTGAGCAGCAAGCACCATTTGTTGTGCTTGTAAACGAAAAATGGCTTTCCCATCATCACCTTCATACCAGCTCCCAAACACCGTACGCATTATTACATCTTCCGTAAGTCTCTGAAACCATTCGCAAACTTCAATTTCAATCTCCCCGGATCTGGTTCTCCCCCATTTCTCTACCATTTCACTCACACTTTGTACCACCATCGGCACCAGCAGCTACAATCATAATAACAATAACAACTTAAAAGTAATCTTCATGCAGCAATTGCTAGCTGTAAGTGTATTAAATTAAATACTTACTTTGAGATTCTCCATACGGAAAATGGGAGTTATGGTTTTTCTATGATGACCCCATTTTTCACCATTGAGACTAAGTAAGCCATCACCTTCTAGCCGTTTTATCAAATGATGACCTTCCTTCTTTTCATACAATTCAGACTTGGAACTCAAGATTTCCCTTATCATGTCAGGATCCGACACTGTCACCTGAACCGTCGGACCGAACCACACCAGAAACATTCCGCCTGCATTAACAACATACAGCAGCCATTGCTACAAAAGAGACAATATATAATGATCAAAAGAGTAAAAAGAGTACCATAAATTTTGTTCCAATGGTGGTAAAAAGCCAAGACTCTGGGGAGAATGTTGTGACATAAAGGCATAGGTTGTGAACAAGCCTTTGACATCATGGCCATAGCTTCCTTAACATTTCCAGTGTAGAAATGATAAGGTGGTCCTTTGATCCCTTGCCTTGAGAAATGTTGTTCAATCTTCTTAGGTTTCCACCAAAGCAACACTGCTATTTTTAGCACCAAAACTAACACCATCAAGCATATCATAACCAGCTTCAACCAGTACTGTAAAAACACCTCCATAATAATATATACTATTTGGAACAAGAAACAAACAACGACAAGGGGAAAGAAACAGCTTCGGTTTGGCTTTTTTTTTCTGATATATTTGGTCACTGTTTTTCTTCCTCAGTGTGACTGTGAAGTAGACATTTTTGGTTTTGCTTCTATATCTTTCTTTGGCTTATGTTTGAATATCACTTGCTATTCTCCCCATGGCCTTTTATTAATAACAAGAAAAAGAGAGAGAAACAAATTTTTTAAAATAAAATAAATAATCAAGCAAGGCCAACGGCATAGGGGCCGTCATTGGAATTAGACTGAAAAAAATCGAAAAATCGGTCTTAAATTAAATTAAATTAAATTCTATTTTTATTTTAAATATTTTATTTATCAGTAGCTTGATGCAGTTTCCAATACTAAGGCAGGATTGAAGGCAAGAAAGGTGGATTTATTTTATATTATAATAATATATATAAAAAAAGTAAATGCTTAAAGGTGTGTATATATATACATGTGTTTATATATATATGCCAACTATAGATTTCTACATATAATGTTTTGAGATGCATTATTGAACTTTTCTATATAAAATATGTTTTTATATTGAATGCCAAAAGTTTCAAGATTGTAGCGTGGGCTGTTGGAAATGCTTTTGCAATTCATACTGTTTATTTGCATGTTTGGTTGTTAATTTGTCAATCGTTTGTGACCAGGACTGCAAGCTTTGTTGCTGCAATTTTGAATTCATTTCTACAAAATTTAGATACAGCCCCACATGTTTAATGTGAACATAAAGGAGGTATTTTGGACCCCCCCCCCCCCAATAAATAAAAAGCCAAGTATATCTTAAACATTTCTATGCGTCAATGTGTGATTACCCAGTAGAAAGTATCACTGTTTGCTTGTTTGGTGATCAAAATTTTCCATCAGTCCTCTACTTGAATAAACTTTGATATTTAGTTCTTATGCTTAAAGAATTAAAAATCAATTTCTTTTACTTTTCCGATTTGAAAATTTTAATCCAATCACTAACACTATTAATATTTTTAGTTCAAATTTACCATCAATACATCCATGCAACAACACTAACTTTTGAAGAAAATCAATATAAACTGAGGAAGTGCACGTTATAATACGTGGGATAAGATTTTTAAATTAAAAAAGTAAAATAATTTGATTTTTTTAAGTATAGGGACTAAATATCAAACTTTTCTAAAGTATAAGGACTGCAAGCATAATTTAGCTTTTCTTTAAACTCTATTAAACTAAGCCATGTGTGCTTGTCTGCACGTAGGATTACGTGAAACTTTATTACCCTTTGAGTATAGTGAATGGTGCAGTAAATGTTACACAAAATCTAAAGGTAAATGAATATATAACTCAAGTTTCCAATGTGCATGTTATGGTATATATATCCTATACCAAGATACAATAAGGATATAATTCTGGGGATTTTAAAGAAATAAAGAGAAATATAATTAAAGAAAAGGATGGTTGGGGTTGTTTATAAAAACAATTTTTTTTTTTGAATGTTACATATATATAAATAGCAGCACATGCATAGGAACAAGGTTGTCTATTTCTAGGGTTTCACCCTTTACTTAACCCAAACATTTTTACACTGGGGTCTACCCACTCAAACCCTCCTATACCCTAATCTTGTCTTAATACACCCACAACATGTTGGGACCATGTGCCAAGCCCTCATCCTTTGGTCTCAAAATTGTGTCCTCTTTGGCTTGAAATTAAACACCAAAAAGAAGAACAAAAAAAAAAGTTAAAAGAGGTTTAATTTCATGTGTAGATTAGACAAACTAACCTTTCAAACCTTCTTTTTGTTTTCTTGATTTTCAAACAAGATTACATTACATCTTGTGGATGTTTATGTATCAATTCAAATCAAAACCTTTTTTTTCAGGAGGATTTAGAAACATTTGGTGGGGTACGGTAATTGAACATTATTTTTATGTCAAAATTATAAACATGTTTATGATATAATTTTGTTGACATATTAAATCGGTAAAAGGGAGACTGAATTGAAAAAATTGAGGCGGTTCATCTAGATTGGGGGAAGAGTCGTCGTGTTTGGTGGTTGAGAAGAGTTTATGGGATAACTAAGAGAATGGAAAGGGTAGGGAGTGTTTTGACTAAATTGTTATTCTTTGCTTTCTTAGTACAATGGGAAGGCTTATATACATGAGCTAAGGGTGTATCACGTGTCAAAATTCCGTTGGGTGTACCACATTTTGTCTCCTTATAGGGCAGGGTGATGACGTGAAATTTTAGGATGACCAAACAATCAATAGGCTCAAAGTTTCATGTGTTCATGATGGAAGTAGTCTTGTACGAAGGTCTTTTAAGTTTATTGCAAAACTATCTAATGTTAAAAGTTCGCCTGATGCAAAATACGTTCGAAGGGGACACATGTAAAAACTAGCAAAGGTAATATAACAAGTTCTAAATTAATGAAGTTCAAATTTAAAGTTAGGATGGATGTCGTATCATGAAAATGAACAAATAGTCATCGCATTTTAGATAAAAGCTTGTAGATTGCTTTTCTCCATTTGCATCATTGAGGTCATACTTTGGTTTTGATCCTTTTACCAGTGGTGAATTTAGAGGGGGCTGGCAGGAGCCCCGGTCCCCCCTAAAATATAAAATTACTATTTAGGCTCTTGAGATTTTTTAAAAATTTTAAATTAGTAAATGTAAAATTACACTTTAGCCCCCTAAAATTATAAAATTTTGATTTAATCCTTTAAAAATTATAAAGATATAGACTATAAAAAATTAAAATTTCAACCGGCCCCCCTAAAAAATTGTTCTGACTTTGCCCCTGCCTTTTACTATTCTCAAATTTAGGATTTGTCTATATATATTAATTTGACATAATATGGTCTCTTTTACTTTTATAATGTCTTGAAGTAGTTTTAATAGTTAACATAGTTGATATTCTAATTAAAATGCTATTCCCCCCTAAAACGTCCCTTCTGGCATACATACACACACACAAAAAAAAAAAATTCTATATTAGCATGATGAATTAGAAAGATGTTTTTAAGGAAAATCAATGTGTGGAATTTAATCGGAATAGTTAACTATATCATTTGTTTGATCTAACTAACGATATTATAAAAGTAAATATTAAATTATAAAAAAAAATTACACAGACTAGATCTCAAAGTTCTTCAATTTTTGAAATCGAGTTTTGGAGAGAGTTTAATTCTTCAATCAGTTGGGTTGAAATCGGGTTTAGGAAAAGCTTGTCCCACTCGTCCTAGGATAGTTACCAAAATACTTCTTTTATATATAATATTAGTTTAAAATATATGATAATAAAATTTGCTTTAACATAAATATATCTAGAAAATAATTAATATATCATTAAAAAATAAAAATAAAAATTATTATTCTATTTGATGAAAGAAATATAAAAATTAAAAATTATGGCCTATTTGGTCAAGTAAGAGTTGAGTATAGCTTTGATTTTTTGAGTTGATAAATTAATATTTAATTTTAAGTTGATTTGGATTTAGATTACGTTGAAGGTAGGGGTGTTTAAAGTTTGGTTAAAATCGAATTAATCGATCGAACTAATCTACTTCGATTAATCGGTCAGTGATCAAATTTAGTTTGGTTGGAGGTTAATTAATAATTTTTTAAAATTTCAATTATCGGTTAATTCGAGTCGAAACTAGATAATTAACAAAATTAAAGAATATATAGTGCAGTAGCCCACCCTGACTGTGTTATTTATTTTCCACATCTTTCATCAACGTTATGCTTTCAGCTGTATTTTTGTTGTTGTTATGGTTCATTGGTTGTTTGTTTTTGTAAAAGATTGAAATAAAATCTTGAGTTGGACTGTTCAAAATAAGTAAAAATTTTAGGAGATGCTTTGTTGATTCGCAATCATTACTAAATCCAAATTATTATTATTATTATTGTGAATTGGATTCACAATTCTTTAGTTTTCACATTAATCTTCTGGATTTTGCATGTTAGACCATTATATATATATATATAAAGCATCTAAAATTGGTGTTAGAACGAAAAGTTTAATTTATTTTCATTGCAATATGAAAAGGTAATGTAAATTGTGAAGATTCATGCATTCATTTGCTTTTCATTAATCTTGACAATTTATATTACTTTTTCATTCTAAGACAAATTTTAGATTTTTTTTTTAATGCAAAATCCAAAAGAACAATGTGAAACTAAAGAATTGTGAACCCAAATCACAATCAGCATTAATAATAATAATAATAATAATTTGGATTTAGTAATGATTGCGAATCAATAAAGCATCTCCTAAAATTTTGACTTATTTTAAACACTCCAAGTTAACATTATTTTATTGATTCAATCTTTTACAACGAATGAACCAAACAAAAATACAGTTGAAAGCAGAAAATCAATCATCCAAGAGAATTGAAAAGCTACAGGTTCAACAATTTAAAAGCAGAACATTGATGAAAGCAACACCCATCACCAATTTCTCTAAAAACCTTGCAATACATATTGGAAAATTGAATAGGAAATTGGAATTCTTCAATATTTCACTCAACCTCTAAACCCTATGGCCACTTGGAGTGGCATGATGTGAAAAATAAATCTTTTAACTTAATTTCATAATCAAACCCTGGCATTTCCAAATTGATAAAACAGAAATTGCCTCTCACTTCTCATTAGCCTCATAATATATATATATATATATATATTATTTTTTTTATCAAGGTTTGAAAAATAGCTAGTTGTGTTTGAGAAAAAAAATCAGTAAAATTTTAGATTGCATCCTTTTTAGAGTTTAATTTGACTCTTATAGGATTTTTAAAAAAATTTAATATAACTACTGAATACCACGAAAAATTTAAAAATATTACTATAAAAAAACTCTATTAACAAAATAGTAAATATACATACAAAATAAATAAATAATATTAGTTTAAAGTTTGAAATTTATTAAGGATCTTATTATAATGACAATGAGATGATCTTAGCTTTATTCAAACTGACCCAAAAAAGGTTCTAATTCTCATCATGGGTTGAAAAGATGCAAACCATCAACTCTTCCAATTACCATCAACAAAGATTACCCATTTCATTAAAATCACATCTTTTCAATGGAGGATTTTGTTTTCACACCAAAGTTGACTAAACATCATCACATCTTTGTCTCATCTATTTATATTTTATTTTATTTTATTTTTAAAATATGATTTGTCATCATCCATTTAATCAAAAATATATAATAATAATAATAATAATAAATGTTATGGTTATAAGCAATATCAAGGACAACGTCAAGCACCAATAACATCAATTTTTTATATAAGAATTAATTATGAAATAATAGTTGGGAGAAATTATCCCGTTAGTCACCTTAAAATAATATTATTTTTATTTTAATTATTTTAATTTTTTAATCAATTTAATTATCCTGTTAAAAAAATTATTTAAAATGACCACTTAATTATTATTTTATTAATAGATTGTTGACTAAACCTGTTATATCAATATTTTTGTTACCTAATAATGTTTGCGATATTATGTGAAAAGCATCACAAAATGAAATTTTATTGTTTTTCACTCTTTAAAAATTACAAATTTTTCCTTTCTCCTAAGTGCATCAAACCTCAAAAACACACTTTCAACCAATTCCCTATTACCCTCATCTCAGTTCCGATAAATTGATTCCAAGTTTGAAATTCATGAGAGAAATTAATACAAACTCTGAACCTTTTCGCCTATTTGCTTTCTTCTTCGCACAACTTGGTCCAGCTAACTTGTGCTTATGATTGCCATTGCCGGAAGCTGGTGTTGATTCAGCTTTAACCGACAGAACAACAGTTGAATTGAAGTGATCTTCAACCACAAAGCTGACAAGGGGATAAGTTTTGGAAACATAATATTTAATAGGAGGAAATCACATGAATTTATAAATAAATAAAATAAACAGGAGGAAAAAAAAGATAGTAGAATATATTCAGATAACAACCTTTGGCAGGGATAGGACACAGAATCCACAGACCAAATCACTGCAAGTGTTCTTCACTTTTTTAGTTTACAATTTTTTTTCTCATTGCTATCTATGAGTATGATTACTATTTATTTTTATATGGTTTGTTAGTTTATTAATTAGTTTGTAATAAACAGTTACAAGTTTGTCTTGTTTAGGTAGCTTTATGTATATCAAGTGATGTTGCAATTACGTGATGTTTGTTCATATCAATTGCAGCAATTCAACCTTATCGTATTTTGTCTTGTCTACAGCTCGTAGTCATTACAGAATCAACGGGATTTTTCTTTTTGATTCCCTATATATATATATATATATATATAAATTTCCTACTTTACCGTCATTGTGGGAATAAGATTAATTTTAAATCTTGTGATTGTAAAAAAGATATCATTGAATCCAAGTATATATTTATATCCATCAACCTTGAAATTATACACAAATGTAGCAAAAATTTATAATTAGGGAAAATGAAAATATGAATGTAACAGCCTAATTTTCAGTGATGTCGGAACAGTGATTCGAGATCACTAAATCCGACAAATGAGTAGGAAATATTATTAATTTAGTGAGTATAAATTAAATGTGAAGTTAGGAAAAATTTTGAAATAGTGAATAGTGTACTAAAAATAAATATTAAAATAATTAGAATCGAAAACGAGGTATCGAGGCCTCGGGAATTTTAAATCGAGCCATAAATATTTTTATAAATATTTATGGAGTGTTAGTATGTTAGTATTAAAGTTTCGTCAAGAAATTTTAAAGTTCTGATAATTAATTGAACAAAAAGGACTAAATTGTATCAAATACAAAATTGTAGGAAATGATTAAATAGCTTAATTGATAAAAGAAAGAGGGTTTAAAAGGAAAATAGACCCAAGGTCTATTTGGGCTGGACGGCAAGGGCATGAAATCAGCAAGAAAACAAGGAGAATTAAGGCTAAAATTGGAAAATAATTACAAAATTTACTTAATAAAGTTAGGACTAAAGTGGAATTATCTAGATTTCTCTTTATTTTTCTGCATTCTCATCAGCAAAAACACCAGGAAAGAGTTCCCTCAAGCTGGTTTTTCATATTTTTACTGCAAGTAAGTTCAATTCTTGATTATTTCTTGAAGTTTTTGTGTTTTTGTGACTTTTACAACTAGGTCCACTTGTTGAATTCATTAGTTTTTGATTCCATGAAAGAAATTGAAAGTTGCTATGAATATGTGCTGGAAGTATATGATTATTTGACATGGAATTAGAGCTTTAAATTGTTTATATGTTGATTTTATTGAAAGAATTGAATAGAAAGTGAATGTTTGGGACCTAAGTGTAAAAGAGTTTGAAGTTAGAGTGTTATGTGAAAATTCTGAATTTTAATAGTTATGAAATAACTTATAATGTTTATTAAAAGTATTAATTGAGAAAATTATCTTAATTTAGGGGTTAATTGAGCAAGGAATGAATTGTATGAATTGTATGAATTGTGAAATTTGGGGCAAAATGGAAATCAACATTTTGCACTAAAACTGTTTTGGACAGCAGCAGTAGTCTAACTTTGAAAAATCACCAAAAACTGTAGAAATGGAATTAGAGGATGAATAATATATAAAATTAAATATTATTGAGTCTAGTTTCTTATAGAAGAAATAATGTAAGCAATGGAATTGTAAATCATGAGATATGATAAATTTTGTAAGACAAGGTCAGAATGAATTCGAGATCCCCTGTCCTGACTTTAGAAATTCACCATAAATTGTAAAAAAATTATTAAGAGTCATACTTTACATGAATGGATTCCTTATTGAGTCTATTTTAAGGGAAACAAACTGCATGGTCGTTGGAATTCTTTACAGGGATAAATTTGGTTCGTAGTGCACAGAGGTCAGAGTAGTCGTACTCTGAAACAGGGGAGACTTCAATGAATAAACTGTATTAATTGACCTGACAAAAAATTATGAAAATTTTATGATAAGAAGATATATGAGTCTAGTTTCAGGAAAAATTAGCGGAACTTAATTTGGAGTTCTATAGCTCCAGATATAAATAATTTAGTGATTATGACACAGATGGATAGCTTGAATATTCACATAAGAAGATAGTGAAAATTATGGATAATGTTACATACAAGTGTGTTGTTTATACTAAGGATGTGGATGGAGAGGAGGAGGAGGAAAATATACAAAAATATATGAATGACTCGTGTATAAATTGATCACATGCCTGATTATAATCGATAAGTGTTGAATTAGAAACGATATAATGTTTTATTTGGAATATTTATTATGAAATTATGATTATCGCTATAATATAAAAATCGAACTTGTGAGTTTATATAACTAAATTTAGTGACCATTTGTTAATATTATTAAATTTCAATATTATTTTATGAATGGTGATTAATATTTATGTATGTTAATTGTTGAAAATAAGTAAATTATGTACAAAAGTTATGAAATTGAATTGAGAATTTTGGAGGAACGGAACGCAGGAAATAAGTACAATCTTTCAGTGAAAAAGATGAATTGATGGTAAATTACCCAAGTAAACCGAGATTCAGCATTTGTTGCGAATTCTCGTGTTTGCTTTCCGTTTAGCTCTTACGAGCTTTCGTTAACTCATATGAGTTTCAGTTAACCCTTTTGGGGTTTCAGTTCAGCTCTGATGAGCTTCAGTTAGCCTTTGGGCTTCCGTTTAGCACTTATATGCTTCAGTTAGCCTTCGGGCTTCCGTCTAGCACTTATGTGCTTCAGCTAGACTTCGGGCTTCAGATCATGATGTACTCAAATCCGTAAGCTGTTCCTTGAATGGACAAGTTGGTAAGTCGTAAATGTAACATGTGGAAAAAGAAATGTAAGTAATGTTATCATTATTATTATTGAGCTCAATTATGTGATTTTGTCATTCAGAGATTGTGTTTGACAGGATATGTTAGTAAATTATGAGTATGTGAATCAAAATGAGAGAATTTAAATACCTAATGAGGTTGAGCTCATTCACACGCAATTTGTCATTTGAAATTGTGATTGACAAGAAGAAATGATGAGTTGCATGCTTATCAATGGTTATACATAATTATCGAAAAACAAGAAAAATGATGATTATTGATATATGAAAATGTGAGACATTGATATATGAATGTGGAATATGTTTGATAAATGTGTTCATTCTTAATTATGGAATTATGTACCTCATGTGTGCTATTTGCATAAAGATGATATTTCAAATACTTTGGTGAGTAAAGCTTAAATATGAAATAGTATGAAATCAAGATAAGTTGTTATGAAAATATATTTAAATTATCTGTAAGTGTTTTTGTAGTCCTCGTTAATGCCTCGTACTCTATTCCGGCGACGGATACGGGTAGGGAGTGTTACAATGAAAAAGGAAGGGTTTAATCGTGACCCCGGTTTTTTCTTTTTCTACTTTTCGGGTTTAGTCTGTTTACTATTTAACATTTAAAGGGCAAATTTAAAAATTAAAGTCTAATTGATAACATAAATTCACATTTAATAGAATTTCATTAACAATGCTATCAATTGGACTTTAATTTTTAAATCATATGAATAAAGGGACTAAATTTTTGGAATTTTTGGAATTAAAAACAGAGGGACTAAATTTCAAAAACTTGAAGAGTACAGATACCGTGAGCATTATTAAACCAAAAGAAAGCAAGTTGAGCTTCAAAACTTTGTTTATATATACGTGTATATATATGAAATATACCAAAATCAAACAATAGAAAGCAAGATGGGATATACAATGACAGTTGCTTCCTAATCCTATCCCACTATCACTATATATATTTATAACACATGTTCAATATTGCAGAACATGTGCTGTTCCAAGTTCACATGAATATAGCAAAAGACCACTCAAGCATGCATTCATGTTCCCTCTTATGTATGTCAACTTTAATTTTTGCATGGGCCATGTAGCATTATGATCTGCAATCTGTAATATGTGCTCTCCCTCTCCCCCAATTTTATACTTAACATTTGTCTAATGCAAAAACCATATATATGCGCTAATGTCTTTTTGTTTTGTCGGGTTGTAAAATCACTAGACGTTTTTAAGTAGATATTTTCATATGTGAATCAATAATCCAACATACACAAACATTGTCCAAGTACATTGATACAAGCATATCTTGCTCTATGTCATGTCTATTCCTTAATGTTATCAAGAAAATAATTCATATGCTCAAGTCATGTTGCATTTTCATATCTATACTTGAATATAGTGTGTAATCCGCTAGTTAATCTAAAGTATTTTATTTACATTTTTTTTGGTTAATAAGCATATTGTAAACTATTATCCATATTTTAAATTGATCCACAAACTTTAAAATGTTATAAATTGAATCATCAAAGTAAAAGTATTGTATAAATCATACTCTTCTATTAGTATAACCCTTAATTCGAGTATTAAATTTTAGTTCAGATTTGACATGGAGCATATTTTGAATATGAGGATCAAATTTCAAATACTCATATACCTACCATAAAAATAACGTGAATCATGCCCAAACTAATATTTAATGCATAAGCTGATGATTAGATTGTCAAAAAACCTAATTGATATAACACTACTTTGAAGATTCAATTAAAACTTTTTAAATTTAGAATCAATTTAGAATTTGATTTTATAAATGTACAAATTTAAATAATCATAAAATGATACTTATATATGGACTTTTTCTTTAAAAAGAAGAAGCAAGCAATGTCATTGTATCAGAGAAGGGAGAAAGAGCTTATAAATAAAGGAATCAAACTTTTAACAAGTAAAAGATTATGATAAAAGAAAAAAAAGTAAATTACATTTGTAGTCATCCAACTATTAGTAAGTATCTTTTATGGTCATCCAATTATGAAAAGTTACAAAATGGTTGCCCAATTATTTGATTTTTTCTTTTACAGGCACCCGCCGTTAAATGGCTGATGGAAAGATGACATAACAGCTTTTAAAATTGACGTAATAGTATTTTTAACCTTCAATGTTTATACAATGTGTCAATTTAGTCTTGGCTATAAAAAAAACAACCTCAATGTTTACACATTGTGCAATTTGGTCTTTTTTTTTTTTGTGACCCTTTCACCTAAAATGCTAAAAAGAATAAATCTATCAGCTAAATTTGATCGGAAATATACCAAAAATAGAAACACCAAAAAATCTAAGATAATAATTTCATCTTTTCTCATTCTTTTAAAATTAACCCTCAATATCACAAATAAAAGTAAAACAAAAAAAATTACACATAGTGTAAATGTTGAAGATTAATTTTTTGGAGTCAATACTAAATTGATAGTTCGTATAAATATTGAGATTAAAGGTGATATTATGCTAACCTTAAAAGGTGCCAAATTATCTTTTTATTAGGTGGTTTAACGGCTAGTAACAATTTTTTTTTGAATACTTGTGTGACAAAAAAATTCAAATAATTAAGTGATAATTTTATACTGATTCATGATTTGATGACTAAAAATATTACTAATAATCAAGTAACTACGGGAGTAGTTAAAACATAAAAGCAAAGGAAGCAAGTAGGCCCTAGCCAAGAGAGCCCATTTTGTAGATCATATCAATTGAAACCGACTTTTGAAGAGATAAGAAGAGCAGGGCCTGGTGTTCACTTGGCAATAGTCGCACAAGGCCTAAATCCGACCACCCTCCAATAGTAAGTGCCCACATCCTTGCTTCCTAAGGTAGAAACAGTATTAACCCAAGGCCTAATCTGAAAATTAGGAAAATGTCCTATCGAGCACGCCCCTCTTGGTTGGTATGATGTGGAAGCCTGTTTTGTTATTTATATAAACATTGCCTACGACACGGATTGAAACAACTCCATTATCACTTGGTAACCTAGTGAAGAGGAGCCCTTTTTATGAGGTTTGGTCCACACATAACTAGTGGCATATGATATGATAAGCGTGTTTATTTTCAACTTTTTTTAACTCTTAAAATTATATTCTTTATCACATTGCTCAAAAATAAAAGAAAAAAATTAATATTCGTTAACTTTATTGACGTAGCATATATATGAATTGTCACGTGGACGTCACGCTATCAATTAATTAATTTTTAAAATTAAAAAATTTATAAAAATTATAAAATATATTTTTTTAAAAATTAAAATTTTTTAATTTTTAATTTTTAAAAATTAATTAATTACTAACATAACATACACATATATTGTCATGTGGATGTTACGTCACCAAAGTTAACATGTGTTAATATTTTTATCTATTTTGAGGTAATTTGACAGATAATATAAATTTGAAAACTAA
Organism: Gossypium longicalyx; assembly: GCA_025698465.1. Lineage (NCBI taxonomy): Eukaryota > Viridiplantae > Streptophyta > Magnoliopsida > Malvales > Malvaceae > Gossypium > Gossypium longicalyx. The sequence continues at coordinate 82,067,657 of CM047001.1, read as the reverse complement.
AAGAGGGGAAAAATTAAATGAATGACTAAAATAATTTTTTTATAAAATTAGAAGGCACCTACATGGTTTCTTTAGCTTTCAGTGTCTCAAGTTCACCATGGGGAAATCACAAAATAATGAAAATGAAAATTATGAAATCACAAATTCAACATGTTCAATGATTTGTTTTGCAGGGAATTAACTAACGAGCATGATACTTGAGAAGCTTCAACAATGAGAAGCATTGTTGATTTTTTTTAAAAATAAATTTTTATAATTTCTTTATATTATTATTATTATTATTATTTTAATTAATTTTATATTTTTAGGATGAATCTGAAATTTGATTTTTAAAAAATTATTTAAAAATTATAGAAAATTTATAAAAATATTGAAACCTTGGACGGAGGAAGGTTGAGGGCGTAATGGCCATTGGCTGTTTGTGGGTGACGGATTGGTTTGTAACTTTCAACCCAAAGCCCACCCCTAATTTAATGGATAATATCCAACACATTCTTTTTAAAGCTTATACTAAATTTGAGGTAATCTAAATCTAGAATCCCCACCTAAATAATTTTAGATTGTTTGATGAGAAAAAAAGAATGCAAGGCTGTTTTACCATCAATTTAGTTGATCCAGTATTTATTCATATCCTAACAATCTTAACCAATGGATAATATGTAAGTATTACTTTTAGTTTGTACAGTAAGTGGAGTGCACTGACTAATGTCTTGACTCTTTTTTAATAGAATAAATCATTGAATTAAGTCCTATAAAACTCTGTTGTTTTAAATTCAATTAAGGTGGTAATAAAAAAAATTAGCAATTAATTCAATCTCTAAAATATAATTTTTTTTTTAACTGTCGTCCCATCACTTAACATTAATTGTATCAGAGATTTTGATGAAAAACTATATTTTAAAACTTTATTGATTATTGACTTTTAAACAAGAGAATGTTAATTTTCAATTATTTTATAAAAAGGTTTTAGCAACTAAGAGAAGGATTGATTTGGTAGGGTATATAGTATCCAATAGGGTCCAATAGTTAGAGATCTTATCCCATCGAATAAATTTGTAAAGGATATACCCTATTATTGATATCTAGTATAATTCTATATTAAGAAAATATAAATTGAGCCCTTTGTTTATAGGTTTTGTAGACCATGACAAAAGCATAGGACTATTTGCATGCTGTTTATTTGAAAATGCATCAACCCCTTCAATAAGTGTTTTTTCAAGTATTTGAACAAGTTCATTTAAATATTATTTTTAATTTGACTTAAACCGTCTGATTATAAAGGGAAAAAAAGCACGAGCGCATAGAATTTAATTTGGAAAACAAAGTGAAATTGAGGAGCTATTTTGTACGTTAATTAATTTTCTATAGGAAAAGAAATAATTAATCATGGAGTTGGCTACCAATTTTGGGTGAGTTGCCATCTCAATATTGGTCCAAGCAATAGAGGTTTGCATGCAGCCCCCACATGCACTTTTCTGGTAATCCATTGGACGACTCAAAGTTTTTCCACACGTTTTCAAGCTCTTTAGACTCCAACTGATGCCTTCCTCCATCCCCACACACAACTTTTCCTTTTTGTTTTATCAGCGATGGCCGACAATCAAACTCCAAAATAATTATGGTTTTTTTAATAAGTTTGTTAAAATTAGATCAGATTAATTTGATTGAAAATTAATTAATATATCGATTTAGAATAAGTCAAATTGATTTGCAAAATGACGTAGATTAATTAAACTGTGTTTTTTATGAATTCTTTTTAAATAATTTATTTAATTGAAGGTCAAATTTGAAATCGGTGATCTAACCTATTCAACCATTAATTCAGTTCCAAAAACATTAGTTTTAATCTCTTTATTATTTTGAAATTCAAGACTTTATTTTTTTTTACTTTAATTTGATATAATTTGGTATTTCTAATTTTACAATGCTATTAATAAGTCTAAATTAAAACAAAAAGATTAAATCTCAAATTTTAAGATGATGGAAAGGATTAAAACAACTATTAGACCTTAATTATAGTGCCGTTGTTTTCACAAAGGATTAATATACTATTTGGCATTTGAGTTTAGTTTTAATGTATCATTTTATTACTTGAGCTTTTTATTATTATTTTAATTTGATACTTGAATTTGACTTCAATGTTACCTGAATTTTTCCAATTTGATACTTGAGATTTTTCTTATCCTAATTAAATACTTAAATTTTATTTCAATATTCAATTGAATATTTGAATTTTTTTTTTAATCCTAATTAAGTTTACAAGTGATAATGGAAGTCCATAGCACAATATGTGTATATGTGAGTGGAGGGTGATGTGTTTTAAATGGAGTGGGGTCTTCTTTGGACATCCAACCTAAAAAAAAGGGCAGATGAGAGACATTCAATTCAAAGCAGGCGTCTGTTGCCAGATTTTATATTTGGAGTCAAATTGGAAGCATGCATGCATGGCAGATGGCCATCCTTCGAATGGTAGTTGAGACTTCACATTGATTAATTTCCCTCTCCTTTGGATCACAATCACAGGAAGTTGCAACACTCTTATTACTTATTAGGTTGCTTTCATCTAATTATATCTATTTAGTTCCATTAATCTATCCGCCACTGAAGTTAGTTTAGTTTAACATCAATTATAAAATTTTTAAAATTTCGATTATTAATTAATTATCTGAAATTATTAAGTATAAGCTCAATGGATCAATAAAGTTATAATTAAAATTGTATACTTTAGTGGGGCAAAGTAAAAATTATATATTAAAAATTTACATAAAACATAAAATATTTACGTATTAAAAAAAATTGAAAACCTTAGAATATTATTTTAGTTTGGTTAAATCAAAAACCAAATTAAACTAACTAAAGTTAGTTTGATTTGATTATTGATTTTCGCATGATTTGATTTACAGTTATATATATTTTAAAGTTTAATTAATTTGAGACTATTTCAACACTTCAAACATATATAATAAATTTTTATAAAAGAATAAGTAAACGTACTCTGGAGACCTTTATACTAGAAAGTAGATTGCATTTTGTTCTCTCTATTAAAAAATTGACAATTAACCCATGTACATTAAATCAAAGAGCAAACGGGTCATTTCTATTAAAAATGTTATTTATTTGTATTGTTAAAAACTGGCGTGATTAACGAAATAACTAGACAGTGAAGCATGACGTGCCATGTGTACCTTATAGGAATCAGTTTTTAACAAAAAAATTGATAGAATTTATAAAAAAAAAAAAAGAAAAAAGAATTAATATCTTTTTTAATTTAATTTATAGGAACTAATTTACTTATATTTTTTTAGTAGAAAGCAAATTGCAATAATATAACCTTTTAACATAGAGTGTGGAATAATACTTTTACCTAGAAAAATATAATAATATTGATATAGATCTTTCCGCAGCATTAGAGGAAAAAGAAACTCAAAACCTAATGAAAAGAAATGGAAATTAAAACAATTATGTACAAATAATGAAAAAGGACAAAATATGTAATTAGTGTCTTTTATTGAAATAAGGATAACAAAGTAATTGGAATCTTATTTGTTGGTGTTGGATGAAGAATATAATTTGGATAAAATATGCAATTTATCAAAAATATTATAAAGTGGTCCTCTAAACCAAATGTCAATTGGGACATTAATTAGTCTTATGGTACACTCGCTACTTGTTGCATCTACTAAATTTAAGTCTGTCCCATGCATGACTGATGGTTTGAAAATATATAATATTTATATTAAATGTAAAATTGATATTTTTATGTATTTAAGACAAAGATATTTCTATGATCTGTAATATCGTAAGAAACGTGAAAAATGAAAGGCAAAATTGCCTTTGAAAAGCTTTCGATTGAATTTCTGGTTAAATTCCAATTTTGTTCTGCTTATAATTTAATTTTGCATAAGTTAATGATTCTACTTTTATAATGTTTTAAATTAATTTAAATTATTAATATTTTTAACTATTTTCGATAAGAAAAGTTTTTGAAAACACTTTGATTTATAATTATTTATTAGATTAAATTGTTTGATTAGAATATTTTCAGAAACACCCTTAAAGTTCTGGCTAACACGAAACTTTTTCTTTTCACAAATTCAACGTCGTCACCTTAACAAAAATAGTTAAAGGAATTAATAATTTGGACCAATTAATAACATATTATAAAAAGAAAAAAAATAAATCATACCAAATTAAGTACAAAATTCATAAATTACCACATTAAAGGGGCCAAAACCATAATTTAACCAATCTTATTAGTCAATACCAGTGTGCTACACTTTCTATAGTGTCATTGCATTAGCACAGAAATTTACTTCAAAACCAGACAAAATAACCTTTGGTTCCTATATATACATAACCAAAAAAAGGTTCTTTTTTTTTTTTGTACTAAGAAAAAAAAAAAAGAAAAAGGAAAAAGGTGAAGCCTTTGGTTCCTCTCTCTCTCTCTCTATTTATTAGTGTTTACACAAGGAAAAGAAAGAGACAGCATTTCCAAAAGAGTAGCAATAAACATAGGCATGTTTCGAGGATCAGTACTATGCGGGCAAGAAGAGATAGAGCATCTCTCAAGAGAGAGCAGCCATTACAGTCTAACTACAGGGATAATCCCTTCGCTTGGTGCCAGAAGTATCCGCAGGGTTAAGCTCAGGAGCTATATTATTTCTCCTCACGATCGTCGTTACAGGTTGGTCATTATTTATATATATAAACAAAGCCTTTGCCTTTTCCCACTTTTTTGTTTGTTTCCAACTCTGTGTTCTTCTTCTTCTTCTTCTTCTTCTTCTTCTTTCTAGTGTGATCAATGGGTAAAAAGTTCATTTCTTTTTCATTTAACGAAGACTGTATTGGGAATATCACCGCACTGAAAATGAAAATCTCGTGAGCCTTTGTTTTGGAAAAAGACAAAGTTCAAAATTTGTCCTTTATGAGATATGGTTCTCTTCGATCTTTGGGATTGCAAAAACTTGTTCTTTTCTAGTTAGTATTATGTGTTTTTCACTATTTGAAAAAAAAAAAAGGACTAGACTGAAATTCATTAAGAACAATTATTCATGTTGAAAAACTGTTGTTAACTTTGTCTTTGCATGTGTTTTGAATAGGTATTTAGAAAGTGTCTTCTTTATTTATCCCTTTGAATCTATGCTTTTTGCTTTTGCCACCAACCTATTCCTTCATGTTTATTATTCCATTTTTTCCTATTGCTCTAAAAAAGAATGGTCTAAAATCAAAGTTGAAGGCTTGATGTGTTAGCTATCTTTAGAAACTTTCCACTTGTACAATGCCTTTCACATTTAGAGGGTGTTTGATGCTTGTTATACAAGGAATTTGAAAAGGTTTAATGAAATTTCTAACACACAACCTAGAAGGAATAAATGCTGACTGAAAATTTACATAATTGAATTGATTCATGTAGGGTATGGGAGACATTTTTGGTCCTATTAGTCATATACACTGCTTGGGTTTCACCATTCGAATTCGGGTTCCTCGGAAAGCCGGATACGCCACTCGCTGTTACGGATAATGTCGTTAATGGATTCTTTGCCTTGGATATTATCCTCACCTTCTTTCTTGCATACCTTGATAAAGCTACTTATCTCCTCATTGATGACCCTAAGAAGATTGCTTGGAAGTATGGCACTTCTTGGTTAGCTTTCGACGTTATATCCAGTATACCATCGGAACTTGCTCGGAGAATTTCACCTAAGCCGTTGCGTTCGTATGGCTTGTTCAACATGCTTCGCCTTTGGCGCCTTCGTAGAGTTAGTGCCTTGTTCTCAAGGTATCAACTCTGTTTTTTTCCACATTGATTGGTGTTGAAATCTGTTTATTACCACTTTTTTGACATGAGTTATTGTTTGGTTTCTAAAGATTGGAGAAAGACAAGAACTTCAACTACTTTTGGGTTCGATGTGCGAAACTTATTTGCGTGAGTAACAAGAAAACAAGGCATGTTCTTTATTAATAATGCGGCTAGCAGTACCATTTATGGGAATTTGTATTGTCTTTTTGTAGGTTACCGTTTTTGCTGTTCATTGTGCTGGATGTTTCTATTACCGTATTGCTGCGAGATACCGTGATCCTGGAAGAACATGGATTGGTGCATCTATGGGAGACAATTTCCATGAACAAAGCTTGTCTATTCGATATGTAACATCGATGTACTGGTCCATCACTACACTCACTACTGTTGGCTATGGTGATTTACATCCTGTGAATACCCCGGAGATGATATTCGACATTTTCTACATGTTCTTCAACCTCGGATTGACAGCATATTTGATTGGAAACATGACAAACTTGGTTGTCCATGGAACTAGCAGAACTAGACAATTTGTGAGTGAATTCTTACTTATCAACTAGCTATATATGCTTCCATTTTTTTATCCATCTTTGATAATATTTCCTGTATTTGGATATTCACAGAGGGATACAATTCAAGCTGCTTCAAGCTTTGCTCAGAGAAACCAATTGCCTCCTCGCCTACTAGATCAGATGGTTGCACATTTAAGCCTAAAGTACCGCACCGATTCTGAAGGGCTGCAGCAGCAAGAGACTTTGGATTCCCTTCCTAAAGCCATCCGATCGAGCATTTCGCATTATCTATTCTACTCTCTTGTGGATAATGTTTACTTGTTTCATGGGGTTTCTAATGATTTGCTGTTTCAGCTGGTAATCCACTACTTAAGACATGCTAAGCTCTTGTACTGCAATTTACTTCTTTAGTTGATTTCTCATATATATATAATAAATATTGAAGGTCTCAGAAATGAAAGCTGAATATTTTCCTCCAAAAGAAGATGTCATTCTACAAAATGAAGCACCTACAGATTTCTACATCCTTGTAACTGGTGCTGTGGTAAGAAAAATCACACACACATAATCTTCCTTATCCAGAAAAAGGACACTTTGTCTTAAAAAATGGTCCCTAATGTTCTGTTTTGCTTCTCAGGACCTATTGGTTCGAAAAAATGGAGTTGAACAAGTAAGTTGTGTATATATTTATATATATCAATTAAAACACTAGCCTTATATCAATCTTATAATCATGAACCGATGCTAACTGAGTTAAAACATTATGTGCTTTATGTTTAAGGTTGTTGGAGAGGCATCAGCAGGTGACCTTTGTGGTGAGATTGGGGTACTTTGCTATAGACCACAACTCTTCACAGTACGTACGAAAAGATTATGCCAACTACTACGGCTAAACCGTACTACATTCCTTAATATCATTCAGGCTAATGTTGGAGATGGGACCATAATCATGAACAATCTTCTTCAGGTAATGCATGCTGTACTTGACAATATAATTACCCTTTAGCAAATACATGCCAAAGACATGAATTTCTAATGTGTTCTTTTTTGGACAGCATTTGAAAGACATGGATGATCCAATTATGGAAGGTGTTTTAATAGAGACACAGAACATGCTAGCTCGTGGCTCAATGGATTTGCCTCTCAATCTTTGCTTTGCAGCAGTCAAAGGAGACGACTCGTTGTTGAATAAGCTATTGGAAAAGGGGCACAATGCTAACGAGTCCGATGACAATGGAAGAACACCTCTGGTTTGTGACATTCTTTCAGCTTTTTTTATTTGATTTCAATGGAAGGTGATGCTAATCTTTTTAAGTATTTTTTTTTTCTGTTTGTTTCCTATGAAAATTTAGCATATAGCTGCATCCAAAGGAAGTGAGAATTGTGTTCTTATCTTACTTGATCATAATGCAGATCCTAACATTAAAGGTATTATCCTCATTCATTAGTATATCATTTGTAATACATGATATGGAAATAATTTATATAAGTTCTTTATATTATGTAGATTCAGAAGGAAGTGTACCACTATGGGAGGCAATACTAGGTGGCCATGACAATATAGCCAAACTACTAAAAGACAATGGGGCAAACATCAATGTTGGAGATGTTGGTCATTTTGCCTGCATCGCTGCCGAGCAAAACGACTTGGACTTACTCAAAGAAATCGTTCGTTACGGCGGGAACGTCACGTGTCCTAGGTACAACGGTTACACAGCTCTTCACGTCGCCGTATGTGAAGGAAACGTTGAAATAGTGAAATACCTATTGGAACAAGGCAGCGACATTGATAAACGCGATATCCATGGTTGGACACCAAGGGACCTAGCTGCACAACAAGGGCACGAAGATATCGAGACGATATTCAAATCATTAACCGAAAAGAAGAAAACTCAACCAATCATGACTATCCCAGAGAAGCATGAAGTACGTTTCCTCGGAAGGTTTACAAGCGAACCGGTCATATCCACGGCAACGTCTGGTGATGGTTTGGATGGATCATCAAGAGGCAAATCTCGACGACCGAGGCGTAAGAGCAGTAACTTCAACAACTCTCTGTTTGGTATAATGTCACAAAATGTCGAGAAGGATTTATTACTATCAGTTCATCAACCAAAAGGTATGAAGGATCCTTTAGTTAAATCAAGTAGAGTGATAATTAGTTGCCCTGAAAAAGGAGACACCATTGGGAAGCTTGTTTTAGTACCTGGGAGCATGGAGGAATTGGTTGAGATTGGAGCTAATAAATTTGGGATATTTGGTGGTAAAGTGATGAACAAAGGAGGAGGTGAAATTGATGATATAGAAGTGATTAGAGATGGTGATCATCTTGTTTTTGTGAGTGATGGTTACATGCAACAAGAGATTAATGACACCCAAAACCCTCAATAATGCATTGGGGTTTTCTTAGACCATAGGGTAATGCATATATATAGAGAGAGATAAGTGTACTTTTATGTAATAATTTGGTTAAATGTTACACTTTATAGGTTCAAAGGTCTTCGGCCTATTAAGTTTTAGGGACCTAAGTCACTATCAAAATTCAAAATGGTTTCCTTTAATTGTATGCCAACTTTGAAAAGTGTCCATATCTAATATTTAATATACAATGTGTAATCTTTGTACAATGTGAAGTTATTAAAGAGACAAATAAATTTTTTTTAATAATAGGTTCTCAAAATTGTGAATATTATTTAGAGGCATATTTTATTTATCTATAACAATATTTAAAATTTAAATCATGTATAATTCTTTTAAAAAAAATTTGAAATTTGAAATTATAATATATTAATAATATTATTATTAATTAGTGAGATTTAGATAACATGTTCAATAAAATTTAGACATAATAATAAATTTAGATAATATTTCAATACATTAATTTTTAATGTTGTTGGCTTGACAACTTGCATGGCAATTCATGTGCACATCATTTGTTTTATATGTCATGTCAATAAGTAATTCAAAAATTATAAAAAATTTTAAAAAAAATCAAAATTTAAATTAAAAATAATAAAAATTCAAAAAAATTTAGAATGAAGCACATGTAGGTTGTCATGCAAGCTATCGTGTTTAAAAATTCAACATTTTAATTAGTATTCTCATTGAAAAAAATCATTTCGATCTCTTTTTCAAAAGGTTGGTGGTCAAATTTGACTTTTTTTAAAAGGTTGAGGGTCAAATTTAGCTAAATAAAATAATAAGGGCCAAATTGACAAAATATATAAATTTCTAAATCCGGCATTATGTCTAAAATGTAATTTTATTTATTAAAGATTATTTTCATTTAATAAAATATAATTAATGAAATTTTTTATATAAAATTTAAAAATTTTATTAAAATGATATCTTAACTATAATTTATGATTTTTTTTTATTTTACTAAGTTAATGTCATGAGTTAATTGAGAATCAATTTAATTAAGAAATTACTAAAAAAAAATCATTTTTTTACGAAATTATATTATTACAAGTGTATTTTTTAACATAAGACACAATGATTTTTAAACCTTTAATTTTACCATTTCAAAATTTCATTTAAATTTTATATAAGTTTCTAATAATTATAAGTATGTAATAATCTAATTTATTCTTAAAACGTAGTGAAATAGTTGGGCTAAATTGGGCTAAGAATGATTAACAACATGCAAGCCTGAGTTCAACCCAAAAATTTATTGTATCAAATATACTTTCTAATAAATACTCCAAAAAAAATGAAGAAATTTTATGCATTCATGTCCGATTTTAATAATATTTAGATAATATTAATTGTTAAGACAAAATTTTGATTCTCTAATGTATAAACGTATGTAGTTGTTAGGCACTATTCCACGTAGCCATTTCCCCCACCACTTTCCGAAAAGACCAACAGAATCAACTATCCTTTTGTTGCACTTTATTCATTACATAATATTCTTGCTATTTTGTAAGAAAGCCACGTAGGATATTACATGGCACTTTTTGGTCAGAAGCTTCACACGCTCCAAATTTCATCACCCACGACCCTCCACATGTTTTTCTCCCTATTTAAATCCTCCTCACCCTTTCTTATTTAATTTCCTAAACCAAACCACAAAACTCATGAGTAGCTCAAACTCACGTACTATCATTCATGGTGATGATAATATTATTAAGAAGTACATCCTCATGCATGAAAATGATGATAAAATCGACCGTCATCATGAATATATTTCATTGGCCAAAGGCGATAAAAGTTATGATCATGCTCCACCCGCATCCGTAGATGGTGATGGAGATGATGACGATCTTGCTCCGGCAGCCTAGGACTAACATCATGTGGAAACCTAATCTATGTAGCCTTAGAGTGCTTCAAACCCTTAGTATGTAGTAGTTGTAGTTTGAGTTTCTTAATGTAGCATATGATGTAATCTCTTAATCTTGTATGACGTACGTTTGGACTTTATTATGTCAATTATAGAGATATGCTATTATCTTATTTTAACTATATACCAAGATTTTGTCAACTTCATAAGAAAAAAAAAAAAAAAAGTCCCTGCATCAATCTATCCAGCAAGGGTCAAAGAGACGTCAAACAATTTATATATACATAAAGAAACAGCAGTTATACTAACAAATTGTATTTTTTTTTTTGAAAATTTTGCAATTTTTTATATGAATAGTAACAATAAAACTCGAATACAAACAAGTATTGAGTAGAATATACAATGGTAAAATATACTGCACTTTTAAGGGGATATTCAATTTTGAACTTTGGGAGCAACCATGAATCTTGAAAAGATTAGTTTTGTAAAACGAACATGCAAGATACTTTAGTTTTCAAAAAATTTTGAGTAATTTGATCCAAAAATAAATAGAGAAGAAACACTAATGAGAGTATTGAAAGTGTCTAATTAATACCGCGTGTCCTTGAGGTAATTGTATTTATACTTATAAATTAAAAAAAGAGAGAGTTACATATGCATTTCTGAATGTAAATGTTGAATGAAATTTGTATCCATATATGAATATATTTGTATTATTGGTACATGTATACGTTATGAAGAAAAGAAAACAAATAAGACAGAAGTGAATAATTATAATCCATTTTCAAACAAATAAATCTAATTTTGTTTTGCAATCACGAAACAAAATAATAGAGACCAAACCTTTTCTTATGAAAATATTAAGAGTAATTAATAAGATTATGGTTTTATCTTTATTCCATCTAGATATGGTGAGATTTTAATTGCAAGGGACCATGCATGTTTATCCGACTTAAGATTCCCCCTAATCACTAAAGCATCATCCCACTTTGCTTTAAAACCCTTTTAGTGTTTGTGACTGTGAGGGTGAATTCTAAATATATCATATCTATAGAAAGATATAAAATAAATGAGGATGTTACTTTAAAATTTCAGCATAGCTCATTAATTTTCTTTTTTTTTTGGGGGGATTAATGATGATTTTATTATGCAAAGAAGTAAAATTCTGCTATGCTAAAACATCAAACAAAACTCCTAAAAAAAACATCACACTCCAATCAGTACACAATTGAAAATTAATGACATAAACTCTATAGCACTAACTCCAAGTGTTCATTCCTTTGCTGCTCTTTGAATTGCTTTCTATTACGCTTTCGCCAAATCAAGTAAACATACGCAATCCAATTTTATTGTTAGAGAAAATATATAATAAAATTTGAAAGCACACGTTAAACATTTATATAATTTTGCAACTACGACTTAAATCTTTGCTTTGTAATGATGATGCGCCTCGCTTTACATATCATGCAAATTAAATCAGCCTATATATGATTCGAGTCCATATTGGCATTTGCCTCTAGCAGCTAGCTAGCCCACCATCCTGCCTAAAGACATAAACCATAATATGACTTTTGGATACATCAAAGGCCATGACCGAGTAGAGATCCGAGTAAGAATTCGGTGAATTGTCAGCCTATGTGGCTGGACCCTGTTTCCCCCACCAATGCTCTGCACTTGGTAATACTACTTTATGGTCTTGATTCCACACTCTCCCCGTGCTTGCCTCGTGGAAAATAATGGCTATCCATGCCAATTCCACCATCTCTATACCAACATCTCCCTCTATATATTCATCTTCCATATTCACTGATTCAATCGCACAACAAGCCACAATTAGATTAGCTGACAATTCGGTAATATGTCTCCTGTTTCCAAGGTTGTTGTCTCATGGTACAAGAAGCATACAGATGATGATGATGATGGGTATACCCATACTCCAGCAACATCATGCATAGAGGGAAATGGCGACGGTGATGATGATGATGGAGACTATGACTATGCTCCAGCTGCATAATGATAAGCTAGTCACTATGCTACGCAATCATCAAAACCCTATACATGGGGGGTTTTATCCCAAAATTTTTTCTTCTTCTACTATATATGGATCGAGTAATATCTATATGTACTATGTATGTACATGCATAAGCGGCCCCAAACTGCAGACTTAAGGAAAACGTGAGAGGGACATATATTTTTTCATATAAGTTGGTAGGTACTTTACCAACCACTAACAGACGCCTAATCATATTATATGCTTGTAGCCTATAGGTGGCAATCACTGCATTGTTAATAAACTAGTAAACTAGCTAGAGCTTTGTCTTTTGGGGTAGTTGTTGAAGAAATTAATTGAATAATAATATTGTTGTCAGTTTTTGTTTTTTTTCTGAATGAACTTTGTTCCTAATTAAGCAAGTTAACTACTGGTAAAACAAGTTATGTTAAAAATTAATTACTAAAAAATATTGGATGGAATTTCAATGAGAGAATTCGGGTTTAAACATTGAATATAACATAATTATAAACAATAAGCCTGAAGCATGAAGTTACAAAAATAGAGCTACGTACCTACATCACTTGCAAAGCCAGAAAATTGATATTGGAAATCAACCATTATACTAACTTATGATTTTTAAAATTAAAAAAAAAAATCAATTTTCGTTTTTATTGTTGGAATGTATAACAACACTAAATGAAGCCCTTCTCAAATTGACTTTATTTTCCATTTGAGATCTCTCGTTGGTTAATTTGATTAAGTCTAGAGTGACGTTAGATGGTGTTTTGGAGTAAGCTATTTTTTTAATCCATAAAATTCAAACTCAATTTTCTTAAATAATATTAATTTTTTATCATTAGATCTAACAAATTTTACTATTATATACTCAAAGCATGTCGGTATAAATTTTAAAACTATACATCAATTTTGATTTTGTTCAATTTTATATATGAAATTTTTATTTGATTTAATTTTCATAAATCACTAACATAATGATCAATATAGAATCATTTTACATTTATACATTTTATACACAAATAAATTTTGTCTAAATGGCATATTTGTTTCGTGTACAATTGAATTAAAATCAAAATTTATGTACTAATTATATATTAAATCAAAATTGATAAGTGAATTTAATATATAATCCATTTGGTCCACACTTTGGGAAAAAAGCGAAAAATCACAAAAACCAGAAAAGAAAAGCTAAAAACAAATAATCCAATATTCAATCTTATTCTGAAATAAACATTGAAAGCAAAGAGAGTGAAAATCAATTGAGAAGTACAAAACAAACGATTGCTTTTTCTTTAATGCACGTTTTTCTCCTCGCTTCACATATTTAGGACAAAAGATATTAATCTTTTTATTTCAAAATAATATAGAGCATGAACCATTACTGAAACCCTAAACCCTAAAAGCACTCTTAGAATTTGAGAATGATCTCACTTCTATTGCTTTCTTCACCTTCTTCTCTCAGTGCAGCTAGCCCTATTCTCTGATCCCCACAGCTCTCCCCTTTCCAGCTACCACTCTCAGACTTGCCATCTTCAATGCTCTCTGACCGATCTCCGGCTTCCCTGACGTCAGGTTCCGGTGAGTTTCGTGCATTGTACATGTTGTGGAGTTGGTGGTGGAAGGTGTGGTGAGGTGGAGGTAGAGCTGGGGTTGCAGCAGTAGTGTAGAACTCTTGTGGCACTGGTGATGCACAGAAGTGAGGTGGTGCATGGGGAACTGCTGGGTGGTGGTGGTGGTGAGCACCATATAAGGCGGGACCCCCACTGTGGGCGGCGGTTGCATACTCTGGTGGAACCCAGATACCACCTAAGACTACAAGCTGGGGTGTTGGAGCTCCTGCTGCTTGTGGAATTGGACTTGGTCTCCTTGTATGCAACCTATATTTCTGCCAAAAAAAATCCAAGGCATTACAAGATCAGCCACCAACATATCCTTCCAGTGTTTGGTACTGTGTCAGGTTTACCTGCAGATGGCTTTTCACTTCGTCATTGGTCAAACCATCAACTTTCATTAACTCCCTGATCTGTTTCGGTGTAGCAACTGTAACCATAACCATCAAAACATGATTACAAACAATGATATGATCTTCAACTCAACTAAACAAAGGCCAACAAGACAAAAATGAGGATGTACCCTGAGAGCCACCAAGCATTTGGAGAGCATTGACAAATCTCCTATGCAAATCAGGTGACCAGCAACGCCTAGCTTTCCTATGAGGTTGATTAGTGTTAGAACCATTCGTTGTTTGCCCGTCAGTTCTGTTGTTACTTGTCTCATCATCTCTCTGTTGACAAGATGTTCCGTTTTCAGTGTCTGAAGAAGCAAGTGATAAATCAGGGAGAGCAGTACTGCATGAGTTTCTGTCTTTGGAGAATGGAAGGAAAGCTCCTCCAATTCTTTGTTTGGAATCTAATGATGATCCCAACTTGGGACTAACAACATTCAGACCAATATCAGTGTCTTTAGGGGATGATGTAGTAATTGAGGAGGATTGTTGTTTCGTTTCGTAATGTCCTGCTTGGCTCCATAGTTGTGCAGTGGTCATCCAGTTGGGTTTAAGATCAGATATGGTTTGGGACTTGTCTATGTTCTCCGACACTGAGGTTTTGAGGGGCATGAATTCTTCAAGAACTGGTTTTGGTCCTTGATTCGCTCGGTATGCCTGTAGTTGTTGTCTTGATGACTCCAAAGCTGAAAACAACGAAAAAATAACTATTACTATTCATTATTGCTTTAGTTCTTTAGAAAATGTAAGCATATATTGAACCGTGTGAATTCATAGCTAATTCTAACTTTTATAAATTGTATAATTCCAGTTTTAGTACCGTTACAATTTTGGAATTTGGGTTTTAATCATTCTACATCAACTTTACTTACTTGATTTTTTTTTTATAATATTATTAGTAGATTCAAACTCATCAAATTGCTAGATGTTACTATTAAAGTGATTATGCAAATTTTTCTCAGCCATTTGGTCTTAGAGCCACATGGACAAAGGCGGATTGCCATTGAGATTTAAGTCTCTAAAATTTTTAAAATTTTTTGTTATACTTTTTTTTTAAATTTGATTAAACCTTAATTTTTTTTTTAAAATTTCATTAGACTTTTCAAATTTTTTAAAATTTTCAATTAGACATATCAATTTTTTTTAATTCTCATTAAGCCTTCGAATTTTCTAAAAGTAGTTAGATTTACCAAAATTTTTAAAAACTTTCATTAAAATCATTAAAATTTTAGTTTGTCCCTCCAAAATGACAAGATCTGCTGCTACACATGGAGATATAATTAATCATATTTAATTAATAATAATATTTTAAAAAAATTAGATTATCACTTTAATAACTATAACTAATAATGTTATCAATTTTACCTACTAATAATATTATAAAAATAGAGTGACCCAAAGTCATGCCAAATTTACCTTAAGAGGTTAAATCTCAAATTTCAAAACAGTAGCAAGACTAAAACTATAATTAAATGCCATAAATAAAAATGATTGTAATAGAAGGAAAAAAGGTAGGAACTTCTAACAAATCAGCTCTAGGGAAAAAATATTTGAGTTGTTTCTTGTCATTTGGATCTCAAGGTGGTGATGATTCTATTATATATAAAAAAAAAATTTAAGAATCAAAAGGTAAAATTGATATCCTATAATATATATATATATGTAAAGTACCATTGGTGAGAAGTTGCATGCAAAGGGGAAGTTCACGTTTGAAAGCATCGATCTTAAGGCGTTCTTCCTCGAGACGAGAAAGGTAGTCTTCAAGCTTCAATGTATGATTAACAACAACAATCTGCTGCTGGTCTGCGTAACACTTGGACGGCGCCGCAAAATGGCCATGGGGTTTACAATCAAGGGTTAGTTCAGAAGAAGAAGATGATGCCATGTTTTTGCTTTTGTACGGGGTGTCTGACTGTAATAAAAGACAAGAGAAGAAGAAAAAGAAAACTATCTGATAAAAGTTGTTGTTTGGAAGAATAGTGGTGACATGCTAGCTATAAGATCACACACCAACAAATAGAAAGAAAGGGAAGGGAAGAGTATTATAAGTGGTTTGTGAACACAATGAGGATTCGGTTCTTTTAAAGGTGAGTTTCAATTGGGGAATAAAGTAGGGTTGTAGAGAGGGAAATAAAGATAAAGGTAATTAAGGGCAAAGAGCAAAGGCAATTAAAAGAAGAAAAATAAATAAATAGAGATAGAAGGGAATCAATCAACATTCAATAACAAGGGTCCAAAAGCAAAAACATAAAGGTCATGTGCTTAGTCTTTGTACGAAATTCGAAATCACCCATGCAAAAGATTATTCTTCCTCTTCTTAGTTGCTTTCTTTCTTTTAGTGTTTTTTTTGCTTTTATTTTTGCTTACTTTGATTGTTTAGGAAGATGTATTATCCTTTTGATTCTTTTCCTAGATTTCAAAAACTTTTTAATTAACATCCTCTTGGGTTAATCTATTATTTGACACTTAAGTTTAATTTCAATGTTCAATTTAATACCTGAACCAAACAACAACGTGTGATTCAATGAATGTTTAATATGCGTGTTCTAGTAAAAAGAACAAATATAAGTACATAATTGAGACAAAAAAAGGTCAAGTATCAAAATGAACATTTAAGTCAAACTCAAAGGACAAATTTAATGGGGGATAGGCTCCTAAAATGGAAAATTGACATCAAACCACTCATAAATAAAAGAATTATAAATTAATATATGATAAAATTGTACTAAAAAAAAATTAGTCCCTTCAAAATAATAAAATTATAAATGAGTAAATAATAAAATTACATTTTAACCTTTCAAAAATTTATAATTTAATTTTAATCTTCCTAAAAAAATTATTTCTAGATTAGCTTGTATATCAAATAGTATATTAATCTTAATATTTTACATTAAACTAACCCTATAAAATTATAAATATGTATACATATAGTAGACCTGGCATTGATCCCACTTGTACATATCGATTAGCTATTAAGTATCCAAGGCAATGCAACTTTTGTTTATTGGTTTCGAAAGTTGCATAATTGCGCTATAATGGAGTGCATGGAATTCAGCGGAGAGAAAAGAAATATCTTATATATTTGACTCTTAAGGAAGGAATATATCTGTAATGTGATTAAATTAAGGGGAAAAAAAGGGTTAAAAGAAAAAACCCTGGGAATCTTCTGCTACTAACTTTAATAAAAGTGGTTAGGAAGGTAACAAAGATTCTCTCCCAAATTACAACATGTTTTCTCTGCAAACTTAGGGATATTATGACAAGGAGCATCACTTGAAAACGATAAGAAATGGCTTTTTTTTTTCAAACATTACATGAAAGTAAAAAAAAAAAAAAAAAGAGACAAGCTCATGTCATGTGTTGTGAGAGACGACTGCATCGAATTCCCTTAATGATGGGTATTGCTCTCTTTCTAAAAGAACCCCCCCAAAAATTAATATCTAGAAGCAACATCTCTTCTGGTACAAGGCTCCAATCCATGCCCTTTTTTTCTCTTATCTGCACTGCACATTCCCCCACCTCTTTTAGTCTTTTAATTTCACTCTGATTTTTTTTAAAAAAAAAAAAAAAAAGCAAAGCAAAGAGGAAAGGAGATTCTCCTCGTGACACGTGTTTTTCATATTCTTTCATATCCTCCCGTTTTGAATATTCCTTTTTGTTATACTTTTATTTTAAGAATTTAATTTTGTTATATTCCATTAATGTTAGAATACATGGGAATTTTTGAAGACACTTAAACAGAAATTCTGTCACCAGCATATCAGAAAATCACTTGTAAAATCATCCTCTCTAGAAGATTACCACTTGAACAACGGATAGTGTAGACTTTGCTTAAAAATACGAAGTCATTTACTAAACATTATGTGAGTTCAACTGTTTTATCCCATCAGAGTTAGAATGAATAAAAGATCTGTCATGTTATAAATATCATCGTCTCATCGAAAACATTCCTCTCATGTACTTTATAATGATGGCTAGATAATAATTTTAGCACATTAACACTTGTCATGTTACATCATGTACTCCGTAATGATCACTTGGTAATAATGCATAATGATATAAATTGTAATGAACTTTAATTTAATAAAATAATTTTAATAGGGCTAATAATTGGACTTAAATTTTGAAATATGAAAAATAGAGGGACT
Source organism: Gossypium longicalyx (assembly GCA_025698465.1). Classification (NCBI taxonomy): domain Eukaryota; kingdom Viridiplantae; phylum Streptophyta; class Magnoliopsida; order Malvales; family Malvaceae; genus Gossypium; species Gossypium longicalyx. The sequence goes on along the minus strand of CM047001.1, from coordinate 82,048,899 downwards.
GAATTCTTGAAATAAAAGTATAAGGATTAAAATTTAAATTTGTAAAGAGTATAAATATATGACAGATTTTAACTTTTTAATATTTTATTTAGCGCTCTAAATGACTATTTGGATGATATTGTTTTAGATTTCAAATAATTTCAAGTGAAAAAATCTTAATACGATTCAACTTACTTATTTTAGGATTATTGTGTTTAAGTTGATGAAATTTATTAATCAAGATATTCAAATATTGATAGGTAATTTACTGGAATTGTTGTGTGTAGAAGCACTCGATTGCTATCCATTAATTGCGGATATATAAAAGCTTAAAATGTTGAATTAATTAAGGCTTTTCCATTGAATTATCAACAATCCCTTTCGAGGTTTGACCATATATAAGAATATATAGAGGGACAGTGGAGAATGTCTTTGTCGGCCTCTTACCAAAAACAGAAAAAGCAGGGAATAAGAGTGTGAAGGAAGACAGGAATTTTTGGTTTCATTTTATTATGTAATTTTGTTTATATTTGTCAACGGAAAGTACACTTTTTAATTATTACTCTACTTCTATGTTACCTCCTAAGTATATGCTGAACTAATACCAAAATTATCTACTACTACTACGCACCAAGTAGAGTCACTTAATTAAGCTTTCCTATAGCTTACACCCTTTTTCACTTCATTTTCTTTCATACATGAGTTCACACCTCATCCAAAGATCCCATCACACCCTTTTTCTAGTGAATTCACTAGATTCATCATACATATATCGAAAAGAATTTTTTTATGCTTACTCTCTTCAAATTAAATCTAATAATATTAATATTTGTCATTTACAGGTGTCTTTGTGATTAGAGAACTCAATAAATATCAAATTATCTATCCATCTCCCTCTATAAATACTTCTAAGCACAAAGGCAAATGAAGATATACAAAGTAGCCCATATAATTTATATTCTCCTAAAACTCAAGCCTAACTTTTCATAGTGTGAACCTCCACCTCCTCTATTCTAGCAGCTTTTTGCATTCTTTATGATGCGAACCACCTCGTTATATCGTTTTCATTTTGGTGCAACTTAATTGTTACAATAATTTTATTAATAAACCAAATAATATAGTTTTTTTTTTAAATTGAAACATTGGTTCACGAACCATAAATCATATAAATATATACATTCCATCAAACATAGTTGTAATAAAGACAAGAGATTTGTAATTAATGCAGTTCGAATTCATCAATTTTACTTTGCTGAGCCTTACTTAGTGAATGAGTTTATTCAACAATCAATCCAATAATTTATTAGCTAAAGCAATGTAGTTGGCTCTACATCGGTTTCGGTTGCACTGGCACCATTCCGGTTTTAAACTAGAATGACCACTTTTCTTTTCCGCACCGGTGTAAATTTTAGTTCGTACTGATTGTACTGGCTCGTTTCGGTCAATTCCAGTTGTACCAACCCGAACTTTGCACACTGACCAATGCATGAATAATGTTTTTAAAAATAGATAATATTATTTTTTTTACCAACTTTAAAATTTTTTATTAACCAAATTTAATATTTTTATTAGAGCTAAAATGTAAATTTATACCATTTTAATAGCTTATATTTTTTTAGTTTTTAAAGAACTAAATCAAAATATTATCATTTTGGGGTGCAAAGTGTAATTTTACTATATACTAATTAACTTAAAATTTCATACATTTTAAAGCGACAAAAATGAGATTTCTTTGGGGGGTGCCAACCCCTTGTGTCCGTTTGACAGCATATGGAGACTAATCTTTTTGAGGTTTATAGTTGTCCCTTCTAATAGTATTGTATTTAAAGTTTGAACTTGAGTTATTCCATTAAAGTGTAATATTCTTTAAAATTGCATCCAATACTCATTCGAGGAAATCTGTCTTTTGTCCAACTCCTTAGTGGAATTTAACATATAAAAAGTTATAATCTTGAAATATTGATATCTTGACTTGTCAAGTTCTGGAGATTCAAAAGATAAATAATCTCACATTCATTATTGATTAATTCAGATAAACAAGACAAACAAAGGATAATATTAGAAATGCTCTAATAATGCAAACGACATATCTGCTTACCCTTTGGAGACTTCTATGCTTCTGGTGTTTCTTGTTCTGCTGTATGTACACTAGAATTGCACATATAACAGGAGCAGCAACCGGAGAAAGGGTTAGACTTGTTGAGCTTAAACTTGAGAAATCAAATCTTCCCACTCTGGTATATATAGTAGGATCCATTAAGTAGTCAAAATAGAGCACAAGCAGCCTTATTGTGGTCTATCCAAGGTAATAGCCTTCCCTCAAGCACTTAACAGGCATTGCCATCACTCTATTGCTAATAATCTGAGGAAGCAGAAAGAAATCTTGAAAAACATAAACAAGATACACCATTACATCCATCCAAATCTGCCATACATGCCCATTTTGTTTATCAACAGCAACAAGCAAAATAAGAACTCCATAAGCGTATATGGCCATGGCCATGGTAATCAACATAACCCTTTTCTCTCTAGGAGCATGTCTTAGTTTAAAGGACCCTTCAGACATGGTCTTGCTTCTAGATTCTACTACCATATAGACAAGTCTTGCAATAAGTAGTAACATGACCAGCAAAAGAGCCTGTTCAAAACTTTGAATAAATTTCAACATTCCATTTGCTGGAGGAGGCCATTCATAATCTTTAGGTACCATTGATTTCAATACTACTTTGGCATTACAGACCAGTGGAAGGCTATATCCAAGGAACTGAAAAGCAAGCATGGTAGTAGGTATGTATGGAACAATGTCTGCATTTACCTTCATGTATAACAGCTGGTTCCATATGATTGCAATCGACATGGTGAGCACTAGACTGCCTACGATTGCCTCGAAGTATGCTCGTTGAGTATCTGCTTCGAAATAATCTAGATAATAACTCAAATGAACGTGAATGTTGATCAATTTAAAGTAGAGGGGATCACCGACTTTCCTTTGGCTGTTGATGGTGATCTTAGCAGTTGGTTTTTTCCACAATTGTAAATTCAGTGGTGGATACTGAATTTTCACTGATATAAGACAATCTTGGCCTCGTTCTATGCCCATACTCCTGACCAAAGCCTTCCTACATCCGACCAAATGTATCTCACCCAAACTAGGATCATATACGCCTTCCAGGGACAATTCTGAAACATCTTTATATATTGTTTTCTTGAGTTCTTCCTCGGTTTTGAATGCGAGATGCATCGATACATTCCAGAACCGGCAGCTAGTGAGCTCATCTTTTGTAATGACTGTTTTGTTTCTAAGATTTCCGTCCACTAATAATGGACCTAAAGAAAGCACCTTGATCTGAACGAGGGCTCGAGATTTCGGTCCAGCAATCAACTGATCATCTGGAACTACAACAGACCCATCTGAAGCAAGTTTTCTGGTCAGTCGGTTTAACTGAGCAAGTGGTTCTTCTGCATCCTTTAGAGCTGGATACTTGAAGAACCATTGCTTGGCAATGCTTAAAACTTGATAAGGTATTGTTCTCCTCTCAAATGCATTGACCAACTTGATCATGGAATAATTATAAGATAAATATTCAGTGAAATCTCTGGTGCTTATGCCTCGCATTGCATTAAAATATAAAGGATTGTCCAAACCTGTATCCTTTTTCACGTTGGATATGGTTCCAAACAGGAAGCTTCTCTGCTTAATGGAAAATGAACGTGGGAAGTGCATTGAGATCACATAATCACATCCTTCGGGTCCAGAGTCGACCGTCCCTTGACATCCAACCATGGAAAGCTGTCCAGAAGAAGAGTTCCATATACCCTCAACAGCTAATGTCGACCCTGAAAGGCCAGTTCGTTACCTTTCCAAGTGTTGGAAACTTGTTTTGGTAACTGATCTCAGCACTCAAGTCACCTTTGCACTGCCGGTTCTGTTTGTATCTTGCTCGCATTTGACATGCTGGAAAATGAGCTTAACCTCGTCAAGGCTCGAAATACCAGTAGCCTGCATCTCCTTCTCGAGCACGAAAGGGCCTAATTTGCCATGGATCTGGTTCTTATGGCTGCTGTTGAACCTGTAATTTGGAACAATGCTTAAAAAAATTTCTCGATACTCATGGTCAAGTACTCGGCAGAACTCTCTACCAGTAAACATATGGACACCATCTTCCATCAGCTCATCTTGGTAAGGGGGTGGATCCAAAGTTGTGGATTGGACCAATTCTGAACTAAATTGATATTTCGATTGGCCACTCAACTGAGAAGATATATGAACTTTACTGAAGTACCTTTGCCCTCCTTGTTCATTTAGACTAGTCATTTCTCCAGAGATTGCTCTTTGGGTCAAGTTGAAGATTTTAGGATAGCGTAGAACAAGCAAAACTAGATCATCTTGCAAGAAACAAATACGGCGGTGATCGTAGGCGGTAACATGGCCGGTTTGAAGCTCGGAGAACTCATCGCAGTCACATGTGTCGGTACAAGGCAAGGTTGAAGTTGAACTTCCTACCAAGCACATCAAACGTTCTCCTCCATTCTCTTGTCTCCATATAAACCCCTTCGAAAACAATCTTCACAACCAATGAGCCTCATTAAACATCTAAAAATTAAATAAAATTTTGATTGAAATAATAAAATTAAACATCTAAAAATTATGGTGTTTTAAGTATAAAAATATCCTCATAATAATATATCTTATTTTATAAAGCACTCTTTATAACAATTAAATTTATTATACAATTTTTTTTATGTTTTATTTTTATCATTTATAATAAGGTCTCTTGTTCCGAATTTGGAAAAATATTTGATACACCACTTATAAGTCTAGAAATCTCCACAAGCAGATTAAAGGTGTGACAAGTGTATTGTAGGATGTAATAAAAAAAATCTATTAATCATATTTTATTACATGAAAATATTTTTTTTATAAATAAAATTTTATTTGTAAATTATATTTAAGATATTATCTTAACTCATTGAGTAATAATATTATTAATATATTTTAGTTTTTTAATTTGAAAAATTGAAAAAAAAATCGCATATAATTTAAATCTCAAATGTTATTATAAGTGTATAATATGCACCTCTTTATAACATCCAAAATTTTGACAGAAAAATAAGGCTGCTAGAAGAAGTTTAATTATATAAAAGAAATTATTTATCCCATTAAAATAATGTGACATTATAATTATCCATAGTATAGAAAATCACCCATCAATAATTATATTTATATTTGATTAAATCTAAAATTAAGTTAAGTTAAATTTTTATAGAGGGGAGAAAATTCTTTCAACACTATATTCACCATTCATAATATCTGAATTCAAAACTATATTCAAAATATTATTGAATTCATTATCACTCGACAGAATAAGCATATTCATTTCTCCCTTTCATTTGTATTTATATAACTATGGGTGCATTTGTAACATTGCAAGGCATATCTAATGGTAGGTTGCCCAAAGGTAGACAGGCTTTTGCTTGTGTTTTGTTTTATCAGCATGTTGGTGTGGCTAACTACACTTGCTTCTAAAAAATTAATAGTTGCCCTTGCCTTTCCATAGTTTTTGAGATAACCCAATGTAGTTTGCAATTATTAGATTATTTACCAGGTAATATGGCATAATACCAATGTTGACTTTGGGATTGTCTCTTACCAACAACATGGCCATGTAAGCTGTTATGTATTATATTCAAACTTGCCACCATAAAAGATGCTTCCTTCGAACATTTCGGCTCTTCTTTGATAACATTTGCTGGTAGCTTGTCAGTACCATTCATAACTGATGCATTAAACAATTTATTTCTAACATTCGACTTTTGGAAATTGGCACCATTATTTAAGCATACTAAGGGGTACCTTGGGGTGCAGTGCTAATGAAATATCCTACAATGAAGGTTCAACTCTTTGTTGTTCTTCTCCTCTGGATATTTGTTGAATTGCCTGTGTTAATAACTAGTTTTATGCCACCTTACGAATTCGACCCGACCCTGCCGGATTCTTCAGTCGTCATTGCATACAACCGGTCTACCGATATCAAAAAGCATTGCAGCTCTTTTCTAACCTTAGCTTCTGAACTAAAACCTGATGTCAACAGGGGAAGTAGGCTCAAGAATGAACTCTCCTTCTATCTTGGTGATTGGGAGCAGGAAACTGATGAGGCACCATTGATACAATTTGATGACAATGGCAACCTTGAGAGCAGTCAACCTCCAACTTCCCTACTTAAGTTAACTTCCTTTGAGGTAAAGGATGTCAACTCCATCCAGCAACTTCAAAACACAGTAAGTCTTGGAGGGGTTCTATCTGTAGGCATATCCAAGGACTGGTCATTTTCTTATGGTGGCATAGAGCCTAATATGAATCCAGGCTCATCGGTCGTGAAGATTGTTTTCGAAGGGGTTTATATGGAGGTAGAAGATGATGGAGGAGAACGTTTGATGTGCTTGGTAGGAAGTTCAACTAAAACCTTGCCTTGTACCGGCACATGTGACAATGATGTGTTCTGGGCGCTTCAAACCGGCCATGTTCCCACTTATAATCACCGCCATATTCGTTTCTTGCAAGATGATCAAGTTTTGCTTGTTTTACGCTATCCTAAAATCTTCAACTTGACACAAAGAGCAATCTATGGAGAAATGACAAGTCTAAATGAACAAGGAGGGCAAAGGTACTTCAGTAAAGTTCATATATCTTCTCAGTTGAGTGGCCACTCAAAATATCAATTTAGTTCGGAATTGGTCCAATCCACAACTTTTGATCCACCCCCTTACCAAGATGAGTTGATGGAAGATGGTGTCCATATGCTTACTGGTAGAGAGTTCTGCCGAGTACTTCACCATGAGTATCGAGAAATATGTTTAAGCATTGCTCCAAATTACAGGTTCAACAGCAGCGATAAGAACAAGATCCATGGAAAATTAGGCCCTTTCGTTCTCGAGAAGGAGATGCAGCCTACTGGTATTTCGAGTCTTGATGAGATTAAGCTCATTTTCCAGCATGTCAAATGCGAGCAAGATACAAACAGAACCGGCAGTGCAAAGGTGACTGCAGTGCTGAGATCAGTTACCAAAACAAGTTTCCAACACTTGGAAAGATTACGAACTGGCCTTTCAGGGTCGACATTAGCTGTTGAAGGTATATGGAATTCTTCTTCTGGACAGCTTTCCATGGTTGGATGTCAAGGGACGGTCGACTCTGGACCCGAAGGATGTGATTATGTGATCTCAATGTACTTCCCACGTTCATTTTCCATTAAGCAGAGAAGCTTCCTGTTTGGAACCATATCCAACGTGAAAAAGGATACAGGTTTGGACAATCCTTTATATTTTAATGCAATGCGAGGCATAAACACCAGAGATTTCACTGAATGTTTATCTTATAATTATTCCATGATCAAGTTGGTCAATGCATTTGAGAGGAGAACAATACCTTATCAAGTTTTAAGCATTGCCAAGCAATGGCTCTTCAAGTATCCAGCTCTAAAAGATGCAGAAGAGCCACTCTCTCAGTTATACCAACTGGCCAGTAATCTTGCTTTATATGGCTCTGTAGTCCCTGATGATCAACTGATTGCCGGACCGGAATCTCGAGTCCTTATTCATATCGAGGTGCTTTCTTTAGGTCCATTATCTGGATAGTCTGAACCCAATTTAGTGAAGGGAAATCTCAGCCACAAACCAGTCATTACAAAAGATGAGCTCACAAGTTGCCGGTTATAGAACGTATCGAAGCATCTCGCATTCAAAACTGAGAAAGAACACGAGCAAACAACATATAAAGATGTTTCAGAATTGTCCCTGGAAGGTGTATATGATCCTAGCTTCGGTGAGATGCATTTGGTCGGATGTAGGAAGGCTTTGGTCAAGAGTATCGGCATAGAACGAGGCCAAGATTGTCTTATATCAGTGAAAATTCAGTATCCACCACTGAATTTACAATGGTGGAAAAAACCAACTGCTAAGATCACCATCAACAGCCAAAGGAAAGTAGATGATCCCCTCTACTTTAACTTGACCAACATTCATGTTCATTCGAGTTATTATCTAGATTATTTCGAAGCAGATACTCAACGAGCATACTTCGAGGCGATCATAGGCAGTCTACTGCTCACCATGTCGATTGCAATCATATGGAACCAGCTGTTATACATGAAGGTAAATTCAGACATTGTTCCTTACATTTCTACTACCATGCTTGCTTCTCAGTTCCTTGGATATAGCCTTCCATTGATCTGTAATGCCAAAGTAATGTTGAAATCAATGGGATCTCAAGATTATGATTTGCCTACTAAACATCCATCATATGGAATGTTGAAACTTGTTCAAAGTTTCGAAAAGGCTCTTTTACTGGTCATGTTACTACTTATTACAAGACTTGTCTATATGGTAATAGAATCTAGAAGCAAGACCATGTCTGAAGGGTCATCTAAACTAAGATATGTTCCTAGAGAGAAAAGGGTTATGTCGACTTCCATGGCCATATATGCTTCTGGATTTCTTATTTTGCTTGTTGGACATGAGTGGCAAACTTGGATGACTGTAATGGTGGATCTTGTTTATTTCCTACAAGACTTCTTTTTGGTTCCTCAGATTATTAGCAATGGACTTATAGCAATGCCTGTTAAGTGCTTGAAAGAAGGCTATTACCTTGGATTGACTTCAGTAAGGCTGTTTGTGCTCTATTTTGACTACATAATGGATCCCAAAGTAGAAAGATTTGATTTTTCAAGTTTAAGCTCAATATATGCAAGGTTTTCCCCAGTTGCTAGTCTGGTTATATTTGCAATTACTTTGTATATACAGCAGAACAAGAAACACCAGAAGCATAACTAAGTCTCCAAATTTTAAGTTGATATGTAGTCTGTATTATTAAAGCATTTAATATTATCCATTGGCTGTCTTGTTTATCTAACTTCATGTCAGAATCAATAACGATTGTGAGATTATTCATCTTTTGAATCTGCTTATAACCTTTTTGTTTTTTTAAAGTTGGGTAAATTACATTCAAGGTCACTAAACTATTAATAAGTTTACGTTTTGGTCACTCAACTTCAAAATGTTGAAAAATTAACAATCCTAAAAATAAAAAAATTACCACTCACCAACATTCCAACTTTATAACTCTTTATAACTCAAATTCCACTAACAAGTATAGAGTGTAACGGTAAGGTATATTACACTCTCAATGTAAGAATTCGAGTTCATATCTTGAAAGTAACATTATTGAAAAGGGTAACCATGAATTCCGAAAAAATTTAGTCTCCATAAATGATAAAACAAACATAGAGGATAACTTGGTTCTACCAAAAATAAAATTGTACTAGATCCAAATTGAATTTAAATAATTTTACTTCTTTATAACCTTTAAATGAAAGGATAATATGTGCTTAAGTATACTTTAACACACATCTTCTTAATTATTGCAACAACAATAGTGTCAATTGAACTAAAATTTTATCTGTAATTGAAAGTCAATTTTGATTTATAATTGAATAATTTAATTTCATTCATATTTTCTAAATTTTTTAAATATATTTAAGATAAAAAAAAAAGGTCTTGTTTATAATTTACAAATATGTGTTACTTAAAAAGCAATTGTCCTGTTAAGAAGTGTTGTATTCAGTGGTAAGATACATTACACTTTTAAGGAAAAATGTAAGTTACAAATATGTCTCTATACATTAGATCAAAAAGTAAATTATTCTATTCTATTAAAATTTTTATTTATTTATACAATTGAAAATTGGCGTGCCAGACGGAATAATCAAACAGTGACATATGATGTGTCACATGTACATTATGTTAACATGCAAAGACTAGTTTTAAACAGTAAAAATAGATGAAATTTTTAACAGAATGATCAGATTACATTTTGATCTAATATACAGAGACTAATTTGTCCATTTTTTAGTAGAATGGACAAAATAACATCTGACTCCTATTACTAGAATCTCCATACACGTAATATAAATATAAAATTTTATAAAAAAATAAAAAATAAATGCATATATATTTTTAATAAAGTGAAGTAAAAATATGTAAGTAAGACCAAATTTACATATTATGGATGAATCAAATTACAAAATTGGATACAGCTAAGACAAAGCAGCTTGTAATAAATGATGTAATCCGAACAAGATTTTCTGAAATCACAAAATTCATCCCCTTAATACTAAAAATTGGACAAAAGTATGCAGGGAGGTAATTAAGTTCAACCAACCCTAAATATCTACATATTAACAAAAGCATCTAGATTTAATACATGCATCCATGTCAACAATATTTTAGTATTTTTAAAATTTAAAATAGAAATATCATTTCAATATTAGCTTGGTTGGTTGAAGATTTTTTTACGCCTAATATTTACTAAATTTTTGGCACAGTACTGTAAAAAATAGGGCTCAACTCTCATTAATTATTATCGAAATTTTTATAATTTTGTAAATGAAATCTTTTGTTTAGAGTTGAAGTGCAATTGAAAAGGAATACTTTTCAAGACAATTTTTTATATAGTAAATGTTAACTCTATTACAATTTGGGCTTATTTGAATCTTTTTAATAGATATAGAGACTAAATTGAACCATTAAATAACAGGGAGATTAATTTGATCTAGTCTTAAAAATACAGAGACCTCACAGGTAATTTAACCAAATATTTTTGCAACTGAATTGATGCACAAGCGTTAGGATTTTTAAGGTAAGTTAATAAAAAATTGTATTTGGAAAAAAAGGAAATGAATAAAAGTGGTACAAAATTACTAAAGAAAGTTCATGCAAAGGATATATAACAATTGCATAAAAGCGGCACAAAATCCATGCTGTAATTAAATGCAGATACTCTTTTTTCTTTCAAACAAAACACATCCCAAAATCTCCAAATACGAACTTTTTTTTTCTTTTAATTCCTCCTTATAGCGGAGAAAATTAGAACAAAAAGTAACGTGTAATTTTGACAACGAGATCCTTTTGTCTTGGTTTCATCTATTTGTGTTTTTAGGACAGACAGAGAGAAATATGTCGATGGAAATAGGACATTACAGGACATGTTCGACCATGTCAGGCAGCAGAGTGCAAGCAGAAGACGATGAAGAAGCACTGAAATGGGCAGCTCTCGAACGACTCCCCACCTACGACCGTGCTCGGAAAGGAGTTTTGCATGGGGTTTTGGGTGACTTGAAAGAGATTGATCTTCGAAAACTTGGGTTCCAAGAAAGTAAAGAGTTGCTTAATAGGTTTATAAAGGATGCTGCTAAACATGAAGAGTTCTTGAGGAACATCAAACAAAGAATCGATAGGTTACCATTCTAACACCCCTTTTCTTACAATTTTTTTCCGGATCTAGGGTCAAAGCATATCACCAGCTTCTTAGACGCTGAAAATGGTACTTATAAATCACTTGTGAAATGTGAGACTTGGATCTTAGTACTTATTGAAATACGAATGAATATTCAACTCGACCCATATTGACCCATTTTCTTCGTATTAGATACGCTAAAAATATTTTTTTTAAATCGGATGAATTAGGGTTTCTTTGAATTTGCCAACAATAGAAGTTCGATTCGAAGACATAAACGTACAAGGAGAAGCCTATGTTGGTAGTAGGGCTTTGCCAACAATCTCCAACTCACTTTTCAATATTATAGAGGTATACGGTGCATGTTCATATATACTCTCTCTTTTTTTTCTTTTTTTTTCTTTTAAGATACACTTTCCATGTATGCAAGAATATATATATATATATATATATATATATCTCATTCATATCACAGTTCATATTTGTCGATGATGGTATTATGATAAGGAAAAAAAACTATGGTTTATTTGTACGTGGTATAGGGTGTTGGGCATTACCTTCATATACTCTCAAGTCACAAGAAAAAGTTCTCAATTTTACGAGATGTGAGTGGGATTATCAAGCCAGGCAGGTAATTAAATTGATTTTTGGTTTTAGTTTTGGGTTAATATTTGTTTAATATAGTTTATATTGTTTAAAAATTTTATCATTCTACAGATAACATTAAATGATAATTTTGTTTATATTAGTCCTTTTTTATTCTTTTTATTAGTGTATAATAAAGAGAGAAATGATTATATAAAACAAAGATATTATCTATTTCTAATAGTTTAATGCCACAATAGTAATTTCATCTTGAATTTCAAGATTTTCATTTGAATTTGATTTTTTTTAGGATGAAAATGTTTATATGCATTTAAACTATTGGAAAAGGAATACAGATGACATGGTGTTACTATTTCATAGTGATTTTTTTTTCAAATGGATTCTTTAAAGTATTGTGATTAAACCTCGAATTTGAATATAGTAAAGGGACCAAAACCAAAATTAGACCAAGTTAATACAGATTTTATTTTATTTTATTTTATTTTCAGGTTAACTCTACTTTTAGGCCCACCAGGTTCAGGAAAGACCACCCTACTTCAAGCATTGACCGGTAAACTTCCACTAGTCAAGGTAACTGCAACATTCTTTCTTTGTTTATATTATTTTTCATTTATTGACTTAGAATCAGTTATATTGACTATGAGTTTTTATTTTTTTGAATACTATAGTTTTCTGGGAAAGTAACGTATAATGGTCACGAAATGCATGAATTTGTTCCCCAAAGAACATCAGCTTATATCAGCCAATATGATATCCATTTACCTCAACTGACTGTTAGAGAAACTTTGGCTTTCTCTGCCAAATGTCAAGGCGTTGGCACTGGTTATGGTAAGTAATTCATATATATACACATATACATATATTATATAATTTTGGTATATGATATTCATTTGGGTGCTTGTTTTGGCATTGTTCAGATATGCTTACTGAGCTCCTTAGAAGAGAAAAGGAGTTGAATATTAGACCAGATCCTTATATCGATGCCTTAATGAAGGTGAAATTAATGAAAACTGTCAAAGTAGAGGAATCAAAAGCGAATTTGACCAACATTTTATGCATCTTTTGTCATGCAGGCATCAGTTCTGAAAGGACATAAGGAAGAAATTGTTACAGACTATGCTCTCAAGGTAGTATCAAGCTATCTTTATATTATAATGTAAACTACATTTAATGTAACTAAATTAGTTTACGTTTTTATCATTTAATTTAAAAGAGTTACAAAACGGTCATTTAAGTGATGAAAAAATTTCATTAAGGTATCTAAGCTGTTAAGGTTTCTTTTTTTTAAAATTCAGCCAATGAACACCAAGCGATGATTCAAATATCAGTACGATAGATCAGTACTCATCAATAAGTAAAAGAACATGCCTGACAGTTGTCAGAAATTTGAGAAGAAAGCTGTTTGAATTTTTATTCGCAAATTTGTGACGTTTAAAGCTGTTTTATGAAAAAAAAATGAACTATCAAAGAGAAAGAGAAGAAGAGTTTTTTATTTTGTAGGTGGTGCAAACAAATAAGCCCATATAACAGCAATTTAAACAAATAATTGACTTAAATGAATATTTGTTAATAGTTTAGTAATCATTTTGTAACTTTTTGAAGTTAAGTGACTAAAACGTAAATTTATTAATAGTTTAGTAACCTCAGGTATAATTTACTCTATATTATATAACCAAATTTTTTTCATTAAAAATTTGCTAAATTTTCATTTTCTTTTTGTTTTGCCCCAACAGATTTTAGGACTGGAAGTTTGTGCTGACACCATAGTAGGAGATGCAATGATGAGAGGTATTTCTGGTGGACAAAAGAAACGTGTAACTACAGGTATAATGCAAACTTATAAAAATATTGTGGAAGTTAATAAACTAGAAGTTAGATTGTATTCTGCCCTCTTTATTTAAAAGATATAGGTAAAATAATTCCTGTAAGTTAAAACAAAGAGTAAATTAGTCCTTTTTGTTAACGTACAAGGATTAATTTATCCATTTTCTCAATAGAGGGGGCAAAATACAATTTGACTCTTAGTACAGGGGCCTCTATGGTACTTTTAGCTGTTTTAAAACATGATAAAGATTCAATGTTGGTGATTTGAATGTTTGTGACACTGGCAGGGGAGATGCTTGTTGGTCCTGTAGGAGCACTTTTTATGGACAATATATCAACAGGTCTTGATAGTTCCACCACTTACCAAATTGTCAACTGTATCAAACAATCAATCCACATTTTCAACAAAACTGCTATAATCTCACTTCTTCAGCCCCCACCTGAAACTTTTGAGCTTTTTGATGACATTATCCTTCTTTCAGAAGGACGAATAGTTTACCAAGGCCCTCGAGAATACGTTCTTAATTTCTTCGAATCCATGGGGTTCACATGTCCTGAAAGAAAAGGCGTTGCGGATTACTTACAAGAAGTAAGTACATGTTATGAATCATGTTTTGTTTTATGTTCATTCCATTGAAATAACTATAAACCAACCCTGTTAACAGGTTACATCAAAAAAAGATCAAGGACAATACTGGTTTCGTCACGAAACACCGTATCGTTTTGTTTCGGTTAATGAATTTGCTGAAGCCTTCGAGTCGTTTCATATTGGATTAGACATCAAAAACCAGCTTGCTGTTCCATTTGACAGGTCAAAGAATCACCCTGCAGCTTTGACAAAAACTAGATATGGAGCTAGCAAAATGGAATTGATGAAAGCTTGTTTGTCAAGAGAAGTTATTTTGATGAAAAGAAATGTGTTCTTACATGGTTTCAAGATATTTCAGTTGGAACTCGGTGCAGTTATCGTTGCTACCGTTTTCGTTGAAGCTAGAAAGCATCATAGTACAATTGCAGATGGAACAGTGTACTTAGGGGCTCTCTTTTTTGTCCTAAACACGATTAACTTCACCGGGTTTTTTGAACTTCCATTAACGATCGATAAGCTTCCGGTCTTTTACAAACAAAGAGACCGTCTGTTTTATCCATCATGGGCATTTTCATTACCAACAGCAGTTCTTGGTATCTTTATATCAATGTTTGAAGTTGCTGTTTGGATTGCTATAACTTACTACGTAATAGGATTTGATCCCAACATTACAAGGTCAGTATCAAACAAAACATCACTACTCATTTCTTACATTTACTTTCTTAACCCCTTCATATTTGTGTTGCCACAGGATGTTAAAACAATATCTTGTCCTTGTCATGAGTGGACAAATGTCTTATGCACTGTTTAGATGCCTTGCTGCATTAACTAGAGATCACGTTGTTGCTAACACAGCTGGTTGTCTTTCAGTGATGTGGCTTTTAATATTTGGTGGATTTATTTTATCAAGAGGTATTATTTACATATCTGATATATATAGTGTGACATATATGGCTTTTAATATGAGCTTCCACCTTGCAGAAAATATGCCCAACTGGTTGATATGGGGATATTGGACATCGCCTCTTATGTATGTTCAAACTGCCATTTCAGTAAATGAATTCCTAGGCCATGCTTGGAATAAAGTAAGTTTCGCTTTTATCTTAAGTTTTGAGCTTCGAAGTGTATATATAAAAATGTGAATGTGGAAATGAATACAGGCACTTAACGGAACAAAAGAGACGGTTGGTGTAGCGGTCATGAAAGCTCGTGGGGTATTCACTAATCCAAATTGGTATTGGATTAGTATTGTTGCATTGATTGGCTTTATATTCCTCTTCAATGCCATATCTGCTCTGGCTTTTGCTTACCTTGATGGTAATGTAACCTAACTTTTTAAGTCACTTTTTTCCCCCGTTTTTCGAGTAACATTTTCATTTTCGATGAATGCCTGCAGAATATGGGAAATCGCAGGCAGTGTTTTTGAGTGAAGAATCTACTAAAGAAGACACTACCATGGCAAGTGAAGGTGACGGAACATTGTTAAACAAAAGCAACTCAAAGACTAAGAGAGCATCTAGAAGTAAGCCCTTTAAGAGCTCTCATTTCTATATGTATTGCCTCAGATTCAACCTCATTGACAAGTACATGCACTTGCAGATGCCGTGGCGGTTCATAATTATCAAGAGAAAGGAATGCTTCTTCCTTTTACACCACTCTCAGTTACCTTCGAGAACATCACGTATTCGGTTGATATGCCAAAGGTAATTAATCAACATACAATGCTTGAGATGTTTTTGAAATCCTATCACATGACATGAAGTTACCATTTTTTTAGGGAATGAGATCCCAAGGCGTGTTGGATGATAGATTGGTGCTTTTAAATCAAGTGAGTGGAGCATTCAGACCAGGTGTTTTAACAGCTTTAATGGGTGTTAGTGGAGCTGGTAAGACTACACTGCTTGATGTGTTAGCAGGGAGGAAAAACAGTGGATATACAGAAGGAAACATCACTGTTTCAGGCTATCAAAAGAAACAAGATACTTTTGCTCGAGTTACTGGTTATTGCGAACAAAACGACATTCATTCTCCTCTTGTAACTGTCTATGAATCTTTACTATACTCAGCGTGGCTTCGGTTGCCTCATGACATTGATCCTGAAAGTAGAGAGCTTTTTGTTGAGGAAGTTATGGAATTGATTGAGTTGAAGTCATTGAGAGATGCATTGGTTGGATTTCCTAACGTGAACGGACTATCCATCGAGCAGCGTAAACGGTTAACCATTGCAGTCGAGCTCGTTGCTAACCCTTCGATAATTTTCATGGATGAACCAACCTCAGGTCTTGATGCAAGAGCAGCAGCTATTGTGATGAGAACCGTGAGAAACACGGTGGATACAGGAAGAACCGTGGTATGCACAATTCACCAACCCAGTATCGATATATTCGAATCTTTTGATGAGGTAAGAGATTTTAACAACTTACTCTTATATGTCTTTTTGAGAAAACTTTAGTGACAAGAAATCTCTAATGTCATCTATATATAGCTCTTCCTATTAACACGCGGAGGTGAAGAAATATATTTCGGTCCTCTAGGCCGTATGTCAAGCCATTTGATCAAGTACTTTGAGGATATCAATGGAGTAAGCAAGATAAAAGAAGGCTATAACCCGGCAACCTGGGTGTTGGAAGTGACATCACGACCTCAAGAAGAGATTCTAGGAGTAAAATTCGCCGACGTGTACAAAAGATCCGATCTTTACAGGTTGATTATCTGATATATATATATAATGTAATCATAATCTTTGCTACTTCTTAAAACTTATACTCCAAGCTAATATTGCAGAAGAAACAGGGCCTTGATTTCGGAGTTGAGCACACCACCTCCTGGTTCACACGATCTCCATTTTCCGGCCAAGTATGCACAACCCTACCTTACACAATTCATAGCTTGTTTATGGAAACAACACAGATCATATTGGAGGAACACATCATACAATGCAGTGAGGCTTTATTTCAGTACTGCAATGAGCATTATTTTCGGAGTTTTATTCTGGAACCTTGGAAGCAAAAGGTAAACATTTTAAGCTCAAGCTTGAATCGAAGAAAATATACTAACTTTGATTATTACAGGGGAACAAAACAGGATCTTTTCAACGCAATGGGTGCAATGTACACTGCAATTACATTCATGGGAACACAAAGTGCTGCTTCAGTGAGACCTGTTATAATAGCTGAAAGAACAGTTTTTTACAGAGAAAGAGCTGCTGGATTTTATTCTGCATTACCTTATGCTTTTGCACAGGTAATTAATTAATCTTTACCATTTGGTTTGCCTTGCTCACCAAGTAACAATTTTTTTCCCCATTCTCAGATTGCTATTGAAATCCCATATACCATAGCTCAAGTTGCTATATATGGGATTATAGTTTATGCAATGATGGGGTTTCAATGGACAGCATCCAAGTTCTTCTTAAACACATTCATCATGTTCATCACAGTTCTTCTCTACATATACTATGGAATCATGGTTGTATCTGCAAGTCCTAATCAACCAACTGCTGCTGTACTTTCTGGTATCTTTTATACAATGTGGAGTCTTTTCTCCGGTTTCATAATTCCGCGACCGGTAAGCTCTACTTTCATCTCTTTCCATCTTTTTTTTATTAAGATTCTATATATATATATATATATATATATACATGATGATTGTATGGAATTTTTACAAATTTGTAGAGGATTGTTGTGTGGTGGAGATGGTATGCTTGGGTGTGTCCGGTTTCATGGTCCATGTGGGGAATGACAACTTCACAGTATGGTGACTTGCAGAACAAGTTAGAGACAGGAGAAACAGTGGCTCAGTTCGTGGAAGATTACTTTGGCTTCAGACATGACTGGTTATGGATAGCCTGTCTTGTCCTAATTGGGTTTACTTTGTTGTTTGCTTCTGTATTTGCTTTCTCCATGAAATTCTTCAACTTCCAAAAGAGATGAACATTTTTCATTTTATTATAACTATGATGTAATCCGATTTAATTGTAAGCCATTAGTATTTATAATTTATTAATTTGTTTATAAATTATATACAAATTTGGTGTTGAGGGGTTTAACTCCTTTCAAAGAAATTTCTAAAGTATCATTTCTACGATTGATAAATGCATAATATCTCAATTTATTTGTAATATTCCTTCTATTAAATTATATTATTTATGTTCTTAATTATATTATTTATATTAATATTATTTGATTTAGGGAATAATTGGTGAAAAGTGAGCTTAAAGTTTATTTTGACAAGTTTTTGCATTTCAACATGGTGCAGTTTTAGTATTTTAACCTTAACTTGAGTTGCAGTTCTCTGCTTTAGGATCGTAATATACCAATTCAAAAGGAACTAAAAAATCTAATTAAAATTATTTCACAACTCAAGCCCATACACATTGGACAGCTTCCAAAGATGACCTAAAAGTTATTTCACAAATTTGAATTTCAGTTCCTCTATTTTTTATATTTGAAAATCAAGTCCAATTGTTAATAGTTTTAATTTTTTTTTTGACAATTTTGTTTTTGTCATATTTTTAGATAAAAAATACTTACTTAGTAATCATGTAATTAAAAAATGATATTGTGATGAACTTGAATTTAACAAAATATATTTAATAGTTCTAACAGCTGAACTTGAATTTTGATATTTAAAAAGTACAACTAAATTTCAAATTTACAAAGAGTATAAAGACTTACTCTTATTCTATGAAGGAATGAGTTATGTCTGTCTGCCACTTTCTTTCGATGAAATTGCTCCTCTACCTAATGGTGAAGACCCAGGCAAACACCGACTTGGAATATTCATGATCAGAATTCCAGTCGCGTCACTGTAATCCTCCTCGATCACAGCAGGGTTCAAAACCTCAGTGCTACATGTAATCCATTTTTTTTTACCTCTTAGCTAACTCATAACTCTGGTCAGAGCACTCCACTGCTCTTTCCCTGGATTACTTGAGTTCTAAAATTAATTATAAAAATATGAGTATTTATTTAAATAATGCTTAGTTTCATTTATCCCTTACAACTCTAATGTGTCAACATATACTCTCATATATAATATCAATTATTACAAAATATTACCTTATTATAAAAGTAATTTTAATTGTCAAAAGGAAATTGTACTACAATATTTTATAACAAATAAATTTTAGGTTGTGTTTATTTCACAAAACACAACTTTTTGAAAATTATTTTAAGAAAATTCATCAAACAATTATATAAAATCATGTAAACATATTCTAAAAAATCAATCTATTTTCTAAAAATAATTTTCCAGAAATTGAAAGAAAAAAATAAAGAACACTTTTAAGGTGGATATAGATAATGGATTTTTAAAATATATTGCATAACATGTATTATAATATAATATACAAAACCATCCATTAAACTGACTACATTTAGGTTGTTAAGTCAATTGGTCACTTCTACTCCATTGCCTCCACCATCTTCCAAAATCAATTCAAAATCCCCCTAATCTAACTGCAAAATTATATTATGATATGCAAATAAACTCAAAGAAACGATATAAAAATTAAAAATAACAAAATAAGACACAAACACAAATTTGAGGCAATTCTTCTTCCTTCACATTATGCTTTTAAGGTGTGGCGGATGTAGGTGGAGTCCTTGATTCGGTAGGCGGAGTATTAGCATCAGATGACTGTGGTAATCCGTCATCGATTTCAGCTCTATTCAGATCTTCAATCATGCGTACCACATCTACCATGGCAGGTCTTTGATCAGGTACCACCGATACACAAGTCATTGCAATCTGTAACAGTTGCACCATTTCCTCCTCAATATTGTGATATCTCATCAACTCCGCGTCGAAAACCTCAGCTGTCCATTCCTCACGAACCACCGATTGGACCCAACGAGGAAGATCAATCCCTTCTTCCCCTAATGATGCTTGGCTAGGTGATTTACCTGTTAACAACTCTAGCAACAAAACGCCAAAACTATAAACATCAGACTTGAACGTAACATTACGTGTTTCAAGCACTTCAGGTGCTCGGTAGCCCGTAACACGACTAGGCGGAGTGGTGTTGCCAAAGAGCGGGTTGAGACCGTAGTCGGAGATGCAAGCTTCGCGGTTTGGTCCAAGAAGGATATTGGAGGACTTGATGTTGCCGTGAGCGACCTCAGAAAGATGGAGGTATGATAGACCCTTAGCGGTGCTTAATGCTATCTTAATCCGATTGTCCCAATCCAACGGTGTATGGCCTGCGCCTCTACTACCTGCAATATAATTCCATGTATGTAAATTTGATGAAAACATGTTTTACTGATGTGACATACCATTAAACATGGTGGGAGAAGAAGTGCATAATGCAATGGTAGTGGCAGAAATAAGAACAAAAATACCAAAAAGAAAAGACAAATATTACTTTTGTTTTAAACTTAAAATTCAAAGAAAGTTGAGGAATGATGCAAATGAATCCATTCCCCCAAAGGGAAAAAAATGTCTTAAATGATTTATCAATTCTTCTTCCATCATGAAATCCCCCACTATAACCTAAACAAATTAACATAATATCATCCATAAATATTAATGTAGAAAAAGGGAAAAGAAACATAAATGTAACAAGTGGAGACCATTGTTGTCAATATCAACTTTTCAATTTGACCAAAAAGGGAAACCCAACTTGTCAAGTCATATTCAAACCAACATATATTTTATTATTCATTACTTCTAAAATATTATGTATAAAACATTGTTAAATGGTCATTTTAATACTTTATATTTTTATAACTTTTTATGAGATTAAATAAAAATTTTATTATTTTTAGGTAAAGTATAATTTTATCATATACTAATTTAAAATTTTATAAATTATGAAGGGCTAAAAAATATTTTTTCTTCTATTTAAAGGTTGAGTAGAGTTATGGGTAGAAGATGATGTTGCATGTAGGTTGAAGCTCTTCAAACAATAGATATAGATGCATTTAAAATTTAATCCACGTCCACTCCATGTCAGATCTGAATTAACATTTAACATTCTAATTTACGGTTACACAGAAAAAAAATACCTAATTGATACGATATATTTTCAAGACTCGATTAAAATGTTTTGAAGTTTAAAGATTGATTTAAAATTTAAATCATAAATGAAGGACCTCTAATGCAATTAACCCTAATAATGTAAGCCAATTTTTGCATGCTATGAATTCAAATAAAAAAGATAACTCACCGTGAAGCAGAGCAGACAAGCTACCGTTAGGCATGAACTCGTAAACAAGCAATTTTTCATCTTTGGAGTAGTAAAACGCCCTCAAAGGAACCACTTTTTCATGCTTGATTTTACCCAACTTTTCCATTTGCATTTCGAATTCCCTTTTACTAGCCGTCACGTCTTTCAACCGTTTCACTACCACCGCTGTCCCTTCTTCCAGCACGGCCTTGTACGACGTTCCTACGCTGCCTTTTCCCAACACTTCAGCTGAAGCCCTCAACAAGTCCTCCAAGTCGAAGCTGTAAACCCCACTTTCAAAAAACACCAGCTTATTCTTTTCCCTTTCAATTGACCCACCGGTCACGTCATCTTTAGAAGACGAAGTCCCCGCTTCCGCCGGCGGAGCTGCCCGTGTCTCTTCTGTAACTGGCTTCTCCTTTTTATGCGGCCGTCTTTGCTGTTTACGAAGAAAAAGAATGAGGCATAGTAGGAACAATAATGCAACGAGTACAGACCCAACGACGATGGCAACAATGGCGCCGGTGGAAAGCCCGGAACTTTTACGGTAAGTTGGGTTACATGTCCGGAGTGGAGCCCCACAAAGTCCGATATTTCCGGCGAATGAAGATGCCGGGAATTTAGATAAGGTATAGGGAATTGAACCGGTAAGGTTGTTATTAGAAACATCGAAATCGTCTAAACCGTCAGAGTTGATAGCCGGAAGAGAACCGGAAAACGTGTTGTTTTGCAAGAAAAGACCAGTCAAATGAGTCAAATTGTTGACTCCGACAGGAATTGGACCGGTGAAATTGTTAGAAGAAAGATCAAGCCGTACCAAACGAGTTAAACGAGTCAAGCTAGACGGAAACGAACCGGTGAACTGATTCTCTTGCAAATAAAGACTCCGCAACAGAGTCAAATTGGAAAAATCGGCGGGAACGGTACCGGATAAACGGTTCGCCCTTAAACTTAAGACCCGGAGTCGGTTCAAAAGACCGATCGTTTTAGGTGGAATGGAACCGACGAGTCCCACACCAGGTAACCGGAGAGTGAAAACAAAAGACCGTGTAGCATCACATTCGACACCGACCCAATCACAAGCTGAAGTTGATGAGTTCCATTGAACCCGGTTCTCATGTTTGACCATTGAAAGGAACGTAAGTAAAGCTTGCTTGTCTTGAACCGGTTCTGAGTTGACTCCATAACTCAGTATTAAAACTGAAACTAAAATTACAGAGCTGAAACTTAACACCATTGTGGGATTTACAGATGAGAAACGAAACACAAAGAAATAATTGTCGGCGGCTCGTAAGAAGTGATTAAGACAGAGCAAAAAACGAATGTCTGGTAAGAATCCATAAATAAATAAAAAGAAAAAGAGAGGTATCTCGATGTTCGAAAAAAGTGCAAAAAAAAAAGAAAAGAAAAGTAGAGTTAAAACGGAAGGAGAGCGGGTCTAGCAATGGCAATAATTATAATGGGGGATGCGTTTTTTCTTTCTTTCTTTTGGTCAATATAGAGGAACCGTTTTTTTTTTTTTCTTTTCTTTTTCTTTGGGTTAATTTCACCCTACTTTAATTTTTAAATTCATCACAAATTTCGTATCAATTAGGTCCTCTCTACAATTTAGTCCTTACCTTACACCTTATATGTTACCTTAAATATCTATAACATATGAACCAAATTGTAAACATCAACTTAACTTGTTAAAAATTAACCCTTTAAACAATTGTGGATGTGGCATTACATTTTGGGGTCTAATTAATTTTTTAAAATTGGGATATACAATTAAAATTTTCAAAAAAATAGGGGTTTAATTAAAATTTTAGGAAATATTTTGAAAATTTTAGACAGTTCAATTAAAAAGTTTTAAATATTTGAAGGCCTTAAGGATTTTTTTTTTTTTTTTTTTGTAGGGGCAAGGCCCTCTAGCTTTTTCTAAGTTCTGCCCTTACTCTTAATTTATTGAGAGTTTCCCCAGACATGCCAAATTCAAATTATTCACACATTAAATATACCTTTTAAATTTGAACTGAAATTTAACACCTAATTAATAATTAAACTAATAGAAAGATTTGATTGATATAATATTATTTTACTATATTTTAATACTTAATTAAAACATTTTAAAATTTAAAAACCAATTTAAAATTTAAGTGATAAACTAATATATTTTGTGCAATTAACCCTTATTTTCTTTTTCTTTTTTCATTAAAACAAAGCTTAATTGAATAAGCAACCCTCAAGTTATAATGCTTTTTAGAGTTAAGCACCTAACCTTTTTTTTGTCGAACCAAATACTTAAACAATAATTGTGTAACCATTATATTGGCCCCTATCATTATCTCCATTAAAGAAAAACTTCAATTAATAAAAACCTACCATTTGTCAATTTTTTTTTTTGTCTACATCATCATTTACATTAAATTAAAAATATATATTAAAATTGTTTATGTGCTTGAGGTCTTATGTTCAAATCTTTCCCCTTAATTTTTTGTTATTTTTGTGTCAACCCTTAACTTGAACATCTAACTTATCTTTAAATTCTGAAAATTTGCTGACAAAAATGAATATGTTGGTTTAGTGATAAGGATTTAATCAAATTTTGAGAAATCTTATAATGGTTAGTTAAGGGATTTAGTGAGATACGGGTAGTTTTCTTTTTCTCTTTTTTTTGGGAAATTATCCCAAAAAAAAAAAATCTCTCCCCAAAACTTCCCCAATTCTTCTATGCGACGTTGTCCAACGTGTAGAGTGTATTTTTTTTTGGTGAATTACAATAATAGAGCAAAGCCCGAATAACCAATACGATTAGCACAACTCAAACTTAGGCCACACCTAGGATTGTGAACACCCTTAACCATCAGGCCATCACATGAAATTCCGAGTAGAGTGTATTTCAATCTTGGTGTAAGTACTGATGTACCTTTTCTTTAATAAGGTTTTAACTCTTTCTCTTGAGCAAGGTAGGTATTTTTAATTGCGTTTAAATTCTCGCCTTTAATCGTTTTGGGTTTTTCTAGGTAATGATTGTGGGACATCAAATTCCCTGGTGGTTTAAGTGCTATTAAAAGTTGATGCTTTGTCAAGGGTAAGTATTCGATACTAATTTGGGGGTTATTCTTGTTAAGTGCGTAAATGTCGAATTGAAGTTTCGATTTTGGTTGTTTTGTGCTAAGTGAGTTGGTTGTGGTTGTCGTTTTTAGGTAATAAATTTGTTGTTGTGTTGATGTCGAAAATCAGTAAGGTGTGTATCTTTTGTCCCAAAAAACAACAAACGTACGAAACTAACAAACCCACAATCGACGCCACACGACCGTCTACCAAATCGTGTGAGTCACACGCTTGTGTGTCAGGCCCATGTGGGCCACACAAGCTAGGTCAGGTAGGCCATGTGGGTCACACAGGCGTGTGGGTCTATCTTCAATAAAATTTAGTAGAGTTGTGTTTGATGCACACTTTGAGGTTAGCTACTTCATAGAGTCTATTTTGTAATATGTGTGACATATATATAAATAAAATTTGATATTCTATTTTTATATGTACAACTTCTGAAAGTATGTTAGCATGTTCTGATATGTATAGCATGTATGATGTGTGTGCATCTAGATATATGGTTAATGATTACATGTGCATTGGAGTGAGATAATTATATGACAGAGGAAGTGTTGACAATTTAATGATTTGTCTTTATCTAATGATTTAACCACATATCTCTTCTAGTAGCTTGACTACAATTTTGGTGGATTGACCACACTGATGTGATTATGACAGATTACCGTATGGCAATTTCAAATTAAAATATTTTTATTTTCATTCTTTGTCTTCACCACCAATTATAATTTTCTTTTCTTTATTTATTTCCTTATTTTTCACGTACTTTTTTCATTGTTTCTTTTTCTTTTCTACTCTTCCTCACCCCACTCCCACAAAATTTTCACATTCTTTTTTTTTCCTTTTCTTTTTCTTTAAATTTGGGGTTTTTCACGTTTTTCTTCCCCACAAATTTTTTCCTTTTTCCATTTTTATCTGCTGGGGAGATAGAAAGGTGACAAAGAGAAATAATATTAAATAATAATTTACTTTAATATAATTTTTATACTATTTAAAAATGTATGTTACATGCCAACTCTTGATTGAATGAATTTTTTTTTTTTTTTAAATAGAGATAACAGTAGAGGTCAATAATGGTTGCAGAATTATAAGTTGGGTCAAAAAAAGGGTATAGCTTAAGGATTGGTTATTGAAGTAAGCCTAACAGCAACAACAACGCTTTTCCTAGTTGACAGCGAAACTCAGTGAAGGAAAGACATGCTTGTTTGCTTAGACTTGTCTGCTTCAATTGTACTCATTTTTTAACCTTTTCTGTACCTAAACTATTATATTAGCTCCAGTTTAATTGAAAAATAAAAAGCAACATAACTAATTTTTAGTATAAAATGAAACAAAATTATAGTTTAGGCATTAAAGTATAAACAAGAGTCAAATCTACAAGTATAATCAAGTCTCAATTTCTAACTTAAATTTATATATTTTTTTTAATTTCACCTTTATTCTTTTTTTAACTAAATTTTACCTTCAACTTTTTAAAATAAAATTCAAATGTAAAAAGAGTAAAAATGTTAATTTTTTAATGAAAATATTAATTAAAATATTAAATTTTTTAAAACGGAAACCTTCATGGCAATACATGTATACTTCATGGGTTCTTTTTTTAAATTTTGTGAATTTTCTTTTAAATTTTTAATTTATTTGTTGATGCAATATACAAGACAAATAATTTCATGTCAGAAGTACACTTAGACTATCTTACGGGTTGCCACGCCAACATTGTTAACAAAATTAATACTTTAGTCAACATTTCTATTAAAAAGTAATTTGTGTCTTTTTTAAAAGGTTCATAATTAATTTTAGCTAAAAAAATATCATAATATAATTAACAAAAGATATAAATGTTGAAGGATAAGTTTATCATTATAATTAAAAAAAAAAAAAAACCAATGTATAATTGTATATTCCATTTTCATTCTGTTTTTTTAGGTTCATCACTCACTACTTCCATGAACTTAAGTTCTTTCATTGAAAATATAATGTGTAGTTTTTTTTTTCTTTTCTTATTTCATTATTTTCCAATCTCATTGCATGATTTAATAAGATACATTATATTAGGTTTGTGGCCTAATTGAAAAGAGTAAAATGAAGTGAAGAATATTTAGGGATTGTGAGAGTGATGTGATAAAACTGAGAATCGGGGTTTAAGAACTTCCTTGTTTCAGTATCATTAGTGTTGATAAAGAATTAGGAGAATAATTGGAAATGGTGAAATAGGTGTGGGGATCCAGGCTCCTCTTCTTTTACCATGTGCTATACCATCATTATTCTAACGGACAATTCTACCTTTTTCTCTATTGTGTTGGCAATGGCAGTGCATCAGAATCATAATCTATTTTCCTTCATTTTCTGCTGGGGAAGATTCAAACCTATATTCTCTCATTCATAATGCAATTTATTTTATTATTACACTCTACATTTATCGATAAATTTCAAAATATAATTAATTTAATGATTTAATTCTAATTATAAGTAACTTAAATGTGTATTATTTGTGATTATAATTCTAAGTGTGTTTTTAACTAAAAAATTGTATTAGATGGAAGGCATGTAGGTAAATTTTAAAATAGGTTAAAATATGTTATACTACTCTTCACAAATTTAGAATTTGATTCCTATTTTTTTATTTGTAGAAAATTAGACTCAGAATTTAAAATCCAAGTCCAATTAACACTATTAATTTTATTTTTTTGGATAAATTTGTTGGTGACATTTTTAAATTAAAAAAATCACTTGGTTTCAATGTAATTAAAAGAAATGATGATGTAATGAGCATGAATTTAACAATATTAATAATTGGGCTTGAATTTTAAAATTTGAAAAGTAAAAAGACTAAATTCCTAGAAATAAAAAGTATAAAGACTAAATTATAAATTTATGAAAAGTAAAGGGACTTATGACATATTTTAATTTTTGTTGAGATAGTTTAAGGACCTAAACAGGGAAAAAGGCCTTGAGACCATTACCCCGTATTAGCCCTAAAACCCAAAAATGCCCATATCCATACCCATTATATAACAAATCTTTCCACCATTTTCTTCCAACCAATTTCTCTTTCTCCCCTACCAAACAAAGGTTATTAAATTATAAAACTAATCTTTTTATTTTTTAACTTTTTAATTCAATCATTAAAATATCAATATCCTTTTCTCAACCTACTTATTAGCTTAGAGATTAAGTGGTAGCATAAAGTATACATCAATACTTGGATAAAATTTTCAACATATTTATACCTATCTTTAGATTTGATATATTAAAAAAAAAAAAAAATTAGTCCTCTTCTTTAACAATCAACCATGAACTAGGTTTCATGTGTTTTTTATTGCAGAGTTTCCATGACGCTTGTTTTAAAAAGGTCTTGTCACGTTTTATTTGATTGATTCTATGCTCCTTCTTCTATTAAAGAAAAAAAAAAAAACATAGCTCTCTTAAGTTTTAATATACTTTTTTTTACCCCTTTTAAGGTGCTTTACTTTTAAAAAGTACATTATCTTTTTAATACATTAAATTTAAGTTATTTTTGTAATTAAGTATACAAATTTAAAATTTAATTTATCTATTCTCAATATACCCCACATCATATTCGAGCTAACATTTAATATCTAAATTAATAGTATACTAATTAAAAGATCTAATTGATATAATACTGAAACGTTGATAATTCAATTGAGAACATGTTGAAGCTTATAAATTAAATTTAAAAGACCAACAAGTGAAAGTAAACTTCTTACTCAAATATTTAGACCAAATTTGAACCTTAAAAGCCTTCATTGATAGTAAGCTTTTACTTAAATACTATCCAGCTACAACAAGATTGGTCTCTTATGATTATAAAATAAAAACAGGATTCTTGAATGAAATGCCAGAATGATACAGACGGTGACAAATTAAAGATTTTGATTTAAAGTATAGTAGATAATAGAAGCATTCCTCGTATACAAAAATGGTACCATTTCACATGGCTTCCAATTTTGATAACCTCTATCTCGACAAATAGCCAATTAGCTTGTCGGCCAACCGATAAGGTTTTTAGAAACAGCATGGATAACTGGATAAGGCAAAGAACTTAATTACACCGAATCTTACAACTTTTTTTTATTTCTCAATGAAGACGAATCAAAAGGAATATATAATATTATTTATATATAAAAAAAGAAGAAGCATAAATATATATATATCCATAGAACACATGATTAGATTCTACATAAATCATTGTGACACACGGCAATCAGACTATTGCCCACTTCGGTCACAATAAGAGAAATTTTGGGATTTTTTCCTTCTATGCACTTTCCGCTGGAATTTGACCCACGTTACCAAAACTTTTGGCATACTTGGGCCTCCATTGAGTTCTCCCTCTCACAATCTCGGACCCTTCCTCGAGTTGCAGCAAGTGCTGGCACTCGATTTCACCCACATTCACCAAGTCTCCTACACTGGAGTCGGACACGGTTGTTAGCGACTGCAGTATGCTCTCCCTCCCACACTCCCTCCTATACTCCAGTGTCATGGAAGAAAGCTCGTGAGTTTCCAACACCGGCAATGGAGCACTCTGCAACCAAGTATTACTTTACGGTTAAAACGTACGGAATCGAAAGAAAATTGGGGGTAATGTTTTACTGGATCAAGTCTACCTCGAGGATCCAGCCAATGTACTTCACGTTATTGACATGTTGGTTGACATCCAAGTCACTCCATCTAGGCTGTAAATTAAAACATAAAGTTTAAATAAGAATGCAACAAGTTATAAAACACTTATGAGTACCAACAGAAGGGTAAGCAAGGACTTACAGTTAAACCTTTACGCACGTGCTCAGCCATGCTTTTATCGAGCTTCACTAATTTCCGGCTATCTTCTGCCACAACAGGATCAGAATTCATAAAATAAGGTTCTATTTCTCCTCGGACCTCCTCAGGAATTTTAGATAGCCTTCTAGTCAATTTATTCATCATCACCCACACACTGCAGATCACCAAAACCGGAATCAAAACACCATTCAATAATGTACAAGCACGCATAACAGGATCTCGGGAACTAAACTATTAATTCATGCATCTAATGAAAACATTTTCTTGGGATGAACAAACTGGTGCAGATTATATCATGAAAGAATACAAATGATTGTGATCCTCACGTAAAGGTGTCAAAAGATCATCTCATCATTTGTACATATGGTAAGAGTTAAACACAACCATAAGCACGAGAAAAAACTTTTGAAACAATGCCCTACCTTGAGGCTCTTGTTAAAACTTCACCAGTTTTACTATCACTGACAAGCCAATCTCTTCGCATGCCATTCTTTCCTGATGCACTGACCCAAGTGTCTACTTGAACAACATCACCCCTGCAAAGCAGACATAACTAAGTCCAAGTGAAAAATAAGCGGATTTGAAGAACTCAACTAGTCAATAGCAAAAGACATGCCTTACGTATCAACAGAGCATCATGATGATACACATAAAACCATAACCACATGAGGATAGCAAAAGTGTCGTATCATGAACTGTTGCTATAAGAGCAAACCATGAGCTTGAAAGTATGTCTTACCAAGTAGGATATCGATCAAACACAACTTGCATCCGAGTGACCACCCAAATTAGGTTCTTCTTGCACATCTCAGGGGTCGCACCAAAACCTTCTCCAAGCAGTCCAGCACTTTTACAATGATTAATCGCGGTTTCCTGCAGGTATATTAATTTCTTTATAAAAAAAGAAGCTTATGCAATATATCCAAACATTCTAGCCAAATAACTGTTGGTGAACCTGTAAATGATTCATTAGCGTCTCTATGGATGCCGTACGATCAGCACCTATCTCATAAGACCTAATCGAGAAGTTTTGACGGAAAACAAGACCATCTTGAACAATCCTCCCTATACCAAAAGGATCAATGAGCATGTCAGGCCGCCTTGGCTTCCAATCAAGCATCATCCACTGCTTCTCAGCAGCCAGGAAAATGGTTGTGATAGCGGCAAGAAGCATGCTCCAATCAGGTAACTGATTGATAAATGTCCGAGGATGAGGGGAACCTGCACCATCTTCGTTCTTGAAACCTTCAACCGGAGAAGTCACAACAGTGGTACCATTTATCTTTGGAGGGGCTTGAGCATTTGCCTTGACTTGCAAACTTCCAGAAGAAGCAGATGGTTTCGGCTTGATGCCTCCGAGGTTAGTAGATCCACTTCCAAGCTTCTTGTTTTTCGAGTCAGAGGAGTCAGGGGAAGAAGTTACGGGAAAGAATGAGGATGTAGCAGCAGTGGCAACCATGATTTTGAGAATTAAAAAGAACTTCTATTATCCACTAAAATTCCCTCTTTTGGAAACAATCTTTTAGAAAGGCAGCTGAAGCATTCTCCAACTGTAACATACATCATATATGATAATAAAAAATTCAGAATAATTCCAACAAAAATAAAAAACGTTAGCAAATTCAGATAATCACAAAATCTACTTTTTAGTTTTCTCCGTAATTGAACCAGAAACAGAAAAAAAATCAAAGAAATCATTTATTTCTGGAAATCTGGTTAGAAAAGAAGGATTTAACAGAGGCTCAAAAGAAACTATAATGTTTTAATCATCTTTAACAGAGAAATCATTGAAAAAAACAACACACAGACTCCTAACTGGTGCGAAAACAATATGTCGCAAAAAGGAAGCTGAATTGGGGGGGGGGGGGGGGAACGAAGCAGATCTAAGCAAAAAAAGTTTCAAACAACAAACCAAAAAAAAAAATTGAAAAGAAAGTGAGAGAAAAACAGCAAACAATTCATAAACACGTTTTAACTTTACTATAAAAAACAGAACATTCCGTTGACGATCTTTTATATTTCCCGGCTCCATTTCATGAGAAAATTAAAATTAGCAACACCTAACACGGAAACAATTTCAAGCTGCATTTTCTTGCTCAGAAAATGAAAGAAAAAAAATCTTAGATCTCTCGTGGCTTCCACCATTACTCAACAGTTAACACAAAATAAAAACAAAGAAACATCCAATTTTTTTTCCTCTGCTTTCTCTCAAACCAAATAGAGCAGCAACATTTCAACTATATATAAATATATACATAGATCAAACAGAAAATGCGAGCCTCCACGTCCGTACCTCAAGCGAAAATAGAAACGAATCAATGAAGGTACAAAATTTCCTCGAGAAAATTACAGCGTGATTTAAGATCTGCAAATCCTTCTTTGTTTACTTCTACGGCTTACGATCTACACACGAATTTTCTCTTCGTCTCGTTCTCTTGCTCTCCTAGCGTTTTTGAAATTTCGTTTCGAGTTTTCAAAAATATCAAAGCAGAAATTAAAAAAAAATTAAAAATTATTTTAGTTTTGATGAGAGAAAAGAGTATTTAGGGGATGCCAGCGGTTTAATGCGTTGTAGAAAAGTAGAGTCCAGCGATTCTCTTTTATAGTGTACATCTGTCTGTCTCTCCCGCCTCTCCCTTGTTTCATATTTTTTGGGTTTTGTAAATGGTGTTTTCTGTTATTTACTCTTTTACCCTAAATTAATGTTTTCTTTCAATTATTGATTAAATTTATTGCTCACAAAAATTGTTGAGAAATTGGAAGTTTCATGGTAAAATTACTCTAGGCCCTTATATAAAAAATCATATTGCATTTTGTTCCTTTTACTGAAAAAAGAGATAAATTAATCTTTGTACATGAAATTAAAAAGCAACTTAATCATTTCTATTAAAAGTTTCATTCATTTGTACTGTTAAAAATTGGTATGATTGACAGAATAATCATATAGTGACATGTGACATGCCGTATGTACCTCATGCTAAAGTACAATGAGTAATTTTTAACAATAGAAATTGATAAAATTTTTAACAGAATGGCTTATTTGCTCTTTTATTTAACATGCCTAATTTTTAACAATAGAAATGGATAATTTTTAACAAAAAGGTTAATTTGCTCTTTTATCTAACATACTTAGTTTCCTATTTTTTAGTAGAAGGAGTAAAATACAAATTAGCTATTAATATAAATACTTCCATAATATTTTTAGTGTCATCTATTTCATACAAGTAAAAATAAAGAAGTTTTATTTTTATAATTACAATATATTCATGTATAATCAAATTAATACAAACTACAAGATCTGAATAAAATTTATTCATCAAGACTAAAAACTAACATATCGCAATTATATCACGTTATTTTTGAACAAACTAAACATCCATAAACTTGAGTTTTAGCTATAAATAGTTTGGGTATTATGATTTTCAATAGATTCATAATATTGTAATATTTAACAATAAATTATTAAAAATAATATAAAATAGTAATGAAAATGAAATAAAGATAAAAGATTAACGCGATAAATTTATTGAACCTATCCACGTATTTTGAAAAGAATGTTAGGATTTTAGAATTTAAATTTGAATTTTTAAAATAGTGTAAATTAAATAATAAATAATTTTAAAATGTAATACTCATGTCCATTAGAATTTAAAATTTGAGATTGTAAATAATAATAATAATAATAATAATAATAATAATAATAATAATAATAATAATGTCTATTTAATATTAATTCATGTTTTTATTTTATTTTTTTGGTTGAAAAAAAAAAAAAAAAAGGATTTACTACATGACTAAAGCGCTAATAAAGCTAGAGTCGAAACGACGTTATTTGCATCAAGTAGTCAATATCCTCCTCCGGAAGCCTTCGTCATGTTTTTATCCTTTTCTATAATATATTGTATTGAATCTTAATTCATTTATTTATAATATATGCATATTGTTGTTATCATTAACATAATAAATAAAGGTAATATAATTGAAGGATAAAAACATGGATATTGTAGGTACATAATTATAGAAAAGGAAATTATTAATATAATATAAGGGTATTGTACAATATAAATGCATAAGAATGAGAAATGAGAATGATAATAATCAAAAGGATATTGTAACACTATTAAAATAATGCTTATTAATAATTCTATATGTACATTACAAATATAGAGTTGGTATCTACTAAAAATTTAGGGAACAAATCTTATAATATTTTATCCATATCTAATTTAATTTATTACAAATCAAAATTTTTGAATAATTTAGCACATGTGGTTGAAAGGTCCTTTTATCTTATAATATTTTATCATTTCTTCACTTTCACATGTAGTTTCTTCTTTTCTTCATAGTATTTTGATGTGCTTGTCCCTTAAATCTTTTATTTCTCTTGTTAGTTTTGTTAAATTTGGTTATAACTCAATTGATATAACATGCAAAGGATTTTATCTATATCTTCTTAATAGCAAAACATGAAAAAAAAATTGTGTAACACTTCATATCTGGTCTAGACATTACAACTGAATTCTAATGAATTACATACGTTCGTTTCGAAACCAAAAACTTACAAATCGAAAACGTTTTGTGAATTGATTCTTGATAATGGTATTTCCAGTTTTAAGGAAAAATTCCTTATTTGATTAATTCATTTTAATTTCAGAAAGACATTTATAAGATTACTTAATTTTTGTAGTGGAAATCTTAAGCTAAATAGAGTTTTGGAAAATCATAATTTGGTATTGAAATTCAACAAATCGCAATTCGAATTAAAAATAATCTAAAACGTTAAAGCAATTAAAAAAGAGAAATAAAATCCAAAATATAAAAACAATCCCCAAAAGTCCAAAAAACAGTCTAATTGAAATCAATGCTTAAACTTAATCAAAAAAGTATGGTTAACAAATTTTAAACCAAACTCTTGTTGCATCGATCCGTCTTAAGTTTGCTAATTACCTGAGAAGAAAACAAATAGAAAGTGAGCTTATGAGCTTAATGTGTAACATATCTCAATCAACAAATCAGATATAAATGATTTAACAGATGGTATTCCAAATATATGCTCAAATACAAAATCAAATGCATTTCATAAACATATTCAGATACAGATGCATAAACAGATCCTACACCCATCCATTACACACCATCTTCATCCATCCCTGCACGCCAAATAGGGTATTAAGTACTCATCCAACCCCACACACCAATAAGCGAGCATATGTCACTTTTAAGAAGTAGGGCAAACAAGCTACCAGATAATAATATATGGTAACCTGCCAAAAATTTATATACGTGGCTGGGCCACCAAAACATATATATGTGGCTTTAAACCACCAGATAAGGCACATAATTAGACTGCCAACACTTCCTCTGTCATATCATATCTCAACCGAATGCACATGTACATACTAACAGATATTCTATATAAAGATGTCATGCATGCTCTTCAAATGTAGTCAAGCTTTCAAAATTATCAGGACACAGATCATACTTGTATAATTCACATAACTTAGTCATATCACACACAGAGACATATTAACACGTATCATGTTTTCAAGTCTTATTTAAGCAGTATGGACCCTATGGGGAATCTAAATACAAATCACATATCAAAATGGCCCAAACTGACAATTTCCAAAAAAAAATGGGCCCGCATGGCCCAACAGACATGGCCTGTGTGGCACACATAACCCAAACAACCTAGACTATGTCAACTACACAATTTGGCACACTACTATGTGACGCCAACAGTGGGAGTTTTTAGCTTTTTATCATTTACTATTTTTACGAAATCGAGTCACACACCTAAGTACTTTTTTATGGGAATTCAACCACAAGATTTCCAGAACTTAAATCGACATTCCAGAACGTAAGAATTACCAATCACGTACTTAAATTCAAGTCACAAAACAAACGCAAATGTCGAACTTAAACCTAACCAAATGAAATAGCCCTTAATTCGAAACGTTAATCACTTACCCTTGCAATGCAGCAACCTTAAAAAGTATCTAAATTGCTTGAGAACCACCAAACGTTTCTAGATCTTCTCTTAGCAGTGCATAAAACGATTAAATTAAAAACCAAAATTACTCGAAAATCCACTTCTTCAACAAAAATCTTTATACACAAAATACCCCATCCCTTACAAAATTTCATAACCTTACCGAACTATATAATCACGCACGACCACCAACATAAGGTTCAAAATCAATAGAATGAAAAAAAAAAAGGATAGCGAAATTGTAACACCCCCTACCCATATCCGTCGCCGGAATAGAGTACGAGGCATTAACGAGGACTACAAAAACACTTACAGATAATTTAAATATATTTTCATAACAACTTGTCTTGATTTCATGCTATTTCATATTTAAGCTTTACTCACCAAAGTATTTGAAATATCATCTTTATGCAAATAGCACACATGAGGTACATAATTCCATAATTAAGAATGAACACATTTATCAAACATATTCCACATTCATATATCAATGTCTCACATTTTCATATATCAATAACCGTCATTTTTCTTGTTTTTCAGATAATTATGTATAACCATTGATAAGCATGCAACTCTCACTGTTTCTTCTTGTCAATCACAATTTCAAATGACAAATTCGTGTGAATGAGCTCAACCTCATTAGGTATTTAAATTCTGTCATTTTGATTCACATACTCATAATTTACTAACATATCTGTCAAACACAATCTACGAATGACAAAATCACATAATTGAGCTCAATAATAATAATGATAACATTACTTATATTTCTTTTTCCACATGTTACATTTACGACTTACCAACTTGTCCATTCAAGGAAAAGCTTACGGATTTGAGTACATCATGATCGAAGCCCGAAGTCTAGCTGAAGCACATAAGTGCTGAGACGGAAGCCCGGAAGGCTAATCAAGCACATAAGTGCTAAGCGGAAGCCAAAGGCTAATCAAGCACATAAGTGCTAAACGGAAGCCCGAAGGCTAATGAAGCACATAAGTGCTAAACGGAAGCCCGGCTAAGCAATCAAGCACATAAGTGCTAAACGGAAGAAGGCTAATCAAGCACATAAGTGCTAAACGGAAGCTTGAAGGCTAATCAAGCTCACGGTAGTCGAATCGAAACCCCAAAGGGTTAATTGAAACTCATATGAGTTAACGAAAGCTCGTAAGAGCTAAGCGGAAAGCAAACACGAGAATTCGCAACAAATGCTGAATCTCGGTTTACTTGGGTAATTTACCGTCAATTCATCTTTTCTTTGAAAGATTGTACTTATTTCTGCGTTCTGTTCCTCCAAAATTCTCAATTCAATTTCATAACTTTTGTACATAATTTACTTATTTTCAACAATTAACATACATAAATATTAATCACCATTCATAAAATAATATTGAAATTTTAATAATATTAACAAATGGTCACTAAATGTAGTTATATAAACTCACAAGTTCGATTTTTATATTATAGCGATAATTATAATTTCATAATAAATATTCCAAATAA
This sequence comes from Gossypium longicalyx, assembly GCA_025698465.1. Classification (NCBI taxonomy): domain Eukaryota; kingdom Viridiplantae; phylum Streptophyta; class Magnoliopsida; order Malvales; family Malvaceae; genus Gossypium; species Gossypium longicalyx. The sequence continues at coordinate 82,012,049 of CM047001.1, read as the reverse complement.
AACATTATATCGTTTCTAATTCAACACTTATCGATTATAATCAGGCATGTGATCAATTTATACACGAGTCATTCATATATTTTTGTATATTTTCCTCCTCCTCCTCTCCATCCACATCCTTAGTATAAACAACATACTTGTAGGTAACATTATCCATAATTTTCACTAAATTATTTTTATCTTGGGCTACAGAACTCCAAATTAAGATCCATAAATTTTCCCAGAAACTAGACTCATATGTCTTCTTACCATAAAAATTTCATAATTTTTGGTTGGGCCAATTAATACAGTTTATTCATTGAAGTCTCCCCTATTTCAGAGTACGACTAATCTGACCTATGTGCACTACGAACCAAATTTCTCCCTGTAAAGAATTCCAACGACCATGCCGTTTGTTTCCCTTAAAAATAGACTCAATAAGGAATCCATGCATGTAAAGTATGACTCTTAATAATTTTTTTACAATTTATGGTGAATTTCTAAATTCAGGACAGGGGATCTCGAATTCATTCTGACCTTGTCTCACAAAATTTATTATATCTCATGATTTACAATTCTATTGCTTACATTATTTCTTTTATAAGAAACTAGACTCAATAATCTTTAATTTCATATATTATTCATCCTCTAATTCCATTTCTACAATTTTTGGTGATTTTTCAAAGTTAGACTACTGCTGCTGTCCAAAACAGTTTTAGTGCAAAATGTTGATTTCCATTTTGCCCCAAATTTCACAATTCATACAATTCAGTCCTTGCTCAATTAACCCCTAAATTAAGATAATTTTCTCAATTAATACTTTTACTAAACATTATAAGTTATTTCATAACTATTAAAATTTAGAATTTCCACATAACACTCTAACTTCAAACTCTTTTACACTTAGGTCCCAAACATTCACTTTCTATTCAATTCTTTCAATAAAATCAACATATAAACAATTTAAAGCTCTAAATCCATGTCAAATAATCATATACTTCCAGCACATATTCATAGAAACTTTCAATTTCTTTCATGAAATCAAAAACTAATGAATTCAACAAGTGGACCTAGTTGTAAAAGTCACAAAAACACAAAATTTCAAGAAATAATCAAGAATTGAACTTACTTGCGGTAAAAATATGAAAAACCAGCTTGAGGGAACTCTTTCCTGGTATTTTTGCTGATGAGAATGCAGAAAAATAAAGAGAAATCTAGATAATTCCACTTTAGTCCTAACTTTATTACGTAAATTTTGCAATTTTTCAATTTTACCCTTAATTCTCCTTGTTTTCTTGCTGATTTCATGCCCTTGCTGTCCAGCCCAAATAGACCTTGGGTCTATTTTCCTTTTAAACCCTCTTTCTTTTATCAATTAAGCTATTTAATCATTTCCTACAATTTTGCATTTGATACAATTTAATCTTTTTTGTTCAATTAATTATCAGAACTTTAAAATTTCTTGACGAAACTTTAATACTAACATATTAACACTCCATAAATATTTATAAAAATATTTATGGCACGATTTAAAATTCCCGAGGCCTCGATACCTCGTTTTCGATTCTAATTATTTTAATATTTATTTTTAGTACACTATTTACTATTTCAAAATTTTTCCTAACTTCACATTTAATTTATACTCACTAAATTAATAATATTTCCTACTCATTTGTCGGATTTAGTGATCTCGAATCACTGTTCCGACATCACTGAAAATTAGGCTGTTATAGAAATTGTGAACAGGGAGCAATAGATTCAAGAACGGCGGAATGAAAAAAAAGATAAAATAAAATAAATTTGGGAAAAATGGAAAAGTGACCAGCAAAAGAGAGAAAGAAAGTGACATGGAAAGGGGGTAAGAGAAACGTGAGAGAATTTTTCAGGGATAATTATTTTAAAATTAAAATCTCACTGAATCCTAAATAACCACTTATCATATTTTAGAATTCAAATTCAACCCTAATTCTACCATGTGGACGGCACAAGCAGGAAATAAAAATGATTCACACTTGCTCACGCAGGGATTCAAACATATTACTAGCTTCCCACTAAACCAATAGGCTCATTCTGTCAATACTTGCACAAGATTTAAATTTAAGTCAGATGTTTAGAGATATTCTATATACAGATGTCATACACATGTACAAGTACATACTAACATATATTCTATATACAGATGTCATGCATGCTTTTCAAATGTAGTCATGCTTTCAAAATTATTAGAACACAAATCATATATGTATAATTCACATACCTCGTCATATCACACACAGAGGCATACTAACAAATATCATGATTCCAAGTCTTATTTAAGTAGTATGGGTCCTACGAAAAATCTAAAAACAAATCACAAATCAAAATTAGGTGACAATTTCCAGAAAATGGGCCTACACATCTTACACATGTCCATGTAGCCCACACAGCCCAAACAATCCCACATGATCTGGCACACGGTCACGTGACGCCAACAGTGGGGGTTTTTAGCTTTCTTCCGTTTACTATTTTCATGAAATCAAGTCACACACCTGAGTACTTTTTGATGCAAATTAAACCACGAGATTTCCAGAACCTAAATCGACATCCTAGAATGTAAGAATTACCAACCACACACTTATATCCAAGTCAAAAAAACAAATGCAAATGTTGAACTTAAACCTAACCAAATGAAATACCCCTTAATCCGAAATGTTAATCACTTACCCTTGCAAAGCAACAGCGTAAAACAATGCCTAAATCACTGGAAAATTGCTAAACGTCTCTCGATCTTCTCCCAACAGTGCATAAAATGATTAAATTAAAAACCAAAACCACTTGAAAATCTACTTCAACATTTTTATAAACAAAATACCTTATCACTTACAAAATTTCATAACCTTACCGGACTATACAATCATGCCTGACCACCAACACAAGGTTCGAAATCAATACAACAAAAAAAACAGAAAATGAAATTTTGAATAGGAGGCAATAGATTCAAGAATGGTAGTGAACAAAAAAATAAAGGAAAAGAAAAATGGGAAAATTGTAAAAGTGGCCAACAAAAGGGAAAAAGAAAGTGATGTGAAAAATGGGCTGACATAAGAGAATTTTTTTAAGGATATGTGAAAATGGGGTGAGGAAAATGTGAGAGAATTTTTTTAGAGATAATTATTCTAAAATTAAAATCCCACTAAATCCCAACTAACCACTTATCAGATTCCAGAATTCAAATTCAACCCCAATTATACCATGTGGACGGCACAAGTAGGAAATAAAAATTATTCCCACTTACTCGCGGAAAGATTCAAATACATGATCAAAGAGTAAGCTAACACCTTATCACTAAATCAATAGGCTCATTCTGTTAATACTTACACAAGATTTAAATTTAAGCAAGATGTTCAAAGATAGAGATAGAGACAAAATAGCAAAAAAATTCAAAGAGAGAGATTCAAACCCAGAACCTCACACATACAAGCAATACTCTTAATCACTAAACCAAATTAATTCACTTGACAAATTTAACAAATTAAAACCTCAAAATTTTGGGGTGTTACAAATTGTGAATTTTGATCAATGCTGGTGATGATGCTAATATATAGGCAACCAGACTCATAGGTTTAAGGATTTCATATGAACTAATAAACCAATGACTTATCCTTTTTTAATCAAAGCTGAGAACCTTCTTTCATGAAAAAACTTTTAAAAATACTTTGTGTCCCACTTCATATTCAACGTCTCTTCTTTTTCAAATCAACGTATGACTTTTATTTAGTAGTGTTTGCTTTTTATTTTCGATACTAACTAGTGGTTTCTTTTTTTAAAAAATTGATCACTTTAATCTTCTCCTTTGTTTGTTTAATCAAATTGGTTCCATCGATTATTTTTCATCCAATTCTGTCCAACAAAGGGGAGTTTTGCATCTGTGGCCACATGATGCTTTATAGGGTGCCATGTTTATGCTTGTCTGATCTATTGCTATAAGTAAACTCAATTAATGGAAGATGTTTATCTCAATTCCCTTCAAATTTAATCATACAACTTCTTAACATATCTTCAAGTATAAATTTTTATTGACCAATCAGAATTGCCTCCCAAGATCTATAATTGTCTCAAAAAGTCCAATATACATACATTATTGGACCTTCTGAATAACAGTCGAGAAGACTTTATGAAAATTGAACACTTTAGCATAAAAGATGAAAATAAATATTGGACATTCTAGAAAAGAAGTAGAAAAAGCATTTCGAAATTGATTTACCAAAATTTTTAATCCAATGGATTTTGAACCTTTAGCACAATCCATAGATTCGGACCAGAATTGAATAAATGTATCTAGGGAGAATTTGCTTTGACTTTGAAGTGACTACTCCATAGATTCGAGAGCATTCAATTGGATTGTTTCCTTATTCAATGAAGGAATTTTAAGTTGAACCAACCTATTTTCAAAATATGAAGTGGATAAATAAAAATTTTGAGAGAGTCTTTCATTTGTCCATCATTATAGGCAACACCATCCATATTATCTATGGAATTCAAACCCGAACACTATTTATGATTCCTTATTTCTATCTCATTAGCCTTGTTTCAATTTTATTTTGTATTTTATTTTAGCATATCGATTTTTTTTTTACTTTACGTCCAACCCCTCCCCTTGTTTCATCTATATTCCTTTTTTTTTTTTCATTTTAGGGCCGAATTAGAATTATGCCTGTAATTTTCACGTATTATCCTTTCTAACTATCCATCAATTTGAGGATGAAATGATGTGTTAAAATTAAATCATATATCCAAAACTCCTTGTAAACTACCCTAAAATATTAAGGTGAACCTTGGATATTGATAAAATATGATGAAATTTGGCACATCATATAAGCAAACTATTTCATTGACGTAAAGTTGTACAAGCTTGTCAAACGAGTAATCAAATCTAACAAGTAGGAAATATGCTTAGTGAGTCGATGAACAATCACTCAAATAGCATCATGCTTTTCTTGTGGCATGTTGTAGTACCATATGAAGGTACGAGATGTGAAATTGCCTTTAAAGTATTGTAGACACCACCTTTAAAGTACAAGTTATGACATTGCCTTTAAAATTTTGTAGGCATCGTGTTTAAAATATCATGACATTACTTCAAGGAACGTATTTATAATTTAAATCCATCTTAAATTGTAATTTGAATCTAAACTTAATTGCGTCAACTTCACAATATTTCTATCAATCCAAAATACTAAATTTTCCATTAGCACAATCTATTAAAACAATAATTTCATGAATCCAATATACTCAAAATATAAGTTGATAGTCCACTTCATATAATTTGAACTTCACTCCCTCATTTCACAATCTCATATATAAGCAATAAAAGTAAGAATGAATTTACTAACCAAATATATATTAACGATGATTAGGGTGTTACTACTTAATTTCCTTCTTTTAATTATGTAAAAACAAATTCGATAACCCATACTCGTTTTTACTAATACTACTTGTAGTAATATTTTATGCTATATATAAATAAATAATAGTTAACAATGTAATGAAAACAATAACTCACATTTGCCAAAATGCTTGTGATGTCTCCATTATACAAGCTCTTATGTATATAATTTATCAAGTAATTAAAAATAAACCTTGCAAAACAAACAATACTAATTATTCAAATAAATGTAACTCTCAACAACTATGATCAAGTGTGATGTGATATTAATTTCTTGATCATGATTAATCCAAGTAACCACCTATGAATCAATTAACGTGAAATTATATATATATATATATATATATAAAAGCAAGTGGAACATGGGAATCTAAATCTTTATTTTGTCTCAATTAGACCATAATCTATTATAAAATAAAATACCCAAAATTTAGGATTAGATGTGACCTCAAACATGAATCCACAATGAAGCTTATATCTTATAATAATCTAGCTATATAAATATCCCCATTTCTTTATATCTAAAAAAATAAACCCCACTCTCAATTATAAATTTATTTTATTTTGTGATTACTCCAGCAGTTTATGTTAATATTTATTAGTGAATAATTTGTATGATTTATTTTTTAGGCGATGAGTTCAAGGAAATAAATGTATATATATAACTTGTGGAACATAATTTGTTTTCATGTAGAAGAAGAAATGAATAAAAACATATGATTTTACTTTTTCTCATAACTTCAACAAAACTGTATAGTAACGTTAGGTACATAAATCATATTCAAATTTGATTTTTGATTTTTGATTTTTGAATTTTGTCCCTAATACGGTTAAATTTGACTAAGAAAATAATAATAATAATAATATATTGGGAAGAGTAGTTCAACAACATGAAACTGAAATGCATGATGAACACGTAAATTTCATTTTCACAAGCAATTATCTTATAGTTAAGAGTTGCTAAGCATTAAATTATATGATGTTTAAACCTTAAATAACCTGCATGCCTTTCCTTTTATAAGATTATTTATGAATTAAAATTAAAGCTATCAATTTAAATTTAAAAATATTTTTTTATTGGAATTAACTGCTTGTTCATTCAAAATATGTTTTGATAAAATGTTAGAAAATTTAAATTAATATTTTTAATCCTTATTTTTTAAAATATGTTTGATAATCTAAAATAAAAATAATTAAATAGAATTTTTTTCTATAAGAATGTGAAAAATGACAAGAGTATGTTTGATAAACCATTGAAAATAAAAAAAAGTTTTAACATTTAATTTTTTTAATTGTATTTGATAAATATATTAACAAATTACTTAAAATAAGGATAGTTCTAGAAATTATGTGATATATATATATATATATATATATATATATATATATATATATATATATATAGATAGATAGGATTATTATCCTATCCACTGAGGTAAAAAAATCTCTACAAGTAAGTCTAGGTTGATGTCATTTGTTTTTAGGGTGTATTAAAATAATTAAAAAAGACATTTGATAGTAACTTAAACCCACTTCTGGAGTTTTTTTTACTCTGCTGGCAGCGGATAACATAATTATTCATATGTGGATCATCATCATGTTTTTGTAATAGCGTGAAAAAAATTACACAAATAGATTTAAAATGACACCATAGATTTTTAAAATTATTTTATTCAATTTAAGCGTAGATTCAAACCTAAATATTATTTTTTATTTTAACTTTAAAAATTCAAAATTTTAAAATATATATATAATTTGAAACAACATTAAATTTAACAAGATGCAAAACAATGATGAATTCAAACCTGAAATTCAATCTGTTTTAAACTCATTAAAAACCAATTTTTATATTTGATATCTTTTTAAAAATTTTAACTTTAATAACAAAGTTAGAAGGATACATAAAGAGGAAAAGAATATTGAAGACAAAAAGAGAAGAGTGGAAATTATATATTTATTTAAATTAAAAAATTAACCAATAACGTGAAAGAAGTTAGATTGTATTGAAGGGGCAGGATGGTGAACTAATATATATATATTTTTTAATATGGGAAAAAGGCTTTATTTTTACTATTTATTTTTTTTCTTTTAAGGATAAATATTTTTTTTAAATATGCATAAAATTTATTCCTTTCATTTTTAAATCTAGTAATTTAAAACTCTACTTTTTTAATTTCAAATTTCAAGTTAATTTGTCAATACTAATTTTTTTTGTGTGACATTTTAAAATAAAAAAATTCACTTGATAGTTATATAATTAAAAAAATAATGTTATAACCAATCGTAATAAAAAAATTTAGTAAGATTAACTGTTGGACTTAAATTTTAAATTTTAAAAAATAAAGAGATTAACTTACTAAAAATAAAAGAATAGGAACTAAATTCTAAAATTTTAAAAAATACAGACACTTATAGCAATTTTTTATTTTATTTTCTGGTTAAGGGTTAACGTAAAACCTTGATTCTGGGGGCTTCTAATTGCACTGTCAGATGTTCTATTTGTTGTTGTTTTCAGATAGAGACTAGTGTCGTTATTATCAAAGGTAAAGAAGGAGAGCATCGTAAAATGACAAACAGTTGAGGGACAGAGTCGTTAACGAGGGATTTGGATAGGTTAAAAATTGGGGTACTTTTTACGGTGCTAGTGGTCCCGCGTTCCGTTGCCCGTTGGTTCACTCGTTTTGTAGCCTTTAGGAGAGGGTGGCCCTCGCCCCTCATATTACAATTTACAGCCTGTAAATTTATTACATTGAATTTTTGTTTTTATGTTTATCTTGAATTTAAAGCCATATTATGATTTATTGGTGGCGGATTAAAATTAGAAGTGATTAATCAAATTATTTGTTTAACATAATATAAGTGGCTCTTATATTATGTATTCTTTTACTACTTCAGCTTTGTTTTGTCCTAATTTAGGTTTTCCACTAATCCAATAAGAAAATGCCCTCATGTTCCCAATTTCTTTATTTTTAAAATAATTCAGAAAACAAAATATTAAAATGAGGTAATTCATAAATTAATTAAAGATGGGACCCATAATGATTCAAAGTCGTGGGAAGCAATAATCATTTGCAATTTCCTCCTATCACATCTCAATTTAATTAGGTCTTTTTCCAAAAGCTATTAATTAATAGTACAAAAAGGTTGGTCTGGGTTGAATCTCGCCATTTTACATACATGTGGCAGAGATAAGTTTTATGATGAACACTTAACAAGTACTCCCCTTCCCTCCTATATCTTATATCATTTTTCAATTTATTTCAGACTTACTTCGTTAATCTAAACTTTTTATGGTAATTAAAATCCGAGACCAACTCTAAAAAGATAATATTATTACTATTATTGAGAATTTGATTAGGCAACATTTTGAAAAATTCTTTCAAACACAAAAATTTATTTTAAATAGAGTAAATTTTTTAGCGATTATGGTAATTACTTGTCACACCCCGTCCTGTTCTATTATATGCAATTATCATTTTATCATTGTATATGTGATTATTAAAAAAAAATAAAAATGTAATAATATGTTTTAAAAAATTTCATGTGTTCTATGTTTTAATATTTACTTACATTTAAAATCATTAAAAATATATAAAAATATTAGTAAAAAATAAATTAAATTAATAATAAGTAATAAAAATTAAATTAAAGTGAGTTGAGAATACGATCCACGAAGATAATAATAATTTTCTAACTCAAATAAGATGCTGTTAAGTATATTATGTATATGTCTGAAATTGATGGTTGGAATCTCATCCGCATAAAAATCACCTCCGTAATTAATCTTACTCATTATACTGACTACTTGATACATCACACCCCAAAAACATTCAAACCTCGAATAACTTGTGGCCATGAATGTTTTTGTTTAAACCCTGTTATCACAGCCGGCCTTATAAGCTCAACTGCAGCGATCAACGTGTTGTAGAGTTGCAAACTGACCAGAAAAACTTTCACTCATAATTTCATTAACAGCCCATCATTGCAAGTGGCCTGTGGGCGCTGTCGGTTTTCGAGGAACAACCTCGTTTAGCCACTGGTTTTGTACCATGGAGGTGTGTGCATGGTTTGTACTCTGCCTGAGAGTAAGAGCTAGCAGAAGAAGATAACAAAGCCCCCGGCAGATTAGCTTAGTTGGCAAAAAGAACCAGCTGCTGTTTTCTTTCAGTAGTGTCTGTCGTCAGTTATGTAAAACTTTGCACACGTGTTTCTAATTTTAACATTGCCATGGAATCTTTTTGTCTCTGCCGCCGATATCTGGTTTTGATGTAATTGTTAACAGGTTTATCGTACAAGTGTCATCGCTCAGTTTCTTATCTTTTAAAACCCTTAGATATCTTGCACTTACATTAAACACATAATAAACGCAGTGTCCAATCAAGTCAAAATTAAGAAAAAAATATATTTTATCATTAATTTTTTATTTACAATATTTAAATTTATAAAATTCAAATATATGTTATAAATTCTTTTATAATTAAAAAAATATAAAAATAGTTATAAAATAAATAAACATTTCCATATTAGAGGGTTGGAGCAAATTTTATTTAAACTTGATTTCAAATAAATTCAAATATTTTAATAAAAAAAAACACATCCATCCAACCATAAAATCCATTTAAAAAAAAAAAATCTCATAGAGTTGAGGTGATTGTAAATGGACGGATTCAACTTTTTTTTACCATCCTATACATTTGTATTGCAAATAAATTAGGCATTCAATTCAGTTAAAAAAAATATAATTTTTTTTTCATATTATATTATTCAAATGTATTTAAATTTTTTATTTCAAAAAAACGAAAAAAAATTATAATGGGATTTAAATCCATATCAATGTTTAAAATCTTAAATTTAACACTTAATTAAAGTTTTATTTTGAATTTTTATAATCCAACTTATGCATGAATATATAATATTTTTGGGATAAAGCAACATTTAGCCCAAAAACTTGATAATTTTTTTCAACTTAATCCCTAATTTTTTTTTATCCACAATTTTGATCCATGTGATACTGTATCATTATGATATCAATGCATATATTGATAACTTACCAATAACACCAGCCTGAACCATTAAAATAGAATTAGTTTATAAGGGTTTAATTGCAAAGGTATGTACATAATTAATTCTATGATGAAATGAGAAAGAATATAGTCTTTTATGTAAATTCATATATGGGATAATAAAAATTAGGCTATGGTCCTTCAAAAGGAAAATTAGGTAATGGTTGCATTAACTCAAAACAGTTGGTGGTTCCCAAAAATTCGTGGTTTACAAAAAGAGTTAGCGACAAGTTGAAGCCCAACAACTAACTTTGCCCTGTGTAATTAAATCTCGTTTCTTCCTATATTTTTTTTTTAGGTCAGTGTTTGTTCAACTATAATCTTTGGAACCATGCTAGATTAGATATGGCTTTAAAACATATGTATCATTTTAATATTCGCAGTTGTAACGGATAAAGATGAATTTTTAAAAAAAAAATTACGAGTAATTATAATTAAATTATAAATTTTTGAGAGATGAAAATATAATTTTATTATATATTTATTTGTGGTTTTATATTTTTTAAAAGGATTAATTTTTTTTTTTCAATTTTAGGAGCAAAATTGGATTTACCCCTTTATATTCGCCCCGGTAATGGATATTAACCTTTGAATATCTTTTAGCTTAATCCGTTTATTTTTAGGGATAATTAATATATTTTACATTTTGTAGATTTGGATATTTTAATTATTATTTAGAGTAGATGCTGTTATTAATCCTCATATCTCTATTACTCGAATTTGTTATATTTTTGTGGATAACCGATTAGGATTATGCATTATCCACTTTATTTTTAAAAAAATTTAAATGCAAATATTTAGCATATTTGTATATCTAACTAATAATTTAATTAATATGTAAACTACATCGCATGTCACTTTAAAATATTCTTGTTCTTCTTTTGACCACTTTAAAATTAAATTTGTAAGATGAGCTCGATTACCAATGGCTAAGAAGATCCTCATGGTAAACAACAATGCTAGAACCAAGAGAACACTTTAAAGTAATTTTTTATTTTGATATAATGTGTACTTTTACTCATACCCCAAACTCATAAATTGAAAAAAGGCACACGCTTAAACATATTTGAATTCACGTCTTCCTTATTATCACAATAGTAATAATATCAACTGAACTAAAGTTGCATGTTGAAATTTGAAATTTACATAAATTGCAATTTTTTTTTTTTACATGTTGCCATCGTCAAGTTTAACCCTCTCTTCTGCTTCAGCCTTACCCCATACTCATGCATCAGAAGCCTGAACTTTAACCCGACAATTATCGCACTACTTTGGATACAAAAATCGTTTTAAAGTTGCATAAGTCAATCTAAAACACTTTTAAAGTTGTCTTTTAATCTTTGTTTGCTTGCCGACAAGCTAGATAGGTTTTGAGTCTTTGCAGATGCATATGCATATAGTCATATACAGCTCATAATATGTGAAAATACCTTGTTTGTTCGTCCCTTTAGTTAAACCAAGTTGTCTTAAAGTATGAACATGCACCAATATTTTCTCCTTTCTCATAAAGCTTCATACCCTCCCTTATATGTCTTTATTTCGGCATTAAATTATAGATGAACCATATTGGGGGCAAAATTATTACCTCCAATGTAGCTTTTAATTTTTTTTTAAATCACAATAAATTATTCAATATTATCAGTTCCGATACAAGCATTAAACTAAATAACTCAACAAACAAGTTTATTTATAGTTTTTTTATATGATTAAACTTGAACCTAAACACTCGATGGTAAAAGAAGACTAAAAATCAAGATAGATGTAAAGGCCACGAGACAAATAAGGCCCCCTAGAATGGGAAAATTTGTTTTAGACTATTAAAAAATTTATAAAACTTAATACATAGAAAATTATAATTGTCTTCCAAAAATGATAAAATTTTGATTTAATCCTTAATCTAAAAACTATAAACACTATGTCAATACAATAGTGAAATTGCATTATAACTCTTAAAAATATATATAACTTAACTTGGACCCTTATATTTTTTATTTCATCCCTAAATCAAGGACATAATTAGAGAGATAGGAAACCACGTTTACCCTTTTAACTATGTGATATAATATCAATTTTACCTTTGATCCCAAAATTTTAAAAAATTATTTTAATTTTAATATAAATTTTTTAGCTTCACTCTACTTGAAATGACGTTTAGACGAAAAATTTGTTGAATTATTAAATTAAAAAAAAAAAAGGCAACAAGGTGTATGTGTTATATCAATCACATTCAAATAAGCAACAACAAGACATTCATAGAAAGAAAGGATATGATTTTCATTTGTTGTGATGGAGATGGATTGATGTTTGATGTTACCTAATTTGTAGTTTAAACATTCGTTTTTTAATTTCCGAATCTGTTTAGCTAACTTGTAAACCACATCAATACTAATTAATTAACCCAAACAATTAGATATAATTATTTTAAATAAAATAATGCAGGAAGAAGTTAATTGTTTGGCTAAACTAATAGACATATGGCTATACTAATTAGGAGTTTTTAAGTGGAATTATATATACAATTCTAGAATTAAAGTCAATTTAATATAACAATACAACGATTTAATTTTAGAGCCCACATATACGAGACCTAAATTTAAAATGTTCTAAATAAAAACTCATACATAAAATTTACGTATGATAAGACTCAAATTTAATTATTTAACGTCTTAAAATCTCAACTTTTGACAATAATTACAATCAATGAGTACTATAGGTTTGTTAATAAAAATGAGATAACAGTTATGGTAATAAAAGGGGATGTGAATACGTAAGTTTATTTAAAGTAAAGTTATGGGTTTAATTGGTAGGAAAATGTAGCTAAGCATGCGACATTGTGAATGTATGGTCTACAAATTCGGTACCAAAGTGTTAGTTGATGAATAATAATTATGGTTAGTACAGTACAATGACAGGCTTGGTTATTTTTAGTTAATTTCATTCAATCTATTATTTATTTTTGATTTAAAATTTTAAAAATCAATTTACTAATATATATATATATATATATAAAGATTGATGATATGTGAATTAATTTCTGAGATTCCGAAATTCATCTTTAAAATATGATTATTATATCAATTAATATTTTTTTGATGTATGCGCATGTTTGACGTTATGATAAAAAGAAGAAATGCCCTTTTTATTAAAAGTCTGTTGTTTTCCAAACAGTGAGTTAATGATGTAGCTTCCAACTGAAGTTTAAATGCAACCATCATTTATGGTTTTAAACAAGGCCAAATGTCCCCTCACTTTTCCTTTTATTTTTATAATTTATTTAACTACCTAATTTCATAAATGTTTAAAAGATTAACATATAATTTATTTATTTTTTATTTTGTCATTTTCGAAAGTAACGGATTTTTCTTTATTTTCTTTTACTTCAAGTTTTTTAATTTAGTATTTAATATTTATTTAAATATTTAATTTGATACTTAAATTAAGTGATATTATTGATATAATAAATATTTAACACATGTGTTTTAATAAAAAGTATAAATATTTAATTGGGACAAAAAGAAATTTAGATACCAAATTAAACTTAAATACTTAACTAAAATAAGAAAAATTTAAATACCAAATTGATGATTGAAACTAAACCCAAGTATTAAATTAAAAAAAAATATATTTGACATTGAATATGAAAATTTTTTAGTCCAAATAAAAATATTCACATTGAATTATTCAAATAAATTTAATTTTTCATATTAAATAGGTATATGATACAGATAAAATATTTGGAAATTCGACTAGGCAAGATAGCATCTAGCACTAGAAATAAGCCTAACTTATGGGCCATTTTCTGTGGCCCAATAACTATTATTAGCCATGTCCAAATTACTCCTAATCCCAAACCTTCTTACTATCTCAAGGAGCAAAATCAGAAATTAGTATTTGGGATGGGGATGGGGATGGGGATGGGGATGAAGAGTGATAATAAAATTTTAATTTTTAAAAATTAAAGGTAAAAAATTTATTTAAAAAAGGATTTAAACTGAATACTTAACAATTAGGAGAGACTAAAATTGTTATTACTCCACTTAATCAAAGGGGTAACCAACTAAGACTCTTGCTTCTCTATTTAGCTACGCCCCTATTATCTCTCTTTTGAGTCCAAATGTATGGTTTTGAAATCGTTTTTTTTTTTTTTTAATTTGTTAATGTTTTTACAGAAATGAGTTCAGTAATTAATTTTTCGCATAAATTTAATTTATTATTTTTTTTATAATTTCACTAGTTGATATGATTTTTTTTTCTAAACAACACTCCTAACTCATTGTACCAAGCTATGTTTTAGATTTACAATTCGTAATCAATCTTAAAAATTTTCAAACTGAGTCATCATATCAATCGAATTTTTTTTACAAGCATAGTCATAAGCTTAAGAATTAAATCTATTTCATATTTGGCATGAAGCATATTTGAAACACGTGAATCAAATTTTAAACACATTTATACCTAATACATGGGCAACGTGTATCTAAAGTGTAAAAAAGATAGACAATATCTTTAAAAACTAAGAGAACTTTTTTTTAACATATCATATGGGGCCAAACTAACATTCAATGCTTAAGCTAATAACTAATACATGGGCCTAATACATGGGCAACGTTGCACATGCGACAGGTACACATGTTTAAAATTTGGTCCATGTGTTTCATATACACTTCAACATCATATTCGAACTAACATTCAATGCTTAAGCTAATAACTAGCCTAACAAAGACATAATTAGTACAATCTTTATATTGTAAGGACTCAATTAAAATATTTTAAAATTTAAAGACCAATTTAAAATCTGAATCATAATTGGTGGACATCCAGCGAAACAAATCCTTAAAAAATAAGTCCAACTTATGGGCTATATTATTCATCGTCAAGAGGCCATTTCTCCTGGCCCAAAAAAATTTATTAGTGATTCTCAATTACTCTTAAACCTTGTTATGGGGCCAAACTACATGGGTTTAGAAATATTATATTTATACAAAGAGTTATGTGGATCGGGCATATCTTGATTCTCATTTTAAATTAGTCCTCCAAACTTCAAAATCACATCCTTAAACTATCAATATTATATTAATTAGGTCTTTCTATTATTAAAATTCATATATCACTTCATTTTTGCTTTTCCATTTCTATTTCCTTTTAACTTTTTTTTTTGGTTTCATTTTACCATTTTCTTTTTTCTTTTGTAAGAAAATTTTCATTTTAAGTTATGTGAAATAAGATTTAGATGTCACTTAACAATTAAATTAATAATTTTAGTAGTGAAATGACTTGATTGATGTAACCACGATGGTTTAAGACTGTAATTGAAACGTCTTGACGTTTAGGGATCAATTTAGAATGAAAGTCATGTTTTTGAGGCATTCAGTGCAATTAACTCTATATCCAAAAGCTACAAAATGATGGGATGTCGAGATTAAGTTATATATTTTGATCAAAGCTAAAATGTAATTTCATAATTATATTGTCATATAGTTTTATAGCTTTAGATAGATTAAATCAAAATTTTATCATTTTTATAAATCAAAATATAAATATACCACTTATTAGCTTAATTGATAGAATTTCCCATTTTTTGAGGTGCCAGGGGCTTCGGCTTGCCCTTGAAGAAAACTCATTTCCTTTTTAAGTAAGATTATGGATTCAAAAAATAATGGTGAGAGAGTTTAGGTATGAATTAGTATAAAAGAAAATTTATTTCATTTATTATACCAACAACTTATTGGGTTTCAAATATTTTATGCATAATTAATGCATATTAGTTGGGGAATGGGCTGTAACATAAGATGAAACAGGGGCGGCTTCATTAACATGCTGTTGAACTTGCATTTCATCAGCACAATTGCAAGAGCCATTGATGCAACGATATTCCACTTTGCAATATTGCTTGCATTGCTCATCATGGGTGCAAAGAACCGGTATCTCTCTCCAACCTTCCACTTGTAGCACTTGTTGAAAGCCCATGCCTGCAAAAAGAAATGCTATGCTATTAAAATTGGATGATAGTTTCATCAAAATCAAAAAATGGAATTTAACTTACATGAAACTATGAGCAAAACAGAAAGCAAAAGAGTAAGGTTTCTGGAACCCATGTCTGACAATGAAAAAAAGTGTAGAGAAGAGGTGGTAGGATTGGGAATTTAAAGGGAGAAAGAATGTATTCAATTTGGTAACGTATCCAATTATGGGTTTAAATTAAATACTACATTTATGATTTACAATCAATGAAATTTTGCTACTTTAATTTTCCTATCTGGCACAAGGGGACACTAATTAATGATTTCTTAGTAAGGTTTTATTATTAATAAATTATATGAAATAAATTAGAATCACCTTTTTAAAGAAATCATTTAATATTAATAAAAATGGAATGGAATAAATTACGCACTGTATTACAAATTAAAAAATATAAAATTAAAAGTCTGACAAATGAAATTTGACTCCTATTTAGAGGAATTCTCATGTCTCTTCATACAAGCACAACTATCTAAATGGATAGTCACATCTTTTAATAATAATCATAATTATTCAATAGATGTATCCTTAAATAATCATGATTTATTGTTAATAACAAAGTGATATAATTTTTGAATTTAAGACACATAATTCATCACCATGAAATGTGATAACTTTTGGTTAATAACCAAGTCATATAACTTTTCATTTGCAATGATTGGAACACTATATTATATTTTGAAAATGTTCCAATATACTTTTTCACTTTTTATTTTGTTTTAAAATTTTTATTTTAAATTATGCCAAATAAGATATGACATGTCACTTCACAGTTTTAGTAATAGAATGATTTGATTGATATAACCTCAACAGTTTAGGATATACTTAGAACGTTTTGAAGTTTAAGGATTAATTTAGAATAAGGATCACAGTTTCGAGACGTCAGGTGCAATTAACTCTATATCCAAAAGTTACAAGTTGATCCTTTGGCACTCAATGAAAAGAACATGGGGCGAAACCAAAAAAAGTTTTTGGTGTGTCGAGATTAACTTGTATATTTTTATCAAAGTTAAAATGTAATTTCACTTCAAAGTTTTAGAATGACTAAATCAAAATTTTATCACTTTTGGGGAGCTAAATTACAAATTTATTATATATTAACTTAAAGTTTTATTTTAAGGGAGCTCGAATATATTTTTTCCTATTTTTAAGGGTACTAGGCTTTTGTTTATCCTTTGCCTTCGTCCCTGAAAAGAACTCATTTCCCTTGGATAAGATTTTGATTCAGAACTTATCAATAGAAAAAACAATGCTTTTGCCTTACTATAAAGCAAATTTATTTCACTTTATATATAATGAACAACTTGGCATGCTTAATGCATATTATTTGGGCCATTGCCTCTAGAACAAGATGAAACAGGGATGACTTTATTAACATGATGCAGTTGTTGTTGTTGTTGAACTTGCATTTCATCGAAGCAATTGCAACAGCCTTTGATGCAACGATATAACCCTTTGCAGTAATCCTTGCAGTCTTCATCATGGGTGCAAAGAACTGGTTCCCGTCTCCAACCTTCAACTTGTAGCAGTTGTTGAAAGGATATACCTACAAAAAAAATGTCTTTAATTAGTTGCTTTGCTAGTAAAATTGGATGATAGTTTTGGATCCGTTAAATTACAGTTTTGATCCTTATACTATGTCTAAATTTGAAATTTAGTCTTTCTACTTCAATTTGCCACAAGTTGATCCTTTTACTTTTATAATGTTATTAGTTAGTCCAAATTAGGGGTGAAGCTGAGAATTTTATGTTAGGGAACTTAGATAAAACTATAAATTTTGAGGGGTGGAAGCATAAAATATTGCAATAAAAAGGCCTAAATTGAATTATTAATTTTTGAGCAGGACCAAAATACAAAAAATTCCATTTAACCAATGGGCCTGTCTCCCTTTGCATCTACCCCGATCAAGGAAGAAGCCAGAAAATTATTGAAGGCTAAAGTGTAATTTTATCATTATATTAACATGTAATTTCATAAAAATTTAAGGTTGTCAATAGAAAATCTACCATTGGGGGAGAGGGGGCCTTGCCTGCCGCTCTTTGCCTTTGTCCCTAACCCTGATCCAAACAGTTAACTATTAAAATGGACATAAATTTAAAAGAAAAAAGAAAACACTTTCAACATACAAAAAATCTATATCAATATGATGAATTGGAATGAATTTTTTTAAGAAAAAATCACATCAGAATTTTATCCAAAATAATTACATTAAAGTATTAAATTATATCAAATTAAAATACAGAGATCTAATTCAAAATTTAAACATAATAGAAGGATTAAAATCATAATTTAACATATTTGGATTTACATCTAAATAAAAAAAGAGAAAATTAACTTACATGAAACTATAATCAAAACACAAACCAAAAGAGGAAGCCTTCTCAAACCCATGTATTGTGAAAGAAATATTTGTAGGCAATGAAAATAATAGTTGATTATGATGTAGAGAAGGGTCTTAGCATTGCCATTTTAAAGTGGAGGAATGAATATACTAAAAATTAATAAATTTGGTAACATATCCCCTGCTTTATCAATTATGGGTTTAAATCCTATAAAATTGTGCCAAATGGATACTTTAATTGTTTGACATATCATTACTATTAATATTATTAATTATCTATGTTTAGCAATAATTTATTTTGATTTATTTTAGTATAAATCATATATAGTATATCATATTATAAGGTTTTATCTAAATAGGAAATTTCTAACCATGTTCACATTAGGTTAGGATTGTGTTGCCTTCTTGAGGGTTGTCTCTAGTCCCAAGAGGAATCTTCTTCTTCATTTCTTAATTGCTCCTCACTCCTTCAGGCTTTCTTTCAGACATACTCTTAGAGTTGAGCCCAAAGATATTTATTTTAGGCTTACAATTCATGATATTATTGGATTGTTGGTCAAGATTCTTTTTCTCCTTAAAACAACAATATTCATCTTCATGATGGTTTGTTAAGGGGCTGAAAGATAGAGGATGGATGTGTCTGTTGTTCAATTTGAAGGTAAGATGGATGGTAGGCCTCCACCATGTTAATTTAGCCCCATTTTTCAGACTTGTTCTGATGTTAGCCATGGGGAGTGCTCTGGTCTTCTTGCTCTTGGTGGTTGTTGCCTTTTAAGGATAAAAATATAGCTTTTTGTTAGGCTCCCACTGATGAGGCAAATTAACACTAATGTTATACAAAATGTTGAATAGTATAATGGGGGCAATTCACACCATAAGGGTTGTGGTAAGCCACTAGAAAGAGGGCAACTTACTCTATAGATGGTGCAAGAACGACTAAAATGGTTATTTAAGGAGACTGAAACTATACTTGAGCAGGGTTTGGATAATGTGTCTTGCTCTTCCTCTTATACCGTTGGTGTTTAAAGAAGTATTTGTAGAAGGGTGGGTAGGGGGCCTAGCCATTAAGTTCACTTTTCTTTGGGTGCCCTCATAGGGTGGTAGATGTTAACTTAGGATATTGCTGGAATCGACTAGAAAGGATTAAACAATATGCTCGTTAAGCTAGGATATGATAAATAGATGGTTTCCATTAAGAACTCTTCTCCATATATCTTCTTCTCATTAAACAATATGCCCGCTTGGTGTGACAGAATGTTCGCACAAAGCATATTTCTTCCTTGGTGTGGCCATGAGGTCGAGCTTTGCCAAGTTTCTTGATCTAGCAAGGGGATCTAGGGGCGAGGGATAACAATACTTAAACTTTCTTTCGATCCGAAGTGGTATCTAAACACCAAATTTATCTCATTTTATCCCATAAGTGTATAACATCTAATAATATTGTACCATGTGTCATATTCTTATTTGTTGGTATTGACTTTGGAGGTAAATTGGATCAAAATTAATAGTTTAGATATCATTTTTAACCAAATAAAAAATTTGATAGCAATAAAGAAAAAGTATAATATTTTACATATAAATCTTAAACTTGTAAGTGATTAAATTTTTTTTGGTGAAAATAATTTTAAAAACAAATTAGAACCTCCTAAAAGGGCCTAAAAGCTTGGTCTTGCTCAATAGCCGAAACCACCAAATCAAGTGGAGCTTCAAGAAGTAACACCCCTAACCCGTATCCGTTGCCAGAACAGGGTTTCGGAGCATTACTACCATTTGCAGATTACTTAAAAAAATTTTAAATGCTTACCGATTCAATGCATCATGTAAATAAATATATTACCATTCAATCAACAGATTAGTACTTGTATAAGCATCAAACAATAATATTGTTAGTGTACTTGCACATATCTCATATAAATTCAACATTGATATAACTATTTTCTCGACATATCGTACTTGAGTTCAATAATAGTCTCAACTTACATAATTTTCTTGTATCAACATATCAAAGATAATCATATATGTACATGTCATGAAACATATCATGCTCTTACCGTTTCTTCATAAGCATATATGATTCATTTCATTATATTAATATTTCATACTCCATCATTTCCATATATTTTATGTATATTTATTCCGATAATAGCTTATATCAAACCTAACATAATTTATATTCCACGTACTCATACTTATTTCGTTTATCTATCTTCATAATTATTTCATACAACTATTTTGTACATATATATTTCCATATGACTAGTTCTTGTAAACATTACACACAACCATTTCATATAACCATTCGTCATCTGATACATATTACCTGGATATCAATTGTTCAACAGATGTCATAGCATCTCCCATCCACGGTCTTATTCATCTTTGACATGATGCCATAGTATCTTTCAACTATGGTCTTACTCATTTTCTGTCATGTTGCCATGATATCTTTCAACCATGGTCTTGTTCATTTCATATCAGGTTGCCATGGTATCTTTCAACCATGGTCTTACACATTTCATATCAAAGTTGCCATGGTATCTTTCAACCATGGTCTTACACATTTCATATCAAGTTGCCATGGTATCTTTCAACCATGGTCTTTCACGTTTCATATCGAGAGCACACTCCCGCGAACCTCATCCTTACAAATGGGATTACCGGTCGAGCTAAATCCTGTAATATAAACTCATAGAGTATTGTCGGGATTACAGTCCAAAGCTAAATCCTCTCGCAACGACAATTACTCTAATGAGTTTGGATCTGAATTACACCCAAAGCTAAATTGGACCACGATTCGGATTACCGTCCGGGCTAAATCCATTTTACACATATTCTTCGGGAGGGCTATATCAGGATAGGATCACCCGTCGGGCTAGATCCTTTTACCGTCAATTCTTTTCAGAGATCCATCGAATTTTTCCTTTTCATTCAACCGAGATTTATTTTTAATTTATTTGAGTATTATCAATATTTCATCAAATATCATGAATTGAATATTCAAATCATATTTTCATCACATAACCACATATTTCAAGTATTTAAAATACAATTCAAGTTACACAAACTTACCTCATTGCTTGTTTGTGTTTATAATTTCATTAATCCGATATCTTTTCTTTTCTCGATCGAGTCTCATATTTGAGTCGTTCAGATCTTTATAAATAAATTTGATCATCATTTTCATTCATTTCATATACTAATGCATTTAATTAATGCTTTAGGCAAAATTTACCATTTTGCCCCTGAACTCTTAATTAATGACGATTTCATCCTTAGGTCGGAAAATAAAATTCTTGCAATTTAATCCTTATTTCCAGCTATTATTCTTATATATATTGATAACAGTTCATGAATTCTATAAAATATCAGAATTTTCTATAATTTCAACACTTTTCAATTTATTCTTTCAACACTTTTCAATTTAATCCCTAAAACATGTTTTCCCCCGATCTTGAACTAAATTAATAATTTCATTCAATTTTGTAATTTAAATAATAAAATAATCCATTTCATGCAATTTGATCATTTTTTTACATTTTTACAAAATTACCCATAAAATTTTACTTTTATTCAATTTAGTCCTTGAGCCTAGAATATGCAAATTAGCCATGCTAGATGAATATTCATACATATTTTTCCTCCTCCTCCTCTCCATTCCACATCCTTAATGTAGATAATACACTTGTAAGTAACATTATCCATAATTTTTATTATTTACTTTTATGAATATTCAAGCTGTCTATCTGCATCATGGTCACTAAATTATTTATATCTGGAGCTATAGAACTCAAAATTAAGATCCGCTAATTTTCCCTGAAACTAGACTCATATATATTCTTACCATAAAATTTTTAGAATTTTTAGTTTATCCAATAAGTACAGTTTATTCTTTAAATTTACCCCTGTTCTGCTGTCTAACAGTTCTGACCCTTCTTCACTAAAAATTAATTATCTCATTGTACAGAATTCAAATGATGTTCCCGTTTGTTTATATTTAAAATAGACTCATTCAGGATTCTAAAAATATAAATTTAAACCCCTAATTATTTTTATCCAAATTTTTATGATTTTACAAAGTCAGAACAGGGGAACCCGAAATCATTCTGACCTTGTCTCACAAAATTCATCATATCTCATGATTTACAATTCCATTGCTTACATAATTTCTTCTATAAGAAACTAGACTTAATGAGCTTTAATTTCATATTTTATTCATCCTATAATTAGATTTCTACAATTTTTGGTGATTTTTCAAAGTTAGACTACTGCTGCTGTCCAAAACTGTTTTAGTACAAAATATTAATTACCATGTTATAACACCCTTATTTTCTTTTTCTACACCATTTCTCATCACTTTCTCTTATTTTCTCTTCACTAACATATCATGAACATAGGACCTTATGTAAGAAAACTCTACTATAACATTATTTCCATGCTTTGTCAATAATAACAAACTTAAAAACATATTGAAATCTTGATATACTTACCTTGTTCTATTGATACTAATCTTTAACTTGATTTTCTCTCTCCTCCAGCTTCTATTTCATGAATCCAACTTGATATTCTAACTCCCCATGGTCTCCTTAACATTTTTCTCTCTTGGTAGTTATAGAAATTCATTTGATTTTTGGGTGAAAATAGTGAATTTTTGGTAAAAGGACCAAATTGTAAAGAAAGCAAAACTTTTTCTTTCTCTCTTTCTCTCACGTTAGTGCATGAGAAAATATGGATGAGAATTTCTCATCTTTCTTTCTTTATATACTAATAAAATAATAATAAAATAATAATAAAATATCTTATTAAAATATTAATAAAATAATATTTATCTAATTAAATAATTATAAAATATCAAAATATCTCTAGCATCATTATTACTTTCTAGATTTCTCTCTCTTCCAATTGACCATTTTGCCCTTCATTATCTTTTAAAATTCCATCCTTAAGTCATCATTTAATTTGGTAAAATTACAATTTAGTCCCTCATAATTTCTTCATCTATTCAATTTGGTTCTAATTCATCCATTTTCCTTAGTTTCTAGATTATTCCACTCTTAAAATATTTACACTATTGGTCCTTCAAATTTTTCATATTTACACTTTAACCCCTCAAATTTTGAGTATTTACTCTTGTGCAACAAAACTTTTCTCACTTTTACAATTTAGTCCTTTCTTGAATTAATATATCATAATATACTTCTCAATATTGACATATCTCAAAATTTCCTTTTTTTTTCTTTTTTTTTTTCACTTTATTTCTTTATTTTACTATATCAAGGATAATATCTTACTGTAAATATTTTTAGGGTATTACATTGGAGGGATGCCTTCCAAGAGAGGCTAAGTTTTGCCAGTTGATCCGCAATTAAATGACACTCCTTGGGAACATATTTGATTTCCCATTGTCCTTCAGAATGCATAAGTCTTTTAACTCTTCTGAGGACGGTAATACCAGAGTCCACTGCCATTTCCATAGTCAAAGCCCTTACCACATTAAGGTTGTCAGACTGAATTCAGACTTTTTTGTATCCCCTGCTTAGAAAGACGAGTATACCATCCAAAATGCCCCAAAGTTCTGCCTCCAAGGGGGAACATCTACCCAGGTAGTGAGTAAATCCCAGAATCCAATTATCGCTCCTATCTCTGATCACGCCTCCTACTGCTGCATTTCCTGAATCTCTGGCGACTGCTCCATCCACAAACAAGTGAACCCAATTCTCAGCCAAGTGCTAATGACCTTCATGAGTAGTTGTAGGAGATGTAGCTTTAGTAAGAAACGGTTCAAAGTGCTGAGCCCAGTTGAGGGAAGACTTAATAATTTCAGAAGCCAACCAATTGATGTTTTGGAAAATGAAAAGATTCCTATTCTTCCACAGTCTCCAAGCGACTATACCAAAGAGGCACGACCACGTAGATCCCTTATCCTGCAACTTATTATGGCAACAAAGATTAGAGGAAAATCAGAATTGAAAAGGGTCAGAAAAGAACTTGAAACGTCTTTCAGCAGGAACAATGAGCATCCAAGCTTCCTTAGCCATCTGACAATCGCATAGAACATGCATAATATCCTCAGAATCATGCCCACAAAGAGGGCACATACTACTCTGCCCAATTCCTCTCCTCAAATGCTCAGCATTAGTAAGAAGCATCTATTTGACTGCAATAATAAAATATTGTAGTAATTCAGATTTTTATGTGTTTTCATTAAACAGATGACAATTCATCATCGTGATTTTAATTTTAATTTTAATCTTCCATTATTAATTCATTACTTTAAAAAATATATATGTAAGCATTAAGAAAAGTTAATAGTAAATTAATTCCCCAATAAAAAAAATGTGACTGTTTGCAACGTGAATAGAATGCCCACTCAACAAGGAAAACAACAAAAAAATAATTCAATGGAGGCAATGAGTATGGTAGGATTTTTTTTTTATATTTTTTATATTAATGATTAAATATATATATTTTTGAGATATATGATTAAAATCTTTTCAAATTTAGAATTTAGTCTCTATAATTTTATTTTGAGGAATTTAATTTTTTTATTTTTTTAAATTTTAAAATTTAAGTTTAATTATTATTATTTTTAATTAAATTTATTGATATGATATTTTAAAATATAAAAAAACCTCTTGAATTAAAAAATTAAAATTATATGATAAAATGACAAAATAGTCTTAAAATTAACAAAAAAAAGTTATTAGTGAAAAAACTTAAAAGCTTGACTGATGTCTAAAAACTTAATATCGATATAAAGAAAAACCAAATAATTTAAAATTATTAAAAACCTAAAATTGAACCAAGCAGAACAGACCCGTTTAGAATGGGATAAAGGGAAATTTGCACAAAAAACCAAGCTTAAAACGACAAAATAAACAGGTGCATTACCGCCGTTTTGCTTTCCTGCTTTAATTTTTTTTTCTTCCTTGTAAACCAAAAATCTTACCTTTTGATCAAAATCTTTTGCTCCCTTTTATTATTTTGCTTTCACCAAACAGAGCTGATGGTCAAGTGGCTAAAACCCAAAAATAGATACTGTAAGTCCTTTTTTAAGTGTTGGGTTAAATATGTATAAACGTCAAGTTACTTTTTGTTTTTTTTTATAATCAATTTTGGTGATTGGTAAGTTCTTAATTCCTCTCTGCTTTCAAGTTGAATTTTTTAGTGCATGTAAGCTTGTTGCTTGATGTTTGGATGCTGAGAAAAAAAAAACTGGGAAAAAGAACAAGAAAAAGAGATACTTTTGAATCCAAATATGTAAACAAAGTCTTGAACTTGAGAATTGGGATCACCCATCTTTAGTTTAAGACTACTTTTTTTCTCCTCTTTTTTCAGCCCTGAGATATTGGAAAATGTTTGGTTGCTGGGAAAATAAAAAAGATGAAGACTTTTGCTTCCATTTGAATTATTATAACTAAAATTAACGATTCTCTTGTTCTTTGTGGCGGTTTTTCCAAGCTAATGATGATTTGCTGAGAAAATCGAGGAAAGATCAATTTTTATTTTTATTTTTTGGCTATGAATAATTTCTTTGTTTTGGAGTATTTGTTGGTTTTCTTATAAATTTTTGTATATGCAGCACAAATTGGTGGTTCAACCAAGGACTGATTTTTGTTGGTTTGCTAAAGATATCGACAAACTGATATGATGGCTTGAAAATGAAGAACAATTGATCAAAGGCCAAACAAAAGAAACTTTACCAAATGGCGCAAACACATGAAAACCTCCATGAAAGCAATGATCATGTTCTTGATATAGCACCAAACGATGGTCAAGTTGTGAACAATGTTGACTCTCATGAACCTGTGATTCAGCCATCTTCAAGTCATGGAAGTTTTATGTCATCATTTTGTTTTTGGGTTTATATTAGATTAGTTTTCAATATAAGTCAAATTGTTGCATCAATAACTGTTATAGTAGTTTCTAGAAATGAAAAACCACAAGCTCCATTGTCTACTTGGATTATGGGTTATGCTGCAGGTTGTGCTGCTTCTATTCCAATCCTTTTCCAACATTGTTTTCTTCCATATCCGACGTAAGTGCTTACCTTTTTTTATGTTCCATGTTTTTCGATGCTCAATTGTTAGTACTTGATGGTTTCTTAGTGTTATGTTCTTCTTGTTGTGGAACCATTTGCTTTAATTGTTGTCAACATTACAATAGTTGGCTTCATGTTGCATGATCCCATTTATATGTCTCCGTTTCTGAGCTTGAAAGTTCGGGTCTTGTCCTTAGAATCAGTCAGTTTTCATATCGAAAAGTGCAATATTGATTATATTTGTGCGTTAGAATGTCTAATATCGGAAGAAATTGTGCGTTTGGCTTGTCTAGTAAAAGAAGAAATAAACATTGATTGATTCCTAGGTGGTACAAGTACCATGGAGGCCCCTTTACTGGGAATCAGATTGCATTTTGCCCCGTTTACTACAAAAATAAGCAAATTAGTCTCTGTATGTTAGATCAAAGAGCAAACTAGTCCTTTTTATTAAAATTTTCATCCATTTTTACTGTTAAAAATTGGCGTGGCTGATGAAATATCCACGTGTACCTCATGTTAACGTGAAAGGATCAGTTTTTAACAATAAAAATAGATGACCTTTTAATAGAAGGACTAGTTTACTCTTTTATCTAATGTATAGGGACTGATTTATCCGTTTTTTGAGTAGAGGAGACAAAATGCAATCTGACTTATAGTATAAGAGCCTCCATGTTACTTTTACCATTCCTAGGTTCATATGAACATCTTTTATGTTCATTGTTACTGTTATTCTTATTGAAAGTACAATAAACATTTTAAAAATCATTTTTCGCTGTGCTCGTTTTAAGAAAGATTTTAGCTTGTTCCAAAGTAAATTGAAGCCTCAGACAGTATGCATTATTGGTCTTTTATGAGTTCTTTTCATTTTGGTCCTAAGATTTACTTGTCTGTGTGTTTCATATAACTTTCATCAGTCTTTACTTATATATGACCGCTGATGCATTTTGCATGATAACTTGGCAGGCTTAGCAGATTATTAGAGCACTTTAAATGGGTGCTAAAAGCTTACCTTTTTGTATGGTTTATTATTGGAAATGTTTGGTTATTTGGAGGTTACTCTTCCTCGGGGGCTTCGAATTTACACAGGTGTCGACGCTTACCTGTATAAGTATTATACTACTCGTTGTTTTTTCTCTGTCCGGAAATCAACTAGTTTCTTTGATTCCATTGTAGGTTATGTATAATGTTTCTCGTCTTTAGCTATCTCGAGTTTACTATGCCCTTCATCCTATGTGTGGTTTTAGCATGCTGTTGTGGAGACCTAGGCCTAATTAAAGGAGCCTCTTCGGAATGCATCGAGTCATTGCCAACTTACACGTTCAAGTTACAAAAAGACGGTAGCGGAAGCATAAGGAAAATTAATTCGGAAGTTAAAGGAGGGGCTGAAACCGCAGGAACCGAAAAGGACTGCGCTATTCCGGGAGATGATGCTGTAAGTTTTAGGAAGTATTATAATCACATTGTTCTGTTTTCACCCGAAAACCATAAATCAACTTGTTTTATATGCACATTATGCAGGTTTGCTGCATTTGTTTGGCGAGTTATGCCGACAATGATATGCTAAAGGAACTCCCTTGCACTCATTTCTTCCATACCAACTGTGTAGATAAATGGCTCAAGATGAAAGCTCTTTGTCCACTTTGCAAATGCACGGTTTTGATTACGAAATGAGGGTTTGCCTTTTTGTTATTGATATTACGATAGTAGTTCTTAACCACCTTTCCAAGTAGGTTACTCCCCCGATTACCGACAACGGTTGAAGACGAGCAAAATGAGCAGAGGGAAACGGGAAACAAAGAAACCTAAACTACAAAGATTGTACATACAAGAATATCTGTAATATACTTGAATACAATCTGTTGATACCAAGCCTTTTTACGCGTATCAATTTCACTGTTCATCCAAATATATCGGAAAAAAACCCTGAAATCAAATCAAAGAGAGATCATTGGGAATGGCTTTTTAACATATTTCATTGGAATATGGGATACCATCTCTCAAGGCATTCCATAGTTATATTAAGTGTTACCCCTTCACAATGAACTTCAGCTTCTGTATTTCAGGAGATTATAAAAAAAAGTTAAATGCAAAGACAGGTTATGAATGAAGGAAAGGATTCATACATGGTGATTGTGCTTGAGAGGTCCTTATATTATAGAGATCTGATTAAATTAGTCTTTTTATTTTTAAATAGATTAATTTACTATTAAAAAAAGTCAAATAAGGTCAAATTGAAATATAGTTAACATTTTTAATATAAAAAATGTCATTTATTGGTTAATATTTTTATTGTTTCATAAATAAAATCTTTTGTTAAGAATTGAACTGAAATTAAAAAAGAATTTCAAAATATTTTTTATACAGTAAATATTAATTTGTTAAAATTTGAACTTATTTGATTCTTATTAATAATATAGGGATTAATTTGATTCAATCCCCATAATATAGGAACCTCCTAACTCCTAAGTACTTTAACCATTCATATATTATACAATAACAAAAATGATTGGAGCAAAAAGTTGCCTAACTCTCTATATATACCTAACCAATTCAAGCTAAAAAAACAAAAGAAACCTTGACCCAAAAAAAAAACCCCCAATTTGCATAAAACCAGAAAACAACAAAAACCCAGAAAAGTAAAGAGAAGGAATTAGTGTTATAGGGCCAAAAAATGGGATCATTATAGATGGTGGTGATATGCATTATATTGGCAACATGGGCCGTCATGGCAACAACAAAGGCAACAATAATGGAGGGTGATGAGAATGGATGTGCTGACCAGCTTGCAAATCTTGCATCTTGTAGTGGAACTGCAAAGAAACCAGCACTACAGTGTTGCCAAGACACAAAAAATGAAGGCCAACAAGCCAAAGTGCTAGTGCATCTTCATTAAAGAGAGCACTGATCCTTCATTTGGTCTCCCAGTCAACACCACTTTGGCTCTTCATATGCCATCAGCTTGTAATATTGATGCTAAAGTGTCTGACTGCCCTAGTATGTGTGAACTCCCTTACAATACTACTATACATTTGTCTGCTTTTAATGGTTTATAAAGCTAATTGTTGTTGTTGTTTTTCAGGTGAAAATATCATGGAGGCTCCTGTATTAAGAGTTAGATTGTATTTTGACTCTATTTACTCAAAAAAGGGCAAATTAGTCGTTATACATTAGACCAAAGAGCAAACTGATCATTTTTATTAAAAATTTCATCTATTTTTATTGTTAAAAACTAGCATAGTTAACTTAATAACTAGAAAGTTATATGTGGCGTGCCATGTGTACCTCATTCTAACATACTAGGACCTGTTTTTAACAATAAAAATAGATAAAATTTTTAACAAAAGGATTAGTTTGTTCTTTAGTCTAATATACAGAGATTAATTTACCTATTTTTTTTAATAGAAGAGATTAATTTAACTTTTAATATAAAGGCGTCCATAATACTTTTACCATTTTTTTTTTATGGTGTTGGGTAGGTATTTTGAACCTATCACCAAATTCACCAGATGCAAAGATCTTTAAAGAAGTTGGTTCTTCAACTACAACAAGTTCCCCACCAGCTACTGGGTCAACTTCTTCATTGGCCGGGACGGGTTTGGGTTCAAGTTCGAACTCGGTTTCGAAGGCAACCCCTAGTAGCAGCAATGATATAGAGAAAGTGAAAGTATTTCATGGAGGAAATTGCCTTGTGTTGATTGCTTTAATTGCATGGATTTTCATATGAGGGGGTTGTTTGTGTTGAAAGTATGACTTAATGTAGGATCTTTTGGTTGTGTTTGGCTACCATGTTTTGTTTGTAGTTTTCAATATCAACAACAATAATACAGTCGGAATGCCTTCCTTCAATTTATTTATTTTTTAATATTGAGAGTTAAATCTGTTAAATTTTTTTATTATTTATGATTAAATTGATAGAATGTGTAAACATTAGTGTCGAAACCATCCCTCGATTTAAATTTTTTTTTTTAAAAAAAGGGGAAATCGACTTTTTGAAAAACGAAATATGGAGTCGCCACCGATCTTTTGTTTTGGTGTGATCGGATCACCTAAGGATTTGGTTATTTTAATAAAACATTTTTGGTTTACTAAAATAACGATTCTGGTCTACGAAGATATGAGAAAACGGGTTCGGGAGTCGATTACGTATGAGGAAGGAGTAGCACCCTCACTACGCCCAAAATTGGTACCAAATCGATTAAATACTGTCCTTATGTCCAAAATTAAAAATGTTTTTGAAATGTGGCTCTTTTTAATAACATTTGAATAGCCCGAGTTGGTTGCCAAAAAAACTTCTTGTTTCGACGTCCGAAAATTTAAAATTTGAAAATCACGAAAGGATGCTCAACTATTTAGTCCAACGAAAAAATCGAAGCCCAGCACAGTAGGGTACGATTCTTCGAATTTTCAAACATTGACCATTTCCTTACCTTATAAAATACGTGTGAAATTCCGAGGAGATATTCGATTATTTTGGACAAATGAAAAAGCGCAACCCAACACGATAGGGCTCGATTCTCAAATTGCCAAACATCGAACATCGCTTTCGTTTTAAAGGTTTTTTTAGAAAACGTGAGTAAAATTTTGAAGGAATTTTCGATTGTTTTGAAAAAACTGGAAATCATAACCCAACACGTTAGGGCACGATTCCCGAATTATCAAACACCGAGTGTTGTCTTCATTTTGGAAGGTTTTTAATAAACACGAGTGAAAACCTAAATGAATATTTGATTATTTTGAACAAACGAGAAATCACAACCCAGCACGATAGGGCATGATTCTCGAATTATCAAACACCGAGTATTGTCTTCGTTTTAAAGGATTTTTAATAATTATGAAACTAGCTTAAAACGCATTAATTCGATTTGAAATAAGACGAAATTAATCATAAAATTTAGATTTTGTAAAACCACATTTCATAAACCAAGTGGAAAATGATGATATGGGGTAATAGGCACATACGAGACACAATCCATTAACAAACTAATAATTAAATACAGGTACCCTAAAAATGCAACCCGATTACAATAATGCATGGAGAATAATTGATATAATAATACAATGACGAAAATGATAACAATCACACAAGCAAATTAAAACAATACATACAATAATGTGCCACGATAATGTACATAGCATGATATAGAATAACCAATACAAGATATAAAAACAACATGGCAATTAGAAGCCAATGTGCTATAAAACGGTTTTAAAATAATAACGAATAAATGGACCCTTATATAGGTTGACAACTTTGCATGAAAACTAGGGATAGCTATATAATTTTTTGGAAATAGACAAATATGTTTGAATGTTGACAGACTACATGCTAACTTTAATGATATATGATGCAAAATAATAATAAGGGTACGAGACGAGACATAACACATAAAATAGGTTTAAAAGACATATGTACATGTAAATCTATTATAAAAAGATCATGAAATTAGTAATAACATATATATATATATATATTATTAATCAAAAAAAATATACACATCCTTTTATTAAAAATATTTAAATAAGAGGCTATATAAAACATAAATATAATGTCGAAAAGTATTCAAAAACAATAATTTTTAAAATTACAAAGATGGAATTTCTAGAAATAATTTCATATATATATATAAAGAGAATGTTTGATGAATCGTAAAACGAAAAGTATTCTATATGAAACATCTATTAAATTAATAAGTGTGTTAATATATATACATATAAATTTAAAAACAAATGCATGTAAATAACATAGGAATAATAACATGTATAGGACTAAATTTATTTTGTTATAAATTACACAATGGATTCAAGAACATGCATATATATATATAAGAAAATACGTATAAAATATACAGGTTTAGTACGTGTAGAAATCAAATATATGTACAAATATAATAAGTATGAAAATAATTTAAGTTTTATGCAGGGCAAAACATGATGGGATGATACAATATGTCCTAAAATATATGGGTTTTGTAATATAGATATAGATCAAATACAAGTATCGATAAATATATGTATTTATGTAAAAATAACCTAAAAAATATATATACATATTATGTAAGATCATGTAATAATATATGAGGATGGATTTAAAAGGAATTATATGTATATAAGAATAAGGTTAATAATAGTATATATATATATATATGAAATAAAATCAACTTAAATACAAAAAATATATATATATAAATATATAATAGTGTACATGAGAACATTTACATGAAATATACAAAAATATTAAAATAATCAATATATGAATGTATGAATAGATTAATTAAGATAAAATTAAAACAAAAAATGACTGATTTACAACTAAAATAAACCCAAAGGACCAATGTGCAAAGCGTGCCAGCATATAGGGACTAGAACTGAGAATAACCCCCACTTCAAAACGCAGTGCAGTGACATGGTCCAATGTGAACTCGTGCGTAAGCTATGGGAAAAAATTAAAAAAAAAGGGGAAGCACACATGTAGGCTGATTTGAATAGGGCGCGAACGGGGAGGGACTGACATTGCAAATAATCCCTCACCGCCATAACACGCGGGTCATCGGGGCCAGGAATCGGGTCGATCGGATCTAGTCCATACGGCACCGTTTTGGAGCCATTGAAACAGGCCCAAACGGTACCATTTTTGGTTGTTTAAAAGGGGCTCAAAGCCAAACACTCGGCCAAAGCAAATAAAAAAAGAGAACCCTAAGGTTCTTGCGCCGCTCAGCCACCATTTCATCCTCACAAATGATGAATGGCGCTCCGAGGGTGTCCTTTTGCCTTCCCGATTCGATTCTTGCACCATGGTCTGCCGATTTCAGCCTCGAAACCTTCTCAAACTTCGATGTCGGCGAAGCTGAGGGATTCCGGTGGCTCCTTCGCAAGGTGAGGCCTTGTCTTCCCTCTTTCTTAAATATATACATATATATTTTGTTTTAAAAAACATTGAAATGAAATCGACGAAGTATCTGTAAAACTCAGAAAACGAAAACGATTAAAGAAATCACCTTTTCTGCTTTCTTTCTATTCAGTTGCTATCTATTGCGTATGTCTGTAAAAAAAAGAGAGTTTTTTTACAATCGAAGATACAAGGCTTTATAGCCGAATAACGAAACAAAAAAAAAATTGGCTCTCCTATTGGCTGCTATTCTGTTGCTATTCTTTTGTTTTCTTTCGCAGGTACGAGTACGGGGCTGTGCGTTGGCCCTTGGCGCGGGGCGTACGGGACTGTGCGGGAGCGTGGAGGCACGAACGTTGTACGGGCGCCTGAGGGCTGGGGGTTCTTCTGCGCGCAAGCCAAGGCTGCTAGGGTTTCTGCCTTAGCCTTTGTTTTAGACATTGGGCCTATTGGGCTTTGTAACTTGGGTCTTAGGCTAATTTGGGATTTTAATTGGTTGTCGGGCTGTTTTATACTAAAGACTTGGACTGTGGACTACTGGTTTGGTTTGATTTTTATTTATTTATTTATTTTGTATATATTTTTTGGTTTCTAGTGGGCCCGAGCAAATTGGCCCGTTTACAATTAGAAGGTTAAATTGGTTATTAGACCAATAAAAAAAAACTCACATCAACTTTTTGTCATTCATCTAAGGACAATTGATGGGAGAATAACTAAAATATTTAATTTTGAAAAGTTGAGATTTTAAATCGAAAAAATAAATAGTTTGTTGGCAAAAGAGACTTAAAGGTATAGTTAGGTGACTATTTCAATAATTTACCCTATATTAAAAACGCCCTTAAATTTATAGTTAAATAAGCATCTAACCTATAATTTTTACCCATGAAAGCCTTTGATTTTAATATTAAAGGAAAAATATTTTGAAATTTTAAACTAATTTACATTTAATGTTTACATGAATAATTTTTTTTGAAGTGTTTATGAACATAATGTACTCTTTTGAAAATTCTAATTACTCTTTTAAATTTTACGTTGATATTAAAGTGTATATAATTTTTACTGCATCAACAAAAAATTAAGACAAGAGTTTCAAATTCAAAATATTTTTCCTTTAATATTAAAATCAAGAGCTTTCATGAGTAAAAAATTATATGTTAGGGGTTTATTTAACTATATAAATAGTGTAAGGGTTCATTTAAATAAATTGTAGTAGTTTAAGGACATTTTTAGTATATTAGCTAAACTTAATTAAATAATTCTAAATTTTAACCCATATAATATTTATTATTTAAAAAATAACATAAATTATTTTTCCATTTACAGTTTAATTTCAAGCAAAAAATTGTATTTACAGAAGTATAAAAATTTTAAAAATATTAATTAGGTTAAACAATAAATAACTTTTTTTAAACAACAAAGGTTAAATATATTAAAATTTGGTATTATAGTAAAAGGATGAACAGGATAAGATATCTATTATAGTGGAATCTGCCAAGTATTTTAACCAATTTCATGCCGACTAAAAGTAAATGTTTAAATTATTTTTAAATTTATAGTAATTTAGTCCCGACTTCAAGATGCTCCAAATTCTTATAATCTTGTATATTTAGAATTTATTTTCTGAGTTGAGTCTATCTGGTGGGTTGATTTGGAAATTGCATGTGCCGCAGCGGGTTGGACATTTCTTATGGCTGGTGCTCCGAGATCGGTTGATGACTAATGAGGGTTTACGGATAATGGGCTATGTGGTGTTTGTGCGGCGGGTGTGGAAACAACTTTGCATGTCCTTCGGGACTGTCCGTTTGTTTCACCGATCTGGCAAAGTATTGTTCCACCAGACTTGCATTTGGTTTTTTTTCATGGTGAATGATAGCTGATATTGTGCCCTGAAATATTTGTTTTGGGTATCTTTTGTTGGAAAATTTGGTTACGCAGGAATCGTTGTGTGTTCTCTGATGAGTAGGATCAATTCGATCAACTTCAGTCTCATGGAGTAAGGCATATAACTCGGCTTTCGATACAACGCGAGGTGGGTACTGTTGATTCACAGTGAATGCCACCTGCTGTTGGGTGGTCGAAATTGAATACAGATGGTGCTGTCACTCTTTCTGATGGCCAAAGCTCGATGCGTGGCCACTGGTTGTACGGCATCTGCCAACATATTGGTATAGGCTTGGTTCTTCAAGCTGAATTGCGCGCTATGGTGGAAGGGATTTGACATGCTCGTTGTGGGAAGTGACTGAAAGCAAGCGGTGGATTTGGTTCATGAGTGCGTTCTGGACGCTGTCCTTGGTTCGCATGATTCACAGTTTGCAGTCTCGCAGTAATAGTTTAATCATTAGCCAAACTTAAATTTAATCAAATAATTCTAATAATCTCAATAATTAAAATTAGATTTCAAAGCACTTTTTGATATTTTGTTATTTTATTGAAAGTTGAATCAACAATTATTCAATTAAACCCATGTATGAAGCTCAAATAGTTTTATATATTTTCATTAATATTTTAATATTTCCAACTTCGAAATTTTATTTATTTTTTCCTAACTTTTAAATTTATTAATTTAATTATACAACCAAACCCATATATCTTATATTCACAATCTAAAAGATAGCATTTAACCATTGAAAGGATTTATATATATATATATATATAAAAGTAAAGTCCAATTAATAATACAGAATAAATTTTAAATAATTTTATAACAAAATTAAAACTCAATTTAGAAATTATACCAACTCAATCAAATATATTATAGTAATATAAATATTTAAATTAAATTTTAGAAATGATTTATATTAATTATTTAATATTTAGCGCCTTTATCAATGTCAAACTCTCTATATTATATACTCTATATAAAAGTATCATCGAAAACTTTATATTAGTAAATTAAATTAAATTTTACTCCTCTACTAAAATATTAAATAAATCATTCTTTATACATAAAATAAAAAAAATAACTAATCTTTTTATTAAAATTTCATGAATTACATGTGACATAACATATAATTATCAAAAAATTAATATGCTGTTAATTGAAGATGATTTGATCATGGAAGGATAGGGTATACATCACCAAATAGCTGCAGTTTTCAAGACACTATGGGGCATGCTCTGCAGTTCCTAATATACACACATATATATATATAAATACACAATGAAAGTTCAACCTCACACGGGCACACACTGAATCTACACTAAGACGAATCTAGGGATGATCTCGAGCAATAATAAACCCACTTCGACCCCTGAAGCTACTGTTCAAGTTCCTAATATACTGCTATGCACAAATTACCAGTAAAATAGCATTGAATTTGAGCTTAAAATGAACATTTATATTTTTCTCCCTTAAATCAAAATGCCATGTTAAAACTCCAATTGACCAAAAACCATATACTGATGTTTATTTTCGCATTAACAAAAAAGGAACAAAGGAAGGGTAAAATGTCCATGATGTTGAAAGTTATAAATGATAAAACCAAAAAACCCGAAAACCTTTCACCCACTTTACCGCACCGGCTGCTGATTGTAGTGATTCTTTTCCTTTTTCTTAGCAGCAGCAAGCCTTGCACTTCTTGCAGCAGCCTCGTTGGCGGCAGCTCGGGCCGCGGCATCCATCTCTTTACTCGATTTTTTCTTTTTAGCTGAAGCAGCTTTTTTCAGCTTCTCTTTCACATCAACAGCAGGCGTCTCTTCTGGCTTATTGGTTTCACCGGCTTCTTTGGCATCGTTTCCGACATTAACACTGCCTTCACCCGGGACATGTGATGATTCTTTCGCCTCCTTCGATGATTTATCCTTCTTTTTCTTCTTTTTGGCACTCTTGCTCTCGGCTGGAGTTTTTTCTTTCTTTTCGATTTTCCCATTGCTCTCTGAAATTTTCCCTTGTTCATCACCTGCGATCAGTACCAGCACGTGAAAAACTACTAAGAAATCAATAAACAGTGAATAATGAGCAACTCCACTTGTAACAATCAATCAATACTTGACGTAAAGTCTCAGCTTCCAACTTCAACCTTTAGAAGTTTATGATTTCAACTCGTTACATTTTCAGATAAATGCTATTTGCCCCCGTTGAAAGACTAAGAAGCATAAGTGCGTTGATATTAATTACCATGGGAATCATTCGAGCCACCTGTCTGCTGTTTCGTATATCCTAACTCAGCAAGAACAGCATCCAGTTCCTCAAGCCCTTTCTTCTTCAGTTCCTTCTTCGAAAGCTGTCTTTCCGCTTCTTTATTAACCGCGGATGCTTCGGGAGGCTTGACAATAACTGGCTGCACTTCTACTAGTGTCTCAGCTTCGTTTTCATGCTCTTCTTCGACTTCATCATCGACTTCGTCAAGACCATCTTCCTCGCTTTCACTTTCCTGGAATGCAAAAACAATATAAAACCAAATCTATAATATCCTTATCGCATTTTTAAAAGTTTGTTTACTTCAAATGATAATATATGGTAGTAAAAGATATAGTTATACACAACATCAAACTTAGTAATACCATAAAATGAACCGATATTCGAAAGATTAAATTTGGAAAGATATTCACTACTGTCAGCTGATTCAGAAGCACAAAATAGCACCAAGTTTACCCGCATAAATATTTTGTAACTCGATTGCCATTATGTTGAACGTTAACCCTAACCGAAAAATACCAAATAAGGACTAAATACAAGTGCAAACAAAATTAATAGGCATTCAACAGTTAAACACGGGACATCAATCACACGTACATGTGTAAACCGGATAGAGTGAAACCTAAAATACACAACACCATACATGTGTTACCTTCAAGAATCGAGTTTAACTTCATTTTAAAGTCTAAAGAATGATCAAATCAATAGAACCATTCATCAATATCCTATCAATCTGGAGTTTAAAATAAAAACAAACAAAAAGAATCTAATTTAGCAACTACATAGAACATGTATGTTATCAAACATAATTAGTTCATCATGATTCATGAATGCCTTTGAAGACACTATGCCTAACAAGACATGGACCCTCCATACATACAAATTTCATCATGATGTTCATAAATCCACACAAGCATTGTTACATTTACATCAACAAGATTCATAATCATTATCCATGAACAAAATCATCCCTTCCATCACCAAACACATACATACTTTCATGACCCAAGATTATATCATACATAAACATACGTATATTAACAACATCAATAAAGCATCAAATCATCTAATGATAACAAAACAAAAAAAAACTGACCTCTAAAGTAGGTTCAGGTTCTTTAGGAATGCCCCAAGCAGAACCAGGAGGAGCCATTGAAGCATAATAATCATCATCATCTTCTTCATCAACATCAGCCCAAGACTTAACCTTTAGAGGCGATGGGGCCCAAAACACCTCTTTTTTCTCTGCTTCCTTTCCCAATCCTTTCAACCCTTTGCTCTTAGAAGATGAACCCAGATTTTCCTTTTCACCTCCCTTCTTCTTCTTCTTCTTCAAACTACCAAGAGCAGCAAAAACATTGGTGCTGTTAATCACCAAAGGATCCTCCTTCCTGCCTTTCCCTCCTCCCGCCATTTTTTCTTTTTTATCTCTTATCCAATCCTTCCCCCACGCCAAAAAATAGAACCTTTTTTTTTATAGAATTGTAAATATAACAGTAGTTTATCAAAGAAACGATTTTCAAGCAATGGAAAATTCTGGGGTTGCAGAAAGAAAGTTCAAAAAAAAAGAGGGGAAATTTTGATATTTTTAGAGTGAAATAAACGTGAAACTGATAAAAAGGTTAATTTTTTTTGGTTGGGTTTTCAGGGATGATCTGAGAAATGCCGGAAAATATTGTGATGAACCACGTTTTTGGTTTCTGGAAATAGGGAAAACGAATATTATATATATATAAAAATAAAAAGAACAAAAGTGAAGGAAGCAAGGTGTTCTTCAAATGTAGGTTAAGTGTTTACAAGTTTCTTATGTAAAAATAAATACAAAAAAGGAAAAAAAAAAAACCTGAGAACGAAATAAAGAACGAAAAGAAAACCCTTTTCTCTTCTTTTATGTTTTTCCCTTTTTAAAAAATTTTCCCTTTTTTTTTTCTGTTTGGAATCTGGGAAAATTTATTTTTTGTTATAGAAAGAAACGTGGCGACTGATGGGTCTTTCTTAGGGTAAATGCACGTAAATGGGTTTCAAAGGTTGGATTTTTTTTTGTTTTGCTTTTTTGATTTTAGGGTACTTAATGGTGGGTGCTGTGTTTAGATATGTAGGGATTTTAAGTCAAGTTGGATGAATATGAACCGTTAGATTTACTGATGATCAGATTGGACTATGTGGTTGGGAAGAAATGGCCCATTGGACCTTTTGGCAATTTTTTTTGTGAAATTAAAAAATAAAATAAATAAATGGTACTTATGGTGGATAGGAAGAAAAGAAATTTTACAAGACATTTGGCTATCATGCAAACATTTGGACCCACTTTATAAATAAATGTAACTAAATTTATTTTTATTTTAAAAAATAAAGATTAGACCATAATTCTTTTTTTAATTAGATCATAACTATTCATCTCTCTACTCAAAAATTAATTAAGGTATTTGTTAGTAGTATTTTTCTTTTTTTTTCATACTTTAAAATTAGGTAGCCTAATTATGTTTTAGTGATAATAATATAAACATTTAATGTTATTAGTGGGTTTAAATTAATAAATGATTTGGTTGGGATTTGATATTGTTATTATTGTAACAATATGGACGATATGAGTTAAAACGTATTTAAGCTCATTATTTTTTTGATTTAAGTGGTTAAAAATTAATAAAACCGATGCCTTTTTTTTTTTTTTTTTGGTATTTAGTCGCACAATAAGGGTTATGTGAAAATTCAATTAATCACGTTAAATCAATAATAAATTTACAAGATAAAACAACATTTAGTCTTTGAACTTAGTAGCTTTGTTCACTTTGATCCTTAAACTTTATTTTGGTATACATTAATATCATAACATGATTTTTTTCTTAATTTGATCCTAAACTTGGATTTTATTGATTTATGATGCCATGATACTCTGAATATTTTTAAATGAGTATTTTTTAGATTTTATATATTTGTAGAAAAAAAAAGTGATGATGTGATATAATCTCAAAGTACCACATCATCATTCCTTAATAAAATCCAGGTTAAAGACCAAATTGAGAAAAATTGTCAAGTTTATGAATAAATATAGACCAAAAATTGTTTGGAGACCAAAAGGCCTTGTTGAGTGGAATTGGGTCTTAGACCCTCAATAAAAGGTATTGTCCCACTTAGTGGTTTTGTCCCCTTAGGAAGCACCTTGGTCGATATAATTACGACATGCAAACTCACTTTCCATGTATAGACACTTTTTAAATTTATTTTAACTTAAATCTCTCAATGTTTAAGTCATCTCTAGAGCTATTATAACATAACTCCATATACATTTTGATTATTACTACAATTAAACTACTTACGGTTTGATTCTGATTATAAACAATTGAAATGCATAATATTTGAAGTTATAATTGTACTTGTAAAATAATAATAATAATAATAATAATAATAATAATAAAATTACATATCATTCAAATGTTTGATATTTTTTTTTGTAAAAAACTATCACCACTAACACCAATAACAAACGAGTCATTAATTTGGACTTACACATAAAAAAAATTTTAATTACGTGAAAATAAAGTACAAGGATTAAATTTTGAATATGTAGGAAGAGTAAAACTAAAAATAAAGTGCACTCTAAATAAATTATCTTTGTTAAATAAAATACTTTTCCATGGACTAAGATGGGAAAAAGTCAACAATCACATGTTACCAAGGGCACTCATGGACCTTGATGTGCAAATGAATTTATGAATTTATTATTTAGATTAAGGCACAAAGTTATCCTCTGCAATGATTTATTATCTTAGCTTTATTTAGTGAGAGTACAGGTTTGGACCATATTAATAAATTTTAAATAATAATTTATTGTTTGAAATATAAGTCATTGTTGCTCTGATAAAATGATTAACTAAAGGCAAAAAGAAATCCATATTTAATACGATTCAATTATTACAAAATTACAATTAAAATTCTTTTCAAAGAAATGAATGAAAGGGGGAGAGCTAAGCTAAAGGAAGATGCCTAATTTGCCGACTCAAAGCTAAACTTAGTTGTGGCTTGTGGGAATATAGGCAAACTCGAGAATTTAGGTCAAACTTTGGTGTTGCTTGCGCCCAAACGTATTCAAAATGTTCAACCTTTCAATTATCTTTTGGTTGAAGAATTTAAAAATTCCATTTAATTAATTTATTTTTTTATAATAATTAAGTTATATAAGATATTATTGATAAATAAAGGTAATGGTTTGGTACAAAGAGTGACTAAAAATAATTATTTAAGAAGGTAAAAAATTATATTTGAGTGTAAGTTATATGATTAATATTATGTCTTTATGATTTACTTTGGTGTTGAGACAATGTATTTATAAAAAGAGATTAGCTTGGCATGGTTCGCAATTTATAAGTGCAAGCGACATTGTGGTGGATGTCAACTAACAATATTGTTGAAGTTGATATGAGAAAACTGAATAATGTGTCATCAAGCTTGAAGGGGTGATAAATTAATTTGACAAGAAATTTTCTCTATATATCTTGGCAAAGTTAAGATCAAGTTTCACTAAGTTTTAACTTTATATATAGTTGTTTAGTGGCTCGATGAAGGATGATATGATAAGTATATAGTAAATTTAATTAAATTTAATCATAAAAAATTAATCATTTTAAAAAACTCAAATCTGAAAATAATAATAACCAAAATGATGTAAACTTGTAAAAATCTAAATAAATAATTCAAAATATTCCAAAGTTTAAAATAACAAATTTAAAAACACTAGACTCGAAGATCTCGAACCAAAAATTCAAATACCTAACCAAATTTCAAAAAGCACCGACAAAATGAATTTTGATATACCAAAACCATGCTATTTGCATTACTTACATAAAGGACATAACTTTTTATTCAGAAACCAAATAAATAAACAAAATAATAATATTCAATATGAGGATAAATGTGAGGAATTATCAAAAGTGGTACCCACATGCTGAATAACAAACCCATAGATTTTCCTCTTCAATTTCTCAACCATGTGAACCAATACCTCATCCCCTTTCAAAACCGCCCGGTCTAACCAATCATTGACCCGTTTCAATTGTGATAAAACCGCTGCAATGGAACCACAATCTAATACTAATGCTTTCAAGGACTCTTCCATGAAACCAATAAACCACATTTGCATCTCAACTTTCAAGTTCATTGCGAAGTTCATTGTCTCTTTCATCCCTTCACCTCTAGTCCACATTGCAGCATTATTATTTTGCTGCAGCTGTGGGATTGAACTGGTTTTGAGTTGGTTTTTGGGTGAAGCATGCTGACGTGAAGCATGCTGAGACAGGTTTATTTGTAAAGCTGATAGAGATTCATTGTTTTGAGGGGTTAGAAGGGAGACTATTTCAAGATCAGTTATCACTGCAGCTTCAACCCATAGAGAAGATGATTTCGAGTGTTCTTCAATGCCGGATTTGTAACCAGCTCCAACAGTTTCAGCAATTCCAGTGTACTTTACGACATCGTCGTAAATGGATAAAAATCGGTCAATGGTTGGCAAAGGATTCCCAGCCTTGGATTTAGAGGAAAGTTCTGAAAACATGCTGGAACCATATTTGGTTGGGAGTATAAAATTAGGCACAGTATATAAGCCTTTTAGGCCCATGCATCAAGTTATTGCTACATTTATTTATATGCTTAATATTGCAAGACTTTAATGGATCCAAACCTTAGATTCCTAACAAGAGACTCGGCAGTGATGGCCACCTCCAATGCCTCTGCTGCAGTTTTAGAAGCAAGAACTCTCCTTTGCATAGCTTCCTGCATTCACACAATGTATTTTGTTTAACTAAATATTTTGTTATCATTTGCTTATCATTAAAGTGTATTCAAGTATATCAACATTCCTGCAAATCCCTAGCATTAACCCTAGATTATGTTCTAGATCCAAATCAAACAAAGGAATGCAGTTTAAGACATCAACAATTGAAATGCATTGATCTATGATTAGAGTCATTTGCTACGGACAAAACTTCAATGCTACAGAATTTATCTAATATTTAGCCAAGACTTTTAAGCACAATATCAGCAGTGAGACCTTGATGGTTTGAAATACTTGTGGCCAATATTTTTTTAAGAAGTTATACAAGTATAATTACAAATAATATTGTATAAAGCACAACTTAACCTGAAATATATCCTACTTGAGTCCAATACATATCTAAATATGAGTAAAGAGATATGATTCTCTAAAAACCCACCAAATACATGAAATAGCCTCACTTTCACAGAACATATTTTGTTTAAATCTAAACTTTGGGATAATAACAATAGTTCAATAATGGTGACAAGCACTCATTAGTGGCGATACTAGTTTTCCCACAATCATAGCATTGTACTTATGTGTGAATAATGAAACTTCAATACGGTTTCAACAGCATTGAAAACTTTGAATAACCAATGACATTTGCTAACAACAAAGACTAGACACAATTAGTACTATTTACCAAGTGTTAAGCATGAAAGTATAAGAAGTTAATTCTTTACTAGAAACTACAGCATATTTATTTCTACTCTACCAAATCCATCACATCACTTTTTTTTCAGTTTAGACAAGATAATATCAGAAAGCAAGCATCTTAAACAGGAAATT
The DNA here is from genome assembly GCA_025698465.1 of Gossypium longicalyx. Lineage (NCBI taxonomy): Eukaryota > Viridiplantae > Streptophyta > Magnoliopsida > Malvales > Malvaceae > Gossypium > Gossypium longicalyx. The sequence continues at coordinate 81,967,563 of CM047001.1, read as the reverse complement.
CGAATCAAACAAGCACTCTCTTAATTGGAAAGCAAACAGAAAAAGCAAAAATAAGAAGGATTTGATAGCTTCTTGATAATTCCAGACACAACTCCATACCTTTCCAAGCTTTGCAAGGTCAGCAGAAAGGGTATCCCATGAAACACTGCCATCAGTCCATTTCTTTTCATGGACGGTGATTCCCAGAGCCCCACTCCCACGTGCTGGTTTCTCTGCGGCAGAACCGTCTTTAGGTGAACTAGCTTTTCTTTTCTCATTACTTGAAGAATTTCCATCATTGGATTTCTGACTATGTACATCAGTTAAACGTCTTGAAATGGCCGTCTGGGAAAAGAAAATATATTGCCCAAAAGTCAGAAAATTCGGCAATAAAGAGGCACATAAAACTCAAATTCTACATGATAATCTACTAGAAAATATTCCATGCTCTCATTCTTGATTCCTTGAAAGCATAATTGGTTCTGTCTGCAGTTTCCATTTTCTTTAAATAGGAACCATAAAGACCATTGAAAACCTAAACTATTTCTAAAAGAAAAAGAAAACTAATGTGGGATTTTCCATTAGTAGTTGAATGAGAATAAAGAGATTATCTGACGCAATTACATATCAATTTTCAAATAAGCCTAATCTTCTTAGGATTTTAGTGATTAATTAATCAAGCTAGCAAATTAAGAAAGCCAATTTAGTTACCTGAGTCCGCAAAATAGCTTGCAGATCCGGCTTAGTCTTAACATAAGCTTTCTCCTTCAGCTCCCCTGAACCTTTCTCTGGTTGCTCAGCCCAGCTCTTCCTACTACTCTTGGCAGAACCCACCAAAGCTTCGGACGCCTTCGAAATCCCAGCAACAATGGTTGCCATCTTCTTCTTCGAATCCCCTACTGCCGGCGAAACCTTCAACCCTCCGGACAACCTCTTCGCCGGAGAAAGTGACGGTCTTCGAGCACCTGGTGATGCTTGCTTCCTCCCGTTGGGAGAAGGTTGCCTATACCTTGAAGGTACCATGATCACCGACTCTCTCCCAATTTTCTTATTATCTTCCTTCCCTGCCATCAGGCTCGGTACCATGCATTTCGAAGGTAACGGAGATGCGGATCTCTTTCCTTTCCCCGCCGGAGACGGATCTCTTTCCACAACCGCCGCATTGGTTTTCCTCACAGTCGAAACCGAACGTTTGGAAGCCACCGGAGACGAAAACCTTTCCGAATTTTCAATAACTTCGACGTTATCTCTAGGCACGAGAGGCTGCCTTGTTCTAGGATTTTCAATTTTCGATTCCTTATTTCCACTTTGAGTTCGTTGCTCCAACTTCTTGTTAGACAAATAAACTGCAACCGGATCCGAGGAGAATTCGGATACGGGTTGTACAACGAAATCCCTCTTGGAAGACGAAATGCGAGCAATGAGATGGTCCGGTGAACCAACGAAAGCGTGACGACCAGCAATCGGTCGGATACCAGAGACACGTGGCACGGGAGATTCAAAATGGAAGCGATCAACGTAAACGAACTGACCTAGCTGGAGCCGATTGGAAAGTATCAATTCGCTGTCGCGATCGGAGAGGGAGACGTAGGTGGAGTTAAGGGAATCGGAGAGTTGAACGTAGAAACCATGGTTGGGCCAGAGTTCGTCAGAACCGGCAAGAGCCGGAACGATGCCGATAACTTGGAGGAGGGCGGAACGGTGGTCGCCGGCGACACGGGCGGAGGAATTCATTGATTGGAGGAGCTTGAGGAGGATACCGGGAGTAAGCGAAGCCATAACGAGGGAGCGTAATACAGAGAGAAAGGGAGGAGCGTAAAGAAAAGAGGAAATGGATTGTGGAGTATTTAACCGTTACGAATTACGAGATTCAAATTCAAAAAAGCCCGCTATATTGTTTTTCCTAACTAAAGAGAATCGAACGGCTTATTAAAACTCGCCACGTCGCTTCTTCTCGTTGTACTATGATACCGGACGCAGCGAGATCACCTCGTTGAACAAAATCTACTGCTAGATCGCAGCTTTGTTATTATTATTGATCAAATACAGTATTAATCAGTAATTAAATTACGAGTAAATTTTGGTTTCGATCATTTAATTAAAGTAAATTATAATTTGGTTATTAAATTATTTAAAAAGTTTTATTTAAGTCCCTAGTTATTAATATCGATGTTGTATGGCTTCCTGTGTTCACATTACCTATAACAATTAAAAATTCTCTTTTCTCATCTCTTCTACAATTCAGTTTTTTTTTTCATAAAACAGCTTTAGACGTCACAAATCTACAAACCAAAATTTAGATAACTTTTTTCTCCTATCTCTGACACTGAATGTTAGATCAATTTGGATCTAAGGTATATTTTTCTATTCATTGGTATAGGTCTACCATACTGATCGTCAAATCGTCGTTTAAAGCTTATTAGTGGAACTTTAAAAAAAAAACCCTTAATAGCCCAGTAACTTAAACAAAATTTTTTAAATTATTCAGTGACTTAAATAAAAAAAAACTTTTGAAATAGTTCAATGACCAATTTGTAACTTTTTTTAGTTAAGTGACCAAAACGAAAACTTATCAAAGTTTAGTGATTAATAGTATAGTTTACCCTAAAAATTAAATTAAGTTACTTCTTTGTTTTAAAAATTAGGGTTAAATTACTATTTGGGCTTGAACCGCAATTATTCCCATATTGGGGCATGATTTTTTTTCTAAGTTAAGCCTTAAACTTGACAATTGTTCCCACATTAAGGATTAAACTAGGCAAGTTTTCCCACATTGGAGCTTAATTTTTTTTGTCCAAGTTAGTTCCTGAACTTTGCAATTGTTCTCATATTGGAGCCTATACATGACAATTGTTACCACATTAAGCCATGAACTTTAAGGGTTTTAAGGAAACATTATGGACTAACTTGGACAACATAAAATTCAAGTCCCAATGTGGGAGCAATTACCAAGTTTATGTCCTAATTTGGACAAAAAAAAAATCTAAACCTTAATATAAGAATAGTTGCCAAGTTCAAGGCCTACCTTGGAAAAAAATTTTCAAGCTCTAACATAGGAATAATTGTCAAATTCATTGCTTAAAATTTAATTTAACCCTAAAAATTTATAATTCAATGGTTAATAAGATACAAAAATTCAAGAAATAGACAAATAGAGAATATCAAGGGTTATGGGTTGGGTGATGTAGAATTTGGGTTAAACTTGCATATAATATTAATACATTTTATACATTTAAGTTTAGTTTTGCTTAAAATATGAGTTTAAAATATTATCCAAATCCGCTCATATTTATAAATAGTTAATTCAAATTTATTTTAAATTATTCATATTATTTTAATTTATTAGAAATTTACATGCAAACAACTTAATTTTTTTTAATGTAAAAAATTACATTATATTATTATAAGTTTAATTTTTATATATTATATATTAAAAATTACATAATAATATAATATATTACAAATTTATAAAATATGTTACGTCAAGTTGGGCTCGAGACTAATTCATATTTTTTTTTTGTATAAACTCATACTTGAGTCTAATATTTTTATTTAAATTCTTTAAAATTTGAATAAGTAATTAAATTTGAACACATAACTTGGCCGTTTTCTTTCTAATGGCAAACGAAAACTAAAGTCAGTAAGTATATCCAAAGGGCAGATTGAGCGTAGGCGAATATGGATAATATGATGTAAAACTTTAGTTGGGCGAATGTATTTTTTTTTTTGGGGGGGGGGGGGGGGGTCAATAGGAAATCTAACTTTTGGGGGTATTAGAGTCCAAATTATTAAATTTAATTTTCCTGTAACCTAACTTTGGGACTCACTAAGAAAGTGAAGGGATTATTGGGATTTAAATAAAAAAAAAGTGAACATAAATAGAATTGATAAAAGAAAAATTGAAAAGAGAAAAGTAAAAATATTTGCTATTGAAATTAACATTATTTACTTGTAATAATAATCAAAAGAAAATAGAAAACAATGTCTTTGTAGTTGGAGCATTGGCAAAGGTCTTCATCTTATAACTCATAAGTTCGAATTGTAGAGATTCTCTGTGTTGACAATAATTTAATAGTGGTTCGTAAAAATAAAAAAGAAGGGTTTCTGAGGAAAAAAGAAAAGAAAAATTTGTTATTTACAGTTTGCTCCTTCCTTTTTAGCATACAAATCATTAACATCCTTAATTTCAGCTATTTCTTCTTCTTCTTCTCACCTGAAAACTTGATGACAATTGAAGCTTGAGACCCAGCTTTGTCGAATCCATGTCTGGAAAAAGCTTTTGCTTTTCTTTTTGCTTATAATTTACAGTAAGAACTACTTTTTTCAATCTGAAATAGAATGAACATGCCAACACAAAAGCATGGAGACACAACGTCCGAGGATGTAAAACCGGGTTTTCTGCTGCTTTGCCATCGACGAACACCGTTTCCTCAAACTGGGTTTCCGAGATCGGCAACGAAGATTCCTTTTGGAGCTTGAAACCAAGTATGGAGTTGCAGCCATGGCCGACTTTGCTTGGATTTTGGTGGTGGTTGTTGTTGATGATGAATCTACTTTGGAGTTTGAGGAGCACAACTACAAAATGACTTCTTTTAAGGCCTACTTATATAACCACAACCTTAATTTCAACTCACCTGGCTTGGTTCGTGGAGATTTTAAATTTTGGTTAAAATATGTTCTAAGTCTCTATACTCTTAAAAACTTTAGAATTTATTCCTTATTCTTTCATTTTCATTACAAGTCTTTTTTTTTTTTAATTACATTTCTACAAACTGAGTTTTTCTATTTTAATTTCAAATTTTCACACCAACAAATTTAACAAAAAAAAAAACTAACAGTTGAACCAGAATTTTAAATTTTGAAAAGTAAATAAACTAAATTCCTACAAATAAAAATATAGAGACCAAATTCCAAAATTTTAAAATGTACAAATGGCATATTTTAACCTTAATTTTTTTTTTATCATTTCGAGTTTAGTTTAATTTATCTCTAGGTTATTCAAGTCTTAACTACTGTTGTTGAAATTAGATTAGATTGGTTGGATTAGAAATTGATCAATATATTGATCCAAACAAAGAAATTAAATTGATCTCTAAGCAAACAACTCAAAACTGGTAAAAAACCAAAAATCGGGACAAAAAAACAACAGCCATTAAACTTGTTTATATATATTATTTTCAAAATTCTTTCAATGATTTTTATGGACATTTTTATTTGTTTATTTAATTATTATAAGATCAACAATCAAACTGATTCAATAATCAATCTGATCTTTAAAGTATGTGTATTTTTATACAATTTTTAATATTATTCATAACACCTTATCATTGCAATAACTAACAGTGCTAATTGTCTCAATTTGCAAAATATTGGTTTTAAAGTTTGGTAATTTCAAATTATTCTGTTTTTATTTAAATTATTTATAATGTTGAAATTAATTGGAGGTGGATGTAATTAGAAATCTGATTTCCTTTATATTTGAGATTCTAGATGTAAGGAAGTTGATTATTTTGGGACATTGGTTTTGTCCCTATTGATGTTTCGCATAGATTAAGGAAGCAAAGTCAAATAATCCAAACTACAATTAATTATTAATAATTGTGATTAGTGGACTAATTAACGTTTTAAAGATAAAAATAGTGGAAAAAAGGAATTGTGTAGTGACATCACCACCCTACTGCAAGTTGTGTATTTCTTTAATGATATATTAAACAATGATTAAGTGCTCTAATCAATAATGGGTTGTTAAAGATGAAATTTGACCTGGAGGATTATGGATTTTTGTTATTAAAATAAAAAATAATATATTTAATTAACTATTAAATATATTATCTTAGTCGATGGCAGTTTTTAACGTATTTTTATCGTAGTAATGCACGGGGGATGAATTATTATTCAAAATAAAATAATCATTATGATTACTTCGTATTTTGTAATACTTCTAGAACTGTGAACACTATGTTACAACAAGAAAATTGCAATACCACTAACAAACAAATATGATTTTAAAAATTTTATAATTTAATTCCGACACTCTAAATATATTTTTGGTTACACTCCTTTCTTTCAAGGATAAAGTTAAAAATTTATTTTAAGATTTAATATTAAATTATAAATTTTTAAAGAAGTTAAAATATAATTTTATCATTTTATTAACATATTATTTTAGAATTTTTAAAGAGATTAAACTAATATAATTATATTAACAATAAATAAAATTATATTGGGTTGCGATAATAATTATATTAATTAAATACGAATACATATATAACTAGCGTATTTAAATGCATGTTGATTGATTTGTCTCGTAAATGTTATTATCCATCCATATGACCGCTAAATTTGTTCAAATATTAAGGCATATGGCTAAAAAGGGATAGGCATTCGCTATAACCATCGTAACCACCATATACTTGTGGAAGTAGACAATAACTATTTGTTTCATTAATCTCAATACAAAGTCTATAATGACGAAATGTTAAAATTGTTGAACTCTATTGATCTCGACCAAATCAGAGTTGCCTAATGGTGGGAGATATGTGCAATGAACCATATTATTCAACTTATCTTACATCATCATTCCTCATATCAGATACATCATGTTCATTTGAATTAAGTGGGATAAAAAGGATTCGATTTTTCAACCATGCTAGTTTCACTCAGTACCTATTAAAATTAATCCTCTTAACAGATAATGTGTTCAACAATGTGCAGAATACTACTTACGAATTAACTAAATATTCTCATGATATCACAAATCTTGACTCCTTTGACTTTTGATCTAATTATGATTTTAATTCTTTTATTATATTGAAATTTGATATTTAATCTATCTATTTAAATTTTGACAAATTTTTTATATAATATTAAATATGAAGAGAGATTTACTTGCATTAATGTATAACTTATAGTTTTACAAAATTTCATAATTGATTCTATAATTGATATTTTAATAATTCAACCATTGAATTTATTAATATAATTGTATTTGTCATACATATAAAATTTTAAACCGATCCAATATTTCTATCATATAGATCTAAAATACTATCTATATTAATATATATTTAATGGTTGAAAAGTTTTTTTACATAAAATAAATTATAATTATTTGGAACACTGATGGTGGAAATTTTGAACTTCATAAGTGGAGTTAGATTTTTTCATGTGTCATTAAGTTGTATTTAAATTTTTTTAAATAAATATATGGGACATGTGACAAAATCTTAACCCCACTTATAGAGTTGAAGATTTTCACTGCCTGTGTACCAAATAATTAATCTAAAATAAATAGTTATTTTTTTCTTTACTCCAAACTTAATGTGTATGATCCACATGGATAAAATTAAAATATGATGATTGAATTGTTAAAACATCAATAGTATAAAAGGTTATAAAATATATATAAAACCATGTTAATTTTATAGCAATATAAATAGATCCCTCGTTAAAAAAAGATACGTTTTGCTCATGTAAATTTTATAGGGTAAATGACACCCAGTGTCACTAAACTATTAGTAAGTTTACATTTTGATCATTCAACTTCAAAAAATTACCAAATGGTTATTGAATTATTCGAAAGTTTTTATTTAAGTCACTAGGTTATTAAAATCGTTACTATATGGCCTTTTTTGTCCACACCGCCTGCATCAATCAAGAGCTCTCATTTCACTTCTCTTCTACAATTTAGTTTTTTTTTTTCTTCATGAAATAACTTTGAACATCATGAATTTGCGAACCAAAATTTAAGTTCTTTTGTTCTTCAATCTCGGATACTGACCATCAAATTAACTTGGATTTAAGGTATGCTCTTTTACTTATTGATGGGTATTGATCCACCGTATTGATCATCGAATTATCGCTTAGAGCTTGCTAGCTAAACTTTAAAAAAGAAACGTAACAACCTAATAACTTAGATAATTTTTTTTGAATAGTTCAATAATTTAAATGAAAATATTTAAATAATTCAATAACTATTTTCAAATTTTTGGAAATTAAGTACTACTAGTTGAATAACTTTAGGCCTTTACCCTAAATTTTATATAAAAGCAAAATAGAATAGACAATTTAGAAAGAAAGGAATATTAATCATAGTCAAAAAGGAACGTCGGAAAATCTAGAGAAAAGGAAAAAAGAGAAAGCAAATGGGGCCACCACCACCTTCAATTCTCTTCATATCTATCCCCACACGTGGAATCCTTGTCATCATTTTGCACACGTTTTCCTTTTCTTCTCTCGCCTGCCCTAAACCATAACTAGTAACTACCTCGAATTTCATGCGCTGGCAATTGGCGACGTAATTCACCAAATTATTAATAGTTTTTTTATCATTGAATTATGAAAAATTAAAAAATATCATTCAACTATTAGTAGATTTTTTTAGATATCTAACTATGAAATGTTACAAAATCATAATTCAATTATTCAATTTTATCTTTTTCTTATTACTAATTGACTAACAGTGACAACCTTTAAAATTAGTATAATAATAACTTTAACTCTCAACATTTATAAATTATGTCAATTTAGTTTTAATTTTTTTTAAAATAAACCCTCAATATTTACACATAGTGTAATTTTATCTCTTTTTATTTTTATTTTTTTTACTGATTTGTTGTTCTTTGGAATATTGAGGGTTAATATTAAATGAATGAGAAAATATGAAAATTATTATATTGGATTTTTGAGTGTTTTCATTTTTTTTGTATACTTTCAATCAAATTTATCTGATAATTTTTGTTTTAATTTTGTAGGTGAAAGGGTCACAAACCAAATTAGACAATGTGTAAATGTTAAGGGTTAGATTTTTTTTTATTTTTTTAGAATTGAAACTAAATTGACACAATTTATAAATATCGAGGGTTAAAGTTACTATTATTCCAATTTAGCCACCTAGCTAGTTGATGACCAAAAAATACAAAGTTGAACAGTTAGATGACCATTTTGTAACTTTTCATAGTTACGTAACTATTAATACTATTAAAGTTTTTTGCTAAATTTGTTAGTGTGAACTTTTGAAATTAAAAAAAAAAAAAAAACTCACTTGGTAACATGTAACTAAAAAAATGGCATAGTAATAAACATGAATTTAACAAAAAAAATTAATAATATTAATAGTTTGGACTTGAATTTTGAAATATAAAAAATAGAGGGTCTAAATTCTTGAGAATAAAAATAGAATTAATATATACAGATGTACTTGAACTTAGCAATTTATACCTACTTGATACCTAATTGACATCTAAACTTGAAAATTATAAGTCAACTTAGTACTTTTTTCAAGTTCCTAACTAACATTGTTAAAAATTGTTGATAGTCTCACATTTTGATACATGACAAAAATGTTTAAAATTTATAAAAAAAATATAAATTTTTTCATGTATCAAAATATAACACTGTCATGTGTCACCATGTTATTAGTCGTTAGTATCACATCAACATCATCTCAACGTATTTTAACAGGATTAATCAGATATAAATTAGCTTATAATTTTTAAGTTTAAGTGCTAATTAAGTAAAAAATTAAAATATCAAATAAATATAAATTACCAAATTTAAATACTTTCATATATATTAAATTTTAAATTTTCAAAAAATAAAGGTAGTTATGAGATATTTTAACCTTAATATATATAATATCGATAAGAGTAAGCGGTAGGCCATGGGCATTTAAGCAGCATTTTTCTTTTCTTTTCTAAAACAAAAAGTATTTTAAATCTGTTTGCAGCGGCCAAACGAGCAGCCATTCCACGTCATGAAGTAGAACCGACGACGAAGGTATATTAGGATATATTAGGATGTTTTGTCAACTTGGGCTTTGTTTAGGCTCACCATAAAGTGTACACCCAAAATCATTTCTAATTACATAATTAACGTGGAATTTATATGGTTTCATTTAATATCATAATATTTTCAGCATTAATGTAATTTTTAACGATATCAATTCACTCTTTAATCTAATATACAGAGATTATTTTCTAGCTCCCACTAAAGAGACTTTCATAGTACATTTCCCTTTTTGATAAGGTATAATAACTAATTTATTTAAAAGAAGCAAAAAACTATGATACTTTTATCTCATTTTTATCTCATATTTTCCCCAAGTACTCTCCATCATCAATGTTAGAACGTAACAATCTATGTAATCTATAAACTTTTCAACTTAGAGTTGGAAGTCATCATGATTGTGCTCCAGTGTTTCACAGTATTATTAAAAGCCTTCAAGTGCCATCTAAGTATATACTAAAAGCTTTTGAATAATTGGATCCTATGCTACATTCTTAGGGAGCAAAATCAAAGTGCCAATTTTATAGCTAAATTAGCTTTTGAAGAAAAGGAAGACCTTCAACTAATTGAAACCCCCTAGTAGCAGTCTCAGCACTCATCAAAGCTAATAAAGAGAAGAACTTTTATATTCCATTTTCCAACCATGTAACTTAGTTTTGTAAGTTTCTTTTTTCACCCCAAAAAAAAAAAAAAAAAGCTTTTGAATAATCATTTGTTTATTTATTTTCTTCACCTCCAAATTTGTACTTCCATCACTATGGTCCATCCAGACGACTTGATATGTGAAGCTGGGAAACTTACACTTTCAACTCTTCAATTCCTGGACCTAATGGTTCGAAAATTGCCTCCACATCCTTCAGGTTAACTTCGTTCAAGCTCGGAGGATTCCACTTTGGATTCTGCAAACAGATAGAAAAATGATTCACAACTATGAACAAATAAACTGACCTAAACATGAAAACCCAAACTGACCTGAATGCAAAATGATCCAAACCCAAAATGACCCAAATCTAAAACAACTTTAACTCAAAACGACACAAACCCGAAATGATCCAAACAGGGGTGCAGCCAGAAATTTTGGGGGGCCAAAATGCAATGTTATCATTGTACTAACTTATAATCTGACAATTTCTAAAGTGACTATAAAGCAATTGTAACATTTTAGGGGCGGGGGAAAGGCCACTGCCTGCCCCACTCTGGCTCTGCCACTGCACCCGAACCTGAATATGTAACGGCTTGACTCGAAAAACCCGAACCTCAAATTCGAACCTGAAATGATGTGAAAATTTTGAAACCCAAATTACCCTATCCAAAATCTAATCCAACCGCCCAATTGACAAGTCTGGGAATAAATAAGGGTACTGTCCTTAAGGCAAATACGATAAAAACCCAGAAGCATGTAGGAACATGCACATCCACACAAACAAGTATGCACATTATAAACGCATGAACATGTACATTCCAAAGAAATAAAATTTGATATATTCGCATATTATCAAAGTATAATAGCCCTAGCAAGCAGTGGATCGATCTTGGAGAGAAAGGGAGCAGAAGCAAGAACAGCCAACCTGATCTTTGTCAACCAAGACTGCACGGACACCTTCAGCAAAATCATTTCGCAAAGAAGACCGTAAGGCAATGCGATATTCGGTTTCCATAACACCTTTTAGCTGGAAAATGATCAATGCAACACAAATATATAGATGTTACATGAAAAATGTCACTACAAAAAAAAAAAAAAAAACACACGAGAGAGAAAGGCAGTTGTGTTATACATCACCAAACTCACCGTTGTAAATTCATTGCCACTTTTACCATATCCAGATGCAACTCGAGAGAAATAATTTTTTGTTAAGCAAAGAGAAAAAGGAGCGCCCTTTCCCAGCCCCTGCAGAGCATCATTTGCCCACTCTGCCACTGCAGAAAGAAACAGTTAAAACATATCTATATTGACAGTTTCGGTGTCCTCAATCATCGAAAAGAGAACAATAATGATGCATATGCAGATCAATTCACTGTTTGGATTAACTGGTTTTAACTAAGCTTACCAGAAGCTTCTGTGCTTTGCAGATGTTTTTTAAGCTCTTCGATTGTCTCATTAACTGACTTATCTGCACTGAAGCATGAACTTATCTGAGGCAAAAGCAACTTCAAGTGAGCTTCAGACTCGGGGTTACTGCTGTACTTTGCCAACAATGTTGTAAGATCCTTGTCTGGATCCTCAGAACTGCATAAGCATATCATTTGTCATGAGATCCTAAAAGAATTTCACTACCATTTGAAAAGAAAAACTATTAAACTAGAAAGAAGATCAGAGATATACAAGGTACTTGACAGAAGTGCTTCCTTCAGTGAACCTAGATTCCCAGATGGCACGTAGTGTGTTCCAAGCCCTACATATAGTGCATCTGAAGGTGTTGATATCCTTTTCCCGGTCATTCCAAGATAAGCACCTGCAGAACTCCGAAATTGTAAATGGCATCGATAGAGGGGTACAACATAGTGAGCTGGAAAGAGGGTAAAAGTATCATGGAGGCTCTTGTACTAGGAGGCGGATTGCATTTTGCCCTCTCTACTAAAAAAAAGGGCAAATTAGTCTCTATACATTAGGTCAAAGTGTAAAAAGGTCCTCTCTGTTAAAACTTTCATCCATTTTTACTGTTAAAAACTGGCGTGGCTAACAAAATAACCAAATAGTTACATGTGGCATGTCATGTATACCTCATGTTGAAGTAGAGGGACTAGTTTCTAACAGTTAAAATGGATGGAAATTTTAACAGAAGGACCAATTTGCTCTTTGATCTAATGTACAGGGCCTAATTTGCCCATTTTTTTAATAGAGAGAGCAAACTGCTATCCACCTCGTACAAGAGCCCCAATGATGCTTTTACCTTGAAAAGAGAAAGAGAAGTAAACCAGTGGTTGTGCATATGTAAAACAATTAAAGTTTAGCTTTAGGGATTCGGCATCTCCAAAACATTCTAAAAGACTCACACGTCAACCCCAGTACTTCTGGTTCGATTTATAGCATACTGTACCAACCTGCTTTTGGTACAACTCTTTGAGCTTAGTTTTAGAGAAAAAGAAACATACCAACAGAACCCCCTCCAGGACCTTGTGCTGCTATATATGAAAACCCAACATCGGGAAATAAACCGATTCCATTTTCCGGCATAGCAAGAACAGTCCTCTGATCCAATGATTTATACAAGAACAAAACATTAGAGAGAATTTGTAAAGATATTAATAATTTAAAATGCAAGATAAAAAATTTATGGACAGCAAAGAGATCAGTTTGTACCTCAGTTACCACTCTGTAACGACCATGACTGGATAGACCAATGCCAAAGCCCATTGTTACGCCATCCATAAGCGATATATAGGGCTTCTTGTACTCGGAAATTTTGCATATTAGAGAGTACTCTGCAGTAAAAACCTGGAAAAACAATACAGCATAATTAGGTAAGTTACTTCAGAAACAGGGTAATAAACACAAAGTGATAAAACAGCATTACAGTAATGAGAAAAAAACAAAGTATACGAACAACTATGTAATAAGAAAAAATATCTAGTCCAACGAACATATCATGCACATATGAGGAAATCATTGCTGGTGCAGGGAAATCAGGGATGTGTAACAACCGATAATTTACAATCTTGATGCATTTACAAGATGAAACACTTCAAACTTATCTTACGAGTTAAAACCGCAAGCAAACTCGTCAACAGTTCTATTTTAAATTATGCTCCTACCGTTATAAGCAAAAGCTAATTTCATCTGGACACAGAAGCCGAATTATGTTATTCAAGAATGAAAAAAATGGAATTCAGTAAAAGTACCATGGAGGCCACTATACCAGGAGCCAGATTGCAATTTGCCCCCTCTACTGAGAAAATGTGCAAATTAGTCCTTGTACATTAGATCAAAGAGAAAACTGATCCTTCTGTTAAAAATTCTATCTACTTTTACTGTTAAGTGCTGATGTAGTCGATGGAACAACCAAATAGTGACACTTGGCGTGTCATCTCTATACCATGTGCTAATATGGAGGGACTAATTCAAGTAACCAGATAGTATTACGCCATCACTTAACAATATAAATCAATGGAATTTTTAATAGAAAGACCAATTTGCTCTTTGATCTAACGTACAGGTGCTAATTGGCCCATATTTTGAGTAAAGAAAGCAAAATGCAATTCAACTTCTAGTACAAGGGTTTCCATGGTATTTTTACCATGGAATTCCTATTGCCTACAATTATCTGATCGCAACTATCCCCACCTGGGATTTATATAAAGTCCACATAAGCCCTAAACTCAAGGATGCTTGAAATTTAAGAATTGCATACAATTACTTGCGGGGTTTCAAATTCTCTTTAAGTAAAAATGGTTTCATTTTTCTCAAGACAAAAGGTAAAGGATAGTGCTTTACTGACACCTAAAGGCGCAATCATAAATGGCTATCGGAAGTGGATCATATCATAGCCATGGTAAGAGTTGTATTTTGAGTTTCAAAACCATGATAGACATCTTTTGCTGACTTAAATTTTGACAAATTGGAAATGTTTATGATTTTAACGGTATATAATATAACCTCAATCATATCTGATAGGTTGTTTTTCTCTGTTATCTGCTTCACATCACCACCTGCATATAAGCTAATATCTAAGTTACTAATGAGAAAAGAACACTAAACAGAACCCAAAAAATAGAAGATAAAGAAAACTAGAACTACCACAATCCGCCCAAAACGAGAACAATACAAATGCAAACAACTTATAGCTAGCAACAGTGGATATAACAAGAACTTGCAGGAAATATTTGTAGCACATAGCATGCATTTCGGATGGAAGGGAAAAGAAACCTTTGGCACAAGAGGTGTGTTTCTATCCTTTTGGATTTCAGCAACAACACCTTTAATATCCATTCCTGCATTATCCATCAATGGTTAGCCCCGAAAACCCCCCTTAACACTAGCAACATACAAAAATAGCCTACAAATATACGAATGCGTATTTTTCATTACAAACAACATCTAGAAATGCTATTGTAGAAGTATATTTGCCTTGACAAAGAAGAATCCTATAATTTGTTCTTCAAAGTACCTGCACAAAAGGCACGCGGTGAGCTGCCTTCGATCAAAACACATTTGACCTTTGGATCCGATTCCCATTCATCAAGAATTTGCTTGTACTTGATATCCATATCTGCATTTATCAAAATACACAAATGTTTCACCAACAATAATTCATATCGACGAAACAACAAATTTAAACTAGCAAAATATCCCATTAATTCTCAATGATATCAATTTTTTTGTACACAAAAAGGATTCTTCTTTTAATATCTTGAAGAACCATTACATACTTCCATAAATATACTCATTTCCAATATTACTACCAGCAAATCCTTGAATAAGGTCTTCCTTTCTTGTTTTGCTATTAACTATTTTTGATAGCTTTATCCCTTACATCAAATTTTATCCTTATTGAGGAGAGACCAACTCCGTAAGAAGAAGTCTGCAAAGTGTCGCCCACCAGGAACTTGCAAACCCCTGATATTATCCTTGGTGGGGGTTTTGTCCCTCGATTCTGTGAGAGCTTGAGTGCTTAAAGAGGCGGTGAATTCAACAAAACGTGAGCGTCGCATCCAATGCCTGAGAACGCAGAGCATGCAGGCGGGTAGGAAATTTTTATATTTGCACTTGGTGGGTTTTAAACCCGTGACCTATTGCATATAGTGCTTTTCAAGCATTCGGCCTCTCAATGGAGTCCGGAGGAAAAACTCCAGTGGCGACAAGACTGGAGCCAGTCTGCCGGCTCCTGGCGGACAATACTTCTCAGACTTCTCACAAAAATCAGCCCCCCTTCAACAACCCTTTATAAAGTAAATATTGTAGTTCAAAATCGAGCTAAAACGGACCATTCACTTGGCATTAGCTTTAATACAATCAAAGGTAAATCTTTTAGCTCATTCAATAACCATTTAAATTTAAATAATTAAAAAGACACAAATTTTACATGTAAACTAAGGATAAATAACGAAAAGGACCTAAATTCATGGCATTGAGAGCTTTGGGACGATCTAGAGTGATGACAGCAACGCCGTTCGGGTGAACATTTCCTTTGACAAACTCATCAGCACCAGCCATGGTGGACAAGTTCCGATCACGACTAGATAAAGAAACACCTCCCCTCGACGACCTCGAGGCGTCACTGCAAATAGAGAACCGGATTGAACGAGGAGAAAGGCTTGGAAATCGAGCAGCAGCGGCAACCGCCGATGATTCGGGGTAGTTGGGGAACAAGGATAGCGGAAACTTCAAAGACAAAGATTTGGTGGTGAGTTTAGAGATCGAAAAACATTTCATGCTGGTCCTTGGTTCAAGTTTTTCGCTTTGGTGACAGTGAACACTGAATTTCAAGATCCGAGTAAAAATGTTGGATAAATTGGAAGAATCAACCTGACGATTTGCTCATACCGTTCGGCAATATTGGGTCCGATGAGCCGATTACTTTCGGGCTCTATTGATTGGGCTGAAATTGGGGCAGGCTGACTCTCGATTGGGCGGATTAGGTTGGTTTTGGATAGGATAATTTGGAATTATGAAATTTTCACTTTGGTACCTAGACTTGATACTTTTTCTTAATTTGATATCTTGACTTTTTAAACTTAATTTGTAACTTTTTTTTTGGTACCTAAAATTATTAAATATTATATAAATTACTCAAAACATTAAGGGTGTTAAAAAAAATTGTATCATGCTACAAAAGTATCATTAATATTAGAGGAAATTCGTGTTAAAAAATAGGCATTAGCGTTGCTTAACATATTAATATTGAATAAGAAAATAAAAGCTTTAAAAATCCAAAATAAAATAAATTAATTATTTTAAATTAGTAAAATAAATAAATAAAAGTAAAAGTAATTGAACATTTCAACTACAAAAAAGAAATATCATGTCATCCGTCACATGTCTGTTATATATTTGTTATCTTTTCTATATCATAAAAATAACATTTTTAGTATATTAGAGTAATTTGGAAAACATTTAACAAGTTCAGAGACCAAAATTGGACAAAAAGAAAAAGAGATTAGGTACCAAATTAGAAAAGAGTCAAGTTCGGGTATTAAATTGGAACCCAAAAAAGACGAAGTACCAAATTAAGAAAAAAATGTCAAGTTCAAGTACCAAATTAAGAAAAAATATTAAGTTTAAATACCAAATTGAATATATAAAAAAATTAGACACCAAATTAAAAAAAAATGTGAAATCATTTCAAATTTATCAATTAAGTTTAAGTCATCTTAGGATACTAATTTAATTAAGTAAAATTGAAATTAAGATAATTTGGATTTGATTCATCCCAGCAAAATCATTAAGTTTTTAAGTTGAATTCAGTCAAGATTGACAAATTTAAATCAAACCAATTTTATTATAAAAATGGAACAATTAACCATACTTAAAAGTAAGTAATAAAAAAAATAATGAATAAAATTCACATCTTAAAGTTACTAAAACCTTAGCCTTGTTATTCAACCAATGCTTCATTAATGTAATCTTTGTATGTTTGTAATTCAATAATTATTTTCATTCTTTTATACATTAAATTCATCCCTATAAATAAAATACAACAATTTAATTTGTTAAATTTTAAAAATGAATAACCGGGGACAATTAATCACGATATTAATATTATCTGTCAATTGTACATAATTTTAATTAGTATAATAATAAATTTAACTTTCCGTGTTTATGCATTCTGTGTAAATATTGACATAATGTGTAAATGTTAGGGGCTAAATTTATTAAATCAAGACAAAATTGATAAAATGTATAAATTTCGAGGGTTAGATTTGTTATGGTACCGATATAAAACATGTATAATTGACAAAAATATTAACGTTTGACTAATTTATCCTTAGTTGTTCACTTTTTAAAATTGATAAGAACTAAATCACTCTTATTTAAAAAAAAAAAAAACCAATTTGCTTATTATTAAAATTGAGAGGACTGAAAAAATCTTTTTACCCTCTACTTTCAAGCTTGTGGCTCAATACTAATTGGTAACAGATATACATACGTGATTTTTAACCCGAAATTTAAACTTAATCCAATCGATCTAAATCCAATTCAATTAAATTTTGAAATACATATTCGAAAATTGTAAAACCTCAATTTAATTTCTATTACCCCATTTCCTATAAAAGTGTTAATGAGAAAAAGGTAAAAGTGGAGGATGCATTTGAGATGTGAAAACCTATTGATTTATGTTTTGTGTTCCATTGATATTCTAAGCCACATCTTTTTCTTAATGCATGCAACAAACAATATAAGTTGGTTTGATTGAATCTGTCCATCTCTGTTTTTTTCTCATTAATCCAACTCTAAAATCACATGTCATGTCTTTCAACCGTTAGGACAAAAATCACATTAACAAAAAAACAGTGTTTTTAGGTATCAATCACCACTAGAATATGGCCATGTTGGATCCAAAAATAATACCCCCATTTAATACCTAATGCCATTTCCCCCAAAAAAAATCAATAATTTGATTTTAATTCATTTATTACACTTAAATTTAAATTTTTATTATTATAATATTTTGGTATATTTATAAATAGGATGGTAAACACACTTTAGCGTGTTTGAACTCATGTCCTTCTATACTAATAATAATGTTGATACCAATTGAATTAAGATTAAGTCGCCTAATTTCGTTAGTTGCTATTTTTAAAATAATAATGTATTTAAACATAAATTTATTATTTGTTAAATATAGTTGACTAAATTTTCACTTGACCTTAATTTTGTGATCGAGTAACAATAAAAAAAATCACATAATTACTTTTAATAAAAATTAACGATGTTATCAATTTGAATCTAATAATAACACTATAAAATAGAGGGACAAAATTATACCAAATTAAAGTAGAAAGGATAATGGAAAGCTTAATCCCTAAACTTAGACAACATTAGCTACCTTGGTCCCTAATTTTTTTTTGTCCCCATTAACCCTGTAACTTAACAACTTGGACTTTGTTAAAGATGAGGAGTTACAAACACTCTTGGATGGTGTAGTATCATCACTTATTTTTTTTCTAAAAAGTCATTAAAAATTTTAATATTGTTGTTACATTCTATATAAATTTTTAAAATTTCAGGTAAGTATCACGTCATTATACGTTAATGGAATCTAAGTTTATAGATTAAATTGAGAAAAGTTGTCAAATTCTAAAATTAATATGGGCCAAAAAAATTTAAAGACCAACTTAGAAAAAGTTGTCAAATTTTAAGATTAAATGTTGCTTTATCCCAAAATAAAATGATTAAATCTTAAATTTCAACATTTTGGAGGGACTAAAATTACAATTAAACAAGGATCCCGAATAGTAATTACAATTTACAACATTTGTTTTGCTGCTTTGCAAAATGCAATAGCAAAACTAAACCAGGATAAGCATACACAGTATTTTTAATAGCTATTTTAACTAACGTAATGGCCTAGATGGCTATGTTACTTCCTTTACCATCCTCTAAAAAGGCTAACAAGAACTTTGATATATATAAAATATTATATTTTATAAATAAAATTGTTCATGAATCAAATTACTTATCCGAACTGGAACGAGTTGTTTGATAATCAAGAAGTCCAAAGCTCTGCATTTTTAACCTTTGAGACACTCTCAAGCACTTCAAAAGGGATTATATCACCAATAACAACCACCCTTTTGCTTTCCAAGTCTACTTTGTATGAGGTCACTCCTGTTTTTTTCAGCGGGACAGCTAAGAATTACATTATAGTAACCAAGAAAACAAAGGCAAGATTCATTGCATGACAAGCAATACAACAACAATTGCATTATAATATGTTTGGTTCTGTATATGGATGAGTGATGGCTGATGACTGTAATGCATTATGGTCAATATATTGCTTTTACTTCTGACCTTGTTAGGTTTACTGTCAGAAATGGTTAAACTACTAAAATAATTCAATTTAAAAAAAAAAAGTACAAGTAAGGGAGAAGACTAGTGTAAAATATATTTTAAAAAAAAAGTAAATGAAAGGTTACCATACTTTTCTTTTTTAATATAATTAACATATATGTATTTTTTACCATTCATGAAAATTAATTATATTTAACTTCATATTTATTCCTTTTAATAATATATCTTTAAGATTTAAATTTAGTTTTTTTTTTAAATTGCAATGAAGGCTCTTGTACTAGCCATTTTGTCCCATCTACTAAAAAAATAAATAAATTAATCTTTGTATATTAAATCAAAGAATAAATTGATCTTTCTGTTAAAAATTTTATCTATTTCTATTGTTGAAAACTATCTCTATAGGTCAACATAAAGTACACATAGCATGACAGGTGTAACTTTTTGGCTATTCTGCCTGCCACGCTAGTTTTTAACAGTAGAATTGGAATTAGATAAAATTTTTAATTAAAATAATTAATTTACTTTTTTATTTAATGTATAAGAGCTCATTTGTTCATTTTTTAAGTAAATGGGTCAAAATATAATCTCATTTTTAGAATAGGAATTTTTATATTATCAAGCAATAGGGTTCGAATCTCATTAGTATTCTTATTTGATAATAAGTAGCATTTTCAATATTCTATTGAGATCAATGATATGTCTTGGCCCTAAATTAATGTAAAAGTCGTCTTGGTTAAATTTTATTTCTCTCGTACAAGGACACTTAATTTCAAGTAATAGTATGAATCTTTTGATGGAAAACAAGGGGGAAAAATAAAAAAGATGGAAAAAGGAAAATATGTTACTTACCATCCAGCTTGGAAATGTGTTTCTCCACTTTTTTTGCACAACCATGGCAATGCATGGATACCCTTAGTACCACCATCTACAAAAATCCCAAACAAAATGTAAATAAAAAATAAAAAATCTCAAACTCTTTAAAATATAAAGAATTTTTTTAAAAAAAATATCAACGTATCGTTCATTAAGAAAAAATAACTTCAATCATTAGAAGTTTGATCGACTGCTCATTTGATGCTACTTCGAAACAAAATAATATAAAGAGGACATTAGAGGCATAAAATAAAATAAGTCTTACCTTAGGCTTAAGTTGAAAGGCCAAGGTTTGCTTGCCAGAAACAACATCTTTCAATCTCAACTGGGTTTTTTCAGATACCATCAATGGCGTCCTCTCAAACTCATCATCCAAAGCATTGTTCATGCAGAAACAAGAACATGATGAGCCTGAAATTGATGACAAATATAAACAATCCAACATCTTGCCAAAACCGAGCTTTCCCATTGTTTTCTAACACACCAAAGACAAAATATAATCTCACTTGGGAAACTCAAACCATAGCCAAAATGTCAAATATATAAGAAGAAAAATCAATTCGAAAAAGCGAAACAGAAAGTCAAAGTTTCTTGGGGGAAACAAAAGCTACTACAATTCAGAAACCTATGAACCTACTGTGAAGCAATATTGAAGAAGAAAAGAACCTACAAGGCCAATTATTATTATTTTTGTTTGTTTGTTTGGAGTTGCCAGTGCCACACTAGTCAAAGCAAAGGGCTACCCCAAAGCCAAAAAGGCAAAAGAAAAGAAGTTGCTTATGAAGACAGTTAACACAACAAGCATTCACATGAAAAACTATGCTACGCTGTTATAAAAAAAGGACTTGAGTGAGGGAATGAAGGTGGGATATAAAACAAATTTCATGTGAGATATTGTAGTTGGTTTTTGGAAGTAAAGCAATAAAACAGGGGATCATTTATAGTTAGCACTGCCAGAGATTGCGAAGGAGAAGCTGAACATGGCATGAGTTAAAAAAAAATTCACTTTAGTTAAGTTAGCAAGTAAAAATTTATTATCTTAATTCGTTTTGATTTTTTTAATCGAATTGAGTGAAATGAAATTCGAGTCAAGTAATAATTTTTTTCGAGTCATGTCAAATTAAAATTTGTTGACGAGATTATTAATTTCAAACTAGAAAACATAAATTTGAAATCATATATATTTGAAAACCTTTTCAAACCAAAATAACTAGAAAAATATTATGATTTAGTATGATAAACTTGATTTGGTATTTTACTTATTTAAAGTCTCAAATTTATTATTTTAATTTTTTTAAATATTATAATTTAATATTTTTATATAATTTTTTAAAATTTTTAGTTTATATAATATTTTAATAAACTTTTGAATTTTTTACAACTTTTTCTAAGAGGGATCAATTTGCTCGTTTTCAAAATTAAAACTGACCTAAGAGGCATTTACATCAATTTATTATTCAAGTTGTAATATTCAATTTGATTCAAATTTGAAAAACCCGAAATATTCAAATTTATTCGAAAAATTTAAAAAACTCAATTTAATTAGTTCAAAATTAAAAAAAATTAATTTTTTAAAATCGAATTAGATTTTATCATATAGGTAATATAGATTTATAGTAAAAGCGTGGATAAAACATCTTTAGTAGGGTGTATAAGTAGATTTGGTATAATATATGATCATGGCGCATGACCTTAAGCATGCATTAAAAAAAAAACAAGTTTAATAATCAATTTCAAAAGAAGAATACGGTCTATACACACACATAGGATGGGAATGACTTATTCAAAAAAGAGTTGAAGTTTGTTGGCAAACCTTGTCTTCATCTTCATTCTTTTATTACTAATTGGTTGAATTTTGGGTTTCATCCTTCTACTATACTCAAATTTAAAATTTAATTTCTCTTTTTTAATTTATTATAACTTGATCCTTCTATTGTTATAATGTTCTCGGTAGGCCCAATTTGATAATACCGTTAAATTGATGATGTGAACTTTTTTTAGTGTTATTCAATCACATCATGTTCAATTTATAATAAATTTACATATCAGTTGAATGCTTAAAGTTGTTTCCTTTTGTATAAAAAAAGTCATGTAATCACTTTAACAATAACAACTAACAGTGTTCTGAACTTAGATTTATTAATAACATTATAAAATTTAAGAGATCAAATTATGCCAAGTTGAATTAGAAGTCTAAATGAGACACTAGTACTTGCAAGCTATTCGATTTCAACTCAGAAAAAAAAAAAAACTCAAATTCAACTCAATAATTATCGAGTCAAGTAATTAGAGTTATCAATCAAGCCAAATTTGAGCACTATAATATTTGATACGAATGGCTTGTGAACCTAATCGAACATTTTACTTGAATATATTTTTATATTATAAAATTATATTTTTACCCTTATTGGTGCCCTCTGAGGTGAGGAATTATTATATGATTTGAATTATATTTTTTGTAGCAATATGAGATAATAATGTGTAGCTATATTTAAAAAATATGTAAATGTAGCAATTTGAACAAGATTAAGGGGACCAGGTTGGACCATGTGAATGATATTGGTTCCTTTATTATAGTGGGTGGAAAAATAAAGGAATTCGTTTTTTAAAAAATAAAAAAAGAGTAAAAGTGAGTGGTGAATGGTGAATGGTCATGGGTAAAGCAAGTTAAGCACGTGTTAGTCACATGACGTACGGTCTGGATTCACCATTCTTTTTCCTCTTCACATGGAAGCATTGAAGAAATGTGGGGTTACAGACAAGACAAGCAGCAAAAATGTTGTGTTTTTGGTCTGAAAAACAGCTTAAGAGCAGGCAAAGCACCGCCCCCCTCGACAAGTTATGGCAAATGCACCGTTTTCGGATCACACAAATATTGTATCAGTTCACCGCATAAAGCTGCAGACAGCACCATAGCAACGAAGAACCAACACTGGGGATATGATACACAACCACCACATTTTGAGAGTTTTATGGGAACCTTCCGTTAGGTACAACCAATTAGTGAGGATATTTAGAATATAAAACTTAAATCATTGATTGTATTTAAAGATTATTTGATAGATTCAATCTTCTAAGCAATTCACTTATGCCAAACCTATTGTTAGACAAAAAATTTCAATAGCTATAAATTAGTGTACTTTTTCAGATAGGATATAAAAAATAAAATAAAATGAATTTGCATTCTAAATGCATTAGTTTAGTACTAGGTGTACCAATAGTTGGAGGTTTAGAGCGATAAGTTTTAACTTAAATTTAAAATTCAACTTAATTAATTTAAATTTAAATTCGAGTCAATCTAATTTTATCTTAAAAAATTAATAGTCTAAATTCATTTAACGTAAACTTAAAACCGATTTAAAGTTTCAAACTCAAACTTGAAAGCTTGAGTTAAACAAAGCAACCCATTGAATTCAACATGAATAATGATGCATCCTCTTTTTTCTACTTGCTAGATCATGGAGGAAAAGATTTGCTTTTGAATGTATGTATGCTTATATTGTGGTAAGAGTTGTGATCATAACAATAAAATTTTGCATATATATATATATATGGTTAACTTTGCATATAAATATTATTAACGTAATTTAGACTTAACTTACATCTGTGATGTTATATTCGGAAAATTAATCCATTAATATTACTATAGCACAAAGAATAATGATTTAAGCTGAAGTCAACACTCACAAGTTGTAGCCTCACTTTACACATGTAAGTGTAGTTTTCACTATCTAATAACTTAATTATTTGGTAGGTAAGTAAAGTCATTCAAAAATGACGAGATACTAAAAAATAAGACTCTCACTTGAACAAATATATAAAATTTACTCAATTCTCTCACCCAATAAAGTTGACAAAGTACCTCAATTAAATAGTCAACTTAATTATCTTAATGAAAATCATTCCTATTTTTATTTTTAAATTCAAACTTTTATTATATTTTTTGTTCGAAATGATCATTTTATCCTTCATTATCTGCAATGACATAGCTTCACGTCTTATCTATTTACGATGTAAAAATAAAGTTTTTCACGAACTTTTTACATTCACTTGTTATTTTTTTCGCATAAATCTTGAATTTTATTCAAATGTAGATACTAATTAGATGTTATAATCATAAATTTTCTTGTATATAACTTCCATGAAAAATAAAAAGGTGGATTTTGGAGAAATTTACTAAAGAAATGAAAGGAAGTTTATATCTTCCTTCAATATGTGTATTAACAAATATTAATTAGGCATTTTGCTTTCACAAATTTTGAGTATAATTTTGTATTTTCCCATTCCCCCACTTTGATCCAAACATCCCCCATCTAACCGATTGCTTACTATCCTTCAGCAAATGGTTACCATTTTATGCAACAATAGAATCCAAAAGACCCAATTGCAAAAAAATAAATCCATGACTGATCACCATTTCATGCAGATTGATTTGTTTGTCTGCACCTCAACAATATGACAGGAGCCACCAACATCCACACTGCAACAAATATCAAGTCCTTAAGGATCGTCCGAAACTCATAGATAATAGTCGAGTTATGTACTTACAGTAAACACAGACGGCTAGCCATTCGTTCACTATCCTCACCCAAGTACTTGTCCAACCGACATCGATCGTCCATCTGCGAAATCAAACCATGTCACAACCAGTCCTATTATCAAATAAGTGATTCTTCAAATGTAATACATACTTTTTAATAATATGATGAGTATTCCATCCGATCAATAGCATCGCGAAATACATAGCACCAGTCGCGAAAACGAAGTGGAAGAAACCGTAACCGTACGGTACCGCATCTTCGACAGGTGCTTCCTTTTTAACCTGAAAACATTGAGAATCGATGCCGGTCGAAAACGTAGCGATAACCATAGCCAATAACGCGACGATAAAGCTCTGGAAGAAACACAAAAAGAGTTTAATCACCGTGTCTCGACCCGTTAAACATTTTCGAAAGAATGAAACATTACTATGATTGTAAGCCAATCTGTTCTGTTTGAAGCCTCTGCTTTCCTAATACAATTTTCACCAGCTGGTTCACTGGAAACACATAAATGTTAATAGGTTAACATTTACTCGATCCAACGCCGGTTTTCAAAACTGCAAAAGGCATAAAAAACTTGCCTTCGAATCGCACACCAACAGATGAATACTATATAAAGTCCCATGAGTCCCGGAGTTAAGATACCCGCGTTCACCTGTTTCACAAATCATGCACTTCATTAGGTTACAAATCATGCTATGGGATTATACAATCCGGAGAAGTTTGAGTACGTACTTTTGGGTGAAGAGAAACACTCGTCATGAGTTGAATGAGTACCAGTGTCCATGTAATGAAGAAAATATTTAGTAGACAAGACGGTTCTGGAGCATACCATACATACATCATGATGATCCCAACTATACATATAATATATGCAGCTGTTGCAAGCAACATCACATGGATATGGCTGAAGAAATAAAGTAAATTTTCATCAGCATTGTTACGATCACGATCGTGCGGTTCGAGTCGGGGACGAGACTTACCATTTATCTTCTGTTTTGTCTGACTGACAACAATCATTCAACCATGTAATGAAACTGATAACACTCACAAGCTGAACTAAGAGAAAGACCCTATAAGAACAAAGAAAACATTCTTAAAACAATTAAGATTTGAATAATTATAACATAGGAAGCATCTTCAACTTCCTCAACATACTATAACATGAATCTGTCATGTACCCGGCACCGAAATGCGCAATCTCCCCTACACGAGCAACCGGAAAACACTTGTTAAGACCATCGATGTCTATTAACAAAACAGAACTTATGAATAGAACACAAACCGTATATCTGTATGATAAAAGTAGGCACTAAGAACGCGGTTGCCGTCAAGGCAATCCAAAGACCGATCTTGACGGACCACCATCCTGAATGCCATGTGTCTCTGCAATTGTACAGACTTGAAGTACCAGCAGTTGAAAGGAACATTACAAAATAAAATGCCTAACATATAAAGTTAAGGTAACAGATTAACAATGCAACACAAATTTAGAAATGGATCAAATGTGACATAATATAAAGGATACAAAACATCCTAAGCTCACTCGAAGGACACCTTCGGCACCTAAACACCCTCGGCCTCCTTGACAGTTCTTCAGTCCTGCAACCACATTGTGAAACATGTTATGTAAGGGAAATCAATTTCGGAGACAAAACAATTGAATCGAATCGTCTTACTTTCCATTTCCGGGAACGCGTTGCGGCCGTAATCTCGGACCGCCCAAGCTAACAAATTCGAGGCTAAGAAGATCAAACCATAGACATATCTAGCCATCCAAGGGTTGGAACCATTTTTGAACTGACCAAACCAGGAACCTTCCTTGAAAGCTATATGACTTTCATTGTTGTTGCTTGTTGAACCACTTTCCATTTCACTTTTGGACCTTCCAGTAGTACCTTCCATTCTTACATTACATTACAGGTTTCATTGTGTTCCAAGAAAGTAGCAAGGAAAAAAACAGTAGATTCCCAGTTCACTGCAAAAATGGAAACCTTGTTTAAATTTTTTTTTAAATAATCATTTTTTTGTCATAGTGGATCCATGATACCGTTACCAAAATGTCAAAAGGTGGGAGTTATTGAAAATCGTGCTTTCATAAGAAAATTGGGTTTCTTTACTTTTCAGCTTAAACTATGGTTCAATTTCTTTTTATTCACCCAACTATTAAAAATTATAAATTTATCACTTAATTATTTAATTTTGTCATTTTTAATCACTAGTAGGCTAACTGTAGTAACTTTTAAAATTAGTATAATAGCAATTTTAATCCTTAATATTTATAAATTATATCAACTTAATCTTGATTCTAAAAAAATTAACCCTCAACATTTATACATTATGTAATTTTTATTTTTATTTTAGTTTTGTTTTTCTTTGTGACATTGATTGTTAATTTTAAAAATTAACCCTAAATTTTAGGCCCTAATGTGGGAACAATAGCCATGTTCAAGCACCAATATAGGAATAATTGTCAAGTTCAAGACTAATTTAGATAAAAAAAAGTTTATACTCCAATGTGATAACAGTTGCTTACTTCAAACTCCAATATAAAAATAACCGCTAAGTTCAAGACTTAACTTTAATAAAGAAAAAATAATTATGAAATTTAGAACCAAATAATGATTTAAACCAATTTAGAAATAAACCTGTTAGAAATGAGAACCTAATTTGATTGCGTGCAATGCAGGGTAAGCTTGCAGCTTTTATCTTTACTTTACTTTAATAAGAAATTGATGCATCTAAATAAATTTGGCAGTGAATCTTTCTTTTTTTCTTTGCCGTATGCAAAACTGAAAAAAGAGCTTTGCAAAAAATGCAAATTTATGTCACCAAAAAAATAAATATGGGTTATTTATGCATGGAGAACCGTGTATGAAATTAACAAATGAGTGTGGGAATCTTTGAAATCTTTTTCTTCAATTGCAAGCAGTCTTTTTTACTGTTTTGGTACAATTTTAACCTTTGCAAAATCTGCTGATTTCACGTTTGATTTTTGTTATTTTTAGTCATCAATTAACCAACTTAAAATTTAAATATTTAAAAGTTTTGGGTGATTAAAAAAACAAAATTTTAATGTTAAATAATTATTTTATAATTTTTCATTATGAGTAAATTTATACTAGCAGTCACTTAATTATTGGTAAATTTTTTTTTATCAATTTACTATGAAAAGTTATAAAATAATTATCTAACTATTAATAAATTCTTTTTTTTGTCACATAACTCTGAAATGTTACAAAACAATTATCAAACTATTCAATTTTATTTATTTATTAATCTACTTTTAAAATTAGTATATTTAATGTTCGTTCTAAAAAATCTAATATCAACATAAGCAGATGTGTTTTCCTTTGATTTGGTGATTGGTGTGAAATGAAGAAAATTAGTATAGAAAGAAACAAAACATTTTTCTTCAAAATTTGAAAAACTTGTTCGTTGTCATATGCATTACTTCCAAAATCATAGACGCACACCGAGAAACGCATGAATAGAAGTTACAGTTGTAAAGAAATTAACGTATATATATACCTGAAAAATGAGATTAGTCCAAAGCTTTAAAATCCCAAAAGGGCAACGTTCTCTACAAATAGAGAGCTCCTTCTATCTCAGATAAGCAAAAAACAGAGAGAAGAAGAAGAAGAAGAAGAAGAAAGAGATATGGATTTTGCCATTTCTTTAATATATATATATATATATATATATATGAATACCATAAAGGGAAAAAGAGATGGAGAGCTTGCTTTTGGGGTATGTAGTTTGGTTTCTTCATCATCATCTTTTACTTTTCCCATGCCGTAAGCTTATTGTACCCCTCTCCCATACATCGTAGCTTACAAGGCTTATTAAGTAAATCTCGGGTCAAAACTTTAAATGAAGAGCCAAATATTCTCAATGTTGTAGTTTCTAATAAATATGCATTAATTATGATTTAATCTATAATATCATATATTAACTTTAATTTTATATATCAAACTTTAATTTATTTTAATTTTTATAGATTGCTAACAACATTGTCGAATTAATATTATTTTATATCGCTATATTGCATACACAAATAATTATATTAATCAAATATGAAAATAAATATATGTATTTATTTCTTTAAAAATGTATAATGATCATCATCAAAGATTTATTTATACATATAAATCATATTTCAAATTTCATCTATAAAATTACACCAAATTAAAATTCATTTATCAAATTACACATTAAAATTTTATGTATAAATTTAATATTTATCCCTTAAATTTTTTACCTATAATGTCTGAATATCAAACTTTACATAACTATCATTTGACTCAATCAATATTCTTATCACTTTTTTTTTTAATGCTTTGTATTCACGCTATTAAACTCAAATCAGCTAGTAAAATACCTTATAAATATATGAATATTGTTTTAGAGATAATATTAAAATTACATTTGAAATTCGATTCAATGTATAATTTGATACATGAAATTTTGATTGTAGTAGTTTAAATGTTATACGAAACTTTGATTTTGATTCAGTTATACACATTTAAAGAAATAAATATATCGTTTTATTTTTATATTGAATAAATATAATTATTTGTATATGAAATATGTTAACCTAAAATGATATTATATTGGTCATTGTGTTAGTAATTTGTGAATATTAAATCAAATCAAAATTCATGTATAACATCACACATTAGACCAAAGTTCATATGTAATTTTAAATTTTATCCCTTTATTTTATAGGTCAAATTATGGTGTTAGTCTCTTTGCTATTTTAAAATTTGGTATTTAGGCTTTGATTGGTTTTAGAAAACATATGTAATTTTCGTTTTTGTTGTCTGAATTAGTATTTGGTTAATTTGTAACACTAATTCAATTAGTGAAATTAATAATAATTAAATTTTTTTATAGTTATAATGTAAATATTTTAAAAAAAATTATTTAATAATAAATATAGATAAAATAATCATAATAAACTTATATTTTAATACAATTAAACCCATGTCTAATATCTAAATTTATAATTTTATAACTAAATTAATTACTCGTTATTAAATTAGATTTTAGATAATAATAATGGCATAGATTCAAGCTTTATTATTTGCTCTTCATTGAAATGTTTTTTTTTTTTTTTTTTTAAGAATATAATTTGAGTAATTGGACATTAATTAAGTAATTAAAATGTGATAAGAAAATAAGATGATATAATGATGATGAGTTTGAATTGATTGCCGATTTATTATGTTTTTAAGAAAAGATTTGGATTCTCAGAAAATAACAAAGGCTTAATTAAAGATGCATGCGCTCCATTAACTAGGTCACATGCCAAACACTGATTGATTGATGTTTTCACTCAAGGAACCAAAGATTTTTCATGCACCCTTTACATAATTCAATGGAATTATGATAAATAAAATTTCAATCTCCTTAAAAAACTCATATTAAAATTGGGAAAATCATGATCCATAACTATGTTTAAATTTTACAATTTAGTGATGGGAGCCCAAGTAAAATTAAAGCATTTAAAAGATTAAAGATAATTTTTAGTTACTCATAACTTTAAATCTTTTAAGTCACGAAATACTATGCACTTGCCCTACATTCTCTTAATTGTTACAATAACAATAATGATGTCAATTGAGTTAAAATTCAATTGACAACATTATTATTTTTATTATGACGTATATTGTATATCAATGGAGAAAAACTAAATTTAACACTCCCAAACTGAAACGAAAATCTATAATTTTATTTTATTTTAATTTTTTTTCATAAAAATGAGAAGTGCATTAACATGAGAATTTTCCATAAATTTCAAGTTACTTAAAATCAACCAACAATAATACTCCAACACTAAAAATTAAAAATTCACTTCATAATATCAAAGAATTTACTAAAAATATACATCAAATGTTAACTTTATTTACTTGAGCAAACATTGAATTAAAAATTAAAATGATTACATACTTGAAGGACTATTGATTTGTTGAGGGGAAAAAGAAAAGGGTGAAAATGAGAGGTCACTCAATTAGAGTAAAGACATGTCAATCTTTGTCACCTTTTAAGAGGGCATGTTGTCACTTTTTATGATAGTAAATTTTTTGCTCAATCCACCCCCTTGTAATCATTGGATATACGTTGTAATAATTCTTAATAAACATATAAATATGTATATATATCTATCTTTATAAATTATATTTAATTACTTAAAATTCAATTTTAATTATAGAGGTTAATATATAATATAATATATATTATTAATAAATTATCATTTTATTTAAGGATTAAAAGAGATTATAGATAATTCTAAATATTGTATTAAAAATAAAGATTAAAAATCTACTGCATTCATATAATAGGAAGTAAACAGAATAATAATACATCATTTAATTTTTTAAAATTCACTTAAATCCATTTTACGTGATGTACCTACCATTCATTAAATATAAAATGATAATGCTGATATATCTTTTTTTATAAAAGAGAGATAAAAAGAACAAAAAAAAAAAAAAAAAAAAAGGGAACAAAAGAGAGCAATTATACAAGTAACAAAGCTATAATAAGATTGAATGATTCCCAGATAAGGCAATATAAAAGTTTCCCAGAGTGGGGTTTTATTAACTTTATTTTATTTTTCTTATTTCTTTCATTTGATTTGGATATTGTATCAAAGGTAAACATATTATAAAGATTTTTGTATTAATAATTAAATTATATTTTATTTAAAATATTTATACATCAAATTAAAGAGTAAACTGGTCATTTTATTAAAAATTCTATTCATTTTTACAGTTAAAATTAATCTCTGTACATCAACCTTAGATACACCTGGCATATCACATATAATTATTCAGTTATTTCGTTAATCACATCAGTTTTTAACAAAAAGAATAGGTAACTTTTTTTAACAGAATGATCAGTTTACTATTTGATATAATGTACGTTGACTAATTTATTCAATTTTTAAGTAAAAGAGACAATATATAATATGACTCTTAATATAATGATATTCATGATACTTTTATCTTATTTTATAAGATTTTTTTAAAAAAAAATTAAATCTGAAATCACGTGGATTTTCATTTGCACAATACAAAGTCGAACTGTCCACAATGACTAACAAAATTTAAAGGACTTTTTTTTCTTTTTCCCTTTTATGTTTAAAGGAGGGGACGTGGTCCATAGTCCATACGCTAAAAGAGCAATGAGACAATAACATTTTGGGTTAATTCGTGATTTAACTTCTAAATTATACTCATTTCATATTTTGGCATTTAAATTTTGCATCAAATTTGACTATTAATCTATGTACTATACGTAAATTCGTATACTTTAATTTGGCCAATTTTGATCCCTATGTCTTTTGAATTGGTTAACTTTTAGTCATTGTACTTTTTGAATTTTAAAATTTCAATCTTAACCTAAATAATAGTAGTTAAATTTGTTTGGTTAAATTATGTTATTAGTAATAGAAATATCAATATTATATCAATTAAGCTAATTTGTTTGGCTAGCTATCAATTTTGATGTTAAATGTTCACATCTAACGTAGAGCATGTTTAAAACAATTGATCAAATTATAATTAGTATGTACTTACCGCATGGACAACTGAGATCTAATGTATCAAAAAAGCAAATTATGTCATCACCATTTAAGAGGAATATTTTTTTTTTCTTTTTTACCTATCAAATCCAAGCTATCCATGCAATAGATACACGCTTATTTACAATTTGATTTATGTACCTTAAATATGATTCACTTCATATGTGAGTTGTTTGATTTATACAATGATGATACTTTCAAGACTCAATAAAATGTTTTGAAGTTTGAAGACTGATTTAGAATTTAAACTATAGTTCGAGGATGTACAATGAAATTAACCCTTCTTTTCTTCAATTGCTGGGTTCCTACGTAAGAATGTAATAAAAAATTTGCTTCACTTTTCTTGTGATCTATGTTTGGATAACGTGTTTGCCCTTGCTTTAGCTGTTTTGAACTTTGTTAAAATCTTAATTAACAAATGTCAGATAACTTAAAGGAAAAAAAAGTGAAAAAAAAAACAAAAAACAGAATAACTATGTTTGTAGCTATTTGAAAAAAGAAAGAAAAAAGGGTTTAATTTTACGCAAATAACGTCAATCAAGGAGCCTTTGTTGCTACATATCAATGGCTAACAACAAATATTTTGTATGTTCATTGCCCATAATTATAGACTGGTCTTCCTTTTTACAGAATTTAAATTGAAAAAAAGCAACAAAAAAGTTAGCTTATGTTTGAATGGGGGTTCTAACAAAGGAATTGGACAGACAGGCTTAGCATCTAATCAGTTTGGTTTAGTAAATTAAATTACAAAGAATATTATTACAAACGATGTTTCTGGTTGGAACCAAGCATGTTAGGTACAACATATCTGGCTAGGATGGCGCCCGGGCAAGCAGGTGCCTCAAAAATGGTGATGCATTTATGGTACACATGTACGCTCCGCCACTAGTATACCTTCGTGAAGGCATCATAATCTCTTAACTTCGCCATACAAATTGTTTTGCTACATCACAAGCTAACCATTTTAGACAATTAGACTACTACCACTGGACTGGACTAATCAATTAAATTGGGAATTAGTTGGTATACAAGCATAAATATAAGTGTTGAATCCATCTCTAATAGGTGAATCGATTTTATAATTTTTTTAATAATTTATTTAATTATTTTTGGTCTGACAATTAAATTAGTTGAACCGAAATGATGATTTGATTGATTCGACAATTGATGTTTGAATTAGATTAAGAATCGATTGAGGTTATCGGTTTAAAAAGTGATTTTGAACCGATCAGATTAAAAATTAATACGAACTAGTTGAACTGTGATTTTTTTAAAAAAATTAATTTTTTTGAATTTATAATAATTTTTTAATAAGATCAATTGGATTGATTGAATCAATAAACTAACAACTTGACTGATTTGACTATGGCTTCAATTTAAAACATATTAAATTCAACTATCAATCTAATTATTAAATATTACTGACAAAATATTAATCACTTATCACGTGTAATGTAATCATCTCATGTTACATAAGAAAAAATCAAGAAGTGGCCACCTAGCCTATTAGGAGGCGATACATGACAAGGGAAGCTAACCCATATTTATATCTGGCCACCGAGCAAGGGAGGTCCACACATAGACACTTTCCTTCAAGCTCCAACCCCCAACCCCCTTTTTTCATCCTCCCTACCTTCTTGCTCCTTCTCCTTTCCAGCCTTACTCCTCCATCAAACCCTACGACTTTCAACCCAAATAAGGTAAATCGACTCTAACTTCCACGCCACTTTTTGATATCAACAAAATTAATACAATGAAAATTTTGTACTTATACACTCTAAAAATTTTATAATTTAGTTTTGGCACTCCCTAAAAGAAAGTTTTAACTTTGTCCCTTTATTTGGTCTTTATTCTTCCAAACATGTCCATCATGGATTGCCTAGATTTAGGCCTAGTTCGGGAGAACAATTTGGCAAGTGACGTGGCACAAAATCATTAACG
Source organism: Gossypium longicalyx (assembly GCA_025698465.1). Taxonomy (NCBI): domain Eukaryota; kingdom Viridiplantae; phylum Streptophyta; class Magnoliopsida; order Malvales; family Malvaceae; genus Gossypium; species Gossypium longicalyx. Next base: position 81,932,906 of record CM047001.1, on the reverse strand, counting down.
CATCTTTACATTGAATTTCTAAAATTTTGGAAGTCTTCAATTAAAAGTTTCAAAATTTTTAAACGGCTTAATGAGAATTTTTTAAAACTTTAAGGTCTTAATTAAAATTTTCAAAAGCCTAATAAAAATTTTCAAAAATATTTAGATAGGCCAAGGCTCTCGGCTCCCATTATGGTCTGTCTATACACAAAAATTGCAAAGGCAAGTCAAACACAGTTTATAAAAGAATTTGAAGGTAGGGACCTTGGCCCCTTTGTTCCTTCCAACACGAGAGGATAGGTAGTGTCAGCTAAAAATATTAGTAAAAGTACTTTTTTTTTTTTAATTACGATATGTTTTATGTTGATTTTACGATTCGTGAATATTAAAATTTTTGATATTTGTGATTGTTCTTTTTAACGACATCGTTTTTAAAAAGAGAAATTGAATTCTCTTGTTAAAATTGTAATATAATTTACCATTACACCTAACACTTATTAATAATAAATTACATTTTAATCTTTCAAAATCATATAATTCAATATCAATCTTTAATATAAAATTTTTGGATTCGTCCTATTGACAAGAGATGGAATTGGAAGAACGGCAAAAATCTTGTAGGCATATTGCATTTTCAATAAAGAACAAAAGTTCAAATCCTGAAAATAATATTGTTAGGAGGAGCAATTATGAACCTCGAATATAAATTATAAAATAGGCACGAAGAATAAAAAAATAAGATAAAAAAACTCTTATATGGTGTCCTCACTTTATACCTAGACATTCAATCATTTTATGGACCCAAAAAATGGTATAATTACCATTTAAACTCTTCAAGTTTTGTAAAATTATAAATTAATATAATAACCATAAATCTATAATTCATTACAAACTTTTTTAAAACAAATTTTTAGTTTCTCCCTAAATTCACTCAAAAAGTCATATAAATTTTTTAGGAGTTTTGACTACTTTTTGATAAGTGAATAATTCTAACTACATCCTCAAATTATCGGTGTTATATTAATTAGGTTCTTTTGTTATTAAAATTATTAATTTAATCATTAAATGATACATCGGATCTTATATGACATAATCTAAAATGAATATTGTTAAAATGGATGTTGTCAAAATCTTGATTTTGAAGTTTTCGGAACTTTTACGGATGCTTTATCGTTCACTCTCTCTTTTTTTAGTTTTACTTTATTTTTAGTCTTTACTTTTAAAAGTTATGATGCAACATCTTTTTCTTAAAAAAAAAATATTTTAAATTTAGCTATATAAGATTTGACATATCATTTAACAGTATTAATAATAAAAGGACTTGATTGATATAACTTGAATAATTTAGAGATATAATTAAAATATTTTAAAATATGAGAACTAATTTAAAATGAGGTTTGAGAAGTGAGAACTCATTAAAAAAAAAAAAAAAAAAACTCGAAATTTGATGGTTAACATGTTAAACCTCCTCTAGAAATCCAAACAGAAAATAACATTGATGGCCCAAATAAATAGATATTATCATCTTGTTTAATGAACATGTATGTCATCACTACTTTCTCAAAGAGAAACTAATAGGCCCAAATATGACCACCAGGCCTAAATTACACCCATGGGCTTGTTAATGGTGGCTCATGTAAAATTTTTAAAAATTTTGGAGGCGTTAATTAAAATTCCAAAACTTTTAAGGGTTCTTAATTAAAATTTTTAAAAAATTTGAAAACCCCAAGGCACCCTGGCTCCATTATAGTCAGCCAGGACTTCTGTTATAAATATTAAATTTTAATTTTGATTTAATTGTACATATTTAAAAAAATGAAGACATCGATTTATTTTTATATTATAATTATTTATATATGTAATATGTAAATGTAAAATAGTATTATGTCGATAATAATGTTAGTTGTTTATAAACATTAAATCAAACCAAAATGACATGCACAAACCTAAAGTTCATGTATAACATTGTATTTTAAACTAAAGTTTATGTGTAATTTTAGGATTCATTCTTATGTTCTTCCCCATAAAATAAGATGATACATTTGAAATGTAAATTTTTGAATATAACCTCATATTTAACTGACTTGCTTTTAGTATCAAATTTTACAATTCAATTTATATAGATTGGATGCATCCCAAAGACCCTTAAAATTTAAAACACGAAAAGAGCTGTCAACTGAATTTAAGATTTCTATTACAGTGACGTTTTAATAAACATTGAGTCCTATGTTCGATCCTAGACACAACTATTCCAAATAGAATTATTAATTCCATTACCAAAATTAAAGTCCTAATTATTTTTTTACATCAAAGTCTTCAATTGTATTAATTTATGGGGACCATATTTCATTTACTAACTTGACTCAAATTATCCCGTTAAGAGGGGTGGCTTACTCTTGTTGTTGAAGTTGCATTACTAAGCCAACATCTCATCACCATCACAACAATTTAATAACCAAAAAGTTTTAGAAACTTGTATTAGTAGTTGAAAATTATGATATATTTAATTGTTGTGGTTAAAGTTATGACATGAAATTTGGATCAAGGTTAATACGGACGGCGCGTGTGCCGGAAGTTGTCGACGTTCGTCTGTTGGAGGAGTCTTGCGGGGCTCGGATGGGAACTGGCAGCTTTGATTTGCGATGAATATGGGGCTGCTTCGGTTTTTCAATTGGAGGCGCTGGCTTGGGTGAATGGGGTATAGGAAGTAGAGTTGGAGAGTGACAATGGTGTTCTTGTCGAAGCTATTCGGGCTGGCTGTGCTGTGGACAGCAAGCTTACTGAGTTACGCTTAGTGTCGCAAATGCTCAGTCGGAGTTGGTGGTCCGTTTACGGTAAGTCCAACAAACTGCAAATCTGGTCGCTGATCATATGGCCAAACTTGCACATGCTGATATTGGTTTAATGCAAGTGTTTGCATAACCACTCGGATCAGTTTTGCGGATTCTGACGGAAGACAACTCCAGTTTTGTAGTTGGTGCTAACTAGTCCTGTTAACTAGTTTCCTTTCAACCCAAAAAGAAAATAAAAAATTATGACATTAAAATTTATTTTCTTCTTCGTTCTCAATCATATTCAATCGATAATAAATTTATATATCATTTAAACGCTTAACATCATTTAAAAAATTATTCCATATTATTATTTGTGGTAATAATTGAATGTGAAATCAATTTAGATTTATTAATAATATTACAAAAAAAAAAAATTAAATCAAATTGAGATGAGTAAAACTTTAAAAAATTTTAAATAACTTGATGAAAATTTCTAAAAGTTCCTTGACTCTTATTGTAGTTCTGTTAAAATTATTAGAATTACGACTTAGGGTTAATATTTATTACATTGATAATGTATTGTTTTTATTTCACAAGCATGTTGTATGTCTCTTTTTTTCTTTTTCTTTTTAAAAAAAATGTATTTATTTTAATATTTTATTATATCTCTATAGAACATTTGTCAACCCTTAATATTTCTGGTGGAGTATATTTTTCTCATAAAACAAATTGATACACCTAAAATTTAAATTTGTCAATATAACCCGATTTTAAGTGCTTGGCTCCTAGTATCAAATTTTACAATTCAATTTTATATTAGATTAGATAGTTTTTAAAGGTTTCAAATAATCACGAATTATAACTATCTAGCATTCCGTATAAAATTATCAATTGAATTCATAATACAATCATTATAGATTTTCAATATAAACATCACCTACCTTTCCTTATATATATAAATCCATGATGTTGGATCAATGATTCCAAGACCCAAAATTCAACTGTATTAAATTATGGGGACCATATTTCATTTACTAACTTGACTCCAATTATACCATTAAGAGGGTCGTGTACTCTTGTTGTTGAAGTTGCATTACTAAATCCAGCACCCCATCACTGTCACAATGACTAAAAAGCTTTAGAAACTTAGAGACTTAATTTCTCTATTTTTTATAATTTTATTAGTTGGCCTACAATCATGATATATTTATTTGTTGCTGTTAAAGTTATAAAGTGAAATTAAATTTTTTTTACTGTTATTCGATCATATAATTAGAGTGATATGATAGTCTAATTTATTGAATACTTAAAATTATCAATAAAAAATTTACATATCAATTGAATATTTAAAACCATTTAAAAGCTTATTTCATGTCATCACTTTATTTTTTTTAATATTAATCTCATCATAGGTTCTTATCATATCTGCTCTTTTTGATACAATGCCTAAAATTAACCATAACCCTTCCCCAACCTTTAAATAGGAGAATAATGCGTTTCAGCGCAATTGAACCCACGCCCTACTAATAATGTTATAAGTCATATTAAAGTAAAAATATATATATAAAAAGAATATTAATTTCATTATAGGTTCTTATCATATCTGCTCCTTTTGATACAATGCCTAAAACTACCCATAGTCCCTCCTAACCCTTAAATATCAAATATTAAATTTCAATAATGTAGAAAACTAAAGCCATAATTAAACCTAAACATGTTCAAGAATCGTGCTTTTCGTTCAAGCCCAAGATTTGTCCAAAATTTGGGAGAGTTAGGACATACATATTAGAATTGAAAAATGGGTTAGGATAAAAACATTAGACCCGTTTAAAATATGGGATGATTCGAACCCTAAAATTCAAAACATGAGCTCGACTTAACTCTTTTTGAAGTTTATAATTTTTTCTTTTATATATTATGAAAAATAGACATAGTGTAGTATAATGTAAATACTAAAAATATATTAACTTGTTTTTGTTTATAAATTTTAAAAAATAATAAATATATAAAGATAGCAAAAGATATATATATAATTACTAAATGGCTTAATATATCATTTGGTACTCTAGCTTGACACTTGTTTCTTATGTGGTACCTGTATTATTTTTGGTCCAATTGAGTATCTATATTTGACAAAAGTTATATATTTTGGTATCTAAAGATAATGGTACTTACATTTAGTGCTTAATTTAGGTTTTCAAGGTTGATTTTATGAAAGTTAATTGCTAAAATTATTAGGTTTGAATTTTTCATGATTTTGTTGATATAATAAATTTAGTGCTAATTGTGAGTTTGTTTAATTTTGCATTTAATTTGTCAAATATAGTCCGATGGATTTGATTTAATTTGGGTTTTAGGGTTAATTTGATGAAAGTTAATTGTTAATTTTATTAGCTAATTATGAATTTTTATAAAATCAACTTTAAAATCTGATTGAACACCAAAAAATTAACAATGTTACCTTTAAGTACCAAAATATATAATTTTTATTAATTACAGGTACCACATCAACTAATAATATATTAAATTCGGATTTGGCCTGTTGCCCTTACTCTCAACATTAACTCATCTAGATCATCATAGGGATGCAAAGTTACAAATCCTCTTTTAATATCTTCATCAAAATGCATTATTTTTCTAAGGTTACCTATTTGTAAGGATTTGTTTGTTTTTAACAACAATACTTAGATAGCAAGTATGGGCAAAAAGATGACCATAAGAACAACACAAATCATTGGGGGTGGGATTTGGTAAATTGATGGGGAAATGCTTATTTTATTTATTTTTTCCTTTTTGCATTTGGTTGATTGGGGTCAATTTTTTTATGATTTTAATATATAATTTTGTAGTTGAATTTAATATATATTTAATATAATTTGTGTGTTATTTTTTAGTTCAATGTAATATTTGTATTTAACAAAATTTATATATTATGGTGCTAAAGGTAACAATGATAATTTTTTTTTAATTTAGATTCTAAGTTTGATTTCATAAAAATACATAATCAGTTAATAATATTAGTACTTAACTTTCGCCAAATCAACCCTAAAACTAAAATTAAACACTAAAAAATTAACATCGTTACTTTTAAGTACCAAAACATATAACTTTTTTGTCAAATACAAGTATTAAATTGGACTAAAAAATAACAAAAATACTACATTAAAAAAATGTTAAACTCTTATTTATGAATTCAAGTGCGCTAGAACGTATTATCCTTTTATTTATGAGTTGGAAATAAATTATGAGTAGTTCTTAGTATTACGTAAAAAAAAAAACAGATAATAAACAGAACCTATACTAAAATTGTTAAAAGAAAACATATATTAAGTTATTTTTCATAAGCAATGGCTTTATATTGTTCCATCAATACATGAAACCTAATCACAGCCTGTCCAAACACTAATTAAATGATAGTTATGCCCCATTTTTGAGGTAAAATTAACCCAAAATTCAACTGAAGTTTTACATCAAAAAATTTTTTTTTATGGTGTGCAAAGCTGTAACATCCCATGTGACTATCACCTTTTGTAGGGCCCCAGTTTCTATTTTAATTTCCCTCATTCTGCATCTTTTGGTGAGATATACTTTGCATCTTTGTCATTCTATTTGCAAATAGAAGACTTGCTTGTTGGCTTTGCTTTTAATTTAATTTAAACAAATAGAATTGAAGCTCAAAATTGATAAGATTATGAAATTCTTTAATGCCATCTCTTTTTTATTTTTTTTTCTTGTTTTACTTACATTTGGTGTTTAATAGAATCTCAATTAAATATTTAATTGACTTCAATAAGATTTATAAATAAAAGTATTAGAAAATTTCATTTACAAAACTCGAACTCTAATAACATCATATGTTAAGAGCCTATTTGAAATTTCAGAGCTAGGAAGGTGACCCTATATTGCCTTATGGAATGGTTCCTACATTCAACCACTGCTTTTATGGATATTAGATTCTTCTTTTATGGGAATATCTAACAATCATACGTAAGTTGAGATGTTTTTATATAATATAATTTTTCTTATTTTTATAATATTATTATTTAATCTAAATAATTAATAAGGTTAACAATTTTAATTAAAATGTTGATATAGTTTATACTTAAAAACACCTTTCCCAAAAAAAAAACCATGTCAACACGATAAGTTGGAAAATGTGTTTTTGAGAAAATATTTTAATTAAACTTTAATTAGAAGAAATGTTATAAAGCTAGGATGATCAAATTATCTCCAATTAAAGTATAAGAACTAAATTCTAAAATTAAATATTGTATAAGGACCAAAACCAGAATTTTACCCTTTTTAATCTAAACTTTTCGTATTTTTAGGGTCATGTACCTAATCATTCTATTATCCGACAGCCGGGGCTCTTCTTCCTTTGTTTGTCCATTCTCCATTTAAATTATTATTGAAAGAGAATAACATTGTTCAATTTCATCCCTTTTATTTTAGTACTCTACTTTGTAGGCCAGAAAATAACCAGAGCAAATAAACTTATTTAAGTAATCAGCATGGTGAAATAAGAAATCTTTTTAGTGCCGAAATTATATTATAATTTTACAATAATAAAAATGTAATTTCATCTTTATTAATTAAAATTTTAAAGGATTTAGATGAAAATTTTTCTATTTTAGGGGGGACGGGGCCCCTACCAAGCCCCCTAGATATGCTCCGGTAATCAGATATTTAATATTGCAACTTGATGAAGACAAGGGATTTGAGTCAATTTCAAGTTTGAATTATTTCATGTTTAAACAATTTTGAGTTATTTTATTAAAATTATTTCAATTTTGGATCATTTCAAATTGACTGTAATAATTATTTGTTTGAGCCGTTTTAAATTTAGATTATTTTGGACAATTGTAACAGTGATTGTTCTTTTTTTATAGTCCATGCTCATGGTTTGTAGTTGCCCTTTCTAATATGTCGTCTCCAAAACTAGAATTTACGTTCTCCCTTAAGCAACCCCCTAAGTGAAATTTAAATTTTGGTCCTTTAAAATTTATAAAGTTTTAAATTAATATATAATCAAATTGCACTTTGACCTCCCAAAATGATAAAAAAAAACTATTTAATCCTTTAAAAAATTATAAAGATATAAACTTTTAAAATGATAAAATTGTATTTTAATTCTCAAAAAATTATAAAACTTAATTCTGGCCTCAAAAAAGTTTCTTGCCTTCGCTCTTATCTTTAAGTATGTAATGTGTCTTTACACTAGACTCAATACTTATTGGTATTGTAATAGTAGAATATGGAGCATTTAATTTTATATGAATCACATTTAATGGACTCAACCATCACAATTGAGAGCCTGCATGTCCTACTAAAATGAAGCACTAACATAAGTACCAGTTGAGGAAGAGTTGGGTTTATTGTTTTCTTGCCACATTGTTGAGAAAAAAGGACAATAGTCAACATAAATGGCCACCAATTGTGGTGTCTATGGATTTCAACTTTTAAATTTCATATTAAAAAAGGAAGAAAAAAATGCCAAAAAATCATTAATTGCACTAGTAGTTCTTAAATTATGATGGATATTAAATTAATCTCGAATTTAGGTTTAAAATTTAGAATTTAAATTAAATTTTAAAATATTAATATTAATGTTAAAAGTCAACTGAAATCTAATTAAAATATATTTAAAACACTTGATAAAAAGAATACAAATATCAAACATGTGAACTTTATTTTAATATATAATGTCATTTGTAAACTAGATTGGATACAATTCTATTCATGACATTTAGATTTTAATCATTTTTACATAAATTACCAACATATAAGACACCATTTTTAATTTACTTAATGTATACACAAATAATTATAACAATCCAATATAAAAATAAATAATTTTTGTTTCAAATGTAAAAATTAAATTTTTACGTGTATAATTAAAAATATAAAATTTCACTTTCATTGTATCAAATCAAAATTTATTCATCAAATTATTTATAAAATTAAAATTCATATATAATTTAAAACATATATTGCACGAATAAAATTTTATCATAAAGTAAGCACATTTGTGCTTGTGCTTATAATTCGATACACTTAATTTAAATGTTTTTTCTTATCATATTCGAATTATCATTTTACAATTAAATTGATGTAAAAACTTAATGAGCAAATTACTAATTGTGCTCAAGCTATTCGGCAATTTTAGATAAGATTGGTGGACAACCGAATAGAGAATAGAGAATAGAGATTTGGTGATAAGAATTTACTAACTTTGTAGGAAAGATTGATGGGTGAATATACAAAAGATCTCAAAAGAAGTCAATATTAGAAACACATACTTTAACTAGATTAATGAGAAATCTCTCTTATGATCTTAAAATATTCAAGGAGATTTTGACAGAAATCATTCAACTAGTTCAAATAGATGATCAGTTCCTTCGTTTGTAATGGTACTGATTCTCTCTCTCTTATAAAGAAAAATGACATTCAGTGTAAATTGGAAAATTTAAACCCACCAGCATTAAGGGTTGCACATGGGACTAAATCCCAATAACATTAATTAAATGCTTAAAAATTGATGGCAGATTGAATCTACCACCAATTAAGGAAAGGGCAAAAATAAACTTGAAAATGGCCCCCTTTTTAGGGTCCCACTAATCATCTCAATTACCACCTACTTCCTCGATAGAAATTCCAGGGAGCTTTTCATAATCCACTCATACAAAACTAATTTAAAAAACCCAGAATTTTTAAGCCAAAAAAAACAGGAAAATGCTCCCTACACAATGTTAAAAGAGTAAAATTTTTTATAGGAAAAGTCAAATTATATTGAAGAAGCAAAGACCATCAGCATTTAGAATGAAAAAGGTATGAATGAAGCAAGAGAGAATTGATTATGAATGGCTAAATGATGATAAAGTACATGTAAAATGTTCATGAGAATATACTATAAAAGAAAAAATAAGAGAATAATAACAATAATAAAAAGAAAAAAAGCCCACAAACTAGAAGCAAGATAGCAACATGAAGCAAGTGTTGCTTGTTGCTACGATTGTAAGGGCTTTAGATTACTATGGTTTTTCTCATCCCCTATACATACAACTTTCCTTTCAACCTACACTCTTCTCTTCTTTTATTTTTCACAACTCCAAATATCAAATAATTTATGGGAGAGAATTTCTCCTCTTTTTTGGGGTTTTTTTTTTTTTTATCAAGGTTAGAGGGAAATTCTTGAAAGAATCAATAGAAAGGTGGCGGTGGAGGTGATGCGTATGATACTCCAATTACTGGTGGAAGTAGCCCTTCATATACGGGAGCCGGTGGAGGTGATGGTGGTGGAGGTGAATGATAATGGATTGGTGGGGGTGGGGGTGAAGGTGATGGAGGTGGTTTGTAATAAATTGGGGGTGGGGGTGATGGTGATCGTGGCGGGGGTGATGGCGTGTACTCTACACATGGTGGTGGTGGTGGTGGAGGTGGCTCAATGCATGGAGGAGGTGACGGTGGTGGTGGTGAGTGAACTGGAGGAGGTGGGGAATAAACAGGAGGTGGCGGCGGTGGTGGAGATAAGTATGGATAAATTGGTGGAGGAGGTGAATGTGGTGGTGGTGGTGGAGGTGGCTCAATGCATGGAGGAGGTGACGGTGGTGGTGGTGAGTGAACTGGAGGAGGTGGGGAATAAACAGGAGGTGGTGGCGGTGGTGGAGATAAGTATGGATAAATTGGTGGAGGAGGTGAATGTGGTGGTGGTGGTGGAGAATGTACAGGAGGTGGCGGTGAATGGTGTGGCGGTGGCGGGGAGTTATAGTAGTAAGGAGCTGGTGGAGGTGGGGAAAACAATGGAGGTGGTGGAGGGGGTGAATTTGGTGGTGGAGGAGGTGGAGACCTCACACAGTATACTGGTGAAGGTGGTGGAGGAGATGGTGGAGGTGGTGATGGATAAGTAGGTGGCGGGGGTGATGGTGGAGGTGGGGATGGAGGTGGTGGTGGTGGAGAGTAAACTGGTGGGGGTGGTGAAGGTGGTGGAGGTGAGGGGGGTGGTGGTGGTGGTGGTGGAGGTGAATAAACAGGTGGCGGTGGAGATGGTGGAGGCGGAGGAGGAGAGTACATAGGTGGCGGCGGAGGTGGAGGTGAATATACTGGTGGAGGTGGTGAAGGGGGAGGGGGAGAGTATACTGGCGGCGGCGGAGGTGGTGATTGTGGAATAAAAACAGGCGATGGGGGTGGCGGTGACAGCAGAACAACCGGCGGCGGAGAAGGCGGAGGAGGAGACGGCAAAGAAGGAACAAAAGGAGCACATCTAAATGAATTACAATCCACCGGTCTAGACAAGAAAGACCTACATTGAGCAGCACTCCGTTGTAAAGGCCTCGCCGGCAAACAGTTCCTCCTATCGTCAAAAGCACGTAACCCCAAACAAACCGGCGGTTCTCCGGTGAAGAAATTATACGAAAACGTGAAATTCTCCAACTTCGGCAACCGACAAATACTTGCTGGAATCTTCCCAGACAACATATTACGTGCCACATTAAGCTGTTCAAGACTCACCATTCCCCCAATTTGCTCCGGCAAGGTACCCATTAACTCATTAAAGCTAACATCAAAAACAGTCATATTTTTCAACCCCCCAATTTGCTCCGGTAAACAAGATCGAAACCCATTGTTCATTAAAATTATCTCTTCAAGACTCGTCATGTTCCCAAGACTCGCCGGCACACAACCGTGAAACTTGTTATTAGCCAAAACAATAACAGAAGCCGGCGAGTTACCAAAATTATCCGGTAGATTAAATCTAAACCGGTTATGATTAATAAAAATAGCATCCAAATCTTTATCAAAAAGCTCTTTGGGCACAGTTCCTTCAAATTCATTAAACCTCAAATCCAAAAATTTAAGTAAAGGAAGCTTAAGAATCACTTCAGGGAACTTACCGGCGAACCGATTGTTGCTAAGATCCAACTCGAACATCAGCTTCAACTTTATAAACTTATGCGGAACCGTACCACAAAACCGGTTCGAGTTGATATGAAACAATGCCAGATCGGTGAGTAACCCAAGCTCCTCCGGCAAGTATCCGGCAATATCTCCATGGTTTAAATCAATACCGGCGACGGTTCTGATTCTCTTGTTATCAAGCGCTTGAGCACAGTAAACACCAGTATAGTCACACACCCCGGATCCAACCCAATCGGCGGTGAGATTAAACGGGTCGGAAAGAATCGCTTTTTTCCAAGCTTGTAAAGCTATATAAGCGTTTCTCAATCTCGGGTTTTCAAAAACCAGTGACGGGTCGACGGTGACGTTCTCCCCTCTGTCACCGAACTCATCTCTGTAATAAAGCAGCTGTCGTTGCTTTATGTACGATACTTCCTTGTCGGTAAGTCCGCCATGGCTGGAAACATAATGTTCATCGCATGAACATAAGGATACAAAAACTGAAACTAAAAGAAACAAAAGGTAACAAAAAGAAGAATAACAATGGAGGTCGATAATGTTCGTCTTCTTCATTTCACATGAGACATCTGATATTAAAAATGCCACCTTTTTTTGAACTTTTTTTGAACAAAAGCTTGGGTTTTGAAAATGAGGTTTGTGCAGAAAACACGAATTTGGGGTTTCAATTTGGAGATCTGAAGAAGAAAATGTAAAGAGAAGGAGACAAAAGAGAGAGCTTTTTTGGTTTTTTGGAGTATGGAGATGTGTGTATGGGAGAGAAGATAAATATAAATGTAGCATTTTTGTAAAGCTGTTATATATAAAATATATTACTTAGATTTAAGGTCTAATATTATCTTTAGTCCTTATATTATATTAAGAGTTGATATCTAGTCCTTTTACTTCAATTTTGGGATAATTTTAAATTTACAATCTTATAATATTATTATAGGTTCTGAAGGACAACACAATTACTTCATATCATTGAAGTAACATTACAATTCTTTTACCTTCTTATTCAATTACACGATTAATATCATATGAAAATCAGTCATTTTCTTGATTTAGATGGAGTAGTGATTAATCATACATTTATTTAGCATGGGTTCGAATGGTATTATCCTATCCCTTACCCCTAATATCATATTAAAAAAAATCAAACATTCATTAAAGAATTATAGGTATCCTATAAGAATGTGTCATATATTATGTTGTTAATAGAAACTTTTCATTTTGAGATGAATTTGAACGAAATTGACAGTTCAAGTATTAAAATAGATAAAAAATTTCATGTACCAAAGTGAAAATACAAGTATAATTTAAAAGTCAAACCGTGGCCTAAGCTTGAATAAACCACTTTATCACTTTTAACATATTTGTAACATCACAAAAAATGAATGACCAAATTATGTAAAATTAAAATAGATAGATTAAATTTGAAATTTAAACACAGTAAAAGGACCAAAACCAAAATTATTGCTTGAAATTCAAAGTGAGAAACATATAATAATAATAATAATAATAATAATAATAATAATAATAATAAAGGGACAGCTAAATCACAGCTCAAAGCCACCACATCCTTTTATTTCTATCTCAGTGTTATAATTAATAATATTAAAATTTCTCTTTCATAGCTAGGCTGACGACTTTATTCTTTTTAGAATCTCATTCCCATTTCAAACTTGAAACAAGAACCAACCCATTTTAATAAAAAAGGGGAAATTGTCACCCAATACCTTCCCAATTTTTTGAATTTTTAATGTTTCAAATTACTTTAAAATAATATATGAGTTAGTAGGATTTTCCGACCACCACTGGTGACCACAAAAATAATATATCCACCGGGTAGACTGGTTCATATCACAAGATTACGGTGAAAATTTTTAGGTTAACTGGTTTAAAGTTTTAAAACGTTATGACGGAGCCCTTAAAGCTTTAATCTTATTTTCAGCATAGTTTGTAGTTTTAAACGTTAAATGGTAGCTTGTGTCTTGAGTTTATTTAGATAAAAATATTACGATGATTTAATAGGAGTTAGATTGTATTTTATCTTTTCTATTCAAAAAATAATAATAATTTAATCTTTGCGTGTTAGATGAAAGAATAAATTGATTCTTTCTATTAAAAATTTCATTTATTTGTATTGTTGAAAACTGACATGCCACATATACTTCATCTGTTTTATAATTTGAATTTAATAATGTTCAACTCGAGGACGGTATTGAAGTAAAGTCCTTCCAACATTGTCAATTCTAAATTTCGAACTTGGTCCAAATACCTGAAGAAGTAATGACATATATAAATTGTGCATGAAACTTGGTTCATATATTCCATGTCTGATCCAAGTTAGAATTTAATGCTAAGATTTAATTAATAGAAATGTAATGCTTTGAGACTCCATTGAAATATTTTACTATTTTTGTCCAGTTTACGAACACTTCTCCTTTCCATTGTTTTCATGTGTTCCGATGAGAAAATTGAAGTAATTCAACTATCAATAGTAACCAAAAAGAAAATAATAGTAATTTGTTGGTACGTTACTTTCCACTTTCAAATACGGTTCTGACCCTTATCCCCACTATTTGCTGGATGTTATTAGAATTGGGTCGGGAATTGATTAATAAATGAATTACTTAGAATTACTTAAAAACGAAAATTAAGATTAAAAAAAAAGGTCAGTAATTAAATTAATTTGTAATTTTATGAAAATATTAATTATTATTAAATTGAAAATTGATAATTAAATCCATCTGTTTTTAAAACTTTGGCTAAGAGTTATTAAATGGGATTAATGGACTAAGAAATCTTATTTACTAAGATATTTTACCTATTAAGAATATTTATCGTATTAATAAATTTAACTGTCAAGTAATTTTCAACCAGTAAAATTAAAATTAGACTAAATTCCTACTAAATCATTCTGTTTAAAATTTGTAAGACCTGCATTAAGGGTAAATTAAGAATTTAAGACATGCCTTATATTCATACTAGAATTTGATTTATTTAAAATTAACCCCTAAAATATATTTCTTTTCTTATGTTGATTTTTTTTTTTGTTAAATTTATTTTTTGGTATTGAACATATTCATACCACACAAATATACATTACGTCAAAAGCGAGTTGTCCAAATAAAAATCTATCAATTGCTCTCTAAAAACTTAAATTTGTATCGATTCTACATACAAACAATTCTTGATCACCAAACTAAACACGGGAGTTGATTAAATCTTTATTTTAATACATGACATAAAGCGCCGCTTGTTAAAGCTTTTAAAATGTGTTTACATCGAAAGATCCATGCATGTTGCTCGTCCGCATCAGGCTTGATGGTGATGGATTATAACCATAGATCATCATTTATCATAACAATCCATCAACATTGGACTAGGAAAACTAGCCCTTTCCAAGGGCAATGAGATAAAGGGGGAAAAATTTTAATTTTGATTTTAGTCCCTTTAATTTTATAAATTTATAATAAAATTATTAGTAGATACAACTCGATAACATCTTTAGTTATGTTGATACATAGATGAGATGGTGGTACCTTAGGATAGCTCACCCTACTAGGCAGAGAGTCATTTAGTGGTCGGAGGTAGGTGGAAGGATAGTAAAGAATGACAAAGGTTTAATTAGACGAAAAAGTCAAGTGTTTTAGATTTACTTGTGCCCTCGCGTTGAGGTATTGGTTTATATATATATATATATGTGGATATTTCATTGTCCCAATGTGTCACGTGTTGTTCTGTGCATCAATAGCCTAGTGGTTTGTTCTAATTGGTTCAGGTTGAGTGATGCTATGATATATACAAGGGCTCTTTAGACTGGACAGGATGATTAGTGAGTGGCGCTTACTTGATGTGGTGGTGACTAATGTGGACAGATTGCAAGGATCAATTGGGGGAAGTGTCTACTCTTCAATAGAGGTTGACCCTATGATGCATTCCTGAGTGAAGAGTCACTACTAAAGTTCAACAAGAAGAATTTAAGTGAGGTGTCTGTGAGGTTTAGCAAATTACTAAAGTCAATTTTCAAGCACACAATCAAGGACAATGAAATCTATCAAACCATGTTCAATTGATAATAAATTTTGATGCCAATTAAATGCTTAAGTTTATTTAGAGGACTCCACTTCACCACTTATCAAAAAAGCAACTAAGGTGCTATCAATTTGGTCCTGTTAAATAATATTTAAAAAAGCAGGGGGAATCAAACTATACTAGAATAAAAAGGATTTAATGTTAAAATTTAACATAATAAAGGGACTTAAATCAAGAATTAGACCAGAAGTTAGAAAAAGATTTGGTTTCAAATTCAAGCCACATCAATCAAGCGAGTATTTAGGCCCTTTATAGGCCCCACGTGTCAGTCATTCACGGCTGGATCTTCGGTGAGTTGAGTTGGACCGCGTCCGCGACCGCATCATCTATAATGGACACTAGCTTTGCATTTTTTTCTTTTGTTCTTTTTGTTGGGCTTTTTATTTTTATTATTTTATAATGTAACGAAAATTATTTTTGTTTGCTTTTGTTAATTGAGCCATTCGTGCAATCATAACACATTTTCTTTCAAATTAAATATTGATTAACATCAATGTTTTGAATTCAATACATCCTTTACCCTTTATTTTATATAATATATATATATATATGATTAATTACATTTAGGTACTAAATTTATTATTAAATTTATTATTACACTACCTGCACCATCAAAAGTCCTCTTTTTTCTTCTCTTCTACAATTTAATTTTTTTATTATAAAACAACTTTGAATACCATAAATTTACGAACCAAAATTCAAACAACTTTCTTTTTCGATCTTCGACATTAATTTTCAGATTGACTTTGATTTAAGGTTTGTTATTCTACTCATCAACGAGGTATCAATTCACTGCACCGTTCGTTAAATAGTTTCTTGGAGTTCACTATCTAAACATTTTTAAAATAAAAAACTTAATAGTTCAATGACTTAAATAAAAAATTTCGAATAATTCAATATAATATTTAGATGTTGTTTGAGAGTAATAGTTATCTTAGGACGCGATTGTTTCTACAATGATTGGATTTCAAGTGGTAATGAACAAAAACCAGTCATTTTATCATATTGTTTGGCCCTTTTGAGATAGTTGAATTAATCATTTTTTTCAATCCATTTTGTTTAAAGTACACGTTTTAATCGTTTACAAAGTATTTCATCTATTAATACTGTCTACCACCATATATAAGATTCACAAGCTAAAATAACTCAATTTGCATTGATACAAGTGGTTAAGAATGAATAATCTTGCATTCATATCTAGATCAGTTCGTGTAAAATTTATTTTTCTTTGAATTATATTTGAATAAATCTTTAATAAATAATCAAATTGTAGAGATGTTATAGGGATAAACTTCTTTTAAAAACCAGATGTGTTAAAGCAAATGCAATTACATAAAAAGTCTTCAAATGGATCCTTACTGTGGAAGAGATAATCCAAGATTTCTTTAACAAACTAATGTCAATAAATATGGCAATTAGGGGGACTAAATCTAAAATTTTATCATAGTATAAGGATTGACCATATATTTTGACCGAAATAAATAGAAAAATAAAGTGGTGTGGAAGTTTGATTTGGTTGTTTGATGTTTAAATCAATAAAATATTCTAAAATGAGTAGCAGGAAGTAATAACAAAAAGAATAGAATGTAATCATTTAAAAGAATATTATAAATTGATAGTAAAATTTATAATATTAAGAAAAAAAAGAAACAAAAGGAATATACTCATATCACATTCAATTATTAAATTCTAATTTCTTTCTTAATCTAAGTTTTTATAAACGGTACAATACGATACATTCAACATAATAATAATAATAATATTATTATTATTATTATTATTAGTAGTATTATTATTATGTCGTTACAGTATTTAATTTTATTGTCACTACTGTCAATTTATAAACTATTAGCGTGATGAACTTTGAATGTTGAAGCTTTTGTCAACATTTTAACGTAAACTAAGAGATTTCCATGATCTAAATTTAATCAAAGTGGGCAATGAAATGTGTGACCAAAAACATGGCAAATTGAAACTTTCAAAATTAACAATTTGACCCCATTTATTATTATTTTTTAGTAATAACTTTTTTCATTACTTTTGTCAAATTATTCATGAGATATGATGACATAAATTTTGGTTTAATATGTAATCTTATAAATAAATTTTAATTTTGGGTAATTTCATATTTTAAACCTCATAAAATTAATATCATTTTATGTTAACATATTACATACACAAATAATTATATTTATTCAATATAAAATAAAATTTGTATTTATTTCTTTAAATGTATATAATTGAATCAAAATAAAAGTTTCATGTATACATTTAAACCACAATCAAAATTTCATGTTTATAATTGTACACAGTCAAAATTTATGTATCAATTTCTAAAATTCATGTATAACTTTAACTTTTATGCCTATATATATAACATCACCATTGGGTGCAATTTGAAAAATATTATACTTTTTTTCCATTTTAAATTTACGAAAAAATTGTCTAATTATACAAAAATGTAAAAAAAAACGAAATTAATGAAAAAAATACCTAATGATTGAAAGAAAGGTAAAAAAACTAAAAAGGATGAGATTATAAAGAAGAAGTAAATACAAAGTTAGAAGGAAATTTTAAAAAATTGACGAAATTATTTTGGATAAGTATTGAAATTATATATTAGAATAATTTTGGCTACATTTAACAACTAAGATATAAAAACATTGTATTTTTCATGCTTATTATTTGATTGTTATAAAATTAAATAATCACCGAAAAATAAAGTCAATTTGTCTTTCATTATTCATTTCCATGAAAAAGAACACAATTAATTTTTTTTCTTCTAAAATATCATTATCAAAGACAACTTAATTAGGAGCGTAGCGTATAAACGGCGGGATGGTACAGGTCATCATGGGACCCTTTAATGGCACGTTAGAAGGTGGAACTTTATTTTAGGTTTAATTTTGAATTTCATCCTTCTATTTTATAAAAAATTAAGACATTGGTCCCTGTACTTTAAAATGTTAAAATTTGGTCCTTGCACTTTACAAAAGTTCAAGAGTTAGTCTAAGGTTAAAATATGTCATACGTCCCTGTAATTTATAAATTTATAATTTAGTTCCTATACTTTTTCAGATTTTAAAATTCAAGTCCAATTGTTAACACTATTATTATCTTTTTGTTAAATTGAAATCTTTTACAACATTATTTTTTAGTTACATTACTACTAAGCAATTATTTTTTTAATGCAAAATGTCACCCAACAAATTTAACAAAAGAATTAAACGATGTTAACGATTGGACCTAAATTTTGATATATGAAAAGTAAAGGAACTAAATCATTTGAAATAAAAAAAAATATTAAGCATTAAATTTTAAATTTATAAAGAGTATAATGACCTATGACATATTTTAACCATTAGTGATAATTTTTGATAATTTAGTCTGAACTGCTTATTTTCAAATTAGGGATTTAATGGGAAGCTTTAGCAATGTTACCTAATTGGATTAAAATTTTAATTTTCACAAAATTCGAAGATTAAATTTTGATAGATTAAATTGGAGGGATTAATTTCTTAATTTTTATAAAATATAGGGATGGATTTCATAGTTGAACCTCTTTTTTATAACCTCACAAAAAATGCCAACCGGCAATGCCAGCTATACTTCTCAAAACGACACGTTTCATGTGAAAGTTGCCTTCGTGTCGTCGCGGATTTTTGCTAAGGGGTCCCACTTGCTTCTGGTTTTGATGGGAATGGTACCCAAGAAAAGTTGATTAAGTTGTAAAAATAATAACCAAATTAATTCCGATTTAGATCACTTGAATTTGTATTTGATTGATTCAAACTTGAATTTAAAATACCCCAAATTTGAATTTAAATTAATTTAAACTCTAATTTTAAATTCGATACAAAAATTAAAAGGATTCGAACTCGAATAATTGACTAACAAGTACAAATAGTTAGGGGTGTAAATGAGTTACTGATATTTATAAGTTATTTGAGTTCGACTTTAAAAAAAAATTAAATTCAATTCAGTAGTTATTGAGCCGAGCTCAAGCTTGAGTACCGTGAACTATCGGTCGAGTTGAATTTGAGCACTATGATATTCTATTCGAATGGCTGTTGAGACTAAACAAGCTTTTCCTCTTTAGTATATATTTTTTATATTATGAAATAACATCTTTACTCTTATTATATAGAAATAGTTTAATTATGAATAAACTTAAATTTAAAAATGAATGAATTTAATCAAGTTTGATTATGTCTTGAATTAAGCTCAAATTTAAAAATTATTATTTAAGTCGAGCTCAAATTCACTATTATCTGAAGTTTAGCTCAGCTCAACATTATTACACCTGTAAATGATTACACGACTCAAATTAAAAATAACCAATAAAGAATTGACGAAAACCCTGAAATGATTGATCTAAATTTTTGTATGGTATTGAGAGAAGGGCAATTATATAAACAAGGTTAAGGTATCATCAAATATATTAGTAATTGCTTTCTTGTATAGTTGACAATTCGATTAAGAATCGAATAACCCAGCTAAATTGACATTTCTACGTGAATGCCAAGGTGGGTAAATTGCATGTGAGGGCTTATATCCTAAGTGGACCAAGATGCTTAAGCTAGGAAAGGCAATGCCAAAAGCCAACGGCAGTGGGTTGGTCCATTATAACGCAACATGCCATGAAAATGGCAATGAACTTATATTAAGATTTTTCATTCGAATCTTGTTCAGCTTTTCAATCATCCACCAAAAAAAAGTGAATGGACCTGAAAAATAATAAACTTTGTCCTTGAGAATGCAATAGGGGGACCACATGCTGGTTCCTCATCTTATCAAATTCAAATGCACAAAACTTGGTTCCATTGGAGATAAGATGCCCTATTCCTTCCTTACATAACCTTTTTTTTTTTCGTTTACTCTTTAAAAATAAATTTAGATTCAATTGTTAATACTGTTAATTTTTTTTGTTAAATTTAAGTTAATTATTACGTCATTTTTTAATTACATGACTACCAATTGTGTATTTTTTTTTAATTTTAAAATGTCATACCAACAAATTTAAAGTATTAACAGTTAAACTTAAATTTTAAAATATAAAAAATATAAAAAATTAAATTTCAAATTTTCAAAAAATATAAAAACTTATAACATATTTTAACATTCTCCTATGCTTATTAGCTCTTACTAATTGTAACAAGCTAAGCCACTTTTGATATGGACATTTCAAGCCACTCCAAACCACTAACAAAAGCATAAGGGGTCAAATTTTCATTGCAAGTAGCAATGAAAGGGGAAAAGAAAGAAGAATCAATTCATTTACAATTGGGGCTTAGAGTAGGTGAGTTGTTGTTATTGAAACTGTTGCATTGAATTAAATTTGGGTTACATTTAAAACTCAAGGTGTAAAAATTTATATTTTTATGAATAATTATAGTGTACACATAAAATAATTATAATCACCGACAATGAATTTTATTTTAAAAAAACAGTTACATATTTTTAAAAATTAAAAGATATACATGGTCCTTGTGGCATATTTTTAGTTTCAATTGTGACACCAAAGTAGTTTGACCACCAATGTAGAATATAATAATTCTTTATTTCTTGTGTTCAAATTCTACTAATGGCGAAGGGGAGAGAAGATAGGGTGTCGATTTTAAAGCTATTCATAAATTAAGTTGGACGGAATCACAACTTGATTCTGAATAACATTGTAAGTCTGACCCTTGAATTCATTTTATTGTTCAAATTAAAAAAAAAAAATCTCTTTTTCTATATTTTATAATTAAATTTAGATTTAAAAATATTTTTTATTATTTAAATTGGAATTCGAGTAGGATCAACTTGAGACATGAAAATCTTTGTCGAACCCCGGCCCAACCATTCAAGTAGGCCACCTAGGCCATGGACATTTCAACTTGGCTCCCTTGATTAAATGATTTAATTGCACTTTTAGCCCCTCTGAAATATAAATAATTCAATTTAATCTTTTTTCTTAAATGCAAAATTTTCATTTTTGGCCTCTCTAAAAAATTAATAATTCAATTTAAGCAATTTCAATACAAAATTTTTAGCTTTGACCCCTCAATTTTTTTGAAAAAAGTTATCTCAACTTTCCAAAAAATTCTTATCTTTACCCCTAAGCTCTACGTATAATTTATTTGAGTTGCAAATTTTATGGAGTTTACAAGTACAATCACAAATAATACATGCCTATAAACTAGAACTAGAGTGAACACAATGTAAAGCACAACAAATTGAAAACCAAAATATATTTAAACCTAAATTAAAATAAATTTAAATAAAACTCACGTATGATGAGACTTAAACCTAAAAATTTAAAAGAAATATACATAATCTAATTCAAACTTCAACCATCAAAATTCCGAGATAATTAGCTAGATACAAACTAAAGGCTCCTAATTGTCGTGTTTCCAATATCTCAAAATCGTCGAAGGTCATTATATATATGTGTGTGACAAGACCAATAACCTCCCCCCACAATAACTTCAAAAGTTAACATGTTCCAAATCTTGTTTGATTTTCTTTTCGTGTCCCAAAAATCTGCTGATCATTTATAGACGGCAAAGACCCATAAATATTTTGGACCTTAAATAGGAAAATATCATAAGTTAGATGTGTTGGTTTCTAACACCATGAATCAACCTGTCTTAGAAGTCCCTACGCCATAAGTATCATTGTCCCACGGCAACATATTTTATATATATATACATGCATGATGAATCTAATATCTTGAAATCATCTAACACAAAACCCTGTTCGGATGGTAGGAAGGTACAATGGGCTCAAATCTCTTAATATCTCAAATATATATATATATATATATATGTATTAGGACCCACGAATGAATGATCTTTTTTAACTCTAAAAAAAAAAAATACAATTAAAGGTTTACTTGACTCCCTCGATGTACCACATTTATTAATATTTTCAATATTTTATCAAAATAGAACAATAAATTATTTTTGAAAATAAAATAAACTTCTGTCTTGCTCCTTCCCGAAACATAAATGAATTGTAGAGTAAGAAATTTTTGGGACATTTATAAATATAGAAGTTCAAGTAGGTTCAAGTCTTTCTTCATTATAATGACACTTAAGTTATTATTAACTTTTTGCATAATAATTTATTTGGCAATCCAATTTTATAAAAGAAATTATATTAACTCTTCATTTGATTTTCGTTTTTTTAGTTTTTGAACTTACATTGTTTCTTAGATCATCCAAAAGGGGTGGAAACGTTTGTTAATTTCACCGATGTAACTTTCATGTAGTAGTCCATATGTATGTTGTGTTAGCCATTAATTAATTTTTTAAAAATTTAAAAATGTTTTAATTTTTTAATAATTTTTCCATTTTAAAACAATTTTAATAATTTCAAATACTTTTTATACTTTTTTGAATTTTTTAAATTAAAAAAATTAATTGCTAACGTGGAACCCATATGACAATCTACGTGTATGCCATGTCAATAAAGTTAATAAAACTTTTAACTTTTCCATCATTTTTTGAGGTGATTTGACAAATAATGCAAGTTTAAGAGTTGAAAGAAACAAAAAAAAATTAAACGGAGGACTAAAATGAATATTTTTATAAGATTAGGGGATCAAATAAATTATTATGCCTTAACTTTTTAATGATACTATTAATTATGTTCTAAGTATAATTATTATGTATAATTATGTCACAGCTAATATTAGTATATATTTTATTATCATTTATTTTAAATTAACATCATATATATATATATAAATGATATTTTAGTAATTATCTCGAGGCAAATAAATTTTATCTGAACTTAACCTAACTCAATTTAACTAAATTTAAAATTAGACTCGCTCTTTTCAAAAAATATATCCTACCTTATTAAATCGGGTTAGATTAAAACCTATTAAGTTGAATTGTTTTTTTTAAATATATTTCTAAATACAAGTATTCAAATAAGTATACGAAAAACGAGATTTAATCATTAAACTTGATAATGTTTGTGGTTTTAAAACTTGAAGTTTATAATATTTATATAAAAGATAAAGCTAGAGAAGAGTTATAACCATTAAATACATAAGAAAATATTGGACACCTGAACATTATGAATAATGAGCAGTTGGTGACCTGTTCAATGCTTTTGATGAAACTTATATATAAACAAACAAACAATCATGTGATGTAAATTTCAGAGGAAGCAGGGAAAAAGTGAAGGTTGGGCAGAAAACTCAAAAATCTATTCCTATTTCTTCTTTATTTTATGTCCTTAAAAGATGTCGGCATATGAGAACAAAGTAAAGTATGTTCCATTCAACTTAACATAAACTAAAGTTAGATTTGCTTTTAAAACCTTAGAATTTGAAAATGCCACCTTCGCCTTTTTCCTACCTTACTCTCTTTAACTATAATAATAATAATAATAATTCAAGTACCTTAAAATTAATTTATTAAATTTATTAGTATAATATTTTGATATAAGTAAAAAAAAACTTATCGAGTAATCATGTAACAAAAATAAGAAAAGAGAGGATGGTATTAATCAAGATTCATTAGTATGATGGTATTAACAAAAATATAAATTTATCATTATCTTAATTTATATTTTTACAGTTTTTAGAAGAATTAAATTATTATTTTATCATTTTTTGCGATCAAATTATAATTTTATCATTATTAATTTATAAATTTAGAGCTTTAGCTTTGAGTTTTAACAATTAAATTTGTATTTTCAAATTCCAATCAGAAGTGGATTCCAAATATATGAAAGGGTACAAAAATTTAAAGCAAGTTTTACCTAAAAGGAATAATAACAGAAAGGAAGATGGAAAAAAGGATGTGAAAGGAGGATTTTCTCTTTATTCTGGGTGATAATGTTTACTTCTAGTCCCAAATAATGTTTAACAAAAGGAATATTAAATGATTACTCATGATTGGTAGTTTTTCTTTTCATAAAGGATTTAATTAAATAAAAAAAAAAGATTCATTGTTAGACAGCTTAGGGTTATATTATATGCCTAAACAAATATATAAAATAATGGTATTAGGAGAGAGAGAATTATGGATTAGGGGTTTGCAAGGGCTGTTTGAAATTTTATAAAATTTAAATTAGTATATGATAAAATTATACTTTAATCCCTTAAAATAATAAAATTTTAATTTAGTCCTCTAAAAATTACAAATGTATAAACTATTAAAATGGTGAAATTACATTTTAACTTTCATAAAATTATATAGCTTAAGTCTAGCCCTCCAAATATTTTCTTACTTCACCCCTGTTATAAATTCTAAAAGAATTAATCTTCACTCATGAAGAGCCAAACCAACATCAAATATACATTTATTCTAAAAAAAAATACATTTAAAAACTATAAGGATAGAAGATGAAAGGAAGGAACTTGATCCAAATCTTTCTAAACAAGTATTGATGTATAACATTTTGTGCTTTATCTCTCTCCCCCTTTTTTTGCTTTGCATCTATAAAAGTGTGAAGGATCACATGAACAACAGCTAGCTTTGTAATAAAAGGAACAAACATCAATAGGAAAAAGCTTCTACTTTTTTGTTAAATTGATAACAATTTCAAATTTTGATTCCACAACTCAAAATTAAACAAATTCAATCGGATTTGGTTATAAAAGATTAACAATTCAATTAAAAAATGGTCTAAATTTGAATTAAATAAAAATATGAAATTATTTGAACTTATAATGGCTCGAGTTTTAAACCCAAATAATTGAAATTGAATTGAAATTTTAAAATTTGAATTGAGGTAATGTAGGTTGACATAACCCAAAATCAACCAGACTGTCGTATTAACAAGCTTATTGTATATGGATACAAGAGAAATGTGAAATTCAATAAAAGGTCCTTGATTTATGTGTTTTTTTTTGCAAATCATTTCCAATCTTTTGTTTTTCGAAATATATATTTATTTTTAGTTATGAAGAAAACTTGTTTTCATTAGTTCTGTCAAGTAAGTTTAGAAGATGTGATAAATTTTATAAATGTTTTAGTTTAAACATATCTTAATGATAAGTTTTAGTTTAGATTTACTACTCATAAAGTAGAATGCTACTTCAATTAAATAATAATTACAAATTGAATTCGCATTTAAATATTATTATAAAACTAACATAAAGTAGTAAAACATTTTAATATAATTATAATTTAATTTAAAACTATTAATTGACATTTAAATGTAAAGTAGTAGTCATACTTGTAAATTGTATTTATAATTTAATTAGGTTTTAACTTAATAGAGTTATAAGTATAAAATAAACAAATTATTTATTAATTATTACTTAATTACTATTAGAGTTATATACTAATTAAAATTTAAATTTAGCTTTTTAAATAAAATTTAATTATTAGATATATTCAATAAGTAGCATCTAAGAAACTGTCTGTAAAAAGAATGGAGATAATTAGTATTAATTAGTTAGAGTTATCAAAAAAAAAATGGAACGCTAAAACAAAGCTAGCTGTATAAATTATAATTATATTTTTATAATTATTTAGATAATTGTTTAAACAATTATAAAAAAATATTTTTATACATCAAAAGGAAATTTTATATTGAACCAAACTTGAGTAGTAAACAATAAATGAGAGGGGAGAATGTTACTAGAATTGGTGATGTTTGGAGGTCATTTGAATCTGTTCGAGTGTTAGCTTTTACTGACTGGTCGTAGCTTAGCGGAAGATGGGGTACTTGTTGCCCTGAGATTCCCAGTTTTGCTGGACTGTCTTCAAATGGATGATTTTTGGTGTTGTTATTGGTAGATGAGGTTAATTTTTGAGTGTTGTGATGTGACACAAGTGCAACAGGATCGATCTCTTGCTTGGGGTGGACATTGTTACTCGTTCTTGTGGGAGTTTACCTTTTGTTTGGGTTGATAAGAGTCCTCTGGTGATTTTGATTTTGAATTGTGACTGTTTTTGTCCTCTTAATTTTATTGCATGTATTTGGAGGCAAAAGCTATTTTGTCCTTCACTTGTTTTTAGGCAAGTTTTGTATTTGATTTCTTGATGTTTTCCGGGATATCTATGCTGTCATTCATATCCTCTTTTCTATTCCTATTTCGGGACTTTTTAATCAATAAATTTCATTGCCATCAAATTACTGTAAAAAAAATACATACAGTTTGAACAAGTAAGAGTAAAAAGGCAACTGAGGTCAATTTCTAACATCAAAAGTAAACTATGTCATAAATTTCTTTATTCTTCGTAAATTTAAAATTTAATTTCTGTTATTTTATTTTAAGAATTCAATCTCTCTATTTTTTATTTTAAAAAAAAATTAGGTCTATCTGTTAATACTATTAAAATTATTTTATTAAATTTAAATAAATTATAACTTATTTTTATAAATTACATGACTACAAAGTGAATATATATATTTTAATTTCAAAAATATCACACTAACAAATTTAGCAAAAAGAAAAGTAATTTTAACAACTGGACCTTAAATTTAAAATTTAGAAAATGTAATAATTAAATTTTTGAAAATAGAAATACAAAGATTAAATTCCAAAAAAAATAAAGAGTTATAATGTATTTTAACATTTACAAAAGATGCAGTTTATAAATGTCCTACCACGGAAAGAACATGCAGTGGCAGGCTCCTATATTTGTACAATTTGTTAAAAGATTTTTTTTGAGTTTTCAAGCATGGAACCAGCTTTGCTATTTACTGCAAATGTGGGTCAGGATATGTTTTAATGGCCGTTGATAGTATCAAATAAGCTCACTGGAGCTCCACCATGGATGAACAACCCCCAAAAAATATCGTTAGTTTTTCGATTGTATGAACTATGAACCACACAAGTTCAAAGCATCAACCAACCGAAGTAGATGATGGGATGTTTTCTATTTTCTAGCATGTGACAACAATGAAATTTCATGTACAGAGTTAGCCGTTGGAACATCTTTAGGAAGATATGTTAGGTAAATTATGTGTGGATTGTTAATAAATTTTTGTTGAGTTAAATTTTATCATGTATTATTTTAATTTGGTTTTAGATATTAATTCATTGTGATTTTGTAATTCTTCATGATAAATCTTAAAATTATGTATGTTTTGATTTAACGTGGGTAAAAGTATCATGAAGGTTATTGTACTAAGTGTCAAATTATATTTTATCTCATTCACTTAAAAAAAAAATAGGTCACTGTACATTAGGTCAAAAAGAAAATAATTTTTTCTGTTAAAAATTTCATCCATTTTACTGTTGGAAAATAGCGTGACTGACAGAATAACTAGATAGTTAAACGTAGCGTGCTACGTATATCTCATTCTAACGTACAAGGACCAATTTTTAACAATATAAATGAATGAAAATTTTAACAAAAGGATCAGTTTGCTGTTTGATCTAATATATAAAGACTAATTTACCCATTTTGAATAAAGGGAATTAATTGCAATCAATCTAACTTCTAGTACAATGACTTCGATGATATTTTTATCCCATAATATAAAATTATACATGAACTTTAATTTGATTCAATTTCCACAAACTAATAACATCATTATTGATATAACACTATTTTGTGTTTACATTATATACACAAATAATTATATTTATATAATATAAAAATAAGTTGATGTGTTTATTTATTTAAATGTATACGATTAAATTAAAATCAAAGTTTAATGAATATAATTATACAAAATCAAAATTCATATATCTAATTTTAGACTTTATCATCAATTTTAAATATAATATGATAGGAATATATGTTATCGGTGGTTATAAGAAATGTGTGAATTAAGTGAAGAAGTAGAAAATTAGTATATGATAGCTGGAATTTGCTGTCCGGATTAGAGTTAGTGATGTGACAAAGTCACTGCCCTCTGATCAACCGAACAATTGACGAGGAGAAACAGATGAAGAAACAAGAAATCAGCAACAATGACATCATTTGCCCAAAATATGATATATATACATATATTATAATGCATATTTGGAAGGAGGGTTACATGGTGTAGTTTAAGTTGTCGTTGAAATTAACCCAAAGCCAATATTAGTAAAATATAGAATAAAAAACAAGACAAACTTCCTAATCCACTTCTTCAAATTGGAATAAACAACTAATTTGAAACATATAGATTAGAAGGTGATAGTTATGTACGGTAGAACCAAATTAAATTCGACATGTCAAAGTTGTTGTTTTATAAAGTCGTCAATTTTTA
Source organism: Gossypium longicalyx (assembly GCA_025698465.1). Taxonomy (NCBI): domain Eukaryota; kingdom Viridiplantae; phylum Streptophyta; class Magnoliopsida; order Malvales; family Malvaceae; genus Gossypium; species Gossypium longicalyx. The sequence goes on along the minus strand of CM047001.1, from coordinate 81,903,999 downwards.
GGTTGTTTTATCAATATAAAAGAAGCAAGACACAAACAATGAGTTCCACCAAGCCAATAAACTCTAGCATCCCTTTCGGGATGTTGAGTAATAGACATAATAAAATTCAGCTAAGAGTGGTAGACTTATAGTTGATTTAACTTCCTTCATATCTTTTATTGCATGACTATTAAATATAAGATATTATTAAATATTTTAGGTGTATGATTGATTTCAATTGAAAACGTGGAACTTGTAATAATATGTGCTAAGAGATGTGAGAATATCCAATGATACATCAATAAGTAAATATAAAAAGATTAAACACATGAAAGTTGTTAATGTAATTCAAACTTAACTTATGTTTGCGGGGTCATACTTTTAAGGAAGAATTCCAATACTAAATACAAGGATCCTATCCTAACCCTTAGATAATTGTAGCATCATCCAAGTACATTTAGCATGAACTCTCTCATACTCACTTTTCCTATTGAAAGTAAACACAAATCGCCCATTCTATGTTTGGTTACTAGTGTAATAACATGAGCAAAAAATATAGTTAATTCATATGTTCTAAAACAACTAGACATAAAATAAATAATAATTTGTATATATTTAAACATGTAATTAGATATATGAGTAAAATTTTTTATAAAAAATAAAACTTCTTGAAAATAAATAAAAAAGGTTTCATTCTCTTGATTACAAAAAAATAATGTGAATAACTAAGAATTATCCAATATATGTTCAGTTTATAGCTAATTAATGACTAAACCATATTAAAAAATTAATATTCTAACCAAATGTAACATCAATGATAAAAAAATACAAAACACATAAAATATTCTTCACAAACCAATTGTATTGTATACTCTAAAGCTCATATTTAATTCCAGCATCACGCCCTACCCTCATAGTGGGAAATTCCCAGTTAACTTGATAATTCTTTGTTGCTTATAATGTTTTTGAATTTTTATAACTTTTAGAATATTATATAATGGATTTCAATGTTTTTGTTTTTAATTTTTTTTATAATTCGAGATGAGGAGTGGTGTTGCTTGAGATTGAACCCAACCTCTCATGCTTATAACATAATACTCTTGCCACTAAACTAAGAAATTATTTAATTTTTTATACAATTAATTGAAGCTGGGTGCATATAGATGCTTTTTCACAATTAAGTTTTTGTTCTTTTTATCACATTATTTTTTACAAAAATAAATAATTAAATCGTATTCAATTATCTTTATTTGCTCATTTTTAATAGTATTAAAAGATTTAATAACTTTGGTGACGATTAAAAACCTCTCTAAAATTTTGAAAATAGTGTCTAATAGCTTTAGAGATAACTTAAGTTGTCTCAAACATTTGTTGTTCAAAATCATGTCTCTAAAAAGGTTTATGATGCTAGGGACGATAGCTTTATTCCTCCTTTTAAGTTGGTCTCCAATACTCATTGATTTTGTAGTGAGTATGGAGTCTAAATTGCTCCCTTTAATTAACGGACTTAATAGTTTATTGATGGTTTATTATCAATTATCAATTTTTTTCTTTGTTTTCTAATAGCAGAGGAACTAAATTGAAGAATCTCTCAAGTATTCATTACATATATAAGAGATAAGTATACCTGTTAATTATGGGGCGAGTTGACTAGTTTTGGGTAAAGTCTAGATCAAAAGTCAATTCAAATTTTACAACTCTCCAATCTATTTAGGTCGATAATTTTCGATTTGTTATGAGGTTATGTTTTTTTTTTTTAATTCAAGTTATTTTTAGTTGGAATTATTTTAAATTTTAATTACTTCAAAATTTAGTAATTTCAAATTATTTGTCTCAATCATTTTAATTTTTAAATTTAAATGGTTTTGAATTAAATTTCCGAAACAATTATTTTTTTTATTCAACAATGGATTACCTCAACAATTCTCACCATTTACATGATACATACATCGGTCGACGTTTTGTAAGAGTAATGGTCGAATTTTCAGGACAAAAAAAAAAAAAAAAAAAAACACAGCCTTCGTTTTTATGTTTTGCTAATCGATCCTTCACATGTCTTAAATTGTGCTTGTATCTTTTTTTTTTTTTTTTTTTTGTCTTTAATTTAAACAACATCTTCAGTCTTCGAGGATCCCCATGCTTCTTCCTTAGTACTAGTATCCATTGTAAACCGACAACTTTGTATTGCTTCTTCAATCGACAAGTAGAAAGCTTGTTTGCCAAGAACATCAACAAATTTGGCTAATGTCATTTTCTCTAAAACTTCAATCCTAGGGTTCACTATACCTAACTGAAAAAACAAAACAAAACAAGGTTTAAAACACGAATTTTCATTTTTTTAATCTTTCATGTCTATTTTACAATACATGTTCAAAGTTTGTAACTGCTTCTACCAATAATATTGTCTCCAAGGTTCGAACTTGTGTTCTTCCTTGAAAGTGCAACGTGTCTTATCATTGCACCTAACATTTGTTGGTACAAATTTCATTTTTAATTTTTGTTATGCTTAAGGTTAGTAATTGATACAATGACAATATGTAATTTGGGTGAACTATACCTAAAGTCATTAAATTATTAGTAAGTTTATATTTTGGTCACTTCAAAAATTACAAAATGATCACTGTACTATTCGAAAGTTTTTACTTAAGTCACTAGATTGTTAAGTCATTTTTAAAAAAAGTTCAGCTAGTAAGCTCCAAGTGACGATTTAACGATCGGATCTATGGATTTGTAACCTTTGATGAGTAGAAGAACATACCTTAGATCCAAGTAGATCTGACGATCAATGTCGAAGAATGAAGAAGAAAACTATTTGAATTTTGGTTTGCATATTTATAATGTTTGAAGATGTTTTGTAAAAAAAAAATTGAATTGTATAAGAGGAGGGAAATAAAAGCTTTTGATTGGTGCAAGTGGTGTTAATAGACAATGATTTTAACAGCTCAATAACTTAAATAAAAACTTCTAAACAATTCAATGACCATTGCTTAACTTTTTTAAATTAAGTAATTTCGTGAACTTAGTAACAATTTAATTCCATCGAGAATAATTTATAAGTATAATTTTTATTGTGGATAAATCAAATGAATGATAGATGTTTATAATTTTAAAAAATAAATTTAATTAATTTTATTTTAAATGATGCAGCATGTTTAAGTTTTTATTACCTTGATATGCTTTCCTTTCAAAACTCTAATTAGTTCTATGAATGTGTCAATGCCTGACATGTCAATGGAAGCAACTCCTGCAAAAACCCCATAATCAGTCAGATGCTTAATGCATAATTTAGTATATGAATTTCACACCTTTTTCTAATATTTACAATTGTTTTTTCTGAAAGTAAATTATATTTAGTAAAGGATTTAGCATGGAAAATGATAATTACCTGACAAATCTAGCAAAATATGCTCAGTACGATACTCTGTAACAGCATCTTCTTCATTAATGTACCTCAAAATCCTGCTCAAAATCCATCCAATGGCAATTGGTACTAATTACTTCTAACATTGTATGTAGTTACTTCTCCAATACATGCATGCATACATATATACAGACACAGGGCGAATACAAAGAGGAGGACAAGGGTTTGATCCCTTCAAAAATGGAAAATTGCAATTCAATTTTCTTAAAAATCTTTAAATTATAAATATTTATATTTTGGCCCCCAAAAATTATATAATCATTTCAAAAATGGTGAAATCATAAATTAGTACATCTAAACATTCAATTCACTCTTGTACGTACCTTTCTCTAATATAACTGCAGTTTGCAAAATAAACAGGGGAACCAAGTTGAAGCACAAGAATCCCTTCTAGCGACATCGTTTCAGGGTATTGCTCGCTGTCACGGTATAAACTTGTATTTGGAAGTCTCCCTAGTTTACAAGCTGCTGGCCTTGCCACATATAAAAGTGCTCTCAATAATGACAATCCCACCTGCAATGGTAACACATTTTATGTATATGTATGTGTATGCGTATATGTTACATATGTATTTATTCAGTGAAAGTACCATGGAGTTTCTTATATTAAGACTCAAATTATATTTTATCCCTTTCACTCATTTGCTCATTTTTTGAGTAGAAAAAGCAAAATGCAATTTAACTCCTGATACAAGCATCTCCATGGTATATTTACTGTATTTGTTCATTTGAGTTGCTATGTATCTTGTAGTTACCGAGAGCAAGAGGCCTATGTCCATGCTACCGAAGCTGACGCCAAAGAAGGCTGCCATGCAGATGGCGAAGTCGAATTTATCGACTTTATAGAGGTGATACATCTCCTCATAGTTGATTAGTCCAAGCATTGCAGACATGATAATGGCAGCTAATGCTACCAAAGGGGTATAACTAAAGATTGGTGCCAAGAACAATAGTGTTAGCATCATGCAAAATCCTTGTACTACATTGGCCATTGGTGTCTTACATCCAGAATTCACATTCACAGCTGTTTTTGAGAATGGACCTACAAATATATATCATTTAGGTATATACAGGTTTATAATTTGATCGACATGTACTTTAAATATGTTTTATGTCAGATTTAAACGGACATTTAATGCCCAAACTAATGGTTAAGTTGAAGGAAAAGTTTGATTGATACGGTTAGAGGCGAAGGGAGAGGGGAGGCAAGTAGGGCCTTGGCCCTTAAAAATGAAAAATTGCTACTTTAGCCCCTCAATTTAAAAAACCTACAATTAATATACGGTAAAATTATAATTTAATCCCAAAAAATATTAGAATTTTGATTTAGTCCTTTTGAAAACCTTAAAGATATAAGTCAATGCAATGGTAAAATTATATTTTAGCTCTCATAAAAATATATAATTTAATCTCAGTCTCACTAAATTTTTTTTGGCTTCACCCTTGGATACAATACTAATACTTTAAAAAGTCAATTAGAATGCTTTGAAGTTTATGAATGGATTTAGAATGCAGACTGTAGTTTGAAGTTATCTTAAAAGGAAGATTAGATTTTGTACCTGTTGTTAAGTAGCATGAAGTGAGAGATCCGATTATGTTCATGAACCCATAGGCTATCATTTCCTTGTTGCCATCAATTTGTTCATTTTTAATGATGGCAAAACTTCGTCCTATTGCTATTCCTTCCTGGGATTTTCATTTTGAAAGATGATTCAATTTATAGGATTTTTTTCCCGAGTTAAAACTATATCAATAGTTTTAATTAGAATCAATCATTACATGTACTAAATTGAATAACTAACATAATAATTAAACTTAAACAAACTAACTACAACTAGAATAAGTCTGGAGAAGAACCCACCCTATTATATAGCGTGAGACTCGAATTTGATATCTCAAAGTTTCTAAAGCCTCAAAAATACTATTGAACCATCAATTTATAGGATTTTTAAAGCTTGACAAAGACATTAAATTGCTCAGTTTATTTTGATGTCATATATGAACTTTGATTCAACGTGCAATGTCATATATGAACTTTGATTTTATGCGATTTTATACATGAAATTTTTATCTGATTTAATTTTTATAAATCACTAATAATATTATCAAATTAGCACCATTTTATGTTCATATATTACATACACAAACATTTTATTAATTCAATATGAAAATAAATTTATATATTCATTTCTTTAAATGCATAAAATTAAATCAAATTTAAATTTTCATGTATATATATGAATCATAATTCAAATTTCATGTGTAAAATCGCACCAAATTAAAGTTCATGTATAAATTTGATATTTATACACAACTATGTTACTTGCTCCAAAATTAAATGTAGAAAGACAAAATGCTATTTATATAGTTGAGGTACTAATTTGCCCTTAAATCTATAGAATCCATTATAAATTTACCCCAAAAAAATTAAAATTGTAGGATACTTACCACCATTGAAATAAGCCCAGTGACAACACCAGCCCTAATAGTTGCTGGAAGATAACGACTATCGAAGTTCAAATAATGAATTGATGAAGGATTTAATCCCTTCTTTAAATCACCCACCTTAATTAAAACCAAATAAAATAATTGTAAGTAAAAGGAGTAATTTGAAAAAAAAAATAAGTAAAATGAACAAGTAATGAAAAAAAATGAACTGACAATGGCGATTCCATGTTCTTCACCGTGTCCCAAATATGCATAAAGACAACCAACCGCGACAACCGCCATAGGAGATATAGCTGATACCCAAAATAGGTTAGGTTTTCTTTGTCTCTGCAAAAAGCACATGGTGAGAACTAGGAAAGGTTTCTAAGGAATTGTTAATTTTCATAGTTAAATTGATTTAAATATTTGTTTTGTTGAGAGATTTTCGACTTCTTTGGGTGAAGTCTTCGAATGTCGTGTGTTCGGAGTTGACAGATCCCTCAACATATTTGATATTGTTTGATGTCGGGGGTTTTGTTTTTTTGACTCCATTGAGAGTTGCACAAGGTTCAAAGAGTGGGAGTGCCCACCTCTAAGACTGGGGCAAAGCCAATTTTTATGAGAGCTAAAAATGAAATTTCACTATTCTATTGACTTATATTTTTATAGTTTTTAAAAGAATTAAATTAAAATTTTAACATTTTTAGAGAGGTAAACTATAATTTTATTATATATAAACTTATAATTTTATGAATTTTGGGAGGTCTAAAGTAAAAATTTCTCATTATAAGCTGGTCAGGACCTTTGCTTGTCCCCTCCCTTCACCCCTATATAAAGGTAATGGTTACCATTTATCATTGATAGGGTTTGAACCCAAGCCCTAAATGGCAACGGTGGGCATACAAGCTACCATTACTATGCCTCCCCTCAATAGACCTATATCCTATAAGTTGGGGGGTTCAAACCCTACCATTGGCAAATGGCCACCATTTCTTTTGGTGGGGGGTTGTGTGCCACGCGCGGTTCGATCAGACAAGGCACTCTCACCCAATAAATTTGTCACTTCTTCAGGCAATCTCATGTACTCATGCTCTCGACTAAGTTGGGAGATAAAACCTCGGCCCAATCGGGGATAATGCTGAACGTGTTGAGGGGCTTGTCGACTTTGGATAGATGATACTTCTAAATCTGCCGCTTCTTCGCGTAGCCTAGTGTACTCTGGCTCTCGACTAAGTCGGGAGATAAAACCTCGGCCTGATCGAGGACAATACTGGTTCTGGGTAGATAACACTTCTAAATTTGTCGCTTCTTTAGGTAGCCTCATGTACTCGGGCTCCCGATTAAGTTGGGAGATAAAACCTCGGCTTGATTGGGGATAATATTGGACATGTTGAGGGGTCTGTCGGCTTTGAGCAACTGACACTTCAAAAATTTTTCTCGAAGGAGTCGGAAATTCCTCAACATGTTTAAAGAAAGTTTAATCCATTAATTTTAGACCCACATGCATGGTTTAATTCTACCTACAATCCTTGTACTCTTCAGACTTTTGAGATTTAGTTGCTTGTATGTCAAAGAATTTAATCTTTCTATTTATCTAATTTAAAAAATTAAAATCCAATTAAATCCTATTAATGGATTTGTATATTTTGCATTTTAATATTTCAAACTAAAAGTATGAGGATTAAATTGCAAAAATCTATAGAATATAGAACTTAAGTAGGGTTGTAATTGAGCTAAACCAAGGTCAAATAATAACTAGCTCGAGCTTGAATTTAACTTGAAATTTAGGAATCGATACTTTGCTAAAGCTCAATAGAACATCAAATTTATAATCTCGAGCTCAGCTTGAGAAACAATTGAGCTACTCGAACTCGTTCATACTTAAGATACGTCTATATAATAAGGGTAAAAATATAATTTTATCATATAAAAATAAATTTGAACAAAAAGTCCAATTACGCACACAAACTATTTGAATCAAATATCATGGTGCTTGAATTCAACTCGATTGGTAGCTCAAATTGCTTGAGTTGGTAATTATCTAATCGAATTCAATTTTTTTTTTTTAGATAAAAAAACTCACCACATATCGAGCCACTTGTAGGAAACAAAGGAAGACCAAACCAGCAACAAAACTTTGCCACTTCCACTGCACAAATTCAACAAATCAAACTCACGATAATTAATTAAAGAGAAATTATTTGATACATTGTTAACAGAGTTTTTAGACTCTACAAGTAGGGTAAGGGGTTGACAAGTGTCTAATAGATATATAGTAAAATATTTAAAAAATATTTTAAAAAAGATACACATGTTAATTTTTTAAGGTTGCTTGCTTCCAATATACTAAATCCTCACCCTTAATTAAATCCCATTTTAAAATCCTTAATTTGCTCATCAAATTATATGTATGTATGTATGTAAGTACAAACCTCGTTTCTATGGTGGAAAATTGCTTGTATTACACGAACTACTTCTGTACGAGTGGTGAAATACTCTATGTATGCATATGCATGCATATATGTATGTACAAACCTCGTTTCTATTGTGGAAAATTGCTTGTATTACACGAACTACATCTGTACGAGTGGTGAAATGTTTTAAACCAAGTATGCCTTTCATTTGTTGCAGGGAAATTATTATTGCAGTCCCTCCCATGAAACCAGTGATGGTTGAATGTGATAGGAAATCAACCAAAATTCCCAACCTGAACAAATTTAAGACATATAAGAGCAAAATCGTCAAATTGTATTTAGTTATTTGCACTAAAAGTCCTCTAATTATGATCCAATTTTTTAATTGGTGCAAAACTTCAAAACTTTGAATTAAGTCCTCAAAGTATCAGCATCTTATCAATCATATTCTTAAGAGTGAAGCTTTTAGGAGGGGCCAGAATTGAATTATAAATTTTTTTATAACCATGTATTAATTTATAATTTTATTATTTTTGAAGGGACTAAATAGAATTTTTTTCATATTTAAGGGGCAAAAATGAATTTTACCATAAATTAATTTTAATTTTATTATTTTTAAAGAGACTGAACTGAAAATTTTTAATTTTAGGGAACCAAGACTGTTATTACCCCTCGGTGTCGCCTTTGCAAATCCTTCCTTTAGCATACCCATCAACCTTTGCTTGAAATCTTACTTTCCAGCATGTTTAAAAAAAAATGTATATCAAAATTTAAACATTTGTGTTGCTATCGTATTTGAAAACTTAAATATGATGTGTGTATTTTAAAGAAATAATCTTCATAAATTTTAACGAAATTGTTTGGTTTTTTAACATGCAAGATCCAAGTTATTTATACATTCAACATCATTGTTATGGGACAGGGGTAAGAGCCTTGGCTCCCTTTGGTTAAAGGATATAATATCCATTTTAGCCCTTCTAAATTTTAATAATTTAATTTATTCTATTTTAGTCCTTTAATTAAATAAAAAAATGCATGTTTGTTCCCTTCTAAAACTTAATATTTTAATTTAAGTTTTTTTAACACATAATATTTAGCTTTGGCCCGCATCTCACCCCTAAATATTGACATATTTAAAATTTCACATGTTTCAAACACATTATATATTAAATCCAAGCTAGAATTGAACACCCACACTTACGGTTAGACTGATAGTGATACTTTAAGTAATTGATCAAAATGTTTTGAAGTTTGGGATTAATTTGAAATCTAGGTAGTATTTTCGAGACGTCCAGTAGGATTAACCTAATTTCATTAGATGTATTAAATGACTAACCTGCAAAATCCTAAAGCAGTTTGGAAAATCCCAGTGAAGAAAGTTGAAGTGTAAATCAAGTGAAGATACAATGTGGGGTCATCTTTTGGTGATACCACAGCTCCTAGGGTTTCATGCATAAGCAACGAGCACGCCGCTACTGTTCCGACCGCTAAGTTATTCGAGCTCCCGAACACAGTGTAAATAAGAGGTGGTACGAAGCTTGAATCTATGACGACTAACACGAATCAATACGACATATTTTTATTGAAAAAAAACATTGAAGCCGAAGAGATTATGACTTACATAAGCCGATAATCGGAGGAAGATCAGCCAGTCTGGCGTAGCTAATCCCTTGAGGGATCGCGAGGCTTGTAATGGTGATACCGGCGAGCACGTCGTATCTAAATAAATGTAGATTGTACCTAGGTAGCCATTCAAAAATTGGGATGAAATATTGGATCGTTTTCTTGATTTTTTGCAACGGTTTGTCGTGTCGGAACTTACCGAACGGATCATCAGGGAAGAACGTTTCTTTACAATTTTTTTTGAATGTTTTAATAAATTTTCTTGGGGTTGCGAAATTCACTGTATATTTTGAATCCGTCATAATAAAAGAATAAGAAGTAAAATAATTCAAATCAGATTGGATCTGAAATCAAATCGATGCGAAGAGAGTGTGGAATAAAGGAAAAGTATTTGGGAGTGAGATTTATATGGAAAACAATTAGTACGGAAATAGTGCCAAAATAGTGGTGACAACTAACGAAAAATTTGACAAAGTTTGAAATGTTCGTCTTCGGACAAAGGAAATGCTAATATAACTCTATGTATGCCATGTAAGTTTGTCTTAAAACGAAACGAGGAATTAGTTGTATAGAATTAATTTTACTACAATTCATTTTTTACTTTTAATTTTATGTTTTCACTTGGATTATCTTGATCTTAATTATCTATAATCTAAGGTTTTCATGTAAAATAAAAAATAATCTTGCCGACTGAGTCTTAGCTCAATTGACATTAATTTTATTGTCAATTCAAGAGACGTGAGTTTAATCACATTGAAGCGTATTTATATTCTTAGTTAAGAGTTAGTAAGAGGCTATAGGTAGTTCTAGCCTTAGGTATTGTATAAAATAAAAACAATCTTAGGTGGATGAGTTTATAGTACGACAACTAGAATGCTTCATTGATTGACATGTCAGCATTTTATAATATTAAAATAAAAATTAAGATTCACTATTAATTTGAAATCAATTTAATTTTGGAATAAATTCTATTAAGTATATATTTTTTTCTTTTACATTATTATAAATAAATGTCTCATCTTTAGGGATTATTAATATTGCTGGCTAACAAAAAAAATGAAAACACCCTAAAATCCAATATAATTTACTGACAAAAAATAAAAAATAAATAGTTAAATGACTATTTTGTAACTTTTCATAGTCGGGTGATAAAAAACAAAAAATTGTAGTTGAGTGACTATTAATATAATTTACCCTTTTTTTTCTCATTTACCTATAGAATGAATTTTCTTGACTATATTATTTGTAAAATGTCATAATCTTTTTCTAATTTGAAGTAATTTAATTAATTCATACAACTAATAACTCATACACAGTGCGTAGCTAGGGGGCTGGCAGGGGCCCCGCCTCCCTTAAAATAATTTTTTTTCATTTAGGTCTTTTATTTTTTTAAAATTTTAAATTAGTAAAGATAAAATTACACTTTGCCTCCTAAAAATGATAAAAAGAATGATTTAATCATTTAAAAATTATAAAGATATAAGCAATTAAAATTGTGAAATTACATTTTTATTATCATAAAAATTATAGTTTAATTTCGGCCCCCTAAATACAAGCAAACAAAATAGTAAAATAACATTTTTGAAAGAAGCCTAACTCATTTAAAAGGAATGTCTCATATTGATATTGCATTTTTAATATGTATATATATTTTTAATTAGTACCTAATTTTTTTTAACTAAAAGTGGTATCTAAACTATTATTTCATTATATATTTTAGCCCAAAACGTCAACTTTGTTTAAAAAAAATCTCAACCAATAATAAGTTGACATGTCATCTAAACTTAAAAACAATTATTTTTCTATTTCATTTTTTATTTCTTTATTTACCTTTTTTTATTTTCTATTTGCATTTCTGTCCTCTCCTCTCTTTTTTTTTCCTCCTTTCTTTCTTCTTTTGCCATAATAAATTAATGGGAAAATACATTCTGCAGAGGATGCATGCTAGATGTTGTCTTTTCATTTTCTTTCCCCGTCCACTCAGGAATAAATTTTTGAACTAATTCCTTCAAATAGTAGGATGTTGCTTGACTGTCTAGGTTGTTTAAGAGATAAGAGGAAAGAAAGGAGAATAGAAAAAAGAGAGAAGAGAGACTAAAGAGAATACGAAAAAATAAAGAAAAAGAAAGGCAATTAAAAAGTAAAAAATAAATTAGAGAGTTAACATTTTGGGCTATTTTTTTTAACTAAGTTTACATTTTTAGCTAAAAAGTAGATTTAGGATTGGGTAGAGAGCTATATAATAAGGTTGCCTAAGAGAAGAATGTCGAATTGTAGTTAAGGGAGGATGCGAGTTGCTTGCCCTTTTCCTCAGGCCGTCAGTCATATACATTGCCTTAAAACGTCACATGTTAAGCTATTATTGGTGAGTCAAAGGCAAGTTGCCAAGTGGTCTAGAGTTATAAGCCTAGGTAGAGTGGCACTATAATGTGCTCTGGGCTACCTTGGATGGGACGTGGTAGTTACAGTCTACTGGCGGTTAATGAGTGAGCCCTTATGATGGGCGTCGAATCCACCAAATATAATTCCTACAAAATAACTCTAATTAGTAGTAATAGTGGTAGTAGGGTCGAGTCCACAAGGATTGGCTGTTATAATCAACTTCCATGTATAGCTTATGATCAGACTGTTTGTCGTGTCGAAGGTCGTGGCAATAGTCGTGCCCACGATTCCAATCGTACCTGCAAAAATTAGAAATAAAAGTAAATTGGGGTTTTTTTTTGAAATGTTTAGAAACTAGATAATTGAAACAGCATAAATAATTAATTAAATAAATTAGAAAATAAATTCAGAATTGCAACAGATAAAATAAGCCTTAGCCTTAGACTCAGTAAATTTCGTATCAAGAATCGATCCTCGAAAATTAATTTTCTCCTCTAATCGATAAACTGGTTATAGCAGTTAAGAACGTCTTAACCACCAATTCTTCCTCTAGTAGCTGGTTCCGGGACGACCTGCAAACCAACCCTTACCGATTATCTAACTGAGATACGCGTGTTCCCGATTCAAGACTCCGGCAGCCTTACATTCTGAAGAATCCAACTCGAATTAACGGCCTCAACCGCATGGGTCGTTTAAACTCTATCACCTTTTCCTCGATTTGTTCTCGGAAATCCGAATACAGCACGGCCGACTCGAATCTCCAACTGTAAGCAAACACGACTCCAACACAACGTGCACTTTGACTTGAAATCAAAATTGACTTTAAGGGATGATTGGTCTATCCCGATACTTAGGAAAAAAATGAATACCGATGGAACAGATTTTTAGCACAAATTCGTATCTCACGATTCTCGACCGGAAAGAGCACCGGCCTAAAGCTAAGATGAACTTTAGTTAAGTATGAAATTGTTCATGCTTTGTGAGCTTGGAAAGAAGTTTGATGATTATGGTGAAGTGATGAATGGAAAAGCACTTGGAAGGCAATTAGCCCAATTTTAGAAAAGAAACAAAACAAAATGAAAAATGAAGAATGCTTAACGCCAATTTGGAAGGGAAAATGAGAGTATTTCTATTCCAAATAGAAGTAGGAATACAAAAATGAGTGATGATTTTCTAAGAACTAAAGGCCCCTATTTATATACACGAGGTTTACTAAAAATAGCTTAACCTAAATTAATAAAATAAAATAATAATATCTTCCTATTTTTAGCTTTTTACAAAGTCAAAATATATGATCAATCCTTGGCTTTCTCCATCCTTTTTATTTGGCCCCAATTCAATGATTTGTCTTTTAATTTGGCCCCTTTTTGTTCATTTTTGACCAATTGCATCCCTGACAAGATTAAATCATAAAAACACCAATTAAGCAGGGATCAATTCAGAAATAACCCAAATTAAACACAAGAATTATGTAAATTAATATGTTTATCACTTTATATGTGTTAGAGTCGAGGGTTTTTGTTAGGGGTTCCATTTTAGGGGTTTACATGTACTGTAACACCCCAAACCTGGCCTAAACGCTATGGCTGAATCTGGTGATGTCACATGGAATGGAATTCGAAAACTAGTTTGTCGAGCTAAAATTGTTCCAATTAATCAGCCTTTATTTTAATTCGAAGTAAAAAAACATGTTCTTCGAAATGTCTAAATCCATATTATTTTAGCGGAAGCTTTGAAAACACTTATTTTAGAAAAACCCGTTTGTTCATAGGGAAAACCGTGTTTTATCATGCCTTGCAGTAATAAAACAAAAAACAATTTGAGAAACCGAAAATTTTAAGCCAATCAGTCCAATGTCTATAAGTTACATCAAATAAGTAATAAAATCTAAAAATTTGCAAAAACAATCTAAAATTTACGTGTGGCCATCGTCGAGCCCTCTGCTGCGCTGACCCCTCAGGTCTGGGGATTTCCTGTACAGATTAAACAGAAAGGGTAAATTTTTGCAAACTCAATGTGTAATCCCCACAGAAAACATGCGTACAAAAACACATCAGAATACAGTCATTTACAGTTCAGACCCGAGCCCATTACAGAATCATTTTGAGCCTTAGCCCAATCAGATACAATCTCAAAATTATATTTGGGCATTGGCCCATATCAGATATAAATTGCAGATACAGTAAATCAGAATCCTACCCACCAGCCTCTACACAACATCTCTGTCCAGCCCTACACACCATATGGGGATTAAATCAACCCACCCATCCCTACACACCATGTTGTACCGAAATGCGGCACATAATCAGAAATTTGCAGCTGAGCTACCAGATAACAGGCTTAAGAGCCTTTCAGATACTTTCTCCAAACATCATCAATCCACCCCGATGCAATGCAACATACCATAAATGACATGCAAATATGCTAATAACAGAACATACATTCAGTTCAGTACAGTTATCAGGCTCAGTTAGACACCACACAATCAGATTACATAATTAGGGGTCTAAGTAAAGCTTACAGACCCTATAGTAGGTCCACAGTCAACTTGGGCGACCCATGCAACCTTACAGAATATTTTAAAAAAAATGGGCTCATACGCTCATGTGGCCTACCTGTGTGGGCCCACACGGCCCAAATTAGCCTTGGTCGTGTGGACCACACGGCTTGTGTAATAGCCTAATTTTCAGTGGTGTTGGGAATAGAGATTTGAGATCACTAAATCCGATGAGTGAGCCAAAAATTTAATAAATTAATACCTATGAGTCAAATGTGAATATAGAAGTATTTTTGAATTAGTGAATTTGGCGATTTAAAAGAATTAATTAGGTAAATTGGGTCGAGAATAAGGTATCAAGACCTCGACTTCATAAAACGAGCCATAAATATTTTTAAAAATATTTATGAAGTGTTGGTGAGGTAGTATTAAAATTTCGTCAGAAAATTTTGACATTTGGGTGGTTAATTAAATAAAAAAGACTAAATTGAAAAAGGTGTAAAAGTTGCTAAAAGGATTAAATAGCTCAATTGTCAAATGAGGAAGGACCTAAAGTGCAAATAAGCCTAAAAGAGATATTTTGGGCGGCAATAACTGAGAAAAAAATCAGGAAAAGGATGAAATAAGGGAAAAATTGGAAAATTACCAAAATTAGCTAAATAAAAATGGGACCAAATTGGAATATCTAGAATTCTCTCCATTTTTTCTCCATTCTCATCAGCCAAAATTTCATAGGAAGGGTTTTTAGTTTTATAAGCTGGTATTCCATAATTTTTGCACCAAGTGATTTAATCCTTGCCTTTTTCTTATAATTTTTGTGTTTTTAAGACTTTTACAACTAGGTCCTACTATTAAATTCATTAGTTTTTGATTTCATGGATGAAATTTAAAGTCATCATGGTTGAGTACTGTAAGTTTATGATGAAATAGCATGAAATTGAAGCTTTAATCTATTTATGAGATGATTTTATTAGGTAATTTTAATAGAAATTGATTTTTAGGACCTAATTGTGAAAATATTTGGAATTAAAGTCTAGTGCTGAAATTATGATTTCCAAAGGTTATAAAGTAATTTAAAGTGATATAATAAAGTCTTCATTGAGAAAAATCAGTTCAATTGAGAGGCTAATTGAGTAGGGACTAAATTATTATTTATTAAAAACTTAGGGGAAAAATGGTAAAATAGTTTTGGACAGCAACAGTAAGTTAACTTTGAAAAATCACTATAAATTGTAGAAATCGAATTAGAAGATGAAAAAAATATGGAATTAAAGCTTATTGATGTAGTTTCTCATAGAAGAAACGACGTAAGCAATGGAATTGTAAATCATGATATATAATAAATTTTGTAAGACAAGGTCAGAATGAATTCCGGTTCCCCTATTTTGATTTTGAAAAATCATTAAAAATTTAATAAAAATAATTAGGGGCTTAAATTTATATTTTTAGAATCCTGAATGAGTCTATTTTCAAGAGAAACAATTGGGAATATCATTAAAATCCTGTACTATGAGATAATTAATTTTTAGTGAAGAAGGATCGGAACTGTCAGACAGCAGAACAGGGGTGACTTCAAAGAATAAATTGTACTTATTGGTTAAACCAAAAATTATGAAAATTTTATGGTAAGAAGATACGTGAGTCTAGTTTCAGGAAAAATTATCGGATCTTAATTTTGAGTTCTGTATCTCAAGATAAAAATAATTTAGTGACTATGACACGGATGGATAGCTTGAATATTCACATAAGTAAATAGTGAAAATTATGGATAATGTTACTTACAACTGTGTTATTTATACTAAGGATGTGGATGGAGAGGAGGAGGAGGAAAATATACATATATATATAAATGACTTGTGTATAAATTGATCACATGCCCAATTATAATCGATAAATGTTGAATTAGAAATGATATAATATTTTATTTGGAATATTTATTATGAAATTATGACTATCGCTATAATACAAAAATCAAACTTGTGAGTTTATATAACTAAATTTTAGTGACCATTTGTTAATATTATTAAATTTCAATATTATTTTATGAATGGTGATTAATATTTATGTATGTTAATTGTTGAAAATAAGTAAATTATGTACAAAAGTTATGAAATTGAACTGAGTATTTCGGAGGAACGGAACGCAGGAAATGAGTACGATCTTTCAGTGAAAAAGATGAATTGACGGTAAATTACCCAAGTAAATCGAGATTCAGCATTTGTTGCGAATTCTCGTGTTTGGTTTCTGTTTAGCTCTTACTACCTTTCGTTAACTCATATGAGTTTCAGTTAACCCTTTTGGGGTTTCAGTTCAGCTCTGATGAGCTTGAGTTAGCCTTCGCGCTTCCGTTTAGTACTTGTGTGCTTCAGTTAGCCTTCGGGCTTCTGTTTAGCACTTATGTGCTTCAGCTAGACTTCAGGCTTCAGATCACGATGTACTCAAATCCGTAAGCTGTTCCTTGAATGGACAAGTTGGTAAGTCGTAAATGTAACGTGTGGAAAAAGAAATGTAAGTAATGTTATCATTATTATTATTGAGCTCAATTATGTGAAATTTCGTCATTCAGAGATTGTGTTTGACAGAATATGTTAGTAAATTATGAGTATGTGAATCAAAGTGGCAGAATTTAAACACCTAATGAGGTTGAGCTCATTCACATGAATTTGTCATTTGAAATTGTGATTGGCAGGAAGAAACAGTGAATTGCATGTTTACGAAAGGTTACACTTAATTATTTGAAAAACAAGAAAAATGACAGTTATTGATATATGGAGATATGAGACATTGATATATGAATGCGGAATATGTTTGATAAATGTGTTCATTCATAATTACGGAATTATGTACCTCATGTGTGCTATTTGCATAAAGATGATATTTCAAATACTATGGTGAATAAAGCTTGAATATGAAATAGCATGAAATTGAGACAAGTTGTTATGAAAATATATTTAAATTATCTATAAGTGTTTCGTACTCCTCGGTAATGCCTCTTACGCTATTCCGGCGACGGATACGGGTAGGGGGTGTTACAGCTTGGCCCATAATTCCACACGCCCGTATGGACTACCCGTGTGGGCCCACACGCCCCTGTGGCCCATACGACCCAATTGGTCGAGCTTGTGTGTCACACACGGCCTCATTTGGCCATCATACGACCGTGTTGTGTTCTCACGGCCTGACTCGTTGATCACATGGCCGTGTCCCCTCACACGACCTACCACACGGACGTCCACACGCCCATATGGCGTCGACAGTTTACTTTTTCGTCTTTCACTGAATCCCGTTTTCTGTGTTTTTGGGTACAAATCTGGTAACATTTTGGTGCAACAACACTCCCAAGATAACCAGCACCTAATCCAGAATCAGTCTTAAGATTTGATTAAATCAGAATCCGAAACCTACCACTCAAAACAAGAGTTTAACACTTACTCCCAAAAATCCGAATGGCTCGATTACAAGTCAGCACGATGAGAACTCCGCTCCTCCCGATTTGCTGTGGTCAAAACATAAATTCCTCATTAACAAAGAATTCTACACGCTTCAAACGAGTTAAGAAAAAGATTACCTATTCGAGTGAAAAGAAAAACACTTCCACTTACCAAACTACCGCAGTCACACGTTGAATAAGAGAAGACCACACAGAAAAGAGATTAAGAAGAAAAATGAAGATGAAGTGGAGACGAAATTTGGCAGAGAGAGGGAAAATAGCGTCAAAATTCTAGAAGAAGAGAAAAACCAAAATTTTCGAGAAAAAGAAAAGAAAATAATATTTGATAATTCCTACCCATAACCCTTAAATATCTCCCACAATCCCACTAACCAACAACTACCCAGATACCATCCACAATACAGCTTTACACGGAAACCAAACAAAAATAAACTCCCCTGCTCGTGCAGAGATTCAAACTGCAGGCCCCCAACACACTAATACACATCTTAACCACCAAACCAACAAACCCATTCTATTCATTACTTACCACCTTTTATTTAAAAACCAACAACCACAGATTGGACTTTATTCATAAAAATACCAAATTTTTCCTAAGTAAAGGCTTGAACTTGGGACCTCACACACACACCGAAAACACTTAACCACTGAAGCAGATACACAATTGTGTCTCAATTTAACAGAAACAAATATATAAATTTTGGGGGCACTACATGTACTACTTGTGGAGTAGATGGTTCAAGTCATCCTATTAAGGTATAACAATCACTCCCTAGCTAAGGAGGAGGTTATGCAGTGACTTGCCTTAAGGCATTCTTCTTTTCTTTTTTTAAGGAAATTTTTGAAGGATAAGTGGGTTGGGCTTTGAAAACTTTGTCAAAATGTTAAGAGAATACTTCTGTAAAGGGTTAAGACATGCTTATATTAAGGCTTGTGATTTTAGGGTAATAAGGGTTTAGTATCACCGTGGGGGGTGATTAAAGTTGAAAGGGTGGGTTTTGTGCATGAAAAGCATGTATGATTGTCATTTTCCAAATATTGCATGTCATTATCACGCACAGTTATGACTAAGCATTACAACTCACCATTTGGAATCTATGCACATAATTACCTTTTGTTTGACTTTGAAAAACACCATGTATCAGACCATCATTTGTGGATAAAAGGCATGTTTTGTGGCTTTCTGTTTGGAGAAGCTCTCTTATCCAAGGAGTTTATATAACTTTGGGTTTGGTCGTTTTATTACTTTTCACTGTAGTTCAAGAATTTACAAGAAAGTTTTTCTACACTCACAGCATCAATTGTTGATAAAACGATTTAGTAAATGGTAGAAATGGATGGTCACCCTATTTAGGTCAATATAGATAATTGTTTAATAATGTTGCCTGAGAAAAAAAGATAGAACCAGAGCTAAGGTAGGAGAAGGTAGCATGCAAATTGCTTGCCTCTCTCCTCAGTCGTGAGCTATATATAACTCTTTATCTTAGGACACCACATATTAAGTTGTGGTTGGTTAGAAGTAAGTGGTTGAGTGATAGGCCTAGGTAGAATGGTGTTATGATGTACGGTAAGTCACTTAGGATGGGACGATTAATGAATGGGCCCTACTATCAAAGCCCAGGGGTTTTTGTGAAGGGTTATCTTTTAGGGTTTTGCATGTCTTGGTTGTGTAACAATATTTAAGCAATTATCCGCAACAACTTCAGAAGGGATGCATATATTGATTTTCGATTATTCATTATCAAAACTTAATTTTCCGAATCTACTTTACTTTGCTGGCAAAGAATTTAGATATTAAAGTAGTAGTTTCTAGGCTTTAGCTCTTTGAACCCAAGTAAGGCCCAAAATGAAAGATCCGAGATGCCCAAATTCGGGTTGCTTTTAATTACCCTCAACCCTCATCCCCAAATCTCGAAAAGCTTCCGAACCCTAGAATTTTCAATTGAGGGTTCGTTCTTCCCACGAAGCCTTAATCTTCTTTCTTTTCTGACCTCAAATTCACAATTTTCCAAAACCCACAACTCTAAAAGAAGGAAACCCTAAAGAGGAAGATGGATGGTATTGAACCCTACTCTTTTAATCGCCATCCGCAATACCCTCGTTCAACCAGAACTCGCCATGTATACAGTTACGGACCAGACGAAGAGCTCGACGATGAAGAAGAAATGGAACTAGATAACGAAGATGTAGATGACGATAACGACGACGACCCAGATGTTTATTACCACCGCGTCAAAGAAAGCGAGCGTTTTGAAAGGTACCCAAAGCGTCAAAAGGTGAGAACATCAGTCCCTAGCTTCCAGTACGC
This sequence comes from Gossypium longicalyx, assembly GCA_025698465.1. NCBI lineage: Eukaryota > Viridiplantae > Streptophyta > Magnoliopsida > Malvales > Malvaceae > Gossypium > Gossypium longicalyx. The sequence continues at coordinate 81,883,497 of CM047001.1, read as the reverse complement.
ACCTGACCATAGAGATGGCTTAAAAAATGCCTATGATTGGACCCAACAGGAGATTTATGTTCTGTTAGAGGTTTGGGGGAATAGGTTTTTGCAATTAGGGAGGAGGAGTTTGAGGGGTGAAGATTGGGTTGATATAGCTGAGAAAGTTAGTGATGCTTTGAAAAGTGTGAAAAATGAAGTTCAGTGTAGGCGTATGATTGATGGGTTGAAGAGGAAGTTTAAGAAAGAGAAGTCGAAAGCTGAGAGAATGGGGTTGAATTCGAGTAAATGGGTGTTCTTTAGGAAAATGGAGATGTTAATGGGGTTGGGTTCTTCTTCATTTAGGCAACAAGAATCATGGTTGGCTTGTGGAGTCGATTCCGGGGAGTTTGTGTTTATGAATCCGCAAGTTTATTTGGATAGGTCTAATGGTTTCGATGAGATGAGGGATAGTCCCGCAGAGTCGGAGATAGATGATGATGATGATGGAGAAGAAGCCAATGGTGGGTCAATGAAAGTGGATGTGAACGATGAGCATTCGTTGAGGATGTTGGCTGATTCAGTGCAGAGGTTCGGTAAGATATACGAGAAGATTGAGAGTAGTAAAAGGGAGCATATGAAGGAGTTGGAGAAGATGAGGATGGATTTTCAGAAGGAGTTGGAAGTACAAAAGAAGCAGATTTTGGAGAGAGCACAAGCAGAGATTGCTAAAATGAAGGAAGAGGATGATGACGACGATGATGATGATGACGAGACTGATGATGATGATGATGGTGACGACAATGGCGATTCGATGGAAAATATCAGCGAATAGGTTTCTTGGTGTGTACTTATTGTGTATCTTTGTTCCTATAGTTTGCCTTATCAAATTGCTTCCCGTTATTATAGACCATTTAATGTTGGATATCTTTCATTTGTTTCTCCTGTTTATATTTGTTAATTGTTGCTTTATCTTGATTCTTGATATCATAGTGCTTATTTTATTTGGAGACTCACCTATATAAGAAAGATTCATTGCCTACATATATATATTAGCATATCTTAACTGAATTTCCTTTGTTTCATTAACAGTTGATATGTTTAGAGGATAAGTATGTTGCTAGTAGCTAGGAACTAATAGTGGGTTGAGTTCGGTCTTCAGTTCAACTTAAGCTGATCAGGCTGGCCTTCTCAGTGCCAGATGAGAACCTATAAAGGACCTTGCATAAACGAGTAGATTTCTAAGCAATAGAAAGGATAGCCGTGTTTGGGCCCAATAATGACTTTCTTATTTGGTCAGTGTTGATAGAGGTAGCAATAGTTCTTATGGAGTATAAGGTCTTGATTAGGTTTCTAGATAGTAAAATCATGTTGCAATCGAAGCAAATATGAGGTATAACTTAAATTAATGGTTCTAGAGGTTTAATATGTCTCACCTTGAAATCCTTGTCCTCCTTTCTCCCATTTGTATGAAGTGGACCTGTATTTCTTAGCAATCTGTGGATACTTAATATGCATTCTTTTTTTCTCTTGGGCACTTTGTGAGATTTGACTTGGGGATTTTTTGCAAGCTTGCTATGATGGTCACTTTCTCATATCTTGGTGGTAAAAGTACCATCGAGGCCCTTGTATTAAGAGTCAGATTACATTTTGCCTGCTCTACTCAAAAAATGGTTAAAGTAGTTCTTGTACATTAAGTCAAAGAGTAAATCGGTCATTTATGTTAAAAATTTCATCCATTTATATTGTTAAAAACTGGCATGATTGATGAAATAACCAGACAACATGTGTTCCTCATGCTGGTTTGTAGGGACCAGTTTTAATGGTAGAAATAGATGGAATTTTTAACAGAAAAGATCAGTTTGCTCTTTGATCTATGGTACATGGACTAATTTATCCATATTTTGAGTAGAGGGGGCAAAATGCAATCTGACTCCTAGTATAAGGGTCTCTATGGTACTTTTACCATTCCTTGGCTTATTGTATTTTCAGTCTTTTATGATACAGGATCCATCGTAATCTATTGTATGATTATCTAGTTTCATTATTTTAGACCGTAATCTTGTTTTTTTCCAGAACTTCTTAGTGGCCATTGAACCATATGCATTTGTTATGGGTTTTTTTTCTTTCTAAATTAAGATGTGGACTTCTCATTATCCGTTGAAGCCCTCCTTAATTTTCTGACATTCTAAATGTTCCATTCTCAGCATTCGAAGCTTTATAATGAATGATTGCGTCAATCTGAATGGGCAACGAGAAGTACGTTCAATGGAGGATCTTGTGCTCTCTACGTGGTGAGATTTCGTATGGAAGTTGAAAGTTTGTCTTTTTGGATGTTTTGTATTTAGAATCTATTAAATGTATGATATATTAGGCTAGCTTTCATCATCTTCTTCATATATATGCTGCCATTTGAAAATATTGAGCTCATTTTGACAGCTTTTTAAAATTGGCTCCTTAGAAGGCTTTTTAGACCAAACAAATGAATGTAGATTATCCTTGATTTCCTTTTTTTTGGCCCAAGTTTTATTCTCAAATGAATACTTAAATTCAAGAGTTTAATCTTTGAAATGATGAGATGCATTTTTGAAAGATCATTTGATGCTTCCCAATTATTGATTGCAAATTATAAGCTTGCATTGACTCGAAGCCTATTGCTTTAGGGGGTCAAAGATGAATCATAAATTATTGGGGATTAAAGTATAATTTTATCATTCTATTAATATATAATTTCAAAAAAAATTAAGGGATTAAATGATAAATCTATTATTTTTTGGGTTAACGGCACTGCTTGTCTCCTTGTTTTCATCCGTGCTTGACATCACCGGCATTAACTATCGACAGCTAGAGCAATGAGTAACATGACAATGCTGGAAACAACGAGGCCAAAAAAGAAAACCTTCTAAATAGATAAGTGAATACTGATTCTAATTTGAACATTTGATTTATACGTTGAAGGTTTTATATTAGTTGTTGAATTATATTTTACCCTTTTTATTAAAAGAATAGATAATTCTTATAATTAAATTAATGAGTAAATTAAATTTTTTTTTTTTTTGTTAAAAATTGGTTCATGGACTTTAACATGAGATTTGGATGTAGGTAATCTAGCCCTAATTGGTTATTGTTGACTTCACGCTAATTTAGGCCCTCCGTGTCTAGTTTTGCTTATTAGGCCTTCATACTCTTATATAGGTAATGTTATGATAGAAAACTTGGAATGATCTGAATCCAAAATGACCTAAACTTGAAAAGATTCGGATAAGTAATTTACTTGAATTCAAGTGTCAAATCCAAATGACTCAAACACAATAACTTGGACTTGAAACGATCCGTGTAAGTAACAAAAAATGACTTGATTCTCAAACTCAATTGATAATACTTAAATAACTCGAAATGATTTAAGCTAAACCGAAAACTTAAATGACCTAAACTCAAAATGATTTGACTCAAAATAAATGACACAAATTCAAAATAATCCAAACTCAAAATGATTTAGTGCATAACCTGAATTGACCCCTAAAAATTTAAATTTCAGTCCAAATTGATACAACTTGAAATCAATCCAACCATTCTATCAATAGGTAAAGATGACAAAAGCAATGAGAAAATATATGTTGGCAAAACTGACACTTCAACTTACAAACCAAATCACATTTGTTGGTTGATTGCCCTATATATCATCAACGCTAAAACATTATTTATCCTTATCTCCTTAACACTATATGCTCCTAAAATAGCATTTTTGGGTAATAGTACAGGACTCGTATACTTTCAATAGGTTCAATGCCATGGAGAATCATGAATGGGAGTTACAACAGACTTGATTTGCAGATACTGGTTAAGTGCATCCAAACCATAATCTCTTCCAAACCCGCTCATCTTGTACCCGCCATAGGGGCAATCCACATCGAACACAGTGTAACAGTTGATCCACACGACCCCAGCACGGACCGATCTCGAAACGGTGTTTGCCACATTCAAGTCCTTCGTTATAATCCCAGCTGCTAGGCCATAAGTCGTGTTGTTTGCCCTCTTAATCCCCTCTTCCATAGTTCTTACAAAAGAAAAAACAAAATGATACATGAAATTGTTTCATCAACAGGAACAGAAACATAGTATGGTAAAAGTAAAACGGAGGCTTTTGTACTGAAAGTTAGATTGCATTTTATCCCTTTTGCTCAAAAAACGGATAACTTAGTCCCTATAAATTAGATTAAAGATCAAATTGGCCTTTTCTGTTAAAAAAATTATCTATTTCTATTGTTAAAAACTAGCGTGGTTGACGAAATAACTAGATAGTTACACTTGGCATGCCACGTGTGCCTTATGCTAACGTACATGGACCAGTTTTTAACAATAGAAATTAATGTAATTTATAACAGAATGACCTGTTTGCTCTTTAATCTAAAGTTCAATAACTAATTTGCCCATTTTTAAAGGGATAAAATGCAATTCGCCTATTAATACAATGGCCCATGATACTTTTACCAACATAGTTTTTTTTTTTTTTTTAAATGAAAGCTACTTACTTGAACTTCATCAATGACATTACTGGCCCAAAAATTTCATTTTTTGCTATGATCATATCATCCTGTTAAACAAAGGTCCCCATGGATGAAGAAACGTATAAAAAAACATCATAGGTTTTTAAGGTTGTCCAAACAATATGTTTGTTACCTTAACATCAGCAAATATGGTAGGCTGTATGTAATATCCCTTTTGGCCAATGTGTTTGCCTCCTGTTAGTAAAGTAGCTCCTTCTCTTTTGCCATGCTCGATGTATGATAGGATTTTCTCGAATTGCTTCTTATCAGTCTACACCATTTGTCAAAAAGAAGAAGAAGAGGTTATTCATATTATTAATTTATATAGGTTTGAGTCTAGACATGTTCATGAGTTGAGTCAAATCCAAACTGAGTTCAATAAGTAGGGTGGATTCATAAATTATTTTAGGGTCTTGGAATTGAATTATAAAATTCTTAAGAGATCAAAATGTAATTTCATCATACATTAAGTTATGATTTCATCATTTTTGAAGGAGTTAAATATAAATATTTTTTTTTTGAAAGTCTAAGGTGCAATTTTACCATATATTAACTTTTAATTATATCATTTTTAATAGACTAAAAAGCGATTTTCTATTATTTGGGAGCCAATGCCTTAACTGGCCTTCTTGTATTCGCCTATGCAAACAATTTATTAAAAATTTTATTTTAAATTATATCATATAAGATTTTACTTGTTATTTAATGGTTTTAATAATAGAATAATCTGATTGATATAACATTAATAATTTAAGAAAATAATTAAAACGTTTGAAATTTGAGATAAATTCAAAATAAAAGACATAATTTGAAATGTCTTATGAAATTAACTATTTTTTTCCTTAAATTTCAAGCGAGCATTTAAACCGAAGCAAATAATCTAATCCCTTAAACAGGTTTAGCCTAACAAAGGTTCATTATAATAAAACTTACTTGGGGTCCTTGATTAACTTGAGGGTCAAAAGGATCTCCAACAACCAATGCTTTTGCTTTCTCTACCAACTTGTCCACAATCTTATCATAAATACCTTCTTGTACATAAACACGAGAACTCGCCACACAAATTTCTCCCTACAAATTTAGAAACATTGCCAATGTTTTTGTTAAATTCAAGTATCAAATTGTAAAGTTAAAGTTTGAACATAATCAAAAAAAAAAAAACACCTACTTTGTTGAAGAACGTGCCATTAAAAGCAATATTTGCAGCTTCATCAACATCAGCGTCATCAAATATTAACAATGGTGATTTGCCACCCAACTCTAATGAAACTGGCTTCAAATTGCTTGTTGCTGCTGCTACCATTATCTTACGACCAACATCAGTTGACCCTGTAAAACTCACCTGAAAAGCTCATCAAGTAAGCTCGACAATACGACTTAATTGCAACAGATATCCCTTGATTATGACCCGTATTTTAAAACATTTTAATTGAATCTTTAAAAGTGAAAGTACATATCAAGTCTTATGGGAGACAAAGCCAGAAATTTATCTTCGAGGGCCAAAATTAAATTATAAAATTTTAAATAGATCAAAATACAGTTTTATATTTATATATGCTTATTATTTTAGAATCTTAAAAGGGATTAAACTAAAATTTTTCATCTTTAAGGGATTAATGTGTATTTCTGTCATTAAGCTAACTTATAAATTTAAAAACTTTAAAAGATTAAAAATGATAATTACCATTTGAGGCAGGTGTAGGTCTGCCTATCACCCTTGGCATTGTACCTGAGTCCCACTATTATAGGTACCAGTTCGAGTTAATTCCTATACTATTAAATTGATTGTTTTGGTCTTTGTATTAGTAAAAAGAATTAAATAAGGTCAAAATAGAGTAATATTTAGTGTTTAAAAAATGTTACTTATTATTTATCAGAGTTGGTATTTTTATAAATTTTATCGGTTTGTAAAATGGAAAAAAAATTTATGTGATTTTTTAAACAATAAATATTAACTCTATCAAAATTTAACATTATTTTATTCTTTTTACTAGTTCAAGGATTAAATTAATTCATTTAATAGCAAAGAAATTGATTTGAACCTGTCCTTATAATAGAGGGACTTGACACCCTTTTTTTTTCAACATGTCAAATTCAAGCTATTGATACAATAGGTACACATGTTTAAAATATGCTTCATGTTAAAAGGACGATATAAAGAGGGCAGGCAAGGGCCCTAATCTGCCCCTCAAATTGTAAAATTGTAATTATAGTTACTTATAAATGATCAAATTATAAATTAATATAGGGGAAATTATGCTTTGACCCTTCAAAAAAATGAAAAAAAAATCTATTTAGTCCTTTCAAAAATCATAAAATCATAAATTAATACATGATAAAATTTATATTTAACATATTCAAAATCTATTACTCAATTTTGACTCCTCAAAAAAATTTCTTGATTCGCCTCTATGTTAGATCTAAACTAGCATTTATAATCCAAACTAATGATTAGATTAAAAAAAAGCCTAATCAATAAAGTTAGAAGACTCAATCAAGACAATTTGAAGCTTTGAACCAAGTGAAAATCCTCTATATATAAATGAAATCAAAGCTTACTTTATCAATGTCCATATGAGAGCTAATGGCAGCACCAGCAGTCTCTCCGTGTCCATTCACAACATTAAGCACTCCATCAGGGACACCAGCCTGAGCAATTTCAACGTAAACAAGAAAAAAAAAAAAAAAACCCATTTCAACAACATAATTTCCATTTCAAGGACAATCGAAAAACTTTGTTGTGGGATAGATACTTTGAGAGAAAATTTTGAAGTGTTGTCCGTCGAGTATTTGATCAAACCCTCAAACAATAAAAGTATTGTCCTTGAGGTGACTATACTCGGTTTTAACCTCGAATTTTGTTTCTCTACTTTGAGGAGAGCACAAATAGATTCACGGAGTTTGGCGAGAGTAATTAGGTTCATCAATAAAATATTTTATCATTTGGCCCTAAAATGATAAAATAATAAAACATTTCCTTGGTGGTGAGGCCTTCCCACAAACTCTATGAATCCGGTTGAGTTCTCTTTGAAGTTGAAAGATAAAATCCAAGGTTAAAACCAAGCATGAACACTTTAAGTATAATATCTCCATTATTTAAGGGTCCGATTAGCTGCTCGACAGAGGACCATTTAAAAACTTCTCTCAAAAGAGAGCCGACCCCCTCAACATTGTTTCATTTAAGCTAAGCTTTTAATTACCAGCTTAGCAAGATGAGCATAATAAAGAGCTGAAAGAGGGGTTTGTTCAGCTGGTTTAACCACAATGGTGCAGCCAGCAGCTAATGCTGGTGCAACCTTCATGAAGAACATGATAGTGGGAAAATTCCATGGGATTATAGCTCCTACAACACCAATGGGTTCCCTAAGAGTGTAACCTTGGAGTCCTTTGCTTAATTTCAACACGGTTCCATGGATTTTATCAGCTGCACCAGCATAGTAACGTAGTGCCATTGAAGCAGCTGGTATGTCAATGAGCTTGCAAAGAAAGAATAGCTTGCCACCATTAATGGCATCCAATGAAGCTATTTCTTCTATATTTTCTTCTATTAAGGCTGCTAACTTCATCAAGATCCTTCCTCGTTCCTAACATGAAAGAAATGAGTTAATTTCACTATATTGACCCTTAAAATTGAATCTTCAAATTATTAATAGCCTATCAATCAGGTCCTTTTGTAAGTTTAGTGGTCATTGTAGACATTGAATGTCAATTTTGATATGTAAGACAACTAGAATTTGATGTGCTAAGAAAAATCAACAATTCCTATCGGGGACCGAATAAAAAAATTGCTTTAGGGGAAAAGAAGATGAATCATAAATTTTTGGGGAGGTTAAAGTGTAATTTTACCATTATACTACTAACATATAATTTCATAAATATTTAAGGGGCTAAATGGCAAATCTACCATTTGAGGGAGCAAGCCGCTTCCTGCCCCTTGGCCTTTATCCCTGGTTCTGGTTCTTATAGGACGGCACGAGGAGCTGGTAGGGGATCAGCCCCCTTAAAATGGGAATCCCACTATTAGCCTTTTAAATTTGATAAACTTTTAAGTTAGTACAAGATAAAATTTCACTTTAGTCCTTTAAAAATGATAAAAGTTTAATCTAATCATTTGAAAAGAAATATAAAGTTATAAGCTATTAAAACAGTGAAAAATTGCATTTTTTAGCTCTCCAAAAATATATTTAACTTAATTGCCCTACTAAAAATATTCTGACTTCGCCCTTGAATTTTCAAAGCTATTTTCTTAACACATCATATTCAAGTTATTTATGGAATAACATGTATTTACAATTTAATTTATATGCTTTAAATCTGTTTCATGTCAAATTCGAGCTAGCATGTAATACTCAAACTAATGGTTTTATTGAGAGAAAGACCTTACAGATATGAAACTAATAAAAAACTCAATTATAACGTTTTGAAATTTATAAATCAGTTTAACCTTTGAACCATAATTTGAAGACACCAGATGCAATTAAATTCATAAGTAGTACTCAAATTAATTGGACCTTTTGTTATTGTTCAAAAGAAAAGAAAAGAATCAAATCATACACATACACACATACATACATACTAAATTGAATGAAGGAAATAACGTAAAACAGAAAGACATACAGAGCCAGACAAGCGAGGCCAAGGGCCATTATCAAAAGCAAAACGTGCAGCCTTCACAGCCAAATCAACATCCTCTTTGTCCCCTTTCGAAACTCGGGTTATCGCCTCCCCAGTTCTCGGGTCGATCGCCTCGAACGTTTTCCCTGTAACGAGATCATAAACAATTAGAGAGAACTATTGTATTAGCTTATAACTTTTTCGCCAGTTTCGCTTACCCGAAACGGAGTCGACGAAGTTGCCATTTATAAAGAGCTTGGTGAATTTTATTGGTGGAATATTGGCAAAAGATTCAGAACTGTGAGAGCTTCCATTGCAGTGATCTGCCATTTTCAAGTTTCTTTGTTATGGTTCACCGTTATTCAAAGAGAACGTAGCTCTTCAATTTTTGGTTGACATTTGGTATGTCTAGTATACCGGTATTTAATGCTAAGTGGAGGAGTTTTTAATTCATAAATCTTTTTAAGTCCCTATCCGAATATCTTAATTTCGTAATTCAAAAAAATTAATATATCATTTGGTTTTTAATTCATAAATCTTTTTAAGTCTCTATCCGAATATCTAAATTTCGTAACTCAAAAAATTTTAATATACCATTTGATTTTTAATTCATAAGTCTTTTTAAGTCCCTATCCGAATATCTGAATTTCGTAAGTCAAAAAAATCAATATACCATTTGGTACCTATATTTAGCTTCAATGTTCAATTTGGTACCCAACCTAAACAACATCATGTCGCCCAATAAATATTTGACATATGTGCTCTAATTAAAAAACATAAGTACGTAATTGGGACAAAAGAAAAACTAGGTACCAAATTGAACATTGAAGTAAAACTTAGGTACTTGTACGAGACAAAAAAAAACTCAAGTATCAATTTGAAAAAACTCATGTACCAAACTAAACTTTGAAGCCAAACTTAAGTACTAAATTGGGACAAAAAAAATTTAAATACCAAATTAAACATTAAAACCAAATATAAGTACCAAATAATATATTAATCTGGAGAGCGGATAATGTCAATTTAGTTATTTGCATGTCGGATGGTAATATGTGCCGCGGAGCCTTGGTCTACCCAAAATTTTTTCTAGATATTTTCATTATTCCCTTGAATATATTTAAAAATTTTAATTAAGCTCTCATAATTTTTGAAAATTTCAATTAGACCCTCAAAATTTTATATCAAAATCTATCACTAGTTATTTGTAAAAGTAAAGGGGGTTTGATTGATAAATATCTTAAGTTAAATTTAGGGATAAATCTTAAAATTATACATCAACTTTGGCTTAATATGTAATTTTATACATGAACTTAGATTTTGCACAATTTTATACATGAAATTTTGATTTGATCCAATTCTCACAAACTAATAACATAATTGTTGATATAACATCATTTTATGTTTATATATTGCATATACAAATAATGATATTTATCCAATTTAAAAATAAATTGACATATTTATTTCTTTAAATATATATGATTAAATCAAAATTAAAGTTTTACGTATACATTTAAACCACAAATAAAATTTTATCTATATAACTACATCAAATTAAAATTTATATATAAATTTAATATTTATCTATTTAAATCTATTATACTATAATATAATATAAGTTGAGATTATAGAGATTGGAGGATTATCATCCACGTATACCTCGAATTTACCATGGATATCTATAAATATTCATGAATAAGAATTTTTTATTTGGAAGAAAAGATGAGAACAAATTAATTTGGTTTGGGTCAAACCTATATAACATATAGGGTAATTTAAAATTATTACAAACGTATTACATTTTAATTCTTCAGTGAATGCCTTCAAAAGTTGGTTACTGATTTATTTTTTGATAACACACAACTGTATGAGGTAACAAGCAAAAATATTATATTCCATAAGTAAAGAATTTGAAGATAACACACAACTGTATGAGGTAACAGGCAAAAATATTATCTTCCATAAGTAAAAAATTTCAATCAAATATAGATATTAACAATTCTTTTGTTGATCGAGTTTTAGTTTAATTGGTATGGGTATTATTATCAAAGTAGTTCAAATGCGATGAAATGCATTATCCTCTTATTTATGGGTTGAGGAAGAATTTTAGGTAATTTTAGACATTGTATTTGAAAGAACAAATATGACCAAAACTTATAATAAAATTATTAAAAAAATATCTTTTTGACAATGAGATTATAAATTAAAAATTAATGTGAATATATTTTATAACATTACTATGTCAATGCTTGCAACATGCGACTAATATCCCACTTTCCATGTGCTTCTTCTTGTTGTATTTGATATAAACAAATTAATATTTATTTTATCTTAAGATAAGTTTTATTATTAGTAGTAGTAGCATAAAGAAAAGGGTAAACTGCACATAAAGTCATTAAATTATTTATTAGTAAGTTTATATTTTGGTCATTCAATTTTAAAAAGTTATAAAATAGTCATTGAACTATTTAAAAATTTTCATTTAAGTCACTAGACTGTTAAGTCTTTTTTATTTAAGTTCGACTGGTGAGCTCCAATCGACAATCAGTACAATGGGATAGTACCTATTGACAGGAGCGAAGTCAGAAATATTGATAGGGGGATGTTAAATGTGTTGACTTTAAAAAGATGTATTTATTAAATTTGAGATAACCTTGATAACGAAAATTAACATTTACAAAAAAAAAAAAAAGTTAAATGCTCAATTTGTATTAAATATTATAATTATTTAAGCATTAATTATTTTACCAAATTAATTTTTAGATATATTTTGTATTAGTTTATCAAATTAAACCAAAAATGTTATTAAATTTATCATAAAAAATTATAAATTCTATAAAAGAAATCAAATTAAAAGAAACGTTAGAAAACTTTGGGGGACAAATACAATTTTATCCTATTCTTAAGCATTAATTATAAGGTTAAAAAAAATTAAAAGGGTTAAACTGAAATTTTACAAAATTTAGGGGGGTTGGGGCTCCTGCTTGCCCCGTAAATTCTCCGTTGGCTATTAATAAGTAGAAGAACACACCTTCGATACAAGCCAATCTGACAGTCAGCGTTGGAGATCCGAGAAAAAAGCTATTTAAATTTTGGTTCATAGGTTTGTGCCAATCAAAGTTATATCATGGGAAAGGATGAATTGTAGAAAAGGAAAATACAAGCTTTCAAATGGTGTCGGTCATTTGAATAGAGAAGATCATACAATTATGATTTTAACCATCCAATAACTTAAATAAAAAAAATTCAAATACTTAAATGCAGAGGCGGATACAAGGGGGGCTGACAGTGGCCCTAGCCCCCCTAAAATGAAAATTTTCTATTTAGGTAATTGATATTTTTTTAAAATTTTAAATTAATAAAAGTAAAATTATATTTTGGCTCCCTAAAATTATAAAAATTCGATTTAATCCTTTAAAATTTATAAAGATATAGACTATAAAAAATTAAATTTTTATTCGACCCCCCTAAAAATTTGTTCTGACTTCGCCCCAGCTTAAATGACCATTTTATAATTTTTTAAAATTAAATAATCAAAACATAAATTTATCAATAATTTTAAATATAATTTACAATATATATTTTTTATTCCACCCGCAAGTTAAAAGATATTTTAAAGTCATCATCGGTCGGCATTTTGTTATATAAATAGAATAGTATAGCCGTCGTTGAATGACTATTATTTTGTTATTATTATCATTTCAGTTCCCCAGTTTCCAGCTATTCATGCAAGAAACGGTTGACAAAATTATAACGAACACATGCAGTGACGAAATACTCTTGACATTTTTAATATTTAAAAATAGAATAATAATAATAATAATAATCAATGACGTATTAGTTTTAAAAGTAAGATTGAGAGTCGGGTTTTACGTTTAAATATGCAAATCATATTTCAATTTTCCTTAAATTTATTTTGGTTTAAGTTCTACGTATTATGTTTGAGCTCGAAGATGAAATCAAAATTTTTTATTCTAGCATAATAAAATTATAAATTTCTGAAGGATTAAAATATAATTTTCTTATTTTATTAATTTTTAATTTCATAACTTTTAAAGAATTTATACTAAAATTTTATTATTTTAAGAGAATCAATGCCATTACTTGACCTCTTTGACACTTAGCAAGTACTATCCAAATCTATTTTGATTTAAATCCAAAATAAACATTTGTAATTGAAGTTCATGAACATATGGAGTTGGAATTTTTGGTTTGTCATCTCGTAGATGATTTATATATATATATATATAACATAGGCCATATAGGTGATGTTTAGAATTATCTTTCACCAAAACATTAAATCAGTATCTGGGGCTTGAATTTAGTAATAATTCTTATATTGAATCTAATTTTTTTTCTCTAAGTTAGTTCTTGGACTTGGTAATTATTTCCATATTAGGACTTGAACTAGGCAATTGTACCCATATTGAGGCTTGAATGTTTTTTGTCCAATTCAATCCCTAAACTTGACAATTGTTTTCATATTGGGACCTGAACTTAGCAATTGTTCCCACATAAGGCCATGAACCTTAGGGCTTTTAAGGAAATATCAATGCCTAACTTGGACCAAAAAAAGTTAAAGGCTCAATGTGGAAACAAGTGCCAAGTTCAAGACTAACATGGACCCAAAAAAATTTACACCCTAATATGAGAATAGTTACCAAGTTTAAGCCCAAAAAGTGATTTAACCAAACATTAAACATAGGAGATTTTCAAAATATAACACATGCGGTTGTTCTTGCATAGAGAGATTTTATTTATTTAGAGTTTTATGCTCTTAAAATAGAATTCTCGAGTAATAATTACGAACTTATACACTTAGTGCCATGGTGAGTCAAGAATAGGAGTTACAACAGACTTGGTTTGCAGATACCCGTTAAGTGAATCCATGCCATTTTCTCTTCCAAACCCACTCATCTTGTACCCACCATATGGACAATCTACATCTAGCAAAAGGTAACAATTGATCCACACGACCCCAGCACGGACCGATCTCGACACGGTGTTTGCCACATTCAAGTCCTTCGTTATAACCCCGGCTGCTAGGCCGTAAGTCGTGTCATTTGCCCTCTTAATTGCCTCTTCCATGGTCCTTACAAAAAGAAAAACAAAATACAAAATGATTATCTTAAAACTAGTTCATCAACGGAATGATACAATTGGAAAATATAGATTAAATCTATAGTTGTATGCATAGTAAATGATTAGTAATTGAATTTAACCAACATATTTAATTGCTAGTGTTTGGAACTAGTAATCCTCGATAAATACCAGCTTATTATTTCCACATATTACTCACTTAAAATCTAGTCAATGGATTAACGGCTATCATTTGCATCAAGATTAAAATTTCATAATTTGAAAAGTATAGAATGATCAATTGGAGAATATGAATTAAACATATGATTATATGCATAATACAAGACTAGTAATTCAATTTAACCAAATGTATTTAACTGCTACCATTTGGGTAAGAACTAAAATTCCAAAAATTGAAATGTACAGTAACTAAAATTGACCAAATTGAAAAAAAAATGGACTAAAATTGATCAAATTAAAGCAAAAGGACTAAATCCATAATTTTTTTACAAAGTAAAGGGACTAATAGTACAATTTAACCAAATTTTTATAGGAACTACTTACTTGAACTTCATCAATGACATAACTGGCCCAAAAATTTCTTCTTTTGCTATGATCATATCTTCCTGTTAGACAAAAAGGTCCCCATAGATTAAGAAACATATAAAAAACATCATAGTTTTTTAAGGTTGTTCAAACAATATATTTGTTACCTTAACATCAGCAAATATGGTAGGCTGTATGTAATATCCCTTTTGGCCAATGCGGTTGCCCCCTGTTAGTAAAGTGGCTCCTTCTCTTTTGCCATGCTCGATGTATGATAGTATTTTCTCGAATTGATTTTTATCGGTCTACACCATTCGTCAAAATAAAAATAAAAATAAAAATAAAAAATTGCATTTATTCATATAGGCCCTCAATTATACATGGAGTGGATTCAAGTTTAAACCGGATCCAAATAAATTAATATAAACCAGTTTGAAATATAGATGTCGGTTTATAACCAAATCCGACTTACATTTTCATTTTAATACCCATATTTGATTTGGCATGCCTAAATTAAATTGTATTTCTAATCCTTAATTGAAACAGTAGTTAAAGCTCTTATTTGTGATATACATTCAAATCCTATCATCCCGTCGTTTTTCCTAATATCGTAACTGATAAAAGGTTTAACTATGCTATCACTCTCTACACTTTTTTAGATTTTTTAGAATTAGTTCCTTTACATTTAATTTCGGGAATTTAATTCTTTTAATGAAAATCAATTAATAGCATTATCAATTAGAGTTTAATTTTTATATTACACAAGTAAAAAATTACATTCTTAAAATTAATAAACAAACTAAATTTCAAAAATTCAAAGAGTACAAAGACCGAAAATATCTAAATAAAAATAGTTTATCTCATATTTATGAAGCATAATTCCTAAACTCAATTTTCCCCCTCTTTTTTTACTGTATTTGGATAATGACTATTGATTAGCTTTAAGCTACATAAATATATTTAACTACTATACATAAAATATAAATACTAAATATATTACTATTAGGGTCGGGCTGACTTAGATTTGATAATCTCTATCTAAAGTTCGATTTGTTTAGGAAATAAAATTTACTTTTTATTTAAATCTATTTTTCAAATTTAATATTTTAATTAAAACCTTTCAAATTTTAAACAAACCGTTAAACCCAATCAAATAACCCGAATTCTAACTAGCTTTCAATATAATATGACTTATGTTTGAAACATATAAATTACACTTACTTGAGGTCCTTGATTAACTTGAGGATCAAAAGGGTCTCCAACAACCCATGCATTTGCTTTCTCTATTAACTTGTTCACAATCTCATCATAAATACCTTCTTGAACATAAATACGAGAACTGGCCACACAAATTTCACCCTACAAAATTTAAATGTTAGGGTTCCAATTGTGGATTTAAAGCTGCTATAAAAGTGAAAATGAACTATAAAAGTACCATAGAGACCTTTGTATTAAGAGTCGAATTGTATTTTGCACCTCACTATTTAGAAAATAGATAAATTAGTTTGTATATGTTAGATTAAAGAGTAAATTGGCCATTCTGTTAAAAGTTTAGTCCATTGCTATTGTTAAAAATTGGTCCTTGTATATCAGTATGATATACATGTGGCACACCATGTGTCACTATTTGGTTTTTAATAACATAATTGGTTGAAATATTTAAGAGAAATAATTAATTTGCTCCTTAATCTAATATATAAGAACTAATTTGCCCATTTTTTTTAATAGAGAAAGTAAACTTCAACCCGACTTTTAATACAAATGACTCTATAGTAATTTTATCGAAAATAACCTACTTTGCTGGTGAAGATGCCATTGAAAGCAAATTTTGCAGCCTCATCAACGTCAGCATCATCAAATATTAACAATGGGGATTTGCCACCCAACTCTAATGAAACTGGCTTCAAATTGCTTGCTGCTGCTGCCATCATTATCTTACGCCCAACCTCAGTTGACCCTGTAAAGCTCACCTGAAAGACCCGTCAAGGAAACCTCATTTCTTCATCAATGTGATTTTTTTTTATCTTATATATAAACATGATTAGAAACTTATATTTTAAATTCATCTCAAACTTTAAAACGTTATAATAGAATCATTAAAGTATCAATATCAAATCAAACAAATTCTACTAACTTAGCTGTCAGTTAGAGTGTTAAATGGCTACTTAAATTTAATGCAAAGTACATTTAAATATGTGTATACTTATCAAGGGTGAAGCTAAGAATTCTATTCAGAGTTCAAGATTGAATTATAAAATTTTGGGATTAAAGTTAAATATTTTGTTTTAAATTTATTTAAATTAAATTATTAATTTTTGAGGCTAAAAATACATTTTTTTATTTAATCAAAGACTAAAAAGTGTTGAATTGAATGTTTTAATTTTTTGGAGGGGCTAAAAAGCAATACTCCCATTTAGCCAGGTGGCCAAGGCCCACCTGTTCGCTAGCTACAATCCTAGTACTTACCTCATTGAAAACTTCAATTTTACATAAAAAAAAAAAATAGTCTTCATAAAATTTATTTGTTTTTTAACATTACAAGTATTAAAGTTATTCATGTAATAAGTACATTTTTTTAAGAATAGATTGATCCACACGAGTTAAGTATGCTTCAGGTTAGATTCGAATTCCCATTTAATGTTCAAAATAACACTAAACTAATTAAAGAACCTAATTGATAAAATATTGATACTTTAAAAGCTCAATTAAAACGTTTTAAACTTTAAAACCAGTTAAAAACCTGCACCATAGTTTAGGAACGTAAGGTACAAATTAACCTTAAATATAAATACATATGAAAACATATATCTTACTTTATCAATGTCCATATGAGAGCTAATGGCAGCACCAGCAGTCTCTCCAAATCCATTCACAACATTGAGCACTCCATCAGGGATGCCAGCCTGAGAAATTTCAACCCAAACAAGAACCAAATAAACATCCATTTTAAGATCGGTTTGTTCTATACGTCAGATTGCAATTTATGTTTTCTATTCGAAAAATAAATAAATTAATCCTTATATATTAAATTAAAGAACAAAAAATAAATAAGTCAAATTACATTTTGATCTAACTTTTAGCTTTTAACATCATATTAAAAACTTGTTTTAATTTAGTCCAAACTTTTAATTACCAGCTTAGCAAGATGAGCATAATAAAGAGCTGAAAGAGGGGTTTGTTCAGCTGGTTTGACCACCATGGTGCAGCCAGCAGCTAATGCAGGTGCAGCCTTGATGAAGAACATGGAGGTGGGGAAATTCCATGGAAGTATAGCTCCAACGACGCCAATGGGTTCCCTGAGAGTGTAACCTTGTAGTCCTTTGCTTAATTTCAACACGGTTCCATAGATTTTATCGGCTGCACCTGCATAGTAACGCAGTGTCATTGCAGCACCTGGGACCTCCATGAACTTGCAAAGAGAGAACAGCTTGCCACCATTAATGGCTTCCAATGTAGCTAGTTCTTCTATCTTTTGCTCGATCAAGTCTGCAAACTTCATTAGGATCCTTCCTCGTTCCTAAAAAGTCAATTTAGTTCAACAGAATATACTAATTAAGTGATGAATTTGATAGGGTGTTCTGAATTTTTCGAATAGTTACTGATAAGGAGTAAAAGCAAAAAAAAAAAAAAAAAAGTATTATGAAGGCCGTGTATTAAGAGTCTGGATTGCATATTGCTTCTTTCTACTAAATAAATAACAAATTAAGCTTTATACGGTAGATAAAAAAAAAAAAATAGAGTAAATTGACCCCTTTGTTAAAAGTTCAATCCATTTCCACTGTTAAGTGATAATGTAACAAGTGGAGCAAATAGGCAACGACATGTAGCATGCTACATCATCACTTAATGGTAAAAATAGATGAAATTTTTAACAAAATAATCAATTTACTCTTTAATCTAACATACAAAGGTTAATTTATCTATTTTTTTAGTAGAAGGAACAAAATGCAATTTAAAATTCTAATTCACAGTCCTCCATAATACTTTTATCTAAAAATTCAATTTTAAAGTACCGGATTAAATTATAAAATTTCGGATGCCAAAATTTTTTTATTACCATTATTTATAATTTTATAATTTTCCAAGAGACTTTAGGCTTACCCCTTGTGTTTGCCCTTATTTGTTATAATTTGATTCTGTTTAGTTGTTGGCTTTTCATACTAGTTTTGAATTCCAATCTTTTAGACTTTTGTTTTGAGAAAATGACTTCGTTGTATCCTTTTTTAATATTTATTTATTTTTGAAAAATAATTCTTATATAGTGCTTTTAAATTAATTATATTATTATAAGCATAAAATAATTATTTTTATATTATAAAATAAATAAATAATAAAATTTAATAAAGGTAATTACGATTTTTATTAAATTTTTAACTTTTCAACAAAAAATAATCCAAACATCACCGATTCAAATCAATTTTGGATTTCCCTTTCTTTTTTCTTTTTCTTTTTTTTTTAAGATAATAAAAAAAGGAACATTTTGTGATCCATTACCAATTTAAAAAGAAAAACATTAATTATTAGTGCGTTAGGTAATAATAAAATCAATCCATGAAATTATTGGGTAACCAACAAACAAAAAGGAAATATCAATAGCAGGCCGGCCTGTTTTGTGTATATTATCTAAAAGTTAGTGGGTTAGTTGGTAAAGTCACCATCAACGTTCTTATATTAAAAGAATCAATTACGCCAGTTTTCAATAGTATAAATGAATAATTTTTTAACAAAAAGAACTAATTTATTTTTTAATTTAATGTGCATGGATTAATTTGTTCATTTTTAGAGTAAAGAGAACAAAATAGAATCTAACCCCTAGTATAGGGGCCTTCATGATATTTTTACCTAAATTAGTTTGATTTTAAAGCAGGTGAATTTAAGTCAAGGTAATTTCGATTTATAATTTTTTATGTGATTTCGGCTTCAAATTGTTTTTGTCATATAAGTTTGTTAGATAAGAGTGAAGACAGATATTTTTTCTAAATATCATGGTTAAATTGTATATTTTTATGATAGTAATAATATAATTTTATAATTTTAATAATTTATATTTTTCTTAAAAAAATTTAAAGAATTAAATTAAAATTTTATGATTTGAGGAGATTAAAGTAGTAAGGGGTTGGGGACTCTGCCATGTGATGTGAAAAATGGTATCATGGTTATCGACACCATGCCGATAATGATTATTTAAATGAAATCATTTAAATTTCGACCATTTTAATTTGTTTCGAATAATATCAACGTAGTTAATGGCTTGTATACTTTTATATTATAAATCACTTTTTTCTTCTTCAACTATTTTTTTATATTTTTAATGAAAATAAAACAGGGAGGCTAAATGGAAAATTTTCCTTTTTAAGTCCCTTCAACAAAACAAAATATTCAATTTCAGTTTTTTTACCTCTAGTTAAATGAAAATAAATTGCATTTTCAGCCCTTTCGAGAAATCAATAATTTAACTTTTAAACCATTTTAACACTAAATTTTTATTTCTGACCCCAAAATTTTATAATTTTATCTCATTTCCCCTAAACAAGAAGGATTTGAAAGTAGAAAGGAAGTAAACATGGAATACATACAGAACCTGATAAGCGAGGCCAAGGGCCATTATCAAAAGCAAAACGTGCAGCCTTCACAGCCAAATCAACATCTTCTTTATCCCCTTCCGAAACCCGAGTTATTGCCTCCCCGGTTCTCGGGTCGATTGCCTCGAACGTTTTCCCTGTAACACAAGATCATTAACTTTTAAAAGGGACCTAAAATGAAATTTCCTCATCGTATTAACTTACAACTTTTTCGCCGGTTTTTGCTTACCGGAAACGGAGTCAACGAAGTTGCCGTCTATAAAGAGCTTGGTGAATTTTATTGGTGGAATATTGACAAAAGATTCAGAGCTTTGAGAGCTTCCATTGCAATGATCTGCCATTTTCCAAGTTTCTCTCTGTGTTTATTTTTCTCATCAGTATTTGTCTTTGGTTCACCATGTATATAAAGAGAAAGATGCCACATGGAGAAACTTTTTAATTCATAAATTTAAAAATAAATCCGATATCTAATAAAATGAAGTAAATTCAGATAGTAGATATCTTGGTTATAATTTTTTTAAGTCCAAAAATAAAATAGACTCAAACGGCGTGTATTCAAAAGTTAATATCTGTATTTGTTCTGAATTTGAGTATTAATAAAAAAACGAATCAAATATATATCACAGATAAAATTTATTTGAGTCGGATCAAATCAAATAAACCCAATTGTATTCTTTTATTATTAATATGATGGGTAAAAAATTAAAGGGTAACACATATTCTATACCATATGTCATAATAATAGCACTGACTTTAGATTAGTCCAGAGTCGACCAAATAAGAGCAGTAATAACCTCCTTACAATATGATTCAATAACAACATTGTCAAACGGCTTAGAATGAAGCCAGGTAAGCACCTCAATCGAAAACTAATAATATATAATAAAATGGATTATTATATAAAAATTTT
This sequence comes from Gossypium longicalyx, assembly GCA_025698465.1. Classification (NCBI taxonomy): domain Eukaryota; kingdom Viridiplantae; phylum Streptophyta; class Magnoliopsida; order Malvales; family Malvaceae; genus Gossypium; species Gossypium longicalyx. The sequence continues at coordinate 81,862,261 of CM047001.1, read as the reverse complement.
ATAAAATAATTCAATAATTAATTGAGTCATCGATCATAAACAACACTCATTGAACCATTAATTAAATATAAGCAATTAATGAAGTTCTTGAAAATTCAATTTCAATGTAAGCCCTTAACAATCATTAACTTTACCACATGGCATGCTAGGGTTGCGCTACGTGGCGAAATTTTTTTAATTTGTTTAAAAAATCATTATAAATTCTAAAAAAAAAAAAAAGAACTTCCAAATTTTAAAAATGGAAATTTTAAAAAGGATAAAAATAATAAATAAAATTATTAAAAATAAAAAAATTGTAAAAATAAAAACTTAAAATTTTTAAAGGTTATTACAAAAATAGAATTTAAAAAATATAAAATAAAAAATGAAAAAAATTATAAAATTTATTAAAAATAATACAAAATTGAAAAAAAATATATTGAAAATCACAAAAATATGAAAAAATATAAGAATTCAAAAAAAATTAAAATTATGAAAAAGAGTTTGCATAGGTAGTTAACATGTTACATAAAGATTTGATCATCAAGAAAAAGAACTAGAATTGGGTTAAGGTCGAAGAGGAGATGTTCAGGTTCTTCAGTGACGATATCATGTTCCCACGTGACATTTATGCTTATATTAGTGGTAACAACAAGTTAATCAATCTCAAAGATGGATCCATAAGAAATATAATTTATTATATTTTCATAATTTTTTCTTACAAAAAATATAAGTTTTTGTATTTTTATAATTTTGAAAAATTATAAAAAAAATTAGGTGAAATTTTTTTATATAATTTTTGAAAATTCTATATTTTTTTCCATTTTTTATTAATTTTCTGTTATTTTTTAATAACTTTTGAAAATATTTTACAATTTTATAATTTTTGAAAATTTAATTTTTAAATTTAAAAAATCTAATTTTTTAATTTTTTCAATTTTTAAAATTTTATATATTTGAAATTCAATTTTATAAAATTTTTCAAAATTTAAATTTATTTTATAATTTTTATTAATTTTTTAAAACAACTTAAAGAGAAATTAACAAATTTCGCCATGCAGCATAACCCTAGCATGCCACATCGTAAAATTAATAAACATCAATGACTTACACGAAAATTAATTTTTTGAGAGTTTAACTGATTGCTTATATTTGATTAAGAACTTAATTAAGTGTTGTTTTCGATTGAGACTCTTAACTGATTATTAAATTATTTTGCAGATTTTTTTATATAAAAAGCATAAAAAAATCCCATTAAATTAGGTCTTACCCTTTGAATTATACCAGCTCCTATTCACCTCTAAATAATATGTACATATTTAAACTAGACTTAATCATGGGTCGGGCCACTCGTGCCGGCCCGAAGGCCCGCCCAAAATGTGGGAGGATATGGCAAAAATATAGGCCCAAAAAATGGGCTTGGACAAAAAAAAATAAAGCCCGTTTAAAAAACAGGTCAAGCCTCGGGTAAGGCATTTTTGGCCTTGGCTCGGCCCAGCCCGACCCAAATTCACTAAAGGACAAAAAAAATATGCTCTTTTGTTTTTTAAAATGTTATTTTCTTGTTGTTTTCTCCTTATTTTGCTACAACTTTACTATTATGTTGCTACTATTTTGTTGTTATTGTTTGGATATTACATAAAATTTATTTTATTGTTAATTTTGTTATTATTTTAAAGACATTTGTTAATTTTGTTATTATTTTAGAGACATTTGCTTGTTAAGTTACATTTATCTTAGTGTTATTTAAGTCTACATATTTTTTTAAAATTTATTTTTAATTTGTTGGGAAATATTTATTTGGATGTTTTTAGTATTTATGATGTATTATATATATTTAAAAATTAAATAAAAATAATATAAAAAATAATACTGGCGGGCCGTGCCTGGGTTTTAGAATTTTTATCCGGGTCAGGCTTGGGCAAAATTTTAGGCTCATTTTTCGGCCTAGGCCGAGTAAATGGGCCTGAATTTTTAGTTGAGTCCGACTTGGCCCAGCCCATGAGCACCTTTAATAGTAAGTTTACTTAACTTTAAAAAATTACAAAATGATTATTGAATTATTCAAAAGTTTTTTATTTAAATCACTAAACTATCAAAAGTTGTTATTTAAGTCACTGGGCTATTAATATTTTTTTTAAGTTTGGCTAGCAATCTCCAAACGACGATTCAACGATCAGTATGGTGAATCCGTATCCATTGATGAGTAGAAGAATATACCTTAAATCCAAGTCAACTTGACAGTTTGTGTCAGAGATAGGATAAGAAAAACTATTTGAATTTTGGTTCTCAGATTCGTAATGTTTAAAGTTGCTTCATAAAAAAAAAATAAACTGTAGAAGAGAAAGGGAAGGAGAGCTTTCGATTAGTGTAACCGGTGCAAATAGAGAAGACCATACAATAACAATTTTAACAGTCTAATAACTTAAATGAAAACTTTTAAATAATTCTATGATTATTTTATAATTTTTTTTAAAATTAAGTGACCAAAATGTAAACGCAAAGAACTTGAGTGTAATTTACCCTTTTTCTTTTTGTGGGGTAACACTGGAACAGTGAAATTCAGACAAAAACACAATCTTTTAAAATCGAAATTAAAATGAAATTATATTTTATTACACGAGCTGTGATTCTTGGTTTTTTCCTTTGTTTTGGTCTATGCTTGTCTTATATTCTAGGAAATGTCCGTCTGCTTCTTTGTTTTTATTCATATTAGACCCTGTTGTTTCCTTTTTATGATATAATTATTTTTTAGTAAATTTAATAATTAGGTCTATTTTGGTACATATATATATATTTTATTCACTTTACTATTTGAATTTGGCAATTAGTTCTATTTTGATCTCTGAACTTGGATTCCGTCAAAATTTGATTACGTGATCAGAATTCTTAAAATAGGATTAGATTGGTTGGTTGGAGCAGTTGGATTGGCAATTGATCGATATACTGGTTTGAACAAAGGGGATGAATCGATTGAATCAAAAACTACTCAAAATCGGTAAAAACCAAAAAGTGGGACAAAAACTAGTAGTTGAACAGGGTTATTAATTTTTTAAAAGAAATTTATGATTTTTTAATTATTTATTTAATTATTGTTGTTCTAGCAGTTGAACTGATTAAATTAATTGATTCGAGAACTAGTGGTCTGATCAGTTCAACGATCGGTTCGGTTATTAGAACATTGTATGTGACAGTCTAAGATTGTACCACGTTATCACCTGCAAATTTATATAATTTTTTAAAACTCTTAAGTGATGATGTGGCATAATCTTAGAGTGCCATGTCATTAAACTTTTATATTTTTCAAAGTTTCGAGACCAAAATGAATTTAGTTGCCAAGTTCAAGTACCAAAGTGGGTTAAAAAATTACAAGAACAAAATGAATTATGTTATCCCTTTTAACATTGGTTGGGTTAGGTGATAAGAATTACAAATTTTTAAGGAAGTATAATTTTATCATTGTATAAACTTATTCTTTTCTTTTTTTTAAAGGATTTAAATTAAAATCTTATCATCTTTATCATTTTGGGAGGAGAGGAGAATGCCCTTCATACTTCCATTCGGATGCATTTGGTGAATCGATCAGTTCAATACCAGTGTAAGGTGATTGAAGTAGCCTTTTTCTATAATTGTGAGGTCATTGTAGTAACCCCATTTCTTATATTTGCAATTTAAGGCTTTTATCCAAATCTTATCAATTTAATCGAAGTACAAATATAAGTTTTGATGAATTTTTTTCCAACAAGATCTTCTACCACAATCCCAAATAAATCCTAGATCCGAAAATCTTTAATTGCATATAACTACTATTCATGCTAGAAAGTAAAAATATATTACGTAAATTCCAATTAGGACAAAAATCTAACATGTATTAAAAGCTTACTAAATATTACAATTTCGTTATTGCAATATTTCCTCTATTCATCCTCTCTAACAATGAAATAATTCCTAATTAGATTGTTGATAACACATGAGGACACAAGGCAGCTTACTTTTTTTCAGGATTATAAACCATCTCCAATAGGAAAAGATTACTTACTACTTGTGAAAACAAGATAGGAGTACATGAAAAAGATCGGCTTCCAAATTTCGCCCCGACAAATTTCCAACTCACTAGGTTACTGAGTCTAGACTATTGGGTACTCGAAGAGGGTTGGAACACCGACGGTGCTGCAGAGCCATAGTCATATGCTACATAACTAGTTTGACCCCCATAAGCACCACTGGTTGGAAAACCGGAAACCCCCAAATTTTCCACCGGGTGTACGTAGTGCTGTTGAGTAACTGCAGCAGGACTTTGTGAGTGAGCCACACCATATGCTGATGCATAAGGAACAGTAGGAGCCTCGAAAACATTCTGGCCAACATAGTTATACTGTGCGGAAAATCGCGCAGCCGGGCTTTGCTGCGCTGAGGGAGCTGGGTTTCGGCGATTGAAAGGGGGATAAGCATTTGAAAACTTAGCCGCTTTTGCGGGACGGAAAGCAGGTGGTCCACTGCCTCGGGCACTACCAGCACTATGACTTCGTTTATTCTGAGGCTTTCCAGCGGCTGCTGAACTCTTTTTCCTATCTGACTTGACTTTTTCCAGCTGCGTGGCTCGCTTTCTTAACAAATCAGTAGAAAACTCTGATTCAAGCTTATGGTCTTCAACGCATTTGATAATAGCTTTAATTGAATTCAGCTCCACATTTTTTGACTCCTCCTGCATGATTAATTTAACTTTAACCCGCAGTTCTTAAATTGTTATGTTATTAGAAGATAAAAAGTGAATAAGTATATACCGTTGCAGCTGCGGAAAAATTTCCATTCTTCAATATTGTGGTGGCATTCTTTTTGGAATTCTGCTGATAGGACTTGAGTAGAGAAACAGGAGGAAATCTTTCTGTAAGGCCAGCTGCTCTGGCAAAGTACACTGCCTCGATCTCTTTGCCGTTCTTTACTAGTTCATCAATAATATCTAAAAGTTCAGAAACAATTCAATCAATGAGGTGCTATTTACTTCAGTTCCCAGAAAATGATGATAAGCATAATCCACATTCATCTTTAAGTGATATCAATCACATAATCCACAAAATTCGGGTTTTTCTTGAAAGTGTTTGTGATTTGCTTAAGAAAAAAGAAAAAAAACCACTTCAAAACTACCAAATCAGAAGATTGTGCCTCATCTTACAAAATTCTAGGCAAAGATTTGATGTCTTACATTCCAAATATATTGGCCTAAAATAAATTACAGGAGTGCTGATGCCAGTCCTAGTGTGCATGAGTTGTCACTATATCAGCACATAAATTGAGGCACTGCATGGCTGACATACATTTTTGGTTTTTGACACACGCATTCTTATTATAGAGAAATGCAGGGCAATCACTTATTCCAAAATCCATCAGCGCAAACACAAGCATCCATATATATATATGCTACCTAGTAATACAAGTGGAATGTGCTGACATTCAATTTCTGGCACTCTTCTACAGGTACAACTATTACCTAAAAGAGTAACATAAAGGAAGCGGTGGGTTGTAATGCAGCTGCTAGACATGACAAGTTTAAATGAATTATGTAAATACAAGTAGATTCCATAAAAGCATAACACATCCAGAGGGTGTAAACAGCTTGGTGAGTCATAAGCTAATTAAATTCCCAAGTATAGGTCAGTGATACCTATGTTAAATAAATACCTCCACAATTACATCTTCAGACATCTTGCATCACTCATGTCTTCAAAACAGGATGTATTGTATAAATATTGATCAATGATTAGCTATAGGCATTACACAAAGTTTAAGGCAGACAACCAGATAACTCATGGTGAGAATATGCTTTCAGTGTCTGGTCAGAGCAACCATTAGCAATGCAGTTCACTATAGATCCACCATCTAAATGGAAAATTTGAATAGTGTCATCACAGACGAATACTAGGAGTTCAGGAAATTGCTTTTAGTGAATCCCACATTATCCCAAATTAGATTGCTTGATAATAAATCCCTCATTATACAAGGGATCTAGTTTATTAATCTCCAAAACTGACACAAAGCAATCCTACACTACCAGATTGCTTGGATGCATTGCAAAAAGGGCAGGTTAAAATACAAAGCTTCTAACAATGTTAAATACAAATTCAGCACCATACCGAATATAATTTCATTGTCAAAACATATCTATTATTTCACGTTTATTATCCTAAGCAAACCAAAAGCGACAAGCAAAACACATTTATCGAACATCAGGAAAAAAACCCTAAACTCAATGTGTGAATATGCTTCCAGTGTCTAGGTAGAGTGACCATTAGCAATCAACTCACTATGTAAACAGCACATTCGGAAAGTACAGTCATTACGCTTCTAGGATTTTTTTCAGTGAATCCCATATATCTCTATTAATACTTGATATAAATCAATAAAGGAACCAGTCTATTTGATCTCCACTAATGATACTAACTAGACCATCAAATTACCTGGATGCATCGCCCATTCAGCACCTAACCAAATATGAGTTCATCCTCAGAACATATCTAGTTTCACATTTATTATCCAAAGCAAACCAAAACCAACAAGCAAAATACATATTTTATCACTTAAAAACTACACATTGAAATGAATAGCACAAACCTCCCATTTTATCATCGAACCCCAAAGCAGCAGCAAGCTTAGCCATATCCCTCCTCGAAGAAAAATCCAAAACCAATTTCCTCAAAAACCCTTCATCAAACCTCTCTTTCAATTCAAAACCAACCACCATATGCAAAAACATAACCGCTTCCCCCGGCGTAAGCCCTTCTTTTTCACCATCCAATTGCCCTTTCCATCTATCAACAACCTCCGCCGCTCTTTCTCCCATATTCCTCGAAAACTCCGGTCCTTTCCCTTTCTTCTCCTTCCAACTCGACTCAGGAAACAATGCATGAACCAACATCCCACATGCCCATCTCTTATCAGTCAACCCTAAAGTTTTCCCACTTTTTTGAGAAACAAAATCCTCAAAAGCTTCTAAAACAAGCCGGTGAGGGTCGACAGCTTCAGATAAAGCGACGGAGATCTCCGCGCGTAACGGGACTGACTCTTTCCGTTTCGAAACTATGAATTTAACCAACCCAGCCGAGTCCATACGACGGGCCAGTGATTTCAACGTGTCGGAGAGCTGGGCTGAGCCTTTAGGGTCCTTGAATTCGGCGAAAGCTGCTTCTTTTAGGGTTTCGATGTGGGCGGCGGCGGCGGATTCACGGTCGGGGAGGGAAGATTCACGTTGACAAAGGGATTCGAGAGTTTGGGAGAATTTGGAAGAAAGGGATAAGAATTTGGCATCGAGGGATTGGGATTTTTGGGAAAGGGAATTTTGGAGGGAAGTGAAATGATTGGTTAGGGTTGTGAATAATTCGGTGCATTTGGATACGATTTTCTTTTGGGCTTCAAGGTCTTCGATGAATTTCTGTACCCGGTCGGCGGTAATCGGCGGCGCGGTCGACATAGGCGATAACTTTACGGCGGCCTTTTGATGGAAGTGGGGAGGAGAAACGGACTTGAAAAGTCTAAACCCTGGGCCTAGTGAAAAAAAAATTGTTTTGGCGTAAATGAGAAAATATCGCCTTCGCTGCTGAACGACGCCGTTTTTGATGAAATTTGGGAATTGGGTTATGCTTTAAACAATGGGCCGTGTTAGGTTCATTATAATATTGTGGTTTTTTAAAATAGCCCAGTATTAGACTTACAAAGAAATAAAAAATCCAAAACTTTTAATTTTATTTATAAAATCTGCTCGTAAGCTATTTTTAATAAAAATAATTTAATTTGATGATTATTGAATCGAGTTTGAATTAAATTATTCGACCTATCAAGTGAATTCAGTATTTTAATACTCAATTCAAGCGGTTTCTAAAACCTATTCAATTTTTTATTATTTATTTATTTTTAATACTTTTAATATTAAAATATATATACATTTAAAATCCAAATCTTATTATTATTTTTTATTTAGCATAAAATTTATATCTGATGTGAGTTCGAACTCAAATCCAAAGTCAAATATATAAATCATGTAAATAAGATTAATCGAATCAAGCTGGAATAATTTAATTCAAGCTGAATCCAAATTTTTTATAATAATACTTAATTGAAATCGAATTTCAAGTCGAACTCGAATTTAAATACAACCGGAGTGTTTTGTTTCACTTCCTATGTCACACTCAATAAGAATGCTTTTTCATTGTTTTTCTTGATTGTAAAGTTAAAAAATATTCTTTCTTGCAAAGTTGAAAAGGTGAGCAATCATTTTCAATAAAATTGATGGTAGATATTTGATGCCTTAAATCAAACCACATTAGCATTTTAGAATATGCTTTCCAACCATATTTTATTCACTCAAAATGGGTGTACACCAATTGTAATTTCCTACTTTTAGTTGCCCCTCCACTCAACATACATACATACATACAAATGGGTTTTGGGGTCTCTATTATGTGTGCTTCTTCCTTTGCCTCTGCACCTCTCTTTCATCGGACCATGTACGTATGAATGTATGACACAAACACTAAAGGATAAGCCTATGCTACTACAGCTGTTAAAAATATTTGCTTCTTCAAAAGATTTAGTAAAAGAAGATTGCTGATGTTGACTCTATTTCTAGCATTTTCTTTTGTTTGCTTGTCATCCCATATTGTAAGTCCCATTACATTTTCTTAAATTTAAAATGAGTTGGTTTGCTTAATATTATTATTTTTTTAATATCTAAAGTAGTTATACAAAATAAAGGTAAAAGTATCATATAACTTCTTATATTAAAGGTCATATTGTATTTTATTTTTTATTAAAAAATAAAATAAATTAATGTGATTGATGAAATAACCAAATAATGAGACGTGACGTGTCATGTGTACCTCGTATTAACGTACACAATAGATAAATGTAATTTTTAATAGATATAACAATTCACTCGTATTACTTTTGCCCTCAATGAATTCACTTATTTTGGCTTTTAGTTCAAACCCAACATCACAAAATCGCCTCTGGTTTTTTACAATTCCAACGAGCTGTGCTAATTCTTTTTTCACAATTTCAAAGGCCTTGAATGAATCTAAAAACATGTTAAAATAAACAATCAAGAGAAATAAAACTCGATGGAAGAACATTAAATACATTCCCATTTTATCAAACACTGGAATCACAGCTTAAAATATATCGGAAAATTTCCAGAAACAGGCTATTTACCGGGGGGGGGGGAGATTCAATGAACAGAAGTGCATTGATTCAAGGATTTTCATCAAACATTAAACAGGCACTACAGTTTTCCTTAGAAAAATACTAGAAGGATCAGCAAACCTGACGGAGAAAGATCTAGAGAGATTTTCAGGCTCATCCCATGTAAACCCATGATCGAAATTCTGGGAATAAGTGTGAGGATCATAACGAGGTACTCTAATGGGAGATTCAAAGATCTTCATCTTCTCTTTCTTGAATTTCACCCATAGCAGCTTCAGCTTGTTTGAAGTGCCTGCAGTGGTGGATGATGATGATGATGATGATGGTGAGTTCACTGGTTCAACCTCATGGTAGTCTTGGCTTAAGCACATGGTTTTGCACCCTGAGCTGCACCAGTTTCTGATATCCATTGCAACCCAAGTTTTTTTACTTGGAATAGAAAAAAGGGGGTATTGAAAAAGATAATATAAGCAATTAAGCAGATGGATATGGCTAGTTGAAACTTGGACGTCTTTTGGTCCAACTGGGGTAGAACCCTTTTGCTTAACCTTAATATGATAGATTTGTTTTTTATCAAGTATTTATTGAAATTCGAAAATTTAATTTTTATGTTAATTCAGTTCTCATTAGTATTATTATCTGAAATAATTTGAGTTTAAGCGCGTTAAAGTATAAGTAAGGTATCTTTTATATCTGTTTTTACTCTCCATTAAAACTAATTCTATAGTCTTTATATTTTTTAAAAATTAGAAATTTAGTCCTTATATTTCTAGGAATTTAATCACTCTACTTTTTAGATTTTAAAAATTAGGTTTAACTGTTAACATTATTTTTTTTTTTGGAGTTAAATTTGTTGCAGTGATATTTAAAATAAAAAAAATTATTCAATTGGTAGCAATATTTAGAAAAAAATGTTGTAATTAATCTGAATTTAATAAAAAAATAATAGTATTAACTGTTAGAGTTGAGTTTCGAAATCTGAAAAATAAAGATAATTTCTAAAAATACAACTATAGAGATTAAATTTTTAATTTTCAAAAATACAATAACCATAGATATATTTTAACCAAAGCTTTATTACTAAATGTTAATTTTATTTTAGGTCAATGTAGAACTGTGCTAACTAACATGCTCGGGAGATGTGAGATTTACAAAAAGAAAAAAAAAAAAAGATGAGCTATGGGGACGTCGGAGTTAGCACTCTGATTACTTTTCAATGTTTATGTTAAATTTTTGGTCCAAAGAGAATGAATGAAGGTAGAAGGTGACGAATAGTGACTGTGAAAACCACGATAACCTTTAGGGGGGGTCCTTTTATACTTACTCTTTTGTTTCCTTTAAGGTGTTAAAGTCCTTTTGTGAAGGGCGAATTCAAGAAATTTTTACCTACAGAACTGAATTATAAAATTTTTAGATGTTTAAATGTAATTTAATCATTTATTAGTTTATATTTTCATTATTTTTGAAAGAATTTTTTTTTTCATTTTTAGAGAAAAAAAGTGTAAATTTATCATAACTTGACTGAAAAATTAATTTCTCAGCTAATGCCGGGTTTTTTACCCAAATATATTCAAAAATAATATTAAATACTAAAATAGGTTGTCAGTTAGATTAATTACTAAAATAGTATTTTTTTTGGGTCGCGCCTATCCTTTTTTTAATATTAATTTTTTTGTTTAATAAAATATTATTATTTTTTAAATATTTATATTTATATAGAGATAAAAATATGGTTAAAATACGGGTAAAAAATACCCAAAATAGATCGAGCCTATCAGGTAGGCGCGACTAGCGACTAGTCGCGCTTGACAGGTAGGCGCAACTGCCACATCAGCTCCCCGTGCTTTCTTTTTTTCTTCTTTCCCAAATTGTCCTTGTGTTGCACGTTTTATTTTTATTAAAAATATTTAAATCTTCGGTAAAACTATAAAAATTTATATTTAAAGTTTCTTAGGAGGCCAGGTAAGAGGAATTTTTTGAAATAAAATATTTTTTATTAAAAATATATAAATTTATATATGGGTCAAAATACGGGTAAAAAATACCTGAAACATAATGTGTATCCATCTCAAGAAACTTCGAGCGAAGTTTTAGCGACCGATCGTCCCCAATATAATATGTATCCATCTCAATTTTTTGTAATATTAGAATCCATAATACGGGTTTTTTACCTAAATAAATAAATAAAATTATATATCAAAATAGATTGTCAGCTAAATTACAAAAAATTTAGGCACATCGACATATTATACTGGGTATTGAAATCCTGCTAAAAAAGAAAAAATATTTTACGAAAACGCACAACACAAGGGCAATTCAGGAAAGAAGAAAAAAAGAAAGCAGGGGAAGCTGACGTGACAATTGCGCTTACCTGACAGGCTCGACCTATTTCGAGTACTTTTTACCCATATTTTAACCATATTTTTACCCGTATATAAATATAAATATTTTAAAAATAATAATAATATTTTATTAAATAAAAAAATTTTAAAATTAAAAAAAAATATTAGTTAAATAGGCGCAACCTCACAAAATATACCATTTTAATAATTATTCTAACTCACAACTTATTTTGGTATTTAATTTTTTTTCAATATATTTGGGTAAAAAACCCGCGAATGCCGCTACCTACAGCGTAAATTTACTGCTAGTGTTTAGTGCTTTTGCCATTAATTGCTTGTATAATTTTTTTTTTTTGTCATTTTAGTGTTGGGCTTATGAATATGGTCCAGAGGTGATGATGGTTGGAATCAAATTAATGCATAATATTTATATCAATTTTTTAAGTTTGAGTTTAGTTCAGTTCAAAAAATAAGTTTATTTTTTGTCGAAGCATAATTCATTTTAAAAAAGTAAACTTAGTCCATTTTGATCTATTCATATTTAATTTTTTATTAATTTTTTAAAATTAATTTTATTTAAAAAAATTTAAAAATATATTACACTAAATACATTAAAAAACGCTAAAATAAAAATTTTCTAACACATTAAAAATATATTAAAAAGTATTTATATTCAAAAAAGCCACCATAAATATAATAAATATTTTATTATATTAAAAAACACAAATAAATATAATAAAAATTTAATTGTATTAAATATAATTTTTAAAATTTTATATTTTGAATTGGGTTATTTAGTTGAGTAAGTTTTTTTTAGGTTTTGGATAATAGGTTTAATTGTTATTGAGTTAGTTATTTAATATAAATATAAATATATAATTATTATTTAACATATATAATTAATATAATATTTTTTATAACATAATATATTCGAGCCAAGTTGGAGCTGAGGCCAAAAAATCTTGCCCAAGGCCCAACCCATATAAAAAACGGGTTTTAAATTTTACTCAAACCCATTTTTTGGGCATAGTATTTTTTCCAAACCTTTTAATTTTTCGAGCGAGTCTTCGGACTTGAACGGATGGCCTGACCCATAAGCAGGTCTATTATGGTATACCAGTACCTCTAAACTATACATTAATTCTTAGAGTAGTTCACTTTATTTCATGTCAAAAGTGAATTTTAAACATATCGAGTTTGTCCCATTTTAACTAAAAATATGTACAACATCCGATATTTCACGTTGTTATGAGTTGATATCATTTTTTTTTGGGTAAACTAGGTAAAATTGATAGTTCAGGACCATTGCTGACTAAAAAAACTTAAATGATCAATATGAGATTTGGATTATAGTTTAGAAGTTAATTTACTAATAGAATCAATACATAATTGTCTCAAACTTGAAATGGCTCAACCTAAGATAATATTACTCGAAAATTAAAAATTCAAATATCGAATTCAAAATAATTAAAACCGAAAATAGTTCAAAAATTTTAAAATTTGAATTCACCTACCCAAATTAAACAATCAAACGTTATGCATGTGATTAGCTCATGCGTTTCAGAATCCAGGGTCCACAAAACCGGACCCATGTGGAAGTAACGGAGCTACCATGAAGGATTTGGCCTTTTATCTTCGTGATTTTCAAGCAACTGTTTCTTTTTACAGTGTTGCTCCATGGTTGCTTTTAAGAATTCTAATGGTGGGGGAAGGTGAAGAATACTAAGGACCATTTATGTTCTTTCACTTTAGAACATATCCATCATTTCCACATGCATCAGTACCCTTTGAATCACAAGTGTGGCTACAGTGGTAAAGCTGATTTTACAGAAAACTCAAGTTTAAATACTAAAAACAACATTGCTGGAAAGAATAAGTATGAATACTATAGATTAATGGTTATAAATTATAAAATAGATATAGGAAATAGGACAAATTAAAAACCTTTTGGTAAAAGTTACTTAGCTTAACTGACACCGTCCCTTCAAAACAAGTTTAATTTCATTTCAGCATCAATCCAAGCCCAACCAAACCTTATCACCGCACCTTACATGACACTGGGAATCCTCTTTACCCACCGAGTTTCAAATGAGTCTTTGTTAAAGGGATTTTTTATTTTTGCACTTTCACACTCGGGTTTTATTTTTTATTTTTTGGAATCAAACCGTGCAAGGCAAGCACTAGGAAATGTTGGGCCTAAAGCCGAATAAGCTTGGAAAACCAGCAACATCTCGCCTAATACCTGTCACGAATGGTAGTTCTAATGCTTCTCTGCCTAGGAGATCTTCAACCTTCATCAAATATAACGGAGATTCATCACTTTACTAAACAAAGGACTAATCCTATTGATACGATAGCTAATCCTCCTAAACATAGCAAGGTATCTCATGTGCATGAATATATGAATCATCTCAATCACATTAAACTCAACATGAACCCTTTTAACTGATAATACATCTTCTGATTACATCTAAAAGCACGTGTTGAAGGTTATCTATGACTCAACACAACACACCTATAACAATAGGGTCCCACCTAAAATGTTAAAAAATAGGATAATGTATCAGGGAGACCTTTATACTAAGAGTCAGATTGTAATTTGTCTTTTTTACTTCTTTTTTTTAAAAAATTAGTTCTTGTATATTCGATCAAAGAGCAAACTAGTCGGTTAAAAATCTCATTCATTTTTACCGTTAAAAACTGGTCCCTATATGCCAGCACAAGGTACATATGACACTCCACGTATCACTGTTTTATTATTCCATTATCGACGTCAATTTTTAACAGTACAAATAGATAAAAAAAATTAACAAAAAAGATTAAATTTCTCTTTGATCTAAGACACGAGGACTAATTTACTCATTTTTTAATAGAAACTTTTAATACAGGTTTACCTGCAAAATATCCCAAACATTCACATTCCCACTTAAGGCACTTTTCACACTATTACTTTGTCGAAGTACCTTCAAAACCTGAAAATACTTGAAATCCTTTAATCACTTAAAAACTCTTAACACCTCCGTGTGAACCTCCACATGGCTTGTAACTTTCATGGTGGACAATAATCGGTTTATTAGACCATGTTTTGGACAAGTGGGGGTGCATGGAGCAGCTGATGCTTTTAGTAGCCCCTCCATTGTCCAACCTTCGAAGATAAAAGCAAATGCTTTATGGAATCTCAACCCTAAATCAACTTTTATCTCAACCTATACTTATTCCTTCCTTTTTCCTTCCTCTTAAAACAATCACACCATAACACATATTCTTTGCTTTTCAAGCTCCATCACTCATCAACATAATAATAATAGACCCCCACGAACAAAAAAAAAAAAAAAAAAAAAAAGAAGATAGGAAAAATGTGCTACGCGGAACGTGGCTTGGGGGTGCAACGAAAATGGTTGCTCTTGCGGGCAATGATGACGGCCGCTGGACCAAGAACCAGGGTGGCTAGAGACACTAATGGGGTTGGTTCGATGAAGCAGTGCCTTTGTTCACCTACGAAGCACCCGGGGTCGTTTCGATGTAGGCACCACCATGCGGAGTACGTGTGGGGTGGCCGATTCGTCAGCAAAAAATGACTGCACCAACACTATGCCAAGCTTGTGCTAGAGGATGGTCTAAAATCAGGTTCTAAAATGGGAGTCTAATGGCTCGAAAAATATGTAGTGGCCTAACCTTTTTAGATTTCGCCTTGTATTTATTTCCTTTGTGAATTTACAAACAAGGAATGAAGGTCGATTTGGTTCAGCAAACTAGAAATGATTTCTTAAATGACTTTGCCTTAATGTAAAGAATTCAATAATTCAATACGAAGAAAACTGTAGAAAATCATGGTAATTCAGTCAGTCCAGTTAATTTGAGTTGGGTCAATTAAATTGTTTTTTAATTGAATTATTTTAAAATTTAAATTTTTTAGATCTTTTCAATTTGGATAATTTTAGATTTAAGTCAATTCCAAATTTGAAATTATTATTTTTTTAATCTAGTCATTCGAATTTGCTGACCAATTTTTTCAAATCATTTCATTTTAAGTTCTAAGCCATTTTCCACTTCAAATTGACTTTTTCATAATCAATTCAGATTAGTTCGGATTAAGATGAAAATTGGGATCGGGATCAAAATTACAAGCATACTTTTGACCAACCAATTATTTCATTTCTATTTTGACATTACAATAGAGGCGTTCACAGGCCACTCAACTTTGGGTTTGACTTTGGGCATACATTTTTCAACCTCGAGTCAGCCCGAACCAGCTAAAACCATGATACTTCTAATTACAATGGCATTTTGAGCTTATTCAAGTAATGGACACCCTCTAAACCTCGTCATCATGAGAATTTTAATCCCAATGAGCACAGTTTCAGGGTAAGTTACAAGAGGGGAAAAAAAAAATCTTAGTTGAATATATTTTTCATCCATTTATGGGTTCATATGCACCAACTAGCTGAAGTATGATCACTTACATTAACATGTACAGTATAACCAAAGAGGAATCAAATTGCTGCAGCTTTTAGTACATCAATTGACCAAAAATCAAATATGGGATCAATGTTCACCAATTACTGCAAAAACATAAACCCATTCTAGGATTAGGATTACCACTAAATGAGTAATATTTATATAATATAAACAAATATGTATATATCTTGGTGAAAGAACCTGTCAGGCCACTTTATTATAGGGATCGGATCAAATATAATCCTTATACTATTAACAAGAATCAAAGAACTTTTAATAGAGATAACATTTATTGTTTAAAAAATTATATAAATCTTTTTTCATTTGTAGAACCAAAAAAGCTTTAAAAATATTAAATTTGTTAAATAATAAATGTTAACTCTAATAAAATTTGACCTTATATGATTCTTTTTAATAATATAGGAATTAAATCAGTCCATTTAATAGTAAAAGGACTAATTTGATCCAATCTATATAATAGAAAGACCTGTCAAGTACTTTCACCAATATATCTGTCAAGACCAGCCTAAACATGTTATAGAAAGAAACTGTTGCAACAACATGCTAATGGGCAATTGTTGGGGGAAGGAAGGGTGAAACCAGAAGTTTTTTCGGGGAAAGGGGGGGCACGGAATTGAGTTATAATTTTTTGCGATAATCAAAATGCAATTTTACCATTAAAACTTTACATTTTCTAGAAGGATTATCATTTTTGAAGGCCAAAATGCAATTTTACCATATATTTTATAACTTTCAACGGGACTAAAACATAAAGTTCCAATTTTAGAGGAGGCCAGGACCCCTGCTGCCACCTCTGTGGGTAAGAGACGACAGCAAAACTTATTCATCTAATCATGTCTCCAATTTACTTATGATCCCCCCAAAAATTTGAACTTATGTTGGCATGTCAATGAGGAGGAAATTTCAAACCAGAACAGATCGGCACAAGTTTTCTGCACACACACTGTTTATAGAGCACAGTTTCATGTATGCATCGAATTGGTATCATTGTTCCACCGAGGTACGGTAAGAGGGATGACAAAATAAAATAGATTCCTCACCTGAGCATGGCAGTCTTGACGAATGATCGTTTGGTTTCTGGTATTTACAGACACCTCGCATGCTACTTTTGCCTGAAACATCACTGAAAACATAAATAAAATGGTAGCTGAACCTTGAAGCATTCTCATTTAGCATGAAGAGTTACTTAAAACAGGGTAAAAGTATCGTAGAGGCCCTTGCATTAGGAATCAGATTGCATTTTGCCTCCTTTACAAAAAAAAGCAAATTAATCCTAGCATATTAGATCAAAGAGTAAACTGATCCTTCTAATAAATATTTCATTCATTTCTACTATTAAAAATTGGTCCCTACATGTAAGTGTGAAGTACATGTGATCCCTCAGCTACACCGGGTTTTAACAATAAAAATAGATGAAATTTTTAACAAAAAAGACCAATTTGTTTTTTAATCAAACGTATAGGGACTAGTTTGTTGTTTTTTGAGTAAAGGAGGCACAATGCAATCCGACTCCTAATACAAAAGCCTCCTTAGTACTGTTTTACCCTTAAAACAACTATTGAAACATATGTATTACACATGAAACAACTTCCAGTAAGGATATTAAATGTTCTGCTGGTCAGGATTGTGGTATTATAAACATAAATTGCAGAGTGAAGCTAACGAATCATTGTACTATTAAAAATCCATCTCTCTTGATGGAATCAACTAAAATTCAAGGATTTAGACACCCTTTATATACTTGTTGAGGCACGTCACTCTCTGGGACAGACTTGAACTCTCAACATGGTTCTCAAGGTGTTTATGCTCAATTTTAACTTTTGGGTTTTTGTCCCTTGACTCCACGGAGAGCTCTCAACAGGTTCACGGAGTTTAGTGAGAGCACCTGATTCACCAAGGAAATGTTTTTAGCATTTTGGCCTTGGTGGGTTCTAACCCATGCTAAAAACATTTCCTTGGTGGATTAGGCACTCCTGCCAAACTCAGTGAACCCTTTTGGTCTCTCCGTAGAGTCAAGAGACAACCCGAGAATAAAACCGAACATAGACACTCCAGGAACAATACCTTTGTTGAAGCTCCAAAACCAAATCAAAGAGTGACCTCCCGTCAACAATACTTGTACCAAATCATAGATGCTCATGGCTTGAGATATTAGTTACTGTAAAATGAGTTTATCAAGTTCAAAATTGCACCGATAGATACGAAGCAAAAGAAACTACTATCAAAACTAGGCCCTTAGAAATGAAACAAAAATGGACCTCTCACTCAGTCCCCATCTACATTTTAGTGCACTAGCAAACATTCTCTATTATGCATTAGTAAGATGTGACTGAACTGAGAACATAATTGCATCTTTCCCATGCTTTTGGTGTGGACTACAAACAAGGATCATATTCCCACTATGTTAACTCCAATAAGGCCATGGCATAACCTTTCTATAGCTAGGTTTCTTTCAAACAGTAAACATCATTACCTCATCAACTTGTTATACTCTCGCTTTAGACCCCATCATCATCAGAATAGTTCACCATTATAAAAATCTAGCAACATGCATGATCATCATGGCTTCATCAAGAGAACTCGGCCTTATGACCTCACCTAAGTATCACACCTAGTAAACCTCACCATTTGCAAAAGATAAGTCGGAAAAGGTACTTGATGACATCCATCCAATCCTTTCAAGTCAATTCCAACAATGCTCTAAACTGACATCCACCACCCTATCACAATACCAACAGAGGTAGAAAACTCAAGGGCTACCATGTAACTATAGTGACTCTTTGCACCTTCAACGATGTGAACCACCTTCATCTTAACGACTCTATGTATCCCACACAGTGTGAACCATTGTAATCAGTCACCATACAAGACAGTACAATTGCAAGCACAAGACAACGTATAAATTGCAAGTTCAAGTATAAATACATGTCCGACCAATTATAATAGTAAGTAGAATCAACCAATAAAATTCACAGAAAAAAAAAACCAAAATTTAAAATGCAAAAAGCATACGTTTGCATCACAAAATTATAATTTCAAACCAAATAAACCATCAAATTGAATTTTTTTTTTAAAAATCTCACCTTTAGGGGAATTTTAAGGAAGCAAAGACCAAGAACACCATTAACTTTAGTGGTAGTATCAAAGGGAATAACCCCTTTAGCCCAATCCTCAATCAAATAAATCACATCATGAGCAACCTCAAACCCATTCAAATCGAGCGTGG
The DNA here is from genome assembly GCA_025698465.1 of Gossypium longicalyx. NCBI lineage: Eukaryota > Viridiplantae > Streptophyta > Magnoliopsida > Malvales > Malvaceae > Gossypium > Gossypium longicalyx. The sequence continues at coordinate 81,843,043 of CM047001.1, read as the reverse complement.
CGTTCACATACGATCTCCCTCTTGCTATCACGCGCCCACCTTCCGAATCCACCACCCCAAACTCCTTCCCCCTATACCCAACCGAAACGACGAGCTTTTCATAATCCAATGAAAAGAAATCCCTGTTACGGACCGAGATAGTCAACGAAAACGAAAGGTCGATGGTGAGTTTGGGCGACGAGTTGACTCCGACGTGGTTGAGTTGAATTCGAGCGAGTTTGAGAATCGGATCGGATGGGTAGAAGAAGAGTACGGTGGCGGATAGGAGGAGGAGGACGCCAGCGAAAATGACGCCACGGCGGAGATAATGGTTGGTTTGATTGGAACGGTGGTAATAGACGGGTGAAACGATGACGTTTTGGTGGTTAATGTTTTGAGGGATAGGGATATACGGTACGGACGAGTCTCGTAAGCCCTGTTTCGACATCGTCGTTTTGTTTTTGGTGGGCGTTGGCTGCCGATTAGATGCCGCCAAAAACCGAGGAGGCGGGTTTTTCGGTGTACCAGGTTGTCGTTTTCTGTTTTGCTAGGATTATTCAATTACAATTCAGTCACATTTGGCAAAGTTATTTTCCAATTGCTTTTTTGCTTCTTTTGATGATAATTTAGCCAAAACAACCACACATTTTCAATTTTTTATAAACAACAACATTAAGAATGCATTCAATTTATTCTCATCACAATCAGAATAACAACAGATCCAATATCTATCATTTTTATAAAATTTATACTTAAATTCATAAATTTATTTTAAAATTCTAATATGTTTATTATTCGTATTATCATTTAAATTCGAATTAATTAAATCATTCATTAAATACTTGAATTTAAGAAGATTCAACTATTCTTAGGAAAGGTAAATACCCGACCAGTAGGTCACAACTTGCTTTAAAGACAGAGATGAATCATAAATTATTAGGGTCAAAGTATAAATTTATTATCATACTAACTTGAAATTTTTTAAAATTTGAAGGGATTACAAGATAATTTTACATTTTAAAGCCAAGCCACCATAACCCCTTATTTACACCCCCTAGTTATTAAAATGTATTATTCTTAAAAGTAATATGCGTCTTAAATTTGCTATATTAATTACGTTATTTCATCAAGTTAATCATCAACAATTTCAACATTAAATGTTTCGTTGAGACACAATATAAAGTATAACATGTTATTAATTTTCTTTTCTAGGGTAAAAATAACATATCTATATTTGCTGCATAGATAACCAAATTCAGGCTACACTTGAGGCAATAAACATTCTTGACCATCAAGCTATCACATCATCAAATTGAAATAGCAAGTTGGATATATTTTAACAGCAAATTAAAACAACATCATGATTTAAATATATTTTAATGTTTAAGGATTAATTTATTTTTTTTTAATAAAACGACTCAAAATTTTAATTAAAATTAAAAAAAAAAAACAATATAAAGAGGAGAAAGAAAGGTTGAAAAAGAGAGAAGGGCATCACATCTTTAACAAAATAATTGAAAGAAATTAGTTGGTGATGAATTTAAATAATGATACTATTTATTCACAAGACAAAAAGAAGTAATGGATAAGGTAATCCATTAATGCATTAATGTTATTATGAGTGAATCCATGTGCTTTTGCCTTTAATTTAAAACTTTGTTCATCACTATAACTTCATTTAATATTAAACAGGAGAAAACAAATCATTTTGAAAATGACATCTTCACAACACACAGCAATATATATATATATATATATATATATAATAAGCATTTAACCATTTGATATTTCCTGTCTTTGGGAGGAAGTAACATTTAATCTTTAAATTTGATATTTTTATTATTTTTATTATTTTTATAATTTATATTTTCTTTTAATTTGATCTTTAAATTTGACTTTTATTAAAGTAGGATGAAGTGACATTTTAAGATTATACTATGTTATTTTTTTAATTTTTCAATTTTTTATATAAATTCTAAAAAGAATTAATTTAAATAAAAGTAATTTTTAAAAAAAAAATTAATAATTTCAAGTGATAATTTAACATAAACACAAATGTCACCTCATTGTACTATAACAAAAAAAACTAAGTTCATGGACCAAATTAAAAAATTTCAAGACTAATAAAGACAGAAAAAAAAAACTAAGGACCAAAATGAAAAAATCACCAAATTGATAAACTAAATGTTAATTATATTTATCAAAAGCGGATTGGTTTTAGAAGGAAAAAGAAATGAAATTCTCGTCATTTAATCCTACACATAAACATCTCATATTTCAAACATGGTTTGACACCATTCAAAACTCATCTCCAAATCTATTTCAATTTCAGTCCAGAAAAAAATTGAGAGGCAATCCTCAATTGCCACAATGATTTGAATTAGTTCTTTTATGTGGATAAAGTTCTCTTATCTAAATCTTTCAAGCAATAATCGCATAAGTATCAATCATGTTCATTTTACAGTTTACGTTTAAGAATTATAGTTATATTTTTTTAACAATATCATCTCCAAGGTTCAAATCTGTATTTTATTATTGAGAGTGCATTGTATCATACCATTGCATCCAAAACTTATTTATAAAAATGAGGGCATAAATGACAATCTCTAGAAAAAAATTGGGATAAAATATATATAAAAAAAAAGTCATAATTTATATTTCACATTTAATTTTATGTAACATATTAAACATATTTTATAACTTAAATTCAGTATTTATTTTTAAAGTTTAACTTTTCAATATTTATTTTTTTCATATTAATTTTTCTTTCACTTATATCGTGCATGGGTCATCATCTAATATATATTTAAATGCATGATTTAGTTGATGTCATGAGTTAACCACACACTAGCTTACTTAAAAAATGACTAAAAACGTTTTCTCTTATAAAATTACAATATTTGTGTTTTATTTTTTATATAAAATTTATAAAAATAATTTAAACCCAAAATAGATTTAGAAAAAAAACATCATAATTACTTAAAACTTCGTAACTAAAATTATTTTAATAAATAATATAATATATTAAATTATTGATTGAATTAATATCACAGGTAAAACAGACATCATTTCAATTAAATAATAATAATTTCTTTTCACAAATTTATTATATTATTGTAAGATATTTGGTATATTTTTATATAAAAAGCCATACAATATTCAACCAATTATATATATATTTATACACTAACGTTGAATTAATCACCATTAATTTTTGTAGAATTCTTCTTAAAACTATAGTTTGAAAGCAACATAAACTTTATATTATCACCTTTGAACGTGTCGGTTTTTTGATTAAAGAAAACTTTTTCCAATTAAGGATAATGATTTTATAATTGAAATTTGCCCCCCTTTTTCTCAATCTTATCAAAACACTCCCCCTCTCTTTATCTCATCTATGGGTCATCATCATTATCGTTGCTAAAGATTAAACTAACATGCAAAGAGCCAAGTCAAAAATTTTCCTTAAAAAGGGTCCAAAGTAATAAATATTTAAAAGGATCAAAATAAAATTTTATCATGAAATTTCATGAAACTTGAAGATTAATTTGTATATGTATATTTATAGGGCGAATTTAAAAGGTAAGCAGATGCTTTGCTCTCTCAAAATGAAAAAAGATTTCAGTTCAACTCCATGATTAACTTATAATTAATATAATAATATTATATTTTAATCCTTAAAAATGAAAATAAATTCAAGTTAATCTCTACAAAAATAATGAAATAATAAAATTAATACATATTCAAAAAAATTATAATTCAATTGTCACCCAAATTTTTTCCCAAATTCGCAGACACATATATACACCTTTACCATAAACAAAACAAAGAGAAGCAAAGCTCTTAGTAATATGCTGCTTGAAAATTTAAACATTTACCCATATTTTATATATATATGTATATATAAGAAGCAAATACAGAAAATCAAACATACCTATATATCCATATATTTCACACAGGTAGAGTTATACAGATCGGAATTGTTATGAAAACATACATGGTGGATATAGATACACATATACTTATGTATATGTGTGTATATATATATATTGGGGTTTTTATGTAGTTTCAACTGACTTGGGAGAAAGAGAAACCATGGAAGTATTGTTGGTTGGCATGGATTTTGATCGTTTCATCATCCAAGATGATGAGCTTGATCTGTGAAATCTGCACCGGAAAGAGCCTTGGTGAGTCGTCGGTGAGCACAAACATTGGCCTCCTTTCGGCGAGTTGGCTGCCGCCGACGCTGCTGCTTCCGAGTTGCTGCCTTTGGGGGAGGTGATGACGGTGATGTTTTCATGGGACGCCATTGAAGAGAGAGAGAGAAAAGAGAAAATAAGTGAAGAGTTAGTTCTAGTGGGCAAACTTTAAAGAAGAAGCTTATTCAGCCTTTTTGTATTATATGCTATGGTCCCTATACTTTAGTAAAGTTTGATTTTTTATGCATGTTTATTGAGTTTATAATGACTTATTTTTGAAGTAGGTAAAATATTAAGGGTGAACTACACCCAATATCACTACTTTTCGTCACTCAACTTCAAAAAGTTACAAAATAGGTTATTGAATTATCTGATAGTTTTCATTTAAATCATTGGACTCTTAAAATCGCTACTATATGGTTTTCTATGTTCGCACCACACCAATCAAAAGATCTATTTCCCCTTCTCTTATGTAATTCAATTTTTTTTTTATGAAATAGCTTTTAACTTAACGAATCTGCGAACCAAAATCCAAATAGTTTTCCTCTTCGATCTTTAATACTAATTGTTAGATCGACTTGGATCTAAGGTATGTTCTTCTACTCGTCGCAAGATACTAATCCACCATACCGGTCGTCAAATCATCGCTAGGAACTCACTACTCGAACTTTTTAAAAAAATTTAACAACTCTGTAACTTAAATAAAACTTTTTGAATAGTTTAGTGGTCATTTTGTAACTTTTTGAAATTGAGTAACCAAAACGTAAACTTATTAATAGTTTAATTACCTTAGATGTAATTTGCCCAAATAATAATAGTTTCAACTATTGGATTATGATTTTTAAATAAAAGCGATTTTTAAGTATTTAAATATAGAAATTGAATCTCAAATTAAATTAAATGTAAATACAAAAATTTGGCACCATATTTTGACCTTATATGTATATTAACCTTTTGTGATTTCACCCATTGTTTTGTCTTTATCTTAAGCAATGAGTAAAGATAAAAATGGTTGTCTAATTTCTTGGTGAAAAGGAAAAGAGATAAGGGGTTTAGGTTCCTTAATAGTCTCATAATTCACAACCTAACATGAAAGTGACATGTCTTTACCTTTGCATAAACCATGCCACTATGTTTTTTTTTATGGAACTTCTCTTTTCCAATTTATTGTGATTGAAATATAAAAGAATAATGAAAAGTTGGCTCGACTTAAAATCAAGCGAAAGGAATACATCATTTGATATTATATGATCACGATCTTCCATTAATACATCTTTCATTATAACTTACTTAAACGGTTTCAAGACATGTTTAAAATTTTCTTAAACAATTCCATGACAATATAACAAGTTCCTTGGTCACATTTAGTTATATTCAATCATCCCTACATTATAGCTCAATTATTAAGTCTCCTTACCAACCAATCACATCTCAAGACCGTTAGCTATATAAATATCCTTCTGATATTGTATGATTACGATGATTAAGGTATGCCCTTTATTGACACTTCTCTCTAACCCCTTCAAAAATAATTTTTTGATTTCACTCCTGACTTTTCCTACCAACCAATCACATTTTAGAATCATCAGTTATATGAATCCCTTATTACTCGATTAAAGTCAAAATACTCTCTCACTTATCAAAACTCTAGCACACTTCTTCCTAAATCCTTTATTCTTTCTCTAATTTATTGAAACTAATATTAATAACGACTCTCAATATTTTCGTATGAACTGTCTGGAACCACCGACTCTAAAATCTGTACCCACCATAACAATCTATTGTTTTACAATTCAACAAAGAAGACAATACAAACTGCTTTAGTGCTGACATTTCTCAACCTTCATCAGACATTTAGGACAGTTTAATATCAACAATTCGTGAGTAGAAGACAAAAACATAATAGCATGATCGACATTCTGATGTTGTTTGTCGGTGTGGTACAAAAATTCCATAGATAAATGCACTACTAAATTACTAGCTATAGTGGAATTCCACATGGGCATGGTGAGATTGTGCGGGTTTCATGTGGGGGCTAAAGGTATCTTAATATGGCTCATTGTACACGTACCTATGATTCTACCACGTGGATGACAAGATATGAGATCTCATTTATTTATTTTTTAGATTATTTATTATTATCATTATTATTGTTTTATTATCAAATTCATATAATAATTGTGTTGTACTGAGATATTAATTAAGTTAACTGTTTGATGCCAATCAATATAATATACAGTCAGTCTATTATGTCAGAATATTTAGAGATTAAAAATAAATAAAAAATAGCATTAAATCTAAGGGACGGATTAGAAGTATTTATCTTTTTTATTCCTTTCTTTTAACGTCCCTAAAAAAAGATCTTTTTAGTCCTTCTAAAAAAATTGTGACATGATAAAATAATACATAATCAAATTATATTTTTACTTTATAAAAATTTATAATTCAATTTTGACTTTTAAAAAAATTTAAATTTATCTTTAAAAATTCATACTTACACAACTTAATTTATGTATTTTAAATATCTTTCGTATCGAATTTAATTCAGTATTTAATACTTAAATTTATAACAAAACGGATAAAAGAATTTGATTAATACATGTTGTAAATCATATTGGTAAAGCCAACAGATTTTTTTTGCTTAATCCTAATGATTATGATGAATGTATTATTTGAATTTGTATTCAAAAAGCACAAAACAAAGCAAATTTTGCAAATGAAAACCAACATACTTACTAGTCAAATCCACAAAACTACCAGTCTCATATCATTTCAATACTTGAAAGTTCTGGGTATTAAATAATGATGATAATCTTTGTTTGACATTTTTCCCTGGAAACTATAAAGACTTCTGGAAACTAGCCATTCTCTTTCTAGTTTTCAATTCCAAAGTTTCCCTTTTGAAATTTTCTATCTCTAAAGCTCTTTGGATTTTTTTTTTCTCTATTCTTTTCTGGGAAATTTCATCAAATCGTTAATGGCAAGGTCGAGAAATAAGAACATACAAGCCAAGCTGGTGAGTATGTCCTTCCCTTTTCTCTTCTCTTTTGTTTTGGTCTATTGTTGGGTTTTAGAAAAGAAGAAAAATAATGATTTTGTTGTTTGAAGTTGAGATCAATGGAGGAAGTGCTTTGCTTATTGATTGATTTCAATTTTATTTTGTAGGTATGATTATGGTTTGTCTAAATTAGAGTTTAAATCTTTTATTTCAATTCCATGTAATTTAATGCTTTGGAGAGGGACCCATAATATCAGGGTTTCAACTTTCGTGCTTCTTTATGCAGTAGCCTAATTGATAATTAATTTAGTTAACGATGTGGATTTTGAATTAAATTATGTCAAAGATAAGCAATAAAATCTCAAATTTTAATAAAATAGAGGGGTTGAGGCTGAAATTAATTCTTTTTTTTTTTTGTTAATATGTTATTTGGCTTTTAAATTTGTCCATTTGTATTTAGTGGCGTTTTAAGAGGCTGTCACATGACACCATTAAATTGGTTAATAGTGTCACATCAATACAAACTAACGGTGCTGGCGTAGAGATGCCAACCTGATTAACAAAATATATATTACAATTAGGGGCCAATTAGGTACAAATGGACAAGTTCAAGAGCCAAATAATATGTTATCTTTTTTTTTTTATATATATATAATATATGGTTTCTTATTGTTTTTAAATTACTACTAGATTATGACACGAGTGAAAAATTTTATGTAATAAATATAATTATTAAAAGTTTATTTAAGTATCAAATAAAGCTTTAGTTAAAATTATTATGTTCAAGATTTAAAATTTATTGTGCCCTAAGTTCAAATATTCTTATGTAAATTTTTATTAAATTTATATAAAAAAGATAAAATTATCATTATAATAATATAGTTTACTTTATATATAAGAAGGTATTTTAATCATTCTCTAATTAAATTAATATCCGATTGTCATATAATATAAACTTGGTTAAGAGATTAAATATAGTATAGGTAGATGAATTTCTATACTCAAATTGTTTTTTACCAATGAATAGTCATGAAATTCATGAATGATCAAAAGAAGAGGAAACGCTAATATGCATAGTTATCTGAACTAGACCGACTGATTGGATTGGGAACAAATTAGAGTATCGATTAGGAAAAAGATTTTAACTCAATTGAGTCGTGAATCAATACGGACTAGTTGAATGGAACTAAAAAAATTAGTAAAATCGATTTTAAGTTTTAAATAATTTATTAATTCTGAAAAATCGTTAATACGAAACTTTCTCTTTTTTTTTTCCAGGTACTTGTTGGGCACATGGGAACTGGGAAAACAAGCTTGGTATTGAGATTTGTCAAAGGCCAATTTTTTTATTTCCAGGTTTATTTTCATTTCAAACTTTTTATTTCTATTTTCTGCTTATATGATGTATCCTATTAATATAAGAGAAAATAACCATATTAGTCCTTCTACTATTAAATAAATAAATTTAGTCTTTATACTATAAAAAAAAAGTCAAATAAGATCAAATCTAAATAAAGTTGACATTTACCTTTTAATATAGTTAATATCTTTAAAGCTTTTATACTTCTATAAATGAAATCTTTTGTTTTACAAAGTTAAATAATTGAAATCTATTGTTTGGAGTTGATTGCAATTGGAAAAAAAAGTTCACCTAACTTTTTAAACAACAAATGTTATAAACTCTATTAAAATTTAGCTTTATTTTATTGTTTTTTAAAAATTAAATTCAGTCTCTATAATAGAAGGACGTATGAGGTAATTTCACCTATTAATATTCATCTAATGTGTGTATAACTCATGTAGGAATCCACAATTGGAGCAGCCTTCTTTACTCAAGTTTTATCACTTAATGAAGCCACCATAAAGTTTGATATATGGGACACAGCAGGCCAAGAGAGATACCATAGTTTGGCTCCGATGTACTATCGTGGTGCAGCCGCTGCTGTCGTGGTCTACGACGTCACGAGCTCGGTAGCTTCCGCTCGATCTTTTCGTGCTTTCATTTTTTTTTTCTTCAACATGTCTAATTAATACTATAAATGACGCATAGTCATATGAAACTTGCCTAGTTAGTACTAATAGTTTACAGCATAGCACTGTAAACGGGGCATTATCCCCGCTTTGTCCACTCCCTCGATGATGTTTATTGTCCGTCGATGTGGATCGGTTACTCGAGGTTTTACGAGTCATGAAAGATGACAAGGACATGTATATATGTGTTGATCGTGCTCTTTAAATTCATCTGTTTTGATACTGCTGTCATCATGTATTCATGCTTTTTATAATTGGATATGTTCATCGGGTTCGATCTTTCAGGAAACGTTCGAGCGAGCCAAAAAATGGGTTCGGGAACTGCAACGACAAGGTAAATCGACAAACAATCTAAACAAATTTAAAATGTTACATTCCTAGGACTAACTTGGTATTGATATATATATGAAGTTGATGATTAAACCCCGAATTTCCCATTTCATCATTATGTATACAACTGCAACGAATTTGGTAATATGTTGTCTGATTCATGTTATTCCGGTTCAGGAAATCAGAATTTGATAATGTTCTTGGTAGCAAACAAGGTTGACTTGGAAGACAAGAAAAAAGTGGGAAATGAGGTATCTGCAATCTGATATATATATATATATATATGCATACATACTTTTTATCGGAAAGACATTATCGGAAAGTATATCTATACTATACAGTGTTTCGAATATCGTTAATGCTGTACAAGCTGTATCATCATTGCCTAGAACAGGGACAAGGGAAACAATCAGAATAACTCCTACTAAATTATTATGCAGGAAGGTGAGCAATATGCCAAAGAAAATGGCTTGACTTTCCTCGAAACATCGGCAAAGACGGCACATAACGTCAATGAACTCTTTTACGAGATTGGTAATTCCGTGTTTTAACATTCCGTTTTCTTCTTATACGAATGATTAGAGTTTAAATTCGTATGATGCGTATATGGGGTTAAGGTGGTTTGTCCTAAATGACAGTAAGGAAATGATCTTTGAAAGTTGTTCAATTACTTGACCAGTAAGTAATCATCAACCATATGGCTCATTAATTAAACTGAAAGATTGCTCTCGGATACAAGAAGGTCAAATTATGGTTTTGATCCCTCTACCATGCTCGTTTACTGAACTTCCTTTCTTAGTTCTTACATAACTCTCCTGCAGCGAAGAGATTGGCAAAAGCTGCTCCGTCAAGGACGACCGGAATTAAATTGCATAATAGGCCTCGAGAAAGTGAAAGGCGGTTCTTTTGTTGTTCCTCATGATATGAAGGTTAGCTATATTTATACTCGTATGCAGTTCGGATTATCAATATTTAAGTTTCGAAAAATTGATTTGCATCTAAATCAATCTCGGACATGGTTTTCATCACTTGCAAGGGAAACTTCATGTGCCAGTCAATTTAATCCACTAAGGCTTAAGTTTCATGTTTGGTTTTCTAGGTTCTTGGCTCTTAATATGAATTATTAAGATCTATGCGTTTCCTCTTGTATTACAAGTAGACTTGTCGGTTGAGTAGGTCGGGTTGATTTCTGGTCGAGTTGGGTCAATCTATGTCGGGACATTTTAGTTTGATCATTTTAGATTTGAATTGTTTTGAATTCAGATCTTCTCAATTTGGACATTCGAATTTATATATGAAGTTTTTCGAATTTAAATATTTCAAAATTTTTTTCATTTAGGTTTTGCTCTCAAGTTCAGATTAATTTATTTATTAAAATAATTTTTTATTTGAATTATTGAGTTGTCAAAATTAATAGTTGACAATTCTTTGCAGGCAATGGAAAAATTAAGCTGCTTTTTGGCCTAATTCACTTTGATGAACATATCTTGCACCATGTACACACAAGAGCTTCATTGTCAATTTAAAGTGCACTTATTTTGTGTAAGATATTATCATGCAACTCCAAATAAATAAAGGATGAATTCCCAATGTAGCCTATAAATTAATGAAATTTATCAAATTATTGATGGTAACTCGTGTTTATAAGTTCAGGTTTTGAATATTGAAACTCAAGTTGTCTTATATTTAGAAGTTTATTTTTTTTTTTAATTTTAATTTGTTATCAAGTACGATTATTAAGTTCACAATGCTATACTTTTAAATTTAAAAGCAAATTTTAACAGAAAATACTAACATTATCACCAATCTTTTTTCGAATTGTGGTTATTCCTCCTAATGATATTCTTTTTAGAATTAAACATGAGTTCTCTTCTTAGAAGGATAATGTATTTTATTATTTCACCTTACATTTATTCATAATCTTTAACCAGTCTATTCTTAATAAATTCGATAAGATCGAGATTTCAAAAACTGAAGTTGATTACCCTAATGGAGCTCATGGAAAGAACGATCAGATTGAATTGATCAAGCTGGTACATCAATTCAGAAAAGGAGGATGAATCTATTTACACACAAATTAATATGAACTTGTTGAATCGAACAAAATTTTTTTAATTAATTAGAGATTTCTTATTTTTAATGTATTTTATTTTTTATAATTTTTTAATAATTTACTTAAACCAAATCAATCAATAGGGTGAGTTATCCCGCCAACTATCTGGTTAAAAAATTTGGAAGAAACCAACGAGGCATGCCAGCGTATAATGTGGACACTGCCTCGCAGATGAAAGTTTTTGTGTTTTCGGCTTTTAATGCCTAGAAATCAGCATTCGAGGCCCTCAGAAACAGATTTTCTTTTTCTTTTTCTTTTTCTTTTTCTTTTTCTTTTCCTTTACTATTCCTCTTATTATTTTTGTCCTCATTTACTGTTGTGGTCTGTTTGCAATATCACATGAATATAAGAAAAAAACCAGAACCATAAATACTTTTTAGTCTGAGAATTAGGGATCTTTAGTCATGTTAAGCCTCGATTCAATTTAAAGTTAAGTTGAACTGGGACAAAGTTTGATGAATGTTATTTTCTTTATTTATAAGATTTAAAACCTTAAATCATAAATGATATCAAACTCTTTAGCATTCGATGTAAGTTACTAGAACAACTTACCATAAACATCCCCACACAGCAAAGGAATACAAGAAAGCACTTGTTCATGGTTCACTGCCCGCTCCGATAGCTAGTTTTGACAGAAAATAAACTCACTAATGATCACCATAAAGGATAAGTGCATGGGAGAGCTTGATGATGAAGAGATGAAACACCATTTTCACTAATAGAATATTCACTACCTGAATTGCCTAAACACCTAGCTTCTTCATTGGACTCAGTGGAGGTCTCATAGGATCATCATCATCCTCTCATGAAAAGATTCAATGTGAAAAAATATGGCATTGTACATATGATAATATATTGGACGCATCAAAATTTAAAAATAATAAAAGTTAACTAAATGAATTTAATAGCTACTATTTTATCCAAACTAAAATTTTAAAATTCTAGAAATGCAGGGATTGAAAATGATCAAATTAAAGTTACAGGGTCTTATAGTAAAATTTAACCAAGATGAAACACCATTTCTAGTAATAGATTCACTACCTGACTTGCCTAAACACCTAGCTTCTTCATGTGACTCAATGAAGGTCTCATCGGATCATCATCATCATCATCATCATCCCATGAACGGAGTTTCCGGCATGCCGGTTCCGGCATCGTTGTCGTAAATAGGATTCGATATGTAAACCAAATCTTCCACACCGTTATTTCCTAGAGATGCATTGCAAGGTGGTGAATTCACAAAGGAAGTGAATGGTGGAGATGTGAGATATAAGATACCAATCTGATGGGGACTTATTCTGTTTGGTTCTTGAGCTTGGATTTCAAGGACTTGTTGATGAGGGAAGAGGAAGTTGGTTGGTGCATGAAGAACTCCTTGTGCATAGACACTACTAAGGGAAGAAGAAGAAGAAGCTGTAGTGGTAGTATTGGTGGGGGGGGTGGCGGAAGATTTGAGCTGACGGCGGCGTAGTAAGAGGAAACAATAGAGCTCTGCTAGAAACACTAGGATAAGACCTAATACAATGGCGAGACTCGCCGCCATTACCAGTGTTGCACCCATGATTACCTTGGATGTCCCCTTCATTTTTTTACTGTTCTTTTTTCTTCTATGGAGGAGGCAGTCAAGTTTTGACCGTAAATAATATAAAGAAAGTCTAAGACCATCTCTTTTGGCGGGAAACAACAGTCTTTTTTACCTTGTGACAAGGGAAGTAGAACATAGGAAGGGAATCTAGCATAGCAAGGAGCTGCTTTGTTCGATGATGGCGGATATTTGATTTTTTTTTTTTTTAAATTTGGATATTGTAAATTCCAAAGATATTACTATCTGCAATAGGTTCAGAGCAGAGACGAATATTAGCTCTTTGATACACATTATCCGAATTACCTTTGCTTCATTTTGTGAATAACGAATTCAGATTTTAGATTTTAGATTTTATCGGCTCTACTTTTTATAAACTTTTTTAAGAAAATTTATTATACTTAAATGCGAATATTTAATAAATTCACGAATAATTTAATTAATTTAAATTTGAATAATAATACTTTTCAAATTCAATGCAGATAATAAAAAATTTTGAATTTCAAATATTCATCATTATCATCTCTAATTCTAACTCGGATAAATTTCTTTTATCCGAAATTCAAGGTCATGGAAGTTATTTTAATGACTACTTCATTGAGCAAAATTCAGTTCAAATTGAGTTAATTGTTAGACTTTCAATCAAAGTCAGTGGTTAAGGAGATTTTGTAGGTGGCTAATATAATATAATGTTATTTGGTTATTGATTATAAACGTTTATAACTCAACCAAATTAAATTTATTGATTTTTAATATATATATATATTTTATTTTTAAAATATATTTATAATATGTAATATATAAATTAATCAAAATCCAAACACAATTCAATTCTTGATTTAATTCATTCATGTAAAATCAATTATAACCTAAGTTAATAGTTAGTGACCATTTAATTTAGTTTTTCAATTTTTTAACTAAACTACCCAACTGCTCAAATGGAAAATTTCTATTTTTACCCTTTAAAATTGTAAAAATTAAGATATTAAACTTGTGAAATTGCAAACATACAATTTGATTCCGTCCCCTCCCCCTCCTGAAAATTTTTCTTGCTTCACCCCTATTTTGCAGCAAGGTTTAAAAAACAGTTAAAACCTACAAAAATATAATGGCCCATACGCCTATTCAGTGTTTCCCTTCTCAGTTCTCACTCATAATGGATGACAAGAAGTATTAAAACGTGCAATGAACATCACAAGCATTTGCCAACAAAGCCAAACTTGGGAATCTGAGATACAAGAGATTACTTAAAATTCTTATACTAGCATTCAAATACTACTTACCCGGTTCGTGTAGAGACAGGGTTTCGGTGCAGAGATCATAAAAGATACCATGTATGGATACATCTTTTAAAATCATGTCATCCAAAAAAAAAAAATCAGCAAATTTGTAAATGTTTGTTAAGGTCATCATCTGTCACAGAAAATAGTAATTATACCAGTGCTATAAACATCTAAGTAGGTATATATTCAAACTACTAAGCAATAGGCAATACCTGTTCTATCAATGTTCAAGAGGTTCCCTAAAAGCTTTATCTCCCTTTCATTGCTGCAAAGTGAGCAGCCAAATCATCGTAATCCGGTAACTTAGGGTGTACGTGCCGGGCTGCATTTGACCTACCTTGCTGAAACGAAGTAGCACGGGTGTATACTTTAGTTCCTTCTGATTGAGTTGTTTGTTCACGAGGGAGAGAAATTGATCGGACTGGACGGGGAATAGTCTCGGAGATATCATCCGATCTATCCATGCTTGCTTTTTCTAAGGCTTCTTCATCTACGTCATTTCTCTTATGATTTGCATGATGACTTTTAGATTTTCGTCTTAGTTTCCCGTCTTCAGAGGTTGATGGTTTCTTACTATAATGCATCAACAGCCTATCGATTATCCTTTCCTCCTCATCATTTCTTTGATGCTCTTCGTCGAATAAGATTTGCAGACCTTGTCTCGACTCATCCCTTCTCCTGCTTCTTGGTTTTCTCCTCATGAATTCTGTATCTTCAGCAGTACCAATTTCAATATGACCAGATGCTGATCTCAAATGTCGCCTCCGAGACGATCTTCGTCTAGGGATAGGGGTACCAATTTCACCGTGACTATAGTAATTATCTGTTTCTCGATCATGACCTCTCATAGGTGGAATTCTCTGCTCCTCTTTATCAGGCATAGAAGGATCACCAGAGACTCCATCACTGTCCAAACCAGCAAGTGAAGATAATTTATTGGCACCATTCATGCTGTCCTTTGATTTGATACTGGGTGGTTTAACATAAGGAGGAGGGATAGCACTACTACACCGGGGCTTCCGCTTGGGTTCACCTTCCACGGGATTTTTCCTAGTTGAATTCTGGACACCATACTCATTGGCATAACGATCGGGAACGAAGAGATCTTTATCTTGACTCCTTGACCATGGAGCTGCAAAGTTATTTGGATTTAGATCCGGTTTTCTCTGTGTTAGAACTTCTTGGTTATCTATTCCAGGTACACTATTCTCCCTACCATCTTGTAACTTGCCTCCACCATTTACTCTTTCTATTCTTTTCCCACTAGTCGAACTACTTAATCTTGCTGTTTTGAAGGCAATATCATCCTTCTCGACAACTTCTTGTTTTTGCGGTAATGGGATATCAAGATTCTCCTTCCTTGCAAAAGCTTCTTCCCTGCCTTGACGCAGCTTGTCCTCGATGGAGAATTCCCACTTGTGCCCATTCTCATCCACTTTAAGTTCATCCCTTGGTGGATCAGCACTTTTTCCATTATTTGATTTATTATCATCACCAATGACATGGAAAGACCCGTATTTTTTAGGTCGGTCCTAGAGAACACTTACAGAGATTAGAAGAGTTCCAGTGTGAAGAGATAATCAGACAAGTAAAGTGCAAACACGAGGGATACCTGTTTTCCATCATTTGATTTATTATCATCACCATTGACATGGAAAGACCCGTACTTTTTAAGTCGGTCCTAGAGAACAATTACAGAGATCAGAAGTGTTCCAGTGTGAAGAGGCAATCAGGCAAGTAAAGATCAAACACGAGGGATACCTGTTTTCCATCATTTGATTTATTATCATCACCATTGACATGGAAAGACCCGTATTTTTTAAGTCGGTCCTAGAGAACAATTACAGAGATGAAGAGTTTCAGTGTGAAGAGGCAATCAAGCAAGTAAAGATCAAACACGAGTGATACCTGTTTTCCATCATTTGATTTATTATCATCACCATTGACATGGAAAGACCCGTATTTTTTAAGTCGGTCCTAGAGAACAATTACAGAGATCAGAAGAGTTTCAGTGTGAAGATGGTATCAGGCAAGTAAAGATCAAACACGAGGGATACCTGTTTTCCATAATTTGATTTATTATCATCACCATTGACATGGAAAGACCCGTATTTTTTAGGTCGGCCCTAGAGAACAGTTACAGAGATCAGAAGAGTTCCAATGCGAAGAGGCAATTAGGCAAGTAAAGATCAAACACAAGGGATACCTGTGGCTGTGGGATCACAGCAGGTTCAGACATTCTTCGCTCGAAAGCTTTTGAATCCCATTTTATGGAAAACTCTGATGCTATATCATGCATTACCATAACTTTCCTCTCCATTGTGGAAGGATTTGAAGCTGAATTCTCAACAAGCTACCATGAAAATTTACAACTTTGGTCATAGAAATGCAGCAAATGGAACCATAAATATTCTCCTTTTGGAGTGGATCATGACTGGAAATTTACCTGTTTATTGGCGAATACGTCCAGTGAATTTTCATATCTTTCATGAAATATATGCCTAAGCTCACGCAACTCCGGCAAATCAGAAAATCTAGCGGCTGCAAACATTAGAGATGAGACAGCTTCCCTGCAATCTTCTGGGCAATCACTGTATGCATTTGTTATGAAAAATAAGCAACTGTTGTTTTAATCAGCTTCTTCACGACAAATTTCAAGAAAACAAACAATAAAAGAAAAGAGAAAAAATGTATAACCAGAAAACTTCTAATCCATCTTGTGTTTCCTATGGTTCCAAGATACCATCTATACGTTACGCAGCGCTCCACAATCCTTAAAATGAAGGCATACGGGAATCTCTTCCGGATCCAGAACAACAATCTCATCATGAGAAAATTTTTAATTCACCATGGTAAAGAAAGAGAAATTTCAATATTTTCTTTAGCAGACATTGAACAAAAAACCTTTAATCAATTACAATTTCAAATACTTTATTCAACCCTTATCCTTAAGTATTCTCTAAACTCAATTTGAACCTCCATTCATCCTCAAATTGAACTTGACATCAAAAGTGTAACAATCTCTTGATACCATACAAGAAGATGAAAAAACAGGAAGTGGTCCACAAAGAAGAATGACAATCAAATCTTACATGGAGCTAAAAGTAGCTTGAACTATCATTTGAAACCCAGAGAACACCGAAGCCTAATGCTATTGCCAACAGATGGCACTAGAGATGGCATTATCCAAATTTTAATTATCAACTTCAGGACCACTCATTTTCCTAACTTAAATTTTTCCTTTACTACTACCCATATTTTCACAGAAATATACCAATAGAAAAGCCTACCATGAGTAGCCATTGGCAATACAAACGCAACCATTATAAAGAATTGATTGTATTGAACAAGAAATAAACAAAACATCCACTTATACCTCAGTTTTTGCATGACTGAAACATGCTTCGTCACGAAATCGCAACACTTGTCTATAAAATCATAGCAAGACGAAAGCACTAATTCAGCTATATATCCTTCAACCTGTTTCACCACCAAAATCAACACATCATTCATTTTCACGTCCTTAAATTTTATGTAATTAGTAAAACAAAGCATAAAATTTTTACATATTCAAACAAATCTGCTTATATATATGTACATATGCAAATCATAAACCTTACCATTCCGCTAGTAATCTTGCTCAAAAATTAAATCAATAAAACTACATATAAATCAAAATTAGCAGAATATATCAGTATAAAACAGTAATAATAATTTTTTTGTCAAAAACTTACTCTGCCATAAGCATTGATATCAAGGCCATTAGCAAGCAGATCAGCTATATCTTTCTTCAAAAACTTAAGCGTCGCACTCTTTTTCCTCCTTATAACATCAATCCGACTCTTTATCGCTTTTATCAACGATTTACTGCAAAAAAAACCAAAAATTCTTCACATCAATTCAATCATCTAAAACAAAAATAAATCAATTAATTAAATAGAAAAATGTATAAACCATTTTGCGGCAAAACCACGGCCTAAGATTCCGTCCAGCATCTTTCGATCACTGATTTTATTCAGGTCGGAGGAAACGAACGATTCGACTCAAAAAAACAAAGCCGTAAACTTCAAAATGTAGATCAATGAAACATAAGATCTACCATTAAAGAAGAAGAGAGAAAAAAATGAAAGGCACTTTGGCTTAAAGCTTTACTTCACTGCCGTTTTCTAAGCCACCTTTTTAATTTCAAAGAGTACACTCGTTAACAGGGTCTACTTTGTTAATTTACAATTGTACCCTTCAAATCTACTTTTACTAACCGGTGGATCGATTTAAAAGTTTGAGAGGATAGTTTAGGGAATTTGAATGTTTCTAATTTTGGAGCGGATAAGGCGGTAAGTGGGGTAGATCGTGACCGTTGGATGAATGTAGCGGGTGGTGGAAGGATTGTTTTAGTTTGGTCTAATTATGGTTTTAGTCCTTCTCTTATGTAAGATTTAATCTTTTTATTTTAATTTGATATAATTTGATACTTTACTTTTATAATATTATTAATAGTTCTATTTTTAGCTTTGTTATATATTGTCTTGCCTTACCTTGGTACCTCACCAAGGTCATGAACCTTGTTGGCTTAAGGCGTGCTTAATGCGCAAAGCTCACCCTTCAACCTCGTTAAGACAAGTGTCAAGCCTCTTTTTTACATGAATAGCACATGAAGCTCCATTAAATTCACTCAAGTCAAGTCATCACCTGACCTTCGAATCTATAAATTTAATCATCATTTAGCTAAAAGTCTATCCTACTCTTAAAAGACATACCAAAACAAGATTCTTAGATAAAATGTGACGAGAATTAAAGATAGTTTATGATTAAATATCATTTATAAATACCTCATTCTTCGCAATCAAGAATCAATACCCATCTTGTATGCCAAATCTTTACCCAACCAACAACAACTAGCTTAGCTCTCTGCACCGTCCCTTTCTCCACCATGTGAATTATCATTTCCTCCACACTCCTATTCTTTGCTTCAATAACGTCAAACTTTTTTCATTAAAAAAAATAGAGAGTGTTAAGTATTTAATTGACATGTAATTTTATTATTTAATTAAATATAGTTATTTAGATTTCCAATTCATCCTAATCATGTAACCAAATAATAATAAAATGAAAATTTTCACGTCATCATCATTTTAATAGCAACAAATAATAATATTATCAAATTGAACTTACTAATAATATTATAAAAAAATAAAAGAATAAAGGATTAAATTCAAAAAATTTTAATATAATAAAGAGACTAAACTTAAAATTAAACCTTTTTATATTCCGTGTCTCACTCAGGTGCTGATTTTAATTTTTAAAAGAAAATAAAGATAACGATAAAAGGGAATGTGATGAGGTGGACGGAATAATGAATGTTATCAATAATAATGTTCTAAAGATTTTGCATAAATTTTGATGATTTTTTTTACCTTTTTAATGATTTTAAGACAAAATTTTGATCACAGTGTTTCAGAGCATTTGTCAGTGTACAATGAAAAAACAAATGACCGTTATAACGGTTTTAACTAGACAATTTGTCTAATAATATGTTTTTCTGTTGGCATTTAGTTAAGTTTGATTGAATTATTAATTTTTTATTTAAAAAGTAAGATGCGAATATTTTCTTCATATAATAAATATATTGTTTAATATAATGGTGAATTGATAGCCATGCTCTATGGGTAAACTACACATAAGGTCATCGAACTATTAGTAATTTTATGTTTTGGTCATTTAATTTTAAAAAGTTACAAAATGGTCATTAAATTATTTGAAAGTTTCATTAAAGTCATTTAACTATTCAAAAATTTTCATTTAAGTTATTGGGATGTTAAGTTTTTTTTATTTTTTTAAGTTTGGCTAACAAGTTTTAAGTGACGATTCGATAATCGGTACAGTGGATCAGTATTCATCGATGAGTAGAAGAACATACCTTAAAACCAAGTTGATTTGACAATTAATTTTGGAGATCGGAGAAGAAAGTTGCTTGGATTTTAGTTTGTAGATTCATGATATTCAGAATTGTTTCATAAAAAAAACTTAACTGTAGAAAATAATGGGAATGAAAGCTTTTCAGATTAGTGCAAGTGGTGCAAACATATATAGAATGCGATACAATAGTGATTTTAACAGAACAGTGACTTAAATGAAAACTTTTGAATAGTTGCCTAACTATTTTGTAACTTTTTAAAGTTGCGTGATCAAAATATAAATTTACTAATAATTTAGTGACATAGATTTTAGTTTACCCTATGCTCTATTATTGGTAGTAATATTTTTAAGTTTGTATTTTTCATGTTTTATTATAATTATTCTTTTTGTTAGAATTTAAAAAAATATACATAAAGAAAATAAAAGAGAAGGTTTAGCTAGGAAACAGCTAAAATCCAGTCTGGCAAACAAAAAATGTTATGGGGAATTTGTACGTCAACTTGACAAATTGCTATGGACAATGACTCGCCCTCTCATATTCAATGAATATGTGTGTTTGAATTTCATAAGTATATTTCTTTTTCATTCCATTATTGCATGTAAAGATCGAGATAAAATTATAATTTTTTTTGAAAATGTTAAAAGTTAGAAATTTAATATTAAGATTTATGAGGGTTTTCATTATATTATTAATTATGCCAATAAAAAGAGGTGAATTCATAATATAATTTTAAATTTTTATTAGTGTAAAGTGTAATTTTACAGTTGTATTAATTTATAATTTTATAAATTTTAAAATAACTAAATGCTTACATTATTTGCCTACCCTATTAGCTCTATCCTCACCAACCTATTGACCTAATGACGAAGACTTTTCATGAGTTTTAAGTTTGTTTGCACCATGTTACGAGTTCAAACATCAGGTGAAACTATTTTCTTTTCCCTCGAATAATTGAAGAATTTGTATGTTTGTTTCATAAAAAACAAATACATTAATTTTTATAGGTTTAAATGCGCTTTCATTGTACGGACTAAAGTGTGATACGGCCTTGTTTCTCCCTTTAAATCCACCTATGTTTACATCTATATAGTTTTTATAATTTTTTCTACATATATTATCGTATAATCATATCATGTTTAATATTATTCATTCTAACCTAAACGAATCTAAAAAAGTAGGAAGCGACTTTGATCCTAAACAAATGATTTAATTATAAATTAATGTATGATAAAATTATAATTTTACTTTAAATAAAATATATATTCAATTATTTCAAAAATAAAAAAATTATAAATTAATGCATAATAAATTTATATTTTAATCTCTAAAAATTTATAAATTTAATACCAATCACTAACCTATTTGAGAGAGATGATTAATGAGTGAAGAATCCCCAGCCCCATGTTTACTAAAATGGACTAAGAGCACTATTATTAATTAAAAAATAAGGACAGGGAGTAGGGAAAAGGAAATTAGTATTCATAATTGCGTTAGTTGGTTAGGTTAGATCCCATTCATTGAATATGTAGGTTTAGGTTAAATCACATTCATAGAAAATGCCTCAATTCATCATTAATTTCTGAGCTAAATTGTTGAACATGACATGAAAATGACATGCTTTGACACCCTAGTTTCATGTGTATCACCAACTTAAAGTGGAAGAGAAAACTATAATACGTACAACATACGTGAAAAATATATGTAATAAATCTTTTTAGTTGAAATGGTAAAGTTAAAGATTCAAATATCACAATGTTTTGGGTTGAAACCCCGTTATAGGTAAGTATTTTTCTAGATTTTATATGAAAAGACAAAATTATCTTCAAATTAATATATATTACTTATTAAAAGTGAAGGACTTTTTGTAAATTCATTATTAAGTTGTTGACTTGTTTAAGGAAAATATCAACTCAGTAAACGACTTACATATAGTTGGTAAAATACTCTATATTTATTATTAAATAAATTTTAAAAGAAAATATTTTTAACATAAAATATTTTTTTTTACTCACATAATAAGTGTGACGAAACCCCGTCAACATAATAAAGTTACGAACCATGACTTAGAAGATTTATATCTAATGTATTAACTTGGTGTAATATATATATCAAAAAATAAATAAATCAAAAGATGATATGTTATTAAAAACGGAGTTATATGGGCTTATTTTTTATTATAACTTTTGATGATATGTTATCATTTAATTCGTTAATAGCTATAAAATTATATATTACTAATAATAAAATATAAGTTATTACATTATTGGAAGAGCTTGTCCTCTGTCTACGAGTCTGAACTACCTCAACTCTAGATTTAATCAATATCCATTATAATTATTAAATACAAAAAATTTGGAGAATATATACATGCATACACATACTTATATAAATTCTTGAGCTTCAACACGAACTTATAGTTTAGGATTCTATGTCGAGGTTGTTGTCTATATTGATGTAAAATTAAAGTGATTTTATGATATTTATTTTTGTAATTTTTTATATAATTATTAAATTATTTATATTTACTTGCAACAGATGAGTAAAAAAACTTCAACCTAAATCCATAACTATTTTACAATCTAAATCTAATCCATGACTTTCTCCATTACTTTTGGGAGCCTCATACGGTGTCCCCAAAACACCCCAATTTCAAACCCAAGCAGCCCAAGTGTTGGGCTTCCAACGCACTAGCAATTATCTTTTTCTTTTTCATTGTTTTATTTAGGGATAATATCATGGCAACTAGGTCCATATTGGTGTCTGTACTTTTCTTTTTCACTTTGGTACTTGAACTTGGCAACTAGATCCATTTTAGTCCTTAATGGCTACTGCCTTTGGAATAGGACTGGATTGGACAATTGAAACCAACTGGACTGAAAACCAATTAGTATACTGATCCAAACAAAGTGGTTGAACTAATTGAATCGATAACTACTTGAAATAGATAAAATTTGAAAACAGAGACAAAAATAAGTAGTTGAACATGCTGATCTAGTTTAATCAATTTTTAAAAAAAATTATGAATTTGTAATTAATTATTTAATTATTACTGGTCTAGCAGTTGTACCACGTCATTGCTTGAAAATTTATATATTTTTTAAAAAAATTTAAATGATAATGTGGCACAATCTTAAAGTGTCACGTCATTAAATTTTTATATTTTTTTATGTCTAATGACCAAAATGAATTTAATTGTCAAATTCAAATACTAAACTAAATAAAAAATATAACTATGAAAGTGAATCTGATTAAGAAGTTTAGAGAACAAAAATTAGATAACAATTTTACCATATTATAAAAAAAAATCAATAAATTGATTGTCTTCTAATTTAGCCATGTAATGTCTCCTTTTAAAGAATCATAGATGTACTTAATCATTTGCTAAATGGTATAATTTATTAAAATTATACATAAGCTTTCATATAATTTGTAATTTTATATACATTAATTTTAATATGATATATTTGTAAATATTAAATTTTAATTTAAGTTCAATTTTCACTCCATGTGGTATTATTTTCTGTTAAATTTGTCTATAAATTTCCAACATTTAAGACAAAAACAAACAAATAGATCTAAATTATTTTCATCTAGATTAAAAAAATAGATTTTCTACAAAAATACGAAACATTTTTCCAAACGTGTTTATTTTTTTAATCTAAGTGGAAATAATTTAAATTTGTTTGTTTTTTAACCTAATAAAATGACATGAAAACAATTTACACATGATTTAACTGAAAATTGTGCTATATAGATAATGGGGTTAGTGGAATGTGAAAATTGATAGGGGTGATATTGATTCGATTTTGAGATTTTTAAATTTTTTGAACTGTTCATCATAATTTGGTTCGGCTGAGTTAGATTCTCAGTTTTCCATATAATTTTTTTTTGTTTTGGATTTTTATACATATATTTACCAAATAAGCTTTATTTAATGATTTTGAATATTGTTTGACAAAATTTCAACAAAAAAAAAGTAAATAATTCTAAAAGACAAGAACTTTTAAATTATTTTCACTATTTTAAATATAAAAATTTAAAATTAACTATATATGAAATAAAAAATATTTTAATTCAATTTTGAGAAACCAAGATTTTTAAACTTACAATCCATAAACTGTTCAAACACGTCGGTTCATATCAATTTTTGAATATTTAGTTATTTGTGCTCAACCCTAAAATTAAACTAAAATTAATTTTCGATTTTTCAATTTTCGGTTTAGTTTTGTTAATTTCATTCTGTCTTATATTTAATGCAGTGATAATATATAAAGTTTTGGTACTTTCATTTTATTGGTGAATTTTATTTTATTTTTGGTTTATTTTATGCTCGTTTTACAATTTATAGCTATTCTTCCTATCGTTTTTAAAGTTCAAACTTAAATTCTCCCTTAAAAATATAGTCTATTTTACCTTTGCACCCAACTACTTGTTGGTTGATTAACCATAATAAACTTACATACTCTCAATGATGTCACTTTAATCAAGCCTTTGATAATCTTCTGTTGGACATCCATTGTTTCCCACCAAATAAAAAAATATTAGCATTAATTAATATTAACATATATATCATTAATTTTTTTAGGTTGGAATTTAATTATAAGTTTTTTTGAAAGATTGAGTTTTTGGACAAAAAGTACTTTAAAATTTTTTAGATAAAAAAGTGTTTTTTAGCTAATTTTTCAGATTTAAAATGAAACAAAAAAGTGCTTTTGGGTTAACTTTTAGTTTTGGAGAAATATTTTTTCTCTCAAAAAGTAAATTGTTTAAGAATATTTTTACCTCAAAAGTATTTTTTGTCCCAAAAGTGTTTCTTAAAAGATTAAGTTTTTCAATTTGGGTCATTACAGTTTATTTCATTTTAAAGTGCTTCTTATAATAACCAAAAAGTATTTCTCCAAAGTCAAAAATCGACCCAAAAGCACTTTTTGGAGAAACTGAAAATTTTAGCTTTTCCTTCTTTTCTTTTCTTTTTTCTTCTTAAAAATATTTTTGAGAAGTATTGCTAAACTAATGGTAAGCCTAAATGTCATGAACCTTATTATACTTATACCTCAAAAGCTCACCTCACGTTCCTATGAGTTCGCGGGTCAACACCCTTGGTTAGTGGCGGAGTCAGAGGGGGTTAGTAGGGGCTCCGGTCTTCCCTAAAATAGAAAATTTTTTTATTTAGACCCTTTATAATTTATAAAATTTTAATTTAGTAATATTAAAATTACACTTTAGCCCTAAAAATAATAAAATTTTGATTTAATTCTTTAAAAATTATAAATATATAAGCTATTAAAATAATAAAATTACATTTTTACTATTATAAAAACATACAACTTAATTCTGCACCAACTTTGTTTTTTTTTAGCTCCGCTGCTACCCTTGGTTTAGAGGTCATCTTGTGAGCTTAAGCTACTGATAAGCCTAAGACCTCACAAACCCAAAACCACACAACCCATACTATTGAGACCACACTCTTAATATGGATAAAATATATGCCACTCACACATCACTTATATTTGTTGTCCAGACATAATAATTCATACCTATGATGACAAGACAATAATAGATGGACTAAATTTCAAGAATTCTAGAACTAATACATGAATAGTTGGGAATGATCAGAGGCATTCCCTTATAATCCTATAGACATTGGGATTGAGGACCAATACACTCTCTTTTCCCTAATACCCTTAACTCAACTCTCTTATCTCTCTTTCTCTCTAATCCTCACCGATAATGCTGAACTTAACATCCCTATAACTCTAATTTGCAACAAATCTAATTATCTAAACTTAAAAATAAATCGGACCCAAATTAATTTAAGCTTGAAATTGTCCAAAAAAAAATTTTAGAAACCTGACTTATTCAAGTTCACCATTTTAATAGTAAACTTTGTATAAACCACTTTAAACAGAGTTAATCACAACTAAATCACAATTAAAGAGACAAGATCAAAGCTAATAATAAAACAAGAAAAAACCCATGACAACTTCAATGTTTGATCATCTGTCACAAAACTCGCTAAACACAACCAAACCAAGGGTTCGATCATTGTCTCACTGATCCAAACTTCTGTCTCGAACCAACACTCGCCGGAGAACCAATCGGCCCAAAAAACTCACCGCAAAGATCCATAAAGAACTTGTCGACGATATCAACATAAGCCGGACACGTAAGTCGAGAATAATAATGAAGTACCTCTTCAACATCAAGGACATGATCCACGTTGCTCACATCCATCATCTCTATCTCCTTTAGCTTTTGCGCCACTGAAGATTCCTTTGAAAATGTATAACCTTGTAATTCTTGCTTTTTCTCCACATTGGACTCACCAAAGTCCTCTCTTCTTTGTGTTGTAAACTGAGTTGACGACAATGACATTGTCTTCTTCTTCTTGTTTTTCTTCTTTGCCTTGCTGCCCTTGTCGGCGGTGGCGTCCCACCGGCGAGTGAACTCGGTGTAGAACTTTTCTAGGTCGTCTTGGTAATAAGGAGAAGCTTTGGGTAGTTTTTGGTATGGTTTAGTTTCATTACCACCGCCATTGAAGAATGATTTGAAGCTTTGTAGGGTTTTTCTGAAGAAATTTTTGGTGTTGGAAATGGAATTTCTAAGCAACATTTGGTAAAGATTTTTGGTGTTGGTTTTTGTTAAGATATTCAAAAGTGGGAGAAATTATTTGTTTCTGTGAGTATTGAAAATGTTCTTTATAGAAATAAAAAAGTGGACAACGAGTACTTTAATGTTCTAATCTTTGAAGTTTCCACTTTTTTTTTTTTTTAATCTTTTGTCTTCACATACGCTCCTTTGATGTTTTTGTGTTTGATTATTAGGTCACCAAAGAGTCCCACTATGCTTAGCATTGAGTGTTAACGAGTTGGGTTTTTTAAAAATAAAATATCAGATTTGTTGAGGAATGTTGGATTTTAGATTCTTAAATAGTAGAAGTATATATTATGCTGAAATGTTTATGTTTGGGTTTTCTTTGTTTAGTCGAGTAGTAGTGTTTTTATTCACTAATAATGTATAAGAGTATAACTTCAAACTCCATTAAAACTAAATACTTAACATTTCTTTGATGGCAAGGCGCTTTCCAAATTCTTTGAATAAGTTAGTTTTTTTTGAAGTTGGGAGACAAAACATGAGGATAAAACCGAGCATAAATACTCCAAGCAAAATACCTCCATTAGAAGGTTCGAGATCAATCTCCCATCATTAAAAAAAGTCAAGTGAATTCTCTTACCCATTAATACCATATAAGGGCATGAATTTAAACCCACCAAAACTAAATACTTAACATTCCTTTCATGACAAAATACTCATTGAATCTCGTGAATATGTAAATTCTCTTTAAAATTAGAAGATAAAACTTAAGACTAAAACTAAGTATAAACACACCACTTACAATATTTAAGTTTCATATTCGAAGAAATTTGTCTTGAAATTCAACTTCGCATTTATTCTAAATTTAATGTAGCTATCGGACACCAAAGATTCTCGGATAAAAAAAAGGTCGTAATTGAAGCTTTGGATGATGTTTAATTAATGAATTATTAATTAACAATAATGATTATTATAAGATAAATTTCATTACTTTTACTTTTGATGGTGGAGTTGGTGTGTAGCCTCTTTTGGAAGAAGCAAGGAGCGGTCCTTGTGCACTGCTAACTAATTATATATATATTAATTAAAAATAATAATATAATCGTTAATTCATGTGATATCCTGATAGTTAAGGTGTTTATTACTTTAAGTATGGTTCAGATTCAAATTGTGTTAATTATGTTTGTTGTTTAAACTTT
Organism: Gossypium longicalyx; assembly: GCA_025698465.1. NCBI lineage: Eukaryota > Viridiplantae > Streptophyta > Magnoliopsida > Malvales > Malvaceae > Gossypium > Gossypium longicalyx. The sequence continues at coordinate 81,814,818 of CM047001.1, read as the reverse complement.
ACACTGTTCTTGTATTTCACGAAAAAATATATATAATAAGTGATATAGCTAATTAATACTATATACCTTAATTAAAAAAAAATTAATATATTTTTTAGTACTTGAGTTTGACATTTTCCTTATATGATATTTGTGTTATTTTTTTGTTCATTTTAATATTTATATTTGATAAAATGTTATATATTTTGGCATTCAAATGTAACAATGTTAAATTTTTAATGTTTAATTTGGGTTTTATGGTTAATTTGATGAAAGTTAATTGTTAGTATTATTATGTCTGAATTTTTAATGAATTTGTTAATGGAATAAATTTAGTGTTATTTGTGAATTATTTTACGTTTAATTTTGTTAAATATGATCCGATAAATATAATTTAATTCGAATTTTAGAGTTGATTTTAATAAATTTATTAAATTTCAAGTAGATTGTAATTATTTATGATTATTGACCGACATTGGTAAAAGAGGATAGGAGAGTTTATGCTTTAATTTTCAATCAAATTTTTGTCTGCCACTTTTAATCATTTTGGATGTTTCGATTGATTGATTTCCTTGAATGGATGGGTCCTGAATAATAATTTCAGACAAACAATAATAGGTCTAATTCTCGTTTTAGTCCCTCTACTATGTTACTATTTGAAACTTAATCCAAGATAGAATTTGACCTCTAATTTTATAATATTATTAGTATAACTAAATTGATAACATTATTAATTGCGTTATTAAAGTGATGATGTAGGTTTATTTTTTGTTATTCAATCAGTCATGGTGGCTATGTGAAAACTAATCAATCTTTTTTTTTTTTTGTTGGCTTAAATCAACCCTGTTTTATTAATAATAAATTTACACGTCAACGAAATTGATTTTTTAATAACAGAAACTAAAGGTATTATCAATTGAAACCAACTAATAGCATTGTAAAAATAGGGATTAAATTATGAACAATTAAAACAACAAGATTAAAATTTAAATTTCAGTATGATAGAGAGACTAAAATCACAATTATACTACTAATGAGTAATAATATATGTAGTTAGTACTTTAAACATAATTCGGCTTGTAATAACAATAAATAAAAAGGCCAAAGCCTTGAATCACGGAGCCAACCAATTGGACTTCCATCATTAAAATCTGTCCATTCCATTGCATAAATTACAACCAAAAAGGTATTTTGTGGGTTTCTATGGAATAAATTTAAAAAAAAATTTATATTAGTAAAAAATAAACATTAAATGTAATTATTTTATTTAATAATATAAAATTTTGATTTTTGAAAATTTATTATTTCATAATTTTAATCTTATTAATATTGCATTAATTGTTTTATTTTGTATAATTTTGAATAAAAAATTAAAAGATAATAATTTAATTATTTTAATTTTTAATAAGATAGGAAATAATTTATTTCTAAAATAAAAATTTTAAAAATAAAATTAATTTTATATTTTCAACCTTAAGTAAAAGGTTATAAAAAATAATTTAAAAAATTGAATGTTGAAAATTTTTAAGTATTTATCAAACATACTCTAAGTGATTAAATGAGTTTGTGTCACCTATCAACTGGATCTCGATCCAATTAAAAAATAATAATATAATCGATCTTTTTTATAAAATAACAAATATACTATGAGGTTTTTTTTTATTATCTTTTTATATTTTTATATAAAATTTAGAAAAATATACACATCATAATATTTAAACTTAAGACATTATAGTCTTTGATATTTTAACTTAATCATTTCAATCAAAACTTCGATAATTTTTAAAAAATATGTATTTATTACATAAGTTCTTTTTTTACTCACATTGCGAGTATATATAAAATATTTAGTACATTATCAGTGAAATGCTATATACTTCACAAGCAGTGTTCTAAAATTAGCACGCATCTCGTTTAGGATATAATAAAAAAATTAAAAAATTTAAAAAGATATGTGGTAGTATTTTAACACGAGTTCTAAAAATAAAATAACAATTTAACAACTTTCGAATTTGTGACATTTGGACCCAAATTTTGTAGTCTGAGAAATATTAGTAGCACATCCTACTCTTAAAATGTAGAGATAAATATAAAAATTACACATAAACTTTGTTATAATGTGTAAAATAATATATAAATTCGGATTGTACATTTATATACATAAAACTTTAATTTTCATTCAATATTATATATATGAAATTTTGATTTTGATTTAATTATATACATCTAATTATAGGAAAATATTTATATACATGAAACTCTAATTGATGATGCAACTTTTAATTTAAAATCCAAATGACAAAAAACATTGGTAAGCTCATCACTTTAATAACTACTAGAGGTGTGCAAGAATCGGGTCAAATTGATTAGACCAATCGAACCGATCAATTTTAATTTTTCAGTCTCGATTTTAAGCCGGTTCAATTAAAGTGATTAAATCAGTTTAATTTTGGTTTAAAAAATCTAAAAATTAAATTAACCGACTTTAAAATATATTAATTTAAAATTATATTTTAAAATATTTTTACCCTAACTCAAACTAAGCCCAATCCAATAATATAATCCAAAGTCCAAACCCAAATATACAAACCCTAACGTAAAAACCCATTTGGCCACAAGCAGTCAAGACTCAAGCTTTCTCAGCAGTTTAATTAGTTTTTTTTTTCTCCCCCTTTCATCTTTGTTTTAGTTTGTCTTTTTCAATTTTCTTTTCAGATTTTGGTATCTATGATTCATAGTACTTTTCATTACAAGGTTTGGTGGTTTTTTTTTCTCTTGTTCATCTTGCTAGAGAAAATAAATATAGAAATATTCTAAAAAAAAATTCACAATGCAAATTGGTTAATTCAATTATTGACAGAATTAATGGATAAAAGTCAATTCGATTTATTTGGAATTTATTTGAAAAAATAAAATTCAATTAAGTCGGTATTTAAATTTTTTGAACTGAATCGACTGATTGCTAACACTTAATAATTGTAATAAAAAAATCATTATAATCTTACTAAAAAACTCAATCTTCAATCTGATTCAAACTCAAATTAAATTTTAACCTATTAAAAAATTTTGGCATGATTCCACTAATTAACCTAAACTCAAAAGTTTCTTAAGTAAAATGATTTAGAACGTGAACTAACCAACCTTATAATAACTTATTTCAAATGATCTAACCCTACAACAACTCATATCCAAAATCATTCAAACTTAAAATCACCTTAATCCCAACTTTAACTAAAATTAATGTGAAAATTTTATAAATCAAATTAACTTAATCTAACCACTTTAAGGCAACTCTATTTAAGGCTGTCATGTGCTGTTGAAGTAGGCCTAAAAAAAGAACATTCATGTTTATTCCAAGCTATCTTTTAGGAATGTAGTTATTCAAACACAATAATTCTATCCCTTATTCAATTCCATGCATAAAATGTACTTTCTCAGAATTCAAACTTTCAAAATAAAATTTTCAATATGGTTTGCCAGATTTTGGATTATTCCCATTACATATAATGTCAAACACAAAATACCCAAACTGACCAAAAGGAACACAAGATGGGCTTAGCTAAGGTTAAAGGGCTATACCAATTTGTCTATGGGTCCCAACTATCACTAAAAAGGCTGCTTTTAAATCTATTAGCTAAGCATTTTTCATAGCCCATAATGTTCAAATTCAATTACATATACATATAGTACCCTACCTCTACTTTTGGATTCTTTTAAAAAGAAAGATGGAATTTGAATTTGGTCCTTCTATTATGTTACAATTTAGGATTTAGTTTTATATTTCAAATTGATATAATTTAATCTTATATCTACAATGTTATCAATTAGTTCAAATAGTTAATACTTTTAATTATTCCTATTAAAATGTTGACGTAGATATTTTCGTTAAAACACTCATTCCAAGTTCCAACTCATAATATTGATTTGATTTTTTTGTTTTTTTATACAAATTTTATTATTATCAATACCCCAAACCCTTAAATTGAAGGATGATATGTGCTTAAGCATGTTTAAACCCTCTTTTTTTTTTTTATTGTTGTAACAACAACGGTATGAACTGAGCTAAAGGTCAATCGGAGCAAGAAAAAGTCTTTGTTAACTTGAAAACATTATATTTTGGTCCCTTTAAAAAGCTAATTATTTGATTTAATGCTTTTTATCAGTTTTCAATTTTGACCCTTAAAATTTTATAATGGGCTGGTTTTTAAGAAAACTTATGTCAGCATTTTAGTTTGAATAATTCAAGATGTTAACTATTTGAAGCAGCTTATAATATTATAAAAGTAGAACAATAAATCATGACATGTTAAAGTACAAAGAATAAATCACAAATTTCACCATAATAGAGGGACCAACACCATAAATTGACCTTTAAAAACAAAAACCGCCTATAAGTTGATCACATGCTGCAAAACTGACTGCAACAGCCAAAAAAAAGGGTTGCTTTTAGTTATGGAGGGGAGTGGCTCAAGAACCCAAAAAATGCGACCATTAATGAGAATGTTAAGTTGCCAACTCAATCAACAAAGGCAAAGCTTATCCATATATACACACTCTATAATACACACACTGCCAAAATCAGATGTTGTTTAAATAGCAATCCAATTAAGGAAAATGGGTCTGGCAATGTAGTGCTGTAAAATGTGCTGCAAAAATTTAAACACTAGTAGGGTTTTTTGAGAGGGAAAAGGTCATATGTGAAATGTTACATAGCTTTCTAGCTAAAAGGGACAAATAGGGATGAAAATGAAAGGAGAATGGTGCAGTTTCAAAGGGCTCACATTCTCTGTTTTTTTGTCCTGTTTTGAAACCTCAATCAAGCTTTTTCGCTTTATCGCTAACCCTTTCTGTCTCTTTCTCTTTCCACTTTCTCATTCTTTTTTTGAAGTCTTTTAAAGCTTTCCATGCAATTTAGCCACAACAATTGTTTATTATTATTATTATTATTATTGTTATTATTATGTGGTGAAATATTAATGAAAATTTTTTTAATGAGGAGTTGTGAGTTGCAATTGTAAGATATATTGTACTTTTAAAAAGAAAATTTATATTCGAACTTTAGAAATAGCATCATTAGAAGGGTAGTCAGAAGCCCTAAAAAGATTAGTTTTCACGACAGGAGTTTGTAAGAGTTCCGACCCCCTCAAAAAGGAAAATCTCATTTTCAGCCTTTTAAAATTTCTCAAAATTTAAATTGATGCATGATAAAATTACCCTTTGACCTAAATTTTGATAAAAATTTGAATTTTGAAAATTATATTGTTGGGAGGGGCAGCCACGAACCCCCAACTAATTAGTAAAACCTTGACCATATAATTTTTTTTTCTGCATATTGCATTCCCAATAAGACAACGTAATATTAAACTTTGGAGACGATATTGTTGAGAAAGATAGCCATGAACCTGAACATGAATTGTAAAATAAACATTAAAGATACCAAAAAATACATACAATTTTAAAACACACAAAGGCTAAATTGCTCATTTTTTCCCTTTACATTACTATTTTTTTTATAGAATACCTTAAATCAGATGACAAACGTGATTAAACACACTTGAATCCACGTCTTTCATATTATTGCAACAACAACATTACTAAATAAACTAAACATTTCTTTAATATTCTGCCTTATTGTTATTTACACTACACTTATTTGGTTCAAAATTAAATGTACAAAGATTAAATTGTTTGCTTTTATAATAGAGGAATTAATTGGCTGTTAAACTTATAGTACAAGGACCCATCAAGCAATTTTACCTAAATTTTGATATATATACTTGTATGATCTTCTATATTATGTGACATTATCTATGAAACCCACTTTTCATTGTTCATTAAGAAACTTTTAATTTTTCTTCTGAACTCAGAAAAGGAAAAAAAAGAAAAAAAAAAGACTTAGTATTTATTTTTCTTTGTTAGTTTAGGAATTAACTTTTAAAAAGCAATATTGCCTTTTGTAATGATTAAAGTTTTTGACTTGAGTACTTCTTTGCTCTTTTGTTACGATCATTGGTCGGATGTTAACATACATATTACAAAGGATTGATTTGGAAATATTGATAATTGGTTAAATATTTTCGTAAAAGCTTTTACAAAATTTTTTTTAGTGTTGTATTTGGTACATTAGTAATGTATTTTTTTTTATTTATTCTACGAGTAAGTCCTAAAAAAGTGTCATGTGCCTCTTTTTGTTAAATTTTTTAAACTTTTTAATCTTACTTGTGGAATCTAAAAAATAATATACCAAATATTTTATCAAATAATAGGGTAAACTACATTAGTAGTCACCTAACTATTTGTAAATTTATTTTTTAGTCACCCAACTACGGAAAATTATAGAATGATCGTTTAACTATTCAATTTTGTATATTTTGGTCACCCAACTATATTAAATTTTGGGTATTTTTCATTTTACGTTAGCCAGCTAGTGACTATAAAAAGATAAAATTGAATAATTAAATAACTATTTTATAACTTTTTATAATTAGGTGATTAGTAGTATGGTTTACTCTTAATAATATTAGCAATATTCTTGCTATAAATGTGACTAAATTTTTTTACTATCAATTGAGTTATAATTCATCTGATATCACTATTATTGACTACATAGCTAAAATAGATGAAGGTGTAACTGAGCAGCTAGTTATCTTGAACGATCCTCCGCTATATATGAGATGTTGGCTTGAAGAAGATATTAGACAATTATTAATGACTAATGATAATTTTCATTAGAATTGATGTTCCCTCTTATATTAAAAAATATATATATAACTATTATTGTAAGAAATAAAAAGAGATAAAGTTGAGGAGAGAGTTAGAGTTTAAAAAAGGTATACTACTGTTATTAAAGGAAACAGAAGAAAAGGCTTTTAGTAGATTTTATTCCTTGTCATTTGTATTCTTTTTGGGTTGAATTTGCAAATTTTGTACAAAAAAGAAGTGATTTCAAAAGTTCCACTGCTCACTTTATACTACTGCATCTTCTTTCAAATCAAACTATGTCTGCACCACCTCATCTTCATCCCCTTTCCTTTTCATGTCATCAACATTTTTCTTCCTCTTACATTGCATTTTGTTTTTTTTTTTCATGATAAATTAATTATTGTATACTAAATAAAAAAATAAAATTAATTAAAATTTTAATATATTTGAATTGTTAAAATTTGGTGTTCACTTCAGGGGTCAAGTCAAAATTTTTTTTTACAGAGTCAAAATTAAATTATAATTTTTATGATAGTAAAAATATAAGATTATTATTTTAATAGCGTATATCTTTATAATTTTTATTACATTTAGAGGACAAAATATAATTTTATCTTTATTGATTTAAAATTTTAAAAGACTTGAATAGAAAATTTTTTATTTTAAGAACCCTTACCGGTCTCCCTAGCTACGCCCTTGGTGCACCTCCTGTTAATTGTACAAGGATAAGCTTTCAACTATAGAAACAGTACCGTTTTTTCCATTTACATGAAATCTTGATTAAAGATGGCTCAAAACAGTTGAGCAATCCAAAATCCTCTCTTTTGAACCATTTAAGGAAAATTGCAGCTTAATTAGGGTTGTTTTCATCGAAAATATCAAATTCTCTTTTATAAAAAATAAAAACTGGGCAATTGTTTTAGTACTGAAAATTTGGATTTAATCCTTTTACCTGAATGGTATTATTTGATCCCTCTCCATGTTAGTAAGCTTTAACTATTATTAAGAGTATTCGACTAACCAGTGCCTACCCTTGTGACCGAATAATAATAAACATAGTATAAGGACTAAAATTAGAATTAAACCGAAAATAAGTTATATGCTTTGATCAGTGTTTGTGTCAGTCTATAAGCCAAGCTACAGCCTATCGTACAACAAAAAGAAAAAAAATTAAAAAGCAGTCGAAATTTATCGAAACTAATATGTATCGAAGCTTATAATCCCATTAATTAACAACGTTAATTTAGAGTTAGAACACTAAAAATCTAATTTTTTTTTTTAAAAACTACTACATTTCATGAGAACATGCAGTAAGATAAACAAAAAAAAAAAAAGACATTTTTTTTAAGACCAGTTAGAGAACAATGTCTCACAAATCTCTGTAAAAACTTCGACAATAATCCCATGATGGTGATGAGAGTTCAACGACAAGAAACACTGTAACAGCTGTTCTAAATCTTCAGCCGCAAATATCTGTCTTTCGACGATCATCTCCACCATTGATGTCCTAAAATCATGGTATGGATCACTGGATCGTTTCACCACAGCAAAGCTATCTTTCACTTTGTTGTTGTTATCATTATCACAGCTGATGTTCTTAGCTTTTCTTCGGCGAGGATTGTTACAGTTTTTCCGGTTGGAACGCGGTCGTATCCGACGGGCGGAGATGGATTCAGATGAGTCGGACGAGAGGTTCATTGAAGAGAAAAGGGTTTCGGTTTCATCTTCTTCACTGCTAAGCCACCACCATGGACCTCCGTAATTAGCACTTTCTCGTGAAGATGAACTGAAAAAAAACGGCGTGGTATTGTTGTTGGTTTTGTGATGAACATGATAAACCCTTTTTTTCTTCTTTGTTTTCGTTTTGTGTCTGGTAACGGTTTTTTTCTTCTCGTAAAACCCAAAGTCTTTACAATCGGCGAAAAAGTTCAACGGCGACATAGGGTGATGATAACCACCGGTAACGGCGGAAGAAACGAAAGGAGAGTAATAACAACGAGCGGTGTTGGTTTTACGGCGTCTTGGGATGGTTTCTTTATGTGTGACCATAACACAGTCATGGTTGACGGCGGTTTGGGTTGATTCAGAGCGTCTGGGTTTACAAATGGAAGGGAAAGGTTTAGGCTTTGGCGGCGGCGACAGTGAAGGGTCGAATAATGGGACGGTGTTTTTGTGGTTTTGAGGGGTGAAAATGGGCTTTTCAATAACGTCAGAGATTTTCCGGGTCCGGCAAGATCCGAAAGAGGACCGGAACATGCGAGAGATTCGTAGTTTGAATCGATTTTCCATTTTGTAGAGAGAAACAAAAAGAGGGAGAGTGAACGTGGGTTCTTTTTGTTTTTGAAGGGTGAGTGGGCGGCTATATAAAGAAATTTTATTTAAATGAGAAGACTTATTTATATTTTTTATTATTAATATTAAGTAGTGTGCTATAAAAATGATTGTTTAATTTTGTTTTTATGGTCATCTTATTATTTTAGATTTTTGGGTATTTTTATCATTTTTACGATAGTCAACTGGCGATAAAAAAAATAATTGAATAATTAGATAATCATTTTGTATATTTTCATTGTTGGATAACCAAAAAAGAAAAAAATATGATTTGGTGACTATTAATGTAGTTTACCATAATTTTTAATGCTAACGGGCATACATATGGAGTGTCACATGGATACCATGTTAGCAAAGTTAACGTTTGTTCACTTTTCTATTTATTTTAGGGTGATTTGACCAACAATGCAAGTTTAAGGGCTAAAAGTGGTGAAAAATTAAATAGAGGGCTAAAATAACTTTTTTAGTAAAGTTAAAAGGCCAAATAGATCATTATACCAAAAAAAAAAAATAGTGGAAGACTTATAATCTTGAGTTTAGGGATTGGTTTAGAATTTAAAATTTAGATCAAGTTTTTAAGTTTAGGGTTTAAGGTTTAAAGTTTATGTCAATTTTTGAGTTTCAAAGTAATCTATGTTTTAATAAAGTAATTAGTATTTATTTTTTTTAAGTTTTTTGCTATTTATTGTTTCACCGATAAAGAGATGTGGTGTTGTTGTTTAACGACAATACGTCAGATATTCAATCATTAATCTATTTTATATTTACATGTTGAGCTGGATTGGTATCACAAGTTAATCAAATATTAACTCAAATGGGAATGACTAAAATCTCTTCTTCTTTTTTTACAATGTAACAAAAATTATTATAAGTGTGTTTTTATCTTTTTTATATAAAATTATGGTTAAATTTTCAACAGAGTCCTGTAGTGTAGTTTGAATAGTAAGTTAATCCCTAAATTTTGTAACTTTTAAGGGAAAGAGGGAAGACCAGATCAAGTAGTATATAAATTTTACAACTGTTAAGGCAAAAGGGGAAAGGAGTTTCACATGAAGCCTATCTTGTCACTAGACAAATATATATATGTATATATTAATCTTTATATATATGTATATTGTTTCAATAAGGAAAGGGTTATCCAAGATTTGCACTCAAGACTCAATGTCAATCAGAATTTGATTTTAAAGCAAGCACCTTTGTCACTGCAGCATGAGCTCAATTGACTAATATTTGTGTATTTAATTTTAAAGTAAAGGGTTGAATTTTAAATTAGTGATAATTTGAATGTTAAAATCACTAAGATTTGACCCCTTCCCCCAAATATTAGGGGTTTTATAAATACAAATATTAAATTATTTAATTTTATCTTCACATTAATCTTAAACACAACAAGTTTAATATTTTTTTTCAGAGATTACAACTACAAAGATAATATAATTATAAATACATGTCCGAGTAAATACAAAATACAAATAAATGAAGAATGAATAGTATTTAATTACTCAAATTTAAAATTTAAGTTGAAATTATAAAAGGCTACATGAATTTCAAAATGGAGGAGTTTATAGGTTAGGGGAAAAAAGGGTTAACATAATGAATAGGGCAGTTGATTTCTGATTTGGGAAATGAATTCCAGGTATGGTTAAAGTAAATACCCAACCAACCATATTTGATTAATGAAGGACCAAAATAATTAAATGTTGAGGGATTTGGGTTTTTATTTGAAATTCAAACTATGGTATCCTAAGAATAAGAATTTTTGTTGCTTGGGGAAGATGATGACAGAAGAAAAGTTACCTGTTGACAAGTATTGAATAATTGAGTAGGATTGTTGATGATTGGGTAATTGAGTAAAATTCTAGTTATTATTATTTTGGGCAAATGGGGGGGATATTTAAAACTTTAAAAAAGAAGAAGAAGAAGAAAAGGGCTGTTAAATTAAATATAAAATCCACTAAATTCTGGAGATTGTCTCTATATCTGATAATAAAAAATTATGTGGTACCAAATTAAAATATTATAAATAATTGTGGCTAACTTAGTTTTGGGCCCCTCTAATTTTGAAATGTGCTGCAAAAGATTTTCATAGCCCTTCCAAAGATTAAACCCACCTACTATTCCCCACTACAAATCTTTCAATGTAATTAATATCAAAATTCTATACTTTAAAAATAATTTCAATTAAGCATTTCGATGTCTTTTAAGTAAATATTCAAGTTCAGGTCTTATGCATGAAGGGTCTAATTAAAAGATAATTTTACTATTATATTAATGTATAAGTTTGTAGTTTTTTAAAATACCCTGAAAGTAGGAAAGCTTATCGTTTGTTTAGACATCCAATCGAATTCAACTTTAAAATTAATATGAACTTAATGTGACTGTTAATATCAAAGGTCTCGAAAAGAACATATGACAGCATCTTAAACCTGTTCACAAACTGTATGTATACTCTCGTATTCATTATTTAAACCAATAATTTTAATAGTTAAATATTTTCTTAAATTAAACCAAAAATAAAATAATACAAAAACCCTACCCATGATCAAATATATATAGTTCATGAATGAGCTATGGAGATTGGGATATTGTCCCTATTTCACCTACCAAATAACATGATATGATATAATCAATTATGGTAGATGGATTGAATTGAAAACATAACGGAATTTCCAATTTGAAATTTAAACAAAAAATATTATTATAGTTATCAAATTATAATGCAACAACCAAAATTCGACCTAACATTTGAAGATTTAAAATTGTGATCTACTCTTCTTTTGGATTTTCTCATGTCATTTCAAATCAAATATTTAATTATGAAATGCATTATCACCATATATATATATATATATATATCTACCTACCTCCTCCACATTTACATAATTATATATGTATATACACAATATTGTATCTACCAATATTATTAAGTACCTTAAACCCTAATTTAAAACTATTGAAGTTTGGAGTCATCACATGAAAAATAGTTTAATTCCATTAGAGGTCCTCAAACTATGATTCAAATTTTAAATTAGTCCTAAAAATTTCAAAACGTGTTGATTAAGCATTTAAAGTATCAATATTATATCGATTAAGTCCTCTTGTCAGCCTAGCCATGAATTTGAGCTTTAAGATCAAATTTTAAACATATTATCGAAAGAGAGAGAAATAACAAGTACCATTTGTAAATTTTAATGATACTGATTTTTTAACTCGTCAAATTCAAATTATCCTTACAATAAATATCTATATATTTAAAATTTGATTAATATATTTTAAATATGCTCAACATCATACTCCAAACTATATTTAATGCGTAAGCTAAAGTTAGACTAATGGAAAAGATCATTATGATACTTTGAGAACACCACCATTAAAACCTTTTTAAGGTATTGACCAATACTTCAGGGACGTATGATACAATTAACCCCAAAAATTTTAAAGTTGAAAAATTATTACTATTACTATTATTTTCAAACCCCCCCAAAATGAAGCTTATAGTGGAAGCGTATTACTTGGGATGAGTGCTTCCACCTCAAGCTAAATGGAGAGTACTTAAAAACAAAAATAAAAGATTCAAAGTGGAGGACAAAGGTAATTTTGTCACCTTTTCCATGTTTGATTCAAAAAGCTACAATTTTTTAATTTTTTTTATGTAATAAATAATAAATAATATATATTTTCACTCTTAAAATTTCAAACTTTCTGACTAGTCTAGTATTACAAGATTTTAATCAAAAGCTTGTCAATATGCTAACGTCTGGCTCCAACTTATACGTTAGATGACAAATAAAACAAGTCGAAGTCTTTGGCTATACCAAGAAGTTGAATCTTAATATCAAACTATATGTTATATCTTATGTGTCTAATTATGCCTTCAGCCCCTCTACTTTTATAATATTATTAGTAGGGTTAATTTGATAACTGTTAGTTGCTGCCACTAAAAGTGATGATGTACCTGGATTTTTTATTATTATATAAAAACAACTTTTTTACACAATTTGGGATTGGGATGGGATGGGGTTATATGGTTTGAACTCATGTTAAATGAGCGTCTAACAAAAGTTTTAATCATTGCTCTATGCGAGTAAAAAAAAATGACAACAATAAGTTATTGGCCGGACATGATTAATTGAATTTCCATGTGGCTCTAATTGCTTGATAGAATAACAGTGAAAAAAAAAAGTTCCCCTGCCATTATTTTTTCTGGGTGGAATCGAAGACCTCCATGTCTATTTTATAGTTCACGGAGATTAATCTTTTTAGATTTTGTGGTTGTTCCTTTCAATAATATCATCTTCAAGATTTAAACTCGAGTTTCTCTTTAAGAGTGCAATGTGCTTTATCATTGCATCCAGTAGTATTATCAATTTAGACCTACTAATTGTATTATAAAAATGGAGGGACTAAAACTAAAATTAACCCACATTATATATATACACAATGTAGGTAACAATTAATGATGGTTGATTGGATTTCCATGACGATATTATTAATTTGAACCTACTAATAACATTATAAAAGTAGAAAAATTAAAACCAAAATTAAACCTATATTATGTGTGTGAGCGCGCGCGCACAATGTAAGTCTAGATAGTAACAATTTATGATGGCTGATTGGATCTCCGTGTCTAATAGTCGCAATTAATAATATTATAAAAGTAAATGAATTAAAACCGAAATTAAACTACATATATATGCACAATGGAGGTCTAACCATAAGTTGATTGGATTTCCATGTCTAATAGTAGCTACTAACGATCTTACTAATAATATTATAAAAATAGAGGGATTAAAACCAAAATTAAACCAATATCATATATATATATATGTATATGCATGTCATGTACGTCTCTTCTATTTCCCATAAATATTAAAGCTCATTGAGTAAGAAAACACAATATCAAGGCAAAGGCCCTCAAGAAACTCAAAAGATTAGGGTATCTTAGAGTTTAGGAAGCTTCCAAACAACAAAAGTACATACAAAAGAGCTACATTTCTTGCCCTTTGAAATGCCACACCAAGAGCTATGTGACATTTTTGAGTTGTTGAATTCAGCTTTTTCATGTTTTTTGTAAGTTTAAAAAAAAATACTTTCAATAAACTAAACTATAAATTCATTATATTAATTACCTCCAATCATGTCTTTTGTTTTTTTTGTTTTTAAACCCTTTTACGTTGTACATTGTACATTGTTAATTTGCTTCATCTTGTCAGAAATTCAGAAGTAATGTTTTCTGAGGCAAGTGAGCACATTAGAGACCATGTATTCGAGATCCCCAACCCCACCAACATCTCCATTTGTTTATTTGAGTCATTTATTTAAGTAATTTCGAATTTGAATCATCTTGAGTTTGAGTGTTAGGTTTTTGGAATCATATATATTATTTTTAGTTTGGGTCATTTTAGATTATTTGTAAACTTGTTCCGATGAGTTTTAGGTTCAGGTTTGTCTTTGAAAGTTAGGTCATTTCAGGTTTAGATATCACTTTTGGGTAACTTGTTTAAGTCATTTCAAGTTCGAGTCATTTTGAGTTTGCGTGCTAAGTTTTTCGAATCATATCATTTTGGGGTTGGATCAATTTTGATAACTTGTAAATTTGTTTAAGTATCAGGTTAGTTGCTTAAACTCAAAGGTTCACTCGAAACTTCAAAGGATTTAGACAAAAATATTAGCCCAAAAAATAAATTTAGAAAAAAAAAATAGGTTTGTTTAAAGTATTGTTAGGACTTGAGCTCTTATATCCAAAGCTTAGCTTGACTAATATTTTATATATATTATATAGTTTGTATCATATGAAAATGAAATATGCTATAATATAATACTTAGAAGATAATTATGTTGTTTATAATTAAAATCTTAATTAAATATGAATAATGATAGTAAAAGATATAAATAATTATAAAATATTAAATAAAATTAGTTATAATTTTAAAATAAAAATTATGAACAAATCTAAATGAGTTTGAGTTAATCATTTATAAATATTAATTTCTGATGTCTCACGTGTATTAATTTCTGATGTCTCACGTGTTTACTTTTTTATTAGCTTTTTTAAATAAAATATTTCTAACAATTTAATTATTTAATAAAAAAATTCCAATTCATAATTAAAATATTATTACCATATTCAATGCACAATATATATTTACTTCATATAATTAATACTATTCAAAATAATAAATATAAATTACTTTGGTGATTCAAAAATAGCACTAATAAAAAATTCCTAATCATTACTTAAAGCATTTGTATAAATTATAATATATATATATATATATATATATATAGTAAATTAAACTCCTCACTGTTTAACTTTTTATTTTTTTTTCTTAACAGTGAATAAATTGAGAATAACAGTTTGTAGATAATATACAATTAATGTATTATATTAGATTTTATAAATATATTAGTATTTATAAAATTTTATGTATGAAAATATAAAGCTATCAATTATATAAAAATTTTAATATTTGTTAGTTAAAATAAACTAATATTTTTTAATAGAAACATAATAATTTAAATATTAATTAAATTAATATGAAATTTAGTTTTTATTTATTATTATGTAAATTCGTTTAATAATTTTTTTAATTGAATTAGAATTTTTATTTATAAGTATAATAAATTTTCTTACAAAGTAAAATTAAAATTCTTATTTATAAATGTTATAAAACTTATAAATAATAAAATATATATAAATGAAAATTTTAATAATATAATTAATAATAAAGATTATATTAAATCTCATACTTTTATATATTAATATCATTATAAAAAAACCAACTTTAAGCAAAATTTAAAGTCGATATTATGAAGTAAGCTAAGTTTGAGAATTATGTATAATATTGATACCATAAAAAAAAATTAACCCTAATCTTGACTGGTTAACGAGTCTAATTACTTACTCAAATAATTTATGAGTTCAGCGTTTTCAAATTTCGGTTATTTGTAGAAGTGATATTGTTTTAATTTTGTTGGTAAATCATAAATGTCGAGGAAACAAGGAACCTGTTTTGCGGGGAAAAAAACAAACATAAATAAATCAAATAAAAGAGATGCAAGAAAAGAAACGAAGCCGAGTGGACTCGGTGGGAATCAATGGTCTTCCATTGTTGAACTCCAGAAGTTTTTTTTTCTTTTTTCCGGACGGCCATTAAAAGTCTGGAAAACCGATTTTTGGAAAAAGAAATAGGGTAAACTATATCGGTAATCACTCAAACTTTTTTATTACTTAATTATAAAAAGTTAAAAAATTGTCACTCAACTATTTAACCTATTTTCAGTCACCCGTTGTTTAACTTGGCAACTTTTAAAATTGACATAATAATAATTTTAACTCTCAAAATTTATATATGTAATTTATTTATTTACTTTTATTTTTTATATTTTTAGTTTTCTTTGTGACATTGAAGGTTAAAATTAAAACAATGAGAAAAAAATGAAAATTATTATACTAAACTTTTTAGTGTTTCTATTTTTAATATATTTCCGATCAAATTTAGTAAATAAATTTATTTTTTAAAGCTTTTTAGATAAAAAAAAGTAACAAAAAATGTAAAGTTATAAAAAAAATATCAAATTACACAATGTTTTAAAATCAAAACTAAATTGATATAATTTATAAATATTAAGGGTTAAATTTAATATTATGTCAGTTTTAAAAGCTGCCAAATCATCTTTCTGTTAACCATTTAACGGTTGGGGATAATAAAAAAATAAATAAAATTAAATAGTTAAATGACTATTTTATAACTTTTCATAATTAAATGATAAAAAAAAAACTTATTGATAATTAGATGAGTACTAAATATAGTATCAACACAAGCATGCACATAAATTTGCAAAGGGAACCTATTTGATCAATTAGTTTATTCTTCCACTATGAATGAGTTCAATAAACTTGCTATTTTTACATTTTTTCTTTTTTCCCTAACATCAGTTATATCTGAAACTCGAAATTCGAAACCGAAACCCGAAGTGTTCATATTTACACCGGTACGAATATATATATGTATCCGTGTTGAATGTCAATCGAAACAATATATCCAAATAAGGCTCACATCACCTGTGCTTTATCTGCATATTGAGCAACTTCGGATGCTATTTCAGAGATCCAATTAACCGCGGTGCCACAAAAGAGTTCCCAAAACCAGAGATCCAATGCAAGGACCGAGGAAAAGATGAGTAATGCCAAAGTCTGGTAACGGTTCAATGGCCAGCCGGAAACTTCAGCCATCATCTTCAAAAACGGAAGGGAATTGCTCTGGAGATCTCGTTTCGTAATGGACCAAGCTGTTATCCAATGTACTCGGGAAGGAACGAGGTCAAATTCCTCTCTTAAACGCCTACCTAAGTCCGGCATGTGACCACCCCCATAGAGTATTGCTATCTTGTTATGACCATCATTGACCGCTCGTCTCAATGCTTCTGTTGCAGCCCTGTTCCTCTCACCGATGATAACCGATTTCTCTTCCACATCGGCTGTCACTTGAGTGAACCTACCCAAATATGAAAAAAAGGCAAAAAGAGTGCCAAAGTTAATAAGTTTCCTTGCAAGTCAAGCAAGGTTTTTTTTCCCGAAACTTACTCGGAGGTTAGTCGTTTTGCCAGGAAAACCTTCATGGCGGCACCAAAATCAAGCCTTGATAAAGCTTCTAGCTCGGGATACTCGGATGCTTGGCTTCCTCCATCGGCACAAACACCGCTAATAATAAGAAGACCAACGAGTGGCATAGGTAGCACACGAGAAGCCCATAGAAGCTTGGATCTCCAAGGATCAAGGTCATCCGGGATTGAAGCGGGCTGCACTAAAGCTTTTGTTGATTTAAGGGTCATATCCCTTGCAAATGTGAAGAAACTTTCGCCTTTTTCTAGCTGGATAAAATCATATTCGAAACATTAGATGTAGAAGCATGATGTTTACAGCTGAAAATAAAGTCGACGACCTCAGACTTTTATCGTACCTGAAGTAACTTGAAGGTCTCATAGTCAAGATCTGCGTGGTACCAATTATCAGCCTGGTAATCGAGACAATCTAATTGGAAATTGAGCATGAGTAGCCTAGCCATCTGCCGTTGAATGCATCCCAGAATGTTGAAACCTCGTGATCGTGAACTTTTGAGTCGTTTTGCTGCCGAAGGGTTCCTTCGGTTTTCCAAACTCTCCCTACTAGCAACCATCTCATACAGAACACAATCATATGGTGCAAGTTCCTTCTGAAGAGTCTCAAAGTACCTGCAGTCACCAATTTAATCAGGAAAATCCATACATAGCAAAGTCGGTACAAGAAAACCGAACATTTTAGCCACACAAGCACAAGGAAATTGTCGGCGTGTGCAAACTCAATCCGCTACACTCCGACAAAGGTTCTGAATGAGATATTAAGAAGACAAAAGTACTCTCATCTCTAACATGTTCTAATCATTCTTCATGTAGGCAGGCAAAACCGAAACCCAAATTATAGAACAACACAAACAATTCACAAACTGTACAATCCCGATCACAGAACAATAGCAATCCAGTTCAGTATGACTAACGATTCAAGTATATAAATACAAAAGCTATATGCATACATTCAAACTGACGAATCGTATTTCGTTCCTATTAGACTATCCCTATCAAATAAGGTTTCATATAACCATTGTGTTCCACTTTCTGTTTGTCATACTGAACCGATCCAATGGCAACCCTCCATTCAAAATAAATAATCATGAAAAATCACGGAACAATAGCAATCCAATTCAGTATGACTAACAATTAGACCATATAAACACAAGATATATGTATAAAATCAAACGATGAATCGTATTTCGTTCCTATTAGACTAACCCTATCATATAAGGTTTCATATAAGTAACTATTTGCATTTCAATTTCTGTTCCTCGTACCAAACCAATCCAATGACAACCCTCCATTCAAAATACATAATCATGAAAATCACTTGCAATCTCATATAAAAGTCACGAAACAATAGCAATCCAATTCAGTATGACTAACGATTCGATTATATAAACACAAAAGCTATATGTATACATTCAAACCGATGAGTCGTATTTCATTCCTATTAGACTATCCCTACCGAATAAGGTTTCATATAAGTAACCATTTGCGTTCCTCATACCGAACCGATCCAACGACAACCCTCCATTCAAAATACATAATCAAGAAAATCAATGAACAATACCAATCCAATTCAGTATGACTAACGATTCGATTATATAAACACAAAAGCTATATATATAGATTCAAACCGATGAATCGTATTTTGTTCCTATTAGACTATCCCCTACCGAATAAGGTTTCCTATAAACAGCCACTCGCATTCCAATTTCCGTTCCTCAAACCGAGCCGATAAACATATTTAATAATAGTGATTAGAAAATAATTGTTGAAAGTAACATTGAAATAAACTAAAACCAGATAACCAAGGACTCCGATTATATAAACTCAAAAGCTATATGTATATATAAGTTGTGTTCCGATTTTTGCTCCTGGTACCGAACCGATCAGCATTCCTAGTAACATTGAAATAAACTAAAACCAAATAACCAAGGACTCGATTATATAAACACAAAAGCTATATGTATAAATTCAAACTGATGAATCGCATTTCATCCCTATTAGACTATCCCCTATCGAATAATGTGTCATATAAGTAACGATTTGTGTTCCGATTTCCGTTCCTCGTACCGAACCGATCCGCATTCCTAGTAAAATTGAAATAAACTAAAACCAGATAACCAAATGACAACCCTCCATTCAAAACACATAATCATGAACAAAAAAACAGAGCATAAATCACTTGTAATCTCAAAAAAAAAAAATTCTATGTTTGAATTCAACCAAACATACTCTGTATCGGCAATATGAATCGTTGAGACCAAATCAACCTGAAAACATCAAATTAAAAAAAAAAACTGAGAATTAGAAACCTGCAAATTGATTCTCCTATGAAAGCAATGCATAATTTAGAAACAAAAGCTCGATGGTGGTATCATTACCCGAAGAAAAGGGTAAAGAATAGACCAAGGGAACCTCTTACGATAGCTAACAATAGCCGTTTGTAACTCGCCACTACCGTTTTGACTCCCTCTCTTAAACCTCATGAAATCCGCTATCGAATTGTTGTTAAAAAACTGCTCCGCCGTCGTGGACGACGACGACCTATCTTCGACTGTTGAAGAACAACAAGAAAGCTTCGACGATGGGTATCTGAGAGATTTTGAGAATCTGGGATTGGGTTTAAAGAGCTTAAACGTTATAGGCCAAAAAGAAACAGAATTGGGAGATGAATCAATGTACGAAGGAAATGAAGATGAGATAAGTGAGAGAGAGCTTGAAACCATTGTTTCTCTCAGTGTGAGAAAACAAAGGGAATATTTGGAGGATTTGAGGGGCTTGATTTTATGTCTTCCACTCGATAAAAATAAAACCTGGTTCACAGTTTTTTTTTTTTTTTTAATAAATTTTAATGGTGATATTTTGTACGTTAAAGCAAAAGACCTGGTTTCTTGGTAGAAACTAAAACCCAAATTAATTTCAATTATTTTGGACAAGGAACGCCATTAATAATTCAGAAACAAAATCTATGCATATAATTGGGCAAAACCACAGCGCTGTAATTATTAGGTAAGGTTTTTTTTTATTGGTTTTAAAAGGAATTATTAGCAACAGCCTCCTTTTGTAGTTAGATTACATTTCACTTTTTTTTATTGAAAAAAATTATATATTATATGAGAGTAAATTCGTATTTTTTATTAACAATTTCATTTATTTTGTTGTTAAATTTTGTGTAGTTAATAGAATAACGAGAAAGTTATATGTAATATGTTACGTTTATTTTATACTAATGTACATGGATTGTTTTTGAATAGTAGAAATAGAAGGAATTTTTAATAGAAAGACTAATTTGCCCTTTAATATAATGTACGAAATTAACTTTTTTATTTTTTTAGTAGTGGGATAAAATACAATCCAATTATTAATACAATAACCTCCATGATACTTATACGTTATGAAAGGAATGAATTCAGATTTTTTTTTTTTTATTTGGGTCAAAGTTAAAAAAAAAAATTTGATAATTTTGTTTGGGTCTAGTGAGGAGGCCGATTCTTTTTTAAGAAATCTTCAAAACATTGTCTGTTCAAACTCAATGAATTCCTCAACTAGTTAATATTATCTCCAAATCGAGTTAAGATTTTGTTTTATGAAGAGAGTGTTTTAAGAGGCAACAAGTTCATAGAGCAGGACCGCTTTATAGAATCAAGTCGTGCATAACACACAACCATCTATTAGTAAATCTTAGATTCGAGTCATTTAAAGTTCTAAGTTTTTGAACGAGAATATATATATCAATAAAAAAAAGTTTGTTCCACAAAAAAAAAGATAAATTACACTAATCATTCAACTATTAGTATTTTTTTTATAACTCAATTATAAAAAAATTACAAATAATCACTCAATTATTCAATTTTATTTTTTTATCACCCAACTATATATACAGAAAGAAAAAAAAAAGGAAAAAAAAAAAGGGAACATACATCAAGGGATGCTGGAAATGAAATTTATTACTGCACTGTAAAACAAATGAATAATACTCTACTATAACATGAAGAATGCCCCTTTTTAAGGGAAAGAATAGATATATGTATGAGTTCAAATCAATTGTTTAGCACAAAAAGGAATGAATTTAATTAACAAAAACAAGCCAAAATGAAATCAAAATTCTTTCAACCATAATCTCCATCACACACACATATATATATATACCTGAAACCAGCTTCTGAGTTTAATGAAACCTTCTAGTTTTATGGTTCGATAATATCACGAGAAAAGCCGAATACCAGCTTCGAGATCTTCAAGGGTTATGGTCCGCAGTTCATCAGCGTCTATACAGTCGAAACTGAGTCGAAGATCAAGGTATTCCCTAGCGTTAACTAGTAACGGATCGACTAAACCTCCATTCATCTCTTTACGCTGTTTTTCCGTTGTTTCTTTCTCTATTAGTCTTGCTATTGCATCTAAACTGCAAGAACTATGTAACTTAAATCCGTACAACAAGCTTTGCTCGGTTTGATTGTTCATTTTGATATGGAGGATCTCAGCTAGTTCTTCGGGATTGAAATCGCTGAACTGGAAAAATTTCGTTACCCTTCGGGAGAATCCTTCGTTAGAACCAATTACACGCTTCATTGGTTCACTGTATCCAGCAAATATGACTACGATTTTACCGCTGTCCATTACAGACATGATTTCTTCTAAAGCCTCTAATCCATAGTCTTTATCGCCAGATTTTTGCATTGGGATTAACCTATATGCTTCATCAACAAAAAGAATTCCACCTTCGGCTTCTTGGATCTGTAAATGATTGGTTCGTAATTAGTTCGTTAAGAAAAAGAACAAAAAATAAAAATCCTGAATGCACGAGGAATCACCTTTCTCCTTGTCTTTGGTCCTGTGTGTCCAACGAATTCGCCAACCAAATCTGTCCTTTGTACTTCTGTTACGTTGTCAGTAGGTAGAATTCCGACCATATGAAGCAATTTCCCGAGAACACGAGCTACCATAGTCTTACCTTTTGAGACCAAAAATCATAAGTGTAAAAACTACAGCTTCGATGGAGTATCAATAAAAGACAAGTCATCAATTCCAAGATGGATGATCCAATGGCATTTACCTGTTCCGGGATTACCAAGGAATGCCATATGAGGAGGTCTTCTAGCGCCAACTTTCAACCCTAGAGATCTACGCCTTTCATCGAGAAGCATCCCCTTTGCCCATTTCCGAAGTTGTATTTTGAGATCATGCAAGCCCACGATATTTGACAGCTCTTTCTCGAGCTCATCCATCTTAGCCTTTGCTTCACCGCATGCTTCCAATGCCCTTCTCTTTCGCTGCTCTTCAAGATGCCTATGTAATAATTCCTGTAGCTTCTCACTTCCAGGGCCTTTCGAGATATGTTTTATAGGTGTCATACCCTCCTGCAGTTGAAACGGTAAATCAACACGAATTTGTAAGATAAATCAAGCATAATAAAATACACTGAGTAAATATGATGAATATTACATCATCCTCAGCACTACAATCGGCATTGTACTCGAGTAGTGTCTTGACAGTTGCATGGTTGTCTGATCGAATCGAGTGCCAAACAGCTAAATGTAACGGTGTCATTCCGTTCTGCATGAATAACATGGATGAAGGAAATCTTCAATATATCAAACGTGATAATAGAAGTACAACCTGGAGCTAAAAACAAGTACATTAGCTTTGGCTTCAATGAAAGCACCATGAGCAAGGAGCAACCGTGCAGCTTCGCTACATCCATTCTTGGCTGCCATATGCAACGGAGTCTCACCATACTGCAAAAATTTAACTACCATATTTAACTTAAAAATAAAAATAAGTGAACATTTTCTTCGTTTAAAACAATTACAGTTTACCTACCATATTTTTAGCTTCCAACTCGACTTTTTCTGATCCTTGCCAATCGAGCAAAAATTTAACTATCTCGGCCCTGTCATTTCCAGAGGATACATGAAGTGGTGTTTGTGCCATCTGCATTTAAACCAAATATAAATTAATAATATAATACAAGGGAATGGATTCCATCCGTATGCAAAAACAATACATCTACACCATGAGTCTATGACATGTTAAATGATGATAAAACAAAACCGGTGAACGATTATAACATAAACAAGGAAACCAGCCATTAAGACCACCGCAACCAAATGAAGCTTTATAATACTAACTCGAACTTAAGAATCTAAAATAGCTCATCTAACAATTTCAAGTCAACATATCATAGCTTTTACTACCATGCTTTTAATAGTCAACTTAGAATTCTTGCGTACACACGCAAGTGCATATATATATATCATGAATCTATCATTGTCTCGAATATGGATAGCCTTGGTTAAGATCACAAGTTCATTCCCCATCGAATAGCTTCATTAACCCATACCCATTTCTCTACACCATCTATTACACTGGATAACATCTCTAGCTATATATAGATATATATATATCATATCATACCATAACATACCATATCATAATCATTGTCTCGAATATAGTCAAATATAGTTAGCCTCAGTTAAGATCATGGATTCATGCACCATGGAATAGCTTCATTACTCCATACCTATTTCTCTACCCCATCTATATATACACTTAAATATATAATGAATGAATCACTGGCAATGGCGGACTGTAATGGACGCCGAGGGGGTTTTGCCTCCCCCCTCCAATTTTTGGAAAATTTCATTTTTCCCTTGAAATTTGTTGAAAATTTTAATTTGGCCCCAAATGTTTTTGAAAATTTTAATTAAGCTCGTCTATTTTTATTCAAAATTCTCATTAATCACAAATTTTTTAAAAATTTTAATTAGACCCCAATTTTTTGGAAAAAATCTGATTAAAATCCAAAATTATTGTTTAGTTAGGGCCCCCAAAACTTAGTAAACCTCAGTTAATATCATAAGCTCATACACCCATAGAATAGCTTAATTAACCCATTTCTAGCCAACTAAGTTCCCTGGATCTAAAACAATCCACCATAGAACAACCATCTTTGATTAATCCAAGCTAAAATAACTAAAATTTCACTACAAATCAACCCATATTTTAAAAAAGAATGCTAAACCCATCAAACATACTAAAAATTACATCTAAAAACGCAATGATGAAATCAAATGAATCTTACAACAGGGTTTCTCTCATTGAGAAGAAAAGGCTTATCATTAAGCAACTTTTGAAGACCAACAAGATCCCCAGACTGAGCTAACCCATGAACCGTAATGGGTTTAACAGATCTCGACCGTTGATCTTGACGCCTCTGCATCCTTGCAAAAATAAATAAATATATTTTTTTTTTCTTTCTTTCCTCCCCCTTTTCCTCTCTGCAGAAGAAAAGTCAAAGAAGAAAGAACAAGAAAATGAAAAAATGAAAATGAAATGGAAAATGAGATGAAATTAGATTCGGAGTTTTTATAAAGGGAAAGAACGATTGGCACCGAATCCGATTCTCGCGCCTTGAATCTACCAACACTGGTGTATGTTTTTTTAAGTTCTTTGCTATATAATTTCTATGGTGGTGGTTTTTTTTTGGGCAAATTTACGCGGTTTGGATTTGGGCTTTTTTGGGGGGGAACTGTGGGCGGCGGAGCTTCCTCTCAGTAGCCACCGCCCACCAAGTGGGCCACCTATTTTTAAGCTGTAAATAGTGAACCACTCAATTTTTGCTTGATATTTTTAGTTTTTCAGCAAAAATAAAATAGGGTTTATTTCATCAAATGTCCTCGAATTATTGCTTTGATTTCAAATTGGTTATTATACTATGAAATATTTTTAATTGAGTCCTTAAAGTATCAGTATTATATCAATTAGGTCCATCCATTAGCCTAGTCATTAAAAATTATGTGAAACATGTTTTAAAATATATTGATCAAATTATAAACACGTGTAGACTAATTACATAAGCATCTTCCAAAATTAAATGGTACAATTGTAATTTTAGTCTCTCATAAATATTAATAATTTAATTTAATCTCTTTTAGTTACTTTGTTAATGAAAATTTACATTTTAGGCCCCCCTTGAATGCTAAAAATTCTCAAGGTATTAAACTATAAAATTTTTATTTTGGGAGAGAGTATAATTGAATTTTAAATTTTAAGAAGGACTAAAATAAAATTTAGCTATTAAATAAACTTAAAAATTTGCAATTTCTAAATGGGCATTTTTTTTTTTTTTTTGGGGAAAACTAAGGCTATTGTCTCCTCTAATTCCGGGTGTGTATGACATTATGCGTAATAAAATTTAAACTTTGGATACCAATATTGAAAACTTCAACCTTTGTTAACAAATATTTTTCTCTTTTAATTTTTTTATTCAAAATTTTTTATTTATATAATGATTAAATTTTTAATTAAGTTTATATTTTTAATTTAATTTACATTTTAATTCAAGCATATTGTTTGTTATCCAAATATTTGTAGCATGCGCATTTTAGGTTTCTTTTGGTACAACATTTGGCTCCAATGGGTTGAAGTCTAGAGGTAACTTTATTTTTTCACTGGAACGCAAGCACCTATTTTTGGTGCTGTTTGGCGCATCACCAGTCAATTGTGATTAGCTCACTGGTTACCAAAATTTTGTTATATATTAATATATATGTTTTCATTTAATGTTTTTAATAGTTATTTTTTATTTTTGTTTGCGTTTGAATCTAAACACATATTTTACAACTAATTTTAACCTCATTATTACAATCTTACTGCCATCGTTGTTTTTAACATCATCGAAAACCATATTCTCACCGGTGATTCGAAAGAAGCCTTAGTGATTGTGTTGTGATGATATTTAGGTCTTTCTTTAGTCATACTTGCTAGTATTAAAGATTGAGTAGAGAAAAAATGAAGAATTAACATCTTCTCTATTATAGTCATGGAAATTGATTCAGATACTGAATTTTCATTTTTGTTATGATGATAAAGAAGTTGAATCAAATGATTCACGGGATTTTAGTTCCCAGTCAAACTCAGAATGGGTATAGATAGTAAGACAGTTGAGATAGTTGAATTGTTTGAAGAGGCCAATGAAGAAGATGGTTTTCATGTTGTGTGTGGTAGCCAAGATAATAAGGCTAACATGGATATTTTTATTAGGCATCTTGAAATGAATGGTGAGGTAAATTGCATGCCTAATGAAGACAACATTATAGGTGATGGGGCATCCACTCAAAGTTCAAAGAAGGAGTCTTAGGGCACCTTTAATACGACTTCGGAGGTTGAAAACAAAGTTGGTAACATGATGGATGATAGAAGGAGAGGTAAGGAGATTGGTGGGGTTGAAAAAAAAAAAAAGGCTAGACAATAGTGATGAATAATGATTCACAAAACCTAAAGATTTTACTAAAAGGAAATGAAAGAAACTCAGAAAGAAACAATGTGTCGGAGGTTGCCAATAAATCTATTTCAATAGGTGATGCTATAAATTCAAGAAATAGCAAGGAAGTTGAAAGAGAGGCAGCATTAAGGAGGCTAAAGAAGCTTGAGTTTGGAGGGGGGAGAATATGTCTTATGTTATCAGAGCGAAAAAAGTAGTTGCAAAACGGAGAAACATTGAATTGAGCATGAAGGCTACATGAATTTGAAGTATAATTTTTTGGAGGTAAGTAGGTGATTGCATGAGAAATTGCACAATGAAGAATTTTGAGATTAATCTTATTTTTTTTCAATATTTACCATGTGGTAATATTTGACTTGTGTGTTAGTGTTTGGCACTTGACAAAGAGGGTGCTCAATTTCTAATTAGTATTGTTATTTTATTATTGTTATTTTATTAAGCTTGGTTGTTGTGTAATTGAACTCTGCGTGTTTTTATGAAGTGTTTTTGTTACAGTATTTCGTAGGTTTCAAAAGTTTCTAGGTAGCTAGTATTGATGTGAGATCTTGTAATTTTCTTTATCGTTTAGGAGTGTGTTATTTAGAATGAAATATTTTATGATTTGTCATGTGTTTGTTGCAATATTTTTATTGATCTTTTGGTTAACCTTTTTAAGATTTAATAACTTTTATTATAAAAAAAGTACCGGAGAGTGATTAATATATGGATCAATTTGGGTTTAAACTCATTGTTGATATCGTTTTTGATGATGGGTTAAGCAATTGAGCTTGATTATATTCATAGTCACAGAGAAAAATGAGTTGAACTGCTTAGATTCGTACTTTGGTAAAGTTAGAAATTTTATATTAAAGGCTGAAATAAAACCAAAATTATTGAAGGAGACTAAGGCATAAGTTTATATTTAAGAAAAACGTAAATTGAATTGTAATTTTTCAAGAAGGACTAGTATTGAATTTTAACCATTTAGACCAAATGAGGCTAAGGCCCTACTTGTTGCCCTCTGTACTCACTCCTGAAATAAAGGGTGATATGGAATATAGTAGAATGCACAAGGCCATTCTAAGTGTTCGGCCTCCTTTTTGTGGACTTGGCTTTCTTTATAACGCACTATAATTGAATATAGATTTATAAAAATTTGACCCTCCAGTTTTTTAAAAAAAATTATTTTAGTTTTCTATTTATTTTTTATTTTATTTTAATCCTTAAATTTGTATTATTTGTGAAATCATAAAAAAAAAGTTTAACTTTACTGACGTGATATACTTATGAATTATTACGATTAAAATATAAAATTGACAGAATTGTTGAAATTACCATCATAAAAAGGGGTTATTATGTCCTTTTTAAGTCAAATTCTTAGGCCTAAAGTTACCTCTTTATAATTTTGAAAACACTACACCAAATATTTCCCAACTATGTCTACATGTCTACGTAATTACTTAAATGGTTAAATTTCAATAAGAAGCCAAACAACTATAATGGAATAAATATACAAGATGTACTTATATTATAATATCAGGAGCAATTTAGTCCCTTTCAAAATAAATACAACAATCTAATCCCTAAATTAATTGATAACAGCCTTCACTATTTTTGGTATAACTTTTAACGAAAATGATTAACGCAATCATCAATTTTATTTTATTTATTTGCTCACTTTCTAATAATACAATAATTAAATTATTTTATTTATTTTGAGAATGACTAAAGCGCTTCTAACCTTATAGTAGAAGCACATTTTTAATTATTTATTCCAATTGTAATTAACTGACTTTTTTTTTTAAAGAAATGTACTTTATGAATATCGATTCCATTTTTCTTTGTTTTCCACGTATTGTTCAACAGCAAATGCAAAATTTGATATTCTCAAGTCAAATTTGTATATTATTTCTAAATGGAAAGAAAAATTGGAAATTGATGGTAAAAGTATTATGAAGGCTATTATATTTTGTTTTTTTATTAAAAAATAAATAAATTGATTAATGTACGTCATATCAAAGAGCAAACTGTTAAAATTTCTATCCATTTCTATTGTTAAAAATTGGTCATGTCAGATGTACATGTGGCACACAACGTGTAATTTTCTAGTTATTCTATCAGCCATGCTAATTTTTTACAGTAGAAAATGATGAAAATTTTAATAGAAAACATCAATTTGCTCTTTGATCTAACATATATGGGCTAATTTGTCTACTTTTTGAGTAAATGAGCAAAATGCAATCTAACTCCTTGTATAAGGGTCTCCATGGTACTTTTACCAAATTTGATTTATATTCGACTTGATTTTATTAAATTTGGCTAGATTTTAATTCGACTTAGTTTTTTTTATTTAAAAAGTTAAAAAGCATAAATATCAAAAGCATTATATTGTGGGCATTAAAGTTTGGGTTTGATCCTAAGCAAATCCCATTTCTTTTTTTACGATTATAAAAAAAATCTTTTTATACAACGCCTAGAACTACTCGTATCCTCTCTCCTCAACCCTTAAATAGGAGAATAATATGTTTTAGCGCACTCGAATCTACATCCTTCTGCACTAACAACAATGTCAATACCAATTGAGCTTAAGACTTAATCAACAAAATCATTTTTTTTAAATTACAAGTAGAATAAAAAAAAATTTAAAACTAGAATTACCTTAAAATATAATAAATAAACCTATAACTAACTTTGTATGGGACTTAAACCCAAAATATTTTAGGGAAAAACCTAAACATGGTGGGATTCAAATTAAGATACTCAATGTCATATGAAAAAGTGTTTACAGGTCAAGTTGAGTCTAGACTCGATTTCAAAAAAATTTCTAAGCTCTAGCTTGATGCAGAATATCCAAATTGCTTATTTCACTATTTAAAATTTTTATAAATATATAAAATTTAACACATTTATTTTTTTATATTTTTAAAATAGTAAAACTAGTCATATTAGGAGGAGTTGGGGTTGATAAATAGAAACCAAAGCTCGACTCGTAATGGATTGAACATATTACTCAACCCATAAACACTTCTAGTTTAATGATTTTAGACTTTGTCACAATATTAATAATATTTTATTAATTTATTATAAAAAAGTATTTTATATTTAAAGTGAAAAGAATTATAAAATATTTTTAAAAATAATTAATCAAATTCGGAATTCAAATTGATTAAATTTTATATTAGACTTAATTTCAATCAGATTTTTAAATTTTATTGATACTAATTTTGACAAAAAAAATTAAATACCTAAATGAAAAATAATATAAATTGAAGGTCAATTTCGTATTTAAACCTTTTTTTTTTAAATCTTAAAGTATTTTATTTTTTAGGAAAAACGTCCCTCTCCTTCACTCGCAATTGAGCGTTGGTTGTAAGCTGGTTTGGCTTTACTTGGAATAACAGCTATCACCTTTAGATAGCCTTCAAAGTTCAAAATGTGAATATATATAAAATATGTCGAATTTGTATATAACTTAATCCTTTCACAAAATTGTATTTTCTAACTGTAATATCCAATTAGGTCCTTCAATTTATCAAAACTCAGTTCTCATGCCTTACGAAAAACAATGGTTTAGTAATTATATATAAGGACCTAGCAAAAAAATCACTAGTTTAATAATTTATATGTAACAATTTATAAAAGAAAAATAGATTAAGTTAAAATTTATGTGTTTACCAATAACTAGAATAATCGAGGACAAAATTCTGATAAATTAAAATAGAAAAATCAATTTCTCAATTTTTATAAAGTGGGAAAACTAAATATAGAGTTAGACCGTATTTTCTACCATTTTAAAGTTATTGCAAATATAGTATAAACATAAGTATAATATAATTATAAATACAAGTTTAAACAATTATAAAGTAGAATTCAACTAATACAAAGTATCCCAAATAAATAACCAGATAAATGATAAAAGTACTATAGAAACTCCTATATACTAGGAGTTAGATTGCATTTTGCCCCTCCAGGCAAAAAATGAGCAAACAGTCCCTATATGTTAGTTCAAATAGCATATTGGCCATTCTATTAAAAATTTTATCTATTTGTCATGTTAAAATTAGCATGGCTATAAAATAACTAGATAGTAATATGTGGCATGACACATGCACATCATGCGGAGATATAAAAAATAATTTTTAATAATAAAAATTGATGTAATTTATAACAGAAAGACCAAATTACTTTTTAGTTTATCCTACAAGGAATAATTCGCCCGCTTGTGAAATAGAGTGGACAAAATGCAATTCAACTCTTAATACAAAGGTCTCTATAATACTTTTACCCTAAATAAACTCATCTATAGTATATGTATATGTTAAGACTGAAAACTCACATAATTTAATTACGTATAATATGACTCAAAGATGCAAAATAACTCAAAACATCTGCCTTATCCAACAATGAGAAGACTTCTTTGGTAGAAGCAAACGTGAATCTAAGGAAACACCTTAGCCCCAGAAAAATAGAAAAATTACTTGTTAATCCTCTCATTAATGATAAAGTTAAAAGATAATATTGCATTTTAAGCTTAAATGAATTTTTTTATTTAATCCTTTTAAAAATTAAACCATTATAAAATTACACCTAAACTTTTATAATATTTTATTAATTGCAGTATTTTCTACCACTTTGTTTTGTTCTCAGACAAAAAAAAAAAAAAAAAAAAAATCTCAAATTTCACCTTTAGCATTTGAAAGCAATGGAACCAGAATTTTCAATCACATCATCATCATGATCTTAATGTTTGGGAATATTCCCCCATTTTATAAAGCTAATTCCACACTAGTTTTCGCGAAAAAAAAAAAATATAGAATAATAATTTCATAAATGCTAATTCGCTTTTTAAGAATTTAATTATGTTAATTTTTACCGATTGAGTTTTAATCTAGTTGATATTAATATTATTATCCGCATAAATGGATATGAGTTTAAATACGCTGAAACGTATTATTTTTTATTTAGAGGTTGAAAAGAGACTATAAATAATTTTTAATATTATATTAAAAAATAAAAATTAGACGAAAGAATTAAATAAAAAAATTTATGGTTAAGGTCGTAATTTCGGCATTTAGCTAATTTGACGATTATAAGATTTATGGAAAATTCACAATATGTTGGTCAACCCTTTTCTTTCTTTTTTTATTTTTAATTTTGAATTATTTAATATGTAAAATTAGTTTAATTACATTCAATCTCAGTGTTTCTATTATGAGTAAATTATATCAATTCTATCTTAATTTTGATTTAAATTACATTTCAGTCGTTTAATTTTCAAAAGTTATATTATTGTCATTAAAGTTATTGAAATATTACCTTTTTGTCACTTATTCGTTAACTTTAATTTAAACGATTAACTTTTAAATTTTTTCTTACCAATAATTTTTAAAAATTTTAAAGGGTAAACTACTCAGATAATCACTTAAGTTTTAATATGTAAAATTTTTTCTTTCCATTGTTCCATTGCGTGACAATGCGTTCCTATTGATTCAAAAAATTAATTTAAATGACTCATTTAGTTTGGTGAGGTTTAAAAGAAAAAAAATATTGATGAAAAAAATTAAGAGGAATTGAAGGTTAAATTTTGTTGAATCTTCCAAAAAAGTTGTTAAAATTCAAGAAATATTGATTTGAATCCCTCAACCAAATTCATATTTAAGCCTCTATGTAATTGTATATATATATTTAATAATTTATATTTTTATGTCATTTTATAATAAATTTTATATATTTTTAAGTTTTTAAAATTATAATTTTTTTTTAAATTTGTACTGAATTAACAAAATGTGCAAATATTGAGGTTAAATTTGTTGAATTTTTTAGAATCGGGAACAAAATGACAGAATGTGTAAAATATAACATTTCAATAACTTTAGTGACAATTATGTAACTCTCGAAAACTAGGTGACAGAAATGTAATTTTAATCAAAGGTTAGGGACAATTAATAAAATTTACCCTTCTATTACTAATATTAATGCATTTGTCCAAATCATTTAATACGATTAAAAATTGGGTTAATAGATTGATTTAGAATTTAAAAATAATCAAAAGCATAAGGTTGAGTTGTAGATTTTTTAAATGAAAAATTAGTAAAAGCAAGCTATTTTTTTATATCCACAATTTATTAATTTCCTCTTTTGAATAACATACATGTAATTTCAAAATTTTATTTTTAAATAATTTCACAATATAGATAAATTAAAGTATATATCAAATTAGCCAACCCGATTTTAATACAAATTTTATGTCATTAAGTATCCAAATTCAAGGTCCATCATGCATAATTACGATACTTAAAATTTATCATAAATGAATTTTATCTAATTTTTCATCCTGCTATATTTTTATATTAATTTTATTCTATGTTATAATTGTTGTATTTATAATAATTAATATTTTATATTATTTTTTAAATATATATAGAAAATCTTAAAGAAAAAAAAACTTGTGAAAATATGACTGCTGAGCAAGAGTTTTCATTTGATAGACGTTTGTTTTCAAATGAAGCAAATTTGTTGCCAAACTTTAATTGAAGTGATGCCATGACGGTATGATTGGACTGTCATCATCTAATCCCATAAAATCTGCCAATCATTTATTTCATTATATTTTGTTGTTTTAACTTAGTCAAGTATACCAATATTTTTAATAATTAATTGAGTTTTAATTTAATTGATATGTGTAAAAAAATATGAATTTGAGTACGTTAAAACGCATTATCCTCTTATTTAAAGGTAAAAGTGGGACTATAGATAATTTTTAAATTTTAGATATAAAAAAATAAATTTATAAAAACCTATAATAAAATTAGCGTTAAAATATATATATATATATATATATATATATATATTTTAATATAAAAAAATGTTTCCAAATCAAGTTGCTTTAGACTGGGTACAAATAAAATAAAAATGTCAAATAGAATTTCAATAACCTATTTGACTCCATCCAAATTAGACCAATTTAGCTGTTTTTGATTGGTTCTTTGAATTTGAATTTTGATTGGATTAAATATATAAAATTTAGTTAAAGGGTCAAAATATTTAATATTTATTTTTTTAAAGATTTATATATATATATATATATTGATGATGCTTCTTCATATCCAAATTTACAGAATTGAGGATTTGATTCTCATACTTTTTTGAAAATCATTATTAAAGATTATCATTAAATTGTTAATACAAAATCAATAATATAATAATTTATATACTAAATTAGACCAATTGAATTCCTTTTCATTATTTTGAGTTTTCTTTCAACTTAGAATTGGATTAAATTGATTTGGTTTAATTTAAAGGTTGAAATTTTGTAAATTTTATTATATATGAATTTTCTGTAAAATTTATATACGAGTTTTTTTTTAAAACATTACAATCTGAAAGGAAGGAGATATTAATATCGGAATTTAAATTTTGAAATGCCAGTATAAAACTTTTAACTACAAATTATTTTGAAGCGTAGGCCAAAAAGTATCAATCAATATTATTAATACTAGATTTATGGCACATTCACTGATGAAATTAATTATCTAATAAATTTATAAAAAATAATTTAAATACTAAATATGTCTTTAGTTGAGATAATAAAATTGAGGGAACACAGTTGATAATATTTTAAGTTCAAAATTTATTTTAAATTGTATATAAAAAAAATAAAAAAATAAAAAAATTGAGAAATGAAAAAAGGGGGGGCAAAATGCAAATATTAAAGAAGTTTGGAATGCATAAATCACGGAGACAAAAATCATAATTTAAAAATTAGCGTAAACATAGATAGTGTAAGATAATATGTTATTCAATTTAAAACGCGTATTAGGCATCACTAATGAGAAAGGATTTGTATAAAACTTCTACGTCATAAATCTATTTTTTTTTAAAATACTGAATTACTGAAAATACTTTTATTAGTTTAATTATTATAAATATTATTTTTCTTGCCATTTCTGTCGAAGTAAGCCAATTTTCCCGGAAAAAATATTTTATTTTTGTTCTTTCGCTCTTAAAAACACATTCCTTCTTTTAAACAAACACTGAAAAAGTTTTTTGTTTTTTGTTTATGTATTTTGTTTTGTCTTTTCATTTTGTTGTATAGAATACAATAATGTCATCACCACCACCAGGGGGGACTCCGGCGCCGTCATCACCACCACCATCAACAAACACTACGTCTCCACCGCCATCTGCAGCCGGAGCTCCGCCGCCGAGTAGTCCTCCTTCCCAATCGCCGCCATCCACCGCAACTCCGCCGCCAACTACCACTCCTTCCACGCCACCACCAACCGCAGCAACTCCGCCGCCAATTAACACTCCTTCTACACCACCACCAACCGCAGCAGCTCCGCCGCCAACTAGTCCTCCCTCCCCGCCATCTGGTACCCCATCTCCACCTCCAGCCACCCCATCAGCTCCTCCTCCTTCAAGCACCACTCCTTCCCCCTCCGCTTCATCGCCTCCTCCAACATCATCCGTATCCCCTCCACCTTCAGAAGCAGCATCTCCACCACCATCCTCTACCCCTTCTCTTACGCCTCCTTCTACGTCAACTCCATCGCCACCTGCCCCGAGAAGTCCAGGTACTTCATCTCCACCACCACCTCCTTCGAGGAATTCAGGAACTCCATCTCCTCCGTCGCCACCGTCATCAAGCAGTGGTGTATCGACCGGACTGGTTATTGGTATAGCAATAGGGGGAGTGGCAATATTGTTGGTTTTGAGCTTGCTGTTTATATGTTGTCAAAAGAAAAGGAGAAGAAGAAGAGACGGCGGCGAAATTTACTACGCGCCGCCGCCTCCACCTCCTGGGCCTCCTAAAGGTCAGACTTTTCCCTGGAATTATAGTAATTTTGATTCTAATCAATTTCGGATTATCTCTAATTCAATCCGTTCCAGTTCGGGTCAGTTTTGATCATTTCGAGTTAAGATCACTTTGATATTTCTGGTAGTTTTTTGTGTCCAATCATTGCATGCAGGGATTATTTTGAATTATGATTTTGCAGGTGATTCCGAGTTACTTGGTTTTGGATTATCTACAATTTGAATCATTTTGTGTTTAGTTGATTAAGTTCAAGTTAGTTTTAGATTCGGGTCAAATTGGATTGTTGAAATTTTTTTTCTTTCAGATCATCCACACGGTGGCCAACAATACCGGTGGCCACAAAATCCTCCACCGCGTGTCGATCAATACGGTGCAATTTTGCCTAATCCAACTCCGCCAGTTACGGCATGGAGACCACCATCTTCAGAAGATTCTCCAATGCCATCAATGCCACCACCTCCACCACCACCGCCTTTCATGAGCAGTAGTGGAGGTTCCGGTTCTAATAATTCAGGTTCCGAAAATCCACTTCCACCACCCTCACCTGGCATTGCACTTGGTTTCACCAAGAGCAAGTTTACTTATGAGGAACTAGCAAGAGCAACAGATGGCTTCTCCGATGCAAACCTTCTTGGGCAAGGCGGTTTCGGGTACGTGCACAGAGGAGTTCTTCCAAACGGAACGGAAGTTGCAGTCAAGCAACTTAAGGCCGGAAGCGGACAAGGGGAAAGAGAATTCCAAGCAGAAGTCGAGATTATCAGCCGCGTTCATCACAAACATCTTGTTTCATTGGTCGGATACTGTATCTCCGGGACAACAAGAATGCTTGTTTATGAGTTTGTTCCGAACAACACATTGGAGTTTCACTTGCACGGTAAGACTGCCTTTTGACTGTATGCTAATTGATGTTTGAACCTTTCCGGTAAATCTATCTAATACTGATTATCGAGTACTAACTGTAGGAAAAGGGAGACCTACAATGGATTGGCCAACAAGGATGATAATTGCTTTAGGATCTGCAAAAGGACTTGCATATCTTCATGAGGATTGTATGCTAATTGCTTCTCTCCCTTGTTTACTTGCTCTAGAAGTAAGATCTTGAACTTTTAAAGTAACAGATTTCATGGTTTTTCAGGTAATCCTAAGATCATTCATCGCGATATTAAGGCGGCTAATATTCTTTTAGATTTCAAGTTCGAGGCTAAGGTATCGGTTTCATTCATTTTGATTTCTTGACATTGCTAAACATTCAACCATGAATTAGATTATGTGACCGTCCTACTCCACTCGAGCGAATGTGCTTTTTTTTCTTGCTACTTCTTCATGGAGATAATGATAAACTTTGGTTTTCAGGTTGCCGATTTCGGACTTGCAAAGTTCTTTTCTGATGTCAACACTCATGTATCCACAAGAGTGATGGGTACTTTTGGGTAAGAAGACTTCATCCATTGTTGTTGCTTGGTTCACAAGAAAAGTGATTTTATGTTAGTATTCTCATTGTTCCAGGTATTTGGCTCCCGAGTATGCTTCAAGCGGAAAATTGACGGAAAAATCGGATGTTTTTTCTTTCGGGGTCATGCTGTTGGAGTTGATTAGCGGACACAGACCGGTTGGCTCGTCTTATGCCGAGGATAGTTTGGTTGAATGGGTTAGTTATTATTGCTCTGGACTGGTTTAAGCTTTTTAGGATCCCTTTTTATCGAGTAAACCTTATTTTGCCTATTGCAGGCTAGGCCATTGCTCTCAAGAGCATTAGATGACGGAAATTTCAACAATCTCGTCGATCCGAGGTTACAAAAGGAATATAACCACAACGAGATGGCTCGTATGGTTGCTTGTGCTGCTGCTTGCGTTCGACATTCAGCACGACGTCGACCACGAATGAGCCAGGTAAATGGGTCTAGAGCCACCACTCTTTACATTCCACTCATTATTTGATTCTAACCCGTAATTTGCAACCGAGCACAGATTGTACGAGCTTTAGAAGGAGAATCGTCGTTATCGGATCTCAACGAAGGAATGCGACCGGGACAAAGCAATGTGTACAGTTCATATGGAGGAAGCTCAGACTACGATGCAAGCCACTACAACGAAGACATGAAAAGGCTCCAAAGGGCTGCATTAGGCTCGCTAGAATACGGTGCTAGTAGTGAGTACAGTGAACCGACCAGCGAGTACGGTTTATACCCTTCCGGCTCAACCGAAGGCCAAACTACTCGGGAAATCGAGACGGGAAGTACAAAGAAAAATAGCCAAAATCATAGTGGGAACTCTAGTTCTTGAAAATGGTAATACTATCTCTGTAAAGATTCCATTGCTATCAACGGTATTTTTTTTTTCATACAGATTTTATTGGCGAATTGTTTGCAAATGAATGATATGTTTTTTTCATGAGATATCACCAAAATTTTTTACCTTTGAAATCACGGCTTTTACCATTGATTTGTAAGTATTATACTGC
The DNA here is from genome assembly GCA_025698465.1 of Gossypium longicalyx. Classification (NCBI taxonomy): domain Eukaryota; kingdom Viridiplantae; phylum Streptophyta; class Magnoliopsida; order Malvales; family Malvaceae; genus Gossypium; species Gossypium longicalyx. Next base: position 81,776,643 of record CM047001.1, on the reverse strand, counting down.
TAGTCATTTACATGAAAGTAATAATGGATAACAGTCACTTTTGCTTGATTCTTTTACTTGTTGCTTAAATGTTAAAAATATCAATTGGATTTCTATTTTATTAAAATTGTTCGGTGGTTGTTTTCATTTATATCGGTAAGATTGAGAATCGGTCATGGTATTGGTTTGAAGAGAGGATTAGGTCAGTTGAACCGGATTGAAAAATTGGTTGAGTTAGTCTTTTCTATTTTTTAACTTTACAGTTTGATTAAATAAATTATTAAAAAATTTGTAAAATATATATTAAAAAATAAAAAATCAATTTAATCTATATTTTTAGCCAGTTTAATTGGCCCGTACTAATTAGTAGATTAACCGGTTTTTAATCCAATTGATTGTCCTAGTTCGAACAATCATTATTCTTTAATGAATTTGTTTAATTAAATTGAAGAATTTAACTGGTCTAGCTAAATCAAGAACCAAGCGCATGTTCACAAACCACCTAATTGACCACCAAATCAATTTTGAAAACTAAATATCCAACTTTGATGGACTATGTTTAATTTGTGAATTATGACATCAACATAAAACTTCAATCTAAAATACTTGATTTAATACAATCTCATATCAATAATTTAAAATTATTAAAACTCATATCCATATTAATTCAAATTCAAATTTATTTTAGCGACCCAAAATATCAATTCAAATATTTAAACCCAAGCTAATTCAATTTTATAAACATCTTAATCCCAAACTTAAAATAATTAGAATTTATATTTACCTAATTTTAAAAATTTTCCTGTTAAACTCAAATAATCTAACTTCAAAATTATTTAAATAATAAAATTGTCTAATGAGATATAAGTGATGAAGACAGATTTTATTTATTATGAGTGATATTTTAGGCTCCTTGTTAGAATTAGATTAAAGATGGATCATCATGCTCAAATGAGTACATTTGACATTTTAAACTGAATTGTATAACTTAATCTACTCAAAATCCAAGAAACAAAATATTTGACTCTGTGATTTTTCAATGAAATGATGTGTGCTTAATCATGTAGATCATCAGCTGAAAAGGTAATTATATAATCATCTAGAAAAACCTTTTTTTTTTTAAAAAAAAGTTAACGTTGAAAATTTATAAATAAATATTTTTTAAAAAGTGATGGGAAAGGGATAATCGGCCTCATAGAGAAGATTAGGCATTTCAACATGAAATAATTCAGACATATGCTTGTCATTAATAAAATATTTAATCATCGGCCGATTTTCTTAGAAAATTATTAGTATGAAAAAGTAATATAATTTGAAAAAGAAAATAATGAAGGAAAGAAAAGGGGACTCGGAATATGGGTGGTGATATAACAGGATGGTCGGCAACGGCTGTTGAAGAACAGCCGATTACGACGAACGAGACCTTTCACTGTTGAAATCGTCACCGTCCCTTTCTCGCAGCATAAATATTTGATTTTCAAAAAAAGAGGTAAAATTAAACAAATTTCAAAGCGGAGGAAGCCGATATAGGATATATGAGAGAACATAATCCATAGAAGAAGCACTCAATTAAAATCACAGTTACCCGGGGAAAAAAGGCAAAATTAAACAAATTTCAAAGTAGAGGAAACGGATCTAGATTATATGATGAGAACATAAACTACAAAAGAAAAGCTCAGATCAAATTACAGATTTATAAAAGAAAAGGGACAAAATTAAACGAATTACAAAGCAGAGGTATGAAGATCGGAGAAACAGATGTAGGGTATACGATAAGAACATAAACCCTAAAAGAAGAGAGGAGCTCAGAATCACGGTCGATGAACTCACCTTATGTCAATGGTTTATATAGGGGACATACTTGAATGTAAACTACTAGGGTTTTTGCGGGGATATTGGGATCCATGACCATGAGAAAAGGTATAAGGGTTTACTGGGATTTTCACTTGATGCGCCCACTTTCGACATTCTTTGCAATGGGCCTTAACCCAAGAAAGAAAACACTAGGCAAATGGGCTAGGCGAAAGAAAAGGTTATTTATGGAATGAGTCATATTATGAATTAGTTTTTAAAAAAATCCATATTTAAGATCGAATTTGTCCTGGTTTTATTTTTATTATTGTATTATAAAATATTTTAAAATTTTATACTAATATTTATATAATTAAATTTAAATATTATATTTTTATCATTTAATTTATAGACTAATATCAAAATTACACATGAACTCTGATTTAATGTGTAATTTTTATATATAAACTTTGATTTTGTGTTATATTACATGAAACTTTGATTTGATTCAATTTTCATAAACTATTGACACAATTATCAATATACCATTTCATATTATCAATATACCATTTTATGCTTACATATTGCATGCAAAATACAAGTAAATTAGTTTATTTATTTCTTTAAATGTGTATAAATGAATCAAAATTAAAATTTCATATATACATTTAAACCAATAAAAGTTTCTCATGTATAACCGTATCAAATTAAAATTAAACCATAAATCTCAAAATTATAAATGAATTTTGATTTAATGTGCAATTATATATATGAATTTAATTTGGTTCAATTATATACATGAAACTATAATTGTAGTTCAGATGTATATTTGAAATTTGAAATTTGACTTAATTATACATATTTAAATAAATAAATACATCAATTTATTTTTATATTAGATAAATATAATTATTTAAGTATGCAATATATAAACATAAAATGATGTTATATCAATAAATTTTTTAATAATTTACAAGAATTGGATCAAACCAAAATTTCATGTATAAAATTACACAAAATCAAAGTTTATATATACAATTACACATTAAACCATAATTCATATATAATTTTTAAGATTTATCCCTAAAATTTATGTATTGAAATTTATGTATAATTTTAAGGTTTGTAATTATAATTTAAATTTAGATTTAATCTGATCAACAAAAGGTTAGAATCATTTTATCCAAACTTGGACTTAGGGCTGACAAAAGAACCCATTTGAACAGGCATTTGGGTGATTTTGATTCATAAGTTGAAAAATTGCAGTTACCTAAACCGAAATTATCATTTATTTAATGTATATTAATTTTAATTTTTTATGACGTTAAATAAAAGTTTTCAAATTTTTTATCTACTTAAAAAATAATTATTTATGAAAAAATATTGAAAAATTATCAAATACCATCCGAAAATCATAAAACAAATCCATTTTATCAAAATAAAATCCAAAAACCCCAAACTCGAAATTAAATTAATAAAAATGAATCAAATTATCACGGACAATTTGAAAAATCCAAAACCCTATAGACCGAACCAAACTCAACCCTACGTAAACCAGGCCTCCAAATCTACACTTGAAAAAACAAACAGTTTTTACATTCTATGCTCAAGTAACAATATTTGGGGGGGAAGATGAACCCCGCAATTATCAACAAATCTTACACTTTGAAAGCAAACGGTTTTTACATTTCTATGCAAGCAAGCTAAATTACAGATGCCACCAGAACCAGACACTACCATCACAAATTTTTATATTCTAATTCCGAATCCTGCATTATTGAGACATATTGATTGCATGGTCGGTCCGATGACTCAAGTCCAAAACTAAAAAAGTGAAATAAATAAACAACGACAACTCTACAACTGTTACCTTATATCTCAGCTTCTCTCAGGTCTGCTTCTTTCCAATTGAGTATCTAGTGTTGATAGGATCTGAGGCATTGACATTCCCCCAGATATAACAATTTCTGCAATGGAAGAAAGAGCGAGATATAAGTTTAAACTCGAAACAAACTCGAGATATAACAAGCTTGTGTACATGATTTATATATACAAACTCGATACAAAATTTTTGGGTAAAGTAGTAATTTAATATCATAATATTAGAACTTGGCTCAAGAATGATCAAATCAAATTAGAGCTCTTTTCAAGTCGAACTTGAATAGCTTACGAGCACGGTGTCTCATTCAAACCCCGAGTTAGGAGGTCTATGCAGTAACTCCTCTCATTCCTACCCCACCCAGCCCCTTCCTTTTTTTCCTTGCATTTGTAATAATGACAACAAAAGAAGTTGAATGCCTCACCAATTCCTTCACGGACTGACAGATTCAGTCTGACAACATCCTTGGTGTTGATGAGGAATATATCACCAAGGTAAAGATGATTCGTGGGAACAAACACACAGCATAGCTCTTCTTCACCAGCGTCACTCTGCATTTAAAAAGAAAAAGAAAAAAACGGCATCCTTGATTTCACGTTACCTGGTTTGTCTTAAACCCTACTGGAATACTCAATATTTAAAACGCTAGCAACCAAATTTAGAAGTTCAGACACCAAGCAACAAGCAGTCTTTTGGAACAACAATCCTGTAGAAGCGAGCTGGGCAACAAGCAGTCTCAATGAACATGCAAACGTGCATGCCAGAAAAATTAGGGATGGCAAAAAAACCCGAATCCGACGGGTTCCAACTTGAACCAACCTGTTAGGGTTAGAGTTTTTTTGGAAAATCAGGTTTGAGTGGGTCAGGTTGGGTGAAAATAGAAAATTAGTCAGGTTTGGTTTTCGGTAAACCCGCCCCATCCTGTCCTGAGATATTTACAAAAATTCTCCTAATATATATTAAGTTTTTGCTTTCAATAAAAAAATAAATATTAAGTTTAAACTACAAATAAATAAATCTTATTTGCTTCAAAATTAAAAAATAAAACAATAAAAAATGTAATATTTTTATTTTCTTCTAAATAAAAATAAAACTATAAAATAAAATTCAAGTCAGTTGGACTCGGGAGTCGGGTCTCCTATTAAATTTCAAATTCGAGGCGGATTTTTTTTTCTTAAGAATCAGGATCGGTTTGGATTCAAGTTGAATTGATCAAGCTTCGGGTCAAGGTCAGGTCAGGGTCAGGGCGGGCAAAAATCCGCCCCACCCCATTACGATCTCATGAGAAAAAGAAGAGAAAAACAGGGCAAGCCAAAATGATAATTTAGGAAGAAAACTTTATTTGCTTACCTGCAGAGTAACAGATGAAGTGATGAAGGCAAATGCATATTCACCGATACGTGGGTGCCTTATAATGGCTACTTCCTTGAAGGCTTGTGTGTTCTGATCTGAAATAGTAAAAGAAGTGAATGAAAAGACTGATGTAGCATATGGATTGTCACTACATGGATCAATTTGAATAATATGACCAGCTAAACTAATTTACTTCATGTGGAAGAAAACCAGCATAGTGCATACCTGGTGATATAGCAGAACTGATCTGCTTGGATGCATTGTAGATGTGACGAACAAATGGCATCCGCTTGATAAACCACTCACCAAGGCCCAGGACAGATGCTCCCAACCAAGATGACATGAACACGCCAACCAAGAAGATGAATGTAATAGAAGTTACAAAGCCGAGACCTATCCAGGAAATAAAAGGAGGACATAGCCTTAGAGAAAGAAAACATGTTTACGAACTCCATGATCCAATTGAGGGGGAGAGAATAAAAGACTCAACAATTGGTATAAGTACCATGGACGCCCTTGTACTAAGATTCAAATTGCATTTTGTCCCCTCAACTAAAGATGGGCAAATTAGTCTTTGTACGTTAAGTTAAAGAGCAAACCAATTCTTCTGTTAAAAATTCCAGCAACTTTTACCGTTAAAAACTGGTCCCTCTATGTCAGCATGAGCTACACATAGCATGCTAAGTGTAACTGTTTGGTTATTCCATCAGCCACACAAGTTTTTAACAGTATAAATGGATGAAATTTTTAACAAAAAGGACCAGGTTGCTCTTTGATCTAACATATAGGGACTAATTTGCCCATTTTTTGAGTAAAGGGGGCAAAATGCAATCTAACTCCTAATACAGGGGCCTCCATGGTACTTTTACCCTCGACAATTATGAATAAGGTCACCGCACTTGCAGGAAGTTAAAAAGAAAAAGCTTTTTAGGTGCTAACTGCATGAGATGCTCACCAAATATATCAATTCCGAGTTGAGCATAAATTGGAGAGAAAAAGCCATCCACAAAGTGAATAAACCACCATGTTATGTAGAAAGTGATTGCTATAGGAAACAAAATGACGCTGCAAAATAGAAAATGGTTCAGTAGCTGCTATAACAGTTTCATGAATGACAATAGAAACTCCATAGACATTTTCTTGGAACTAGAAACCAAAGCTACTAAGTTTTGGAGTTCATCAAATAAAAGTTAGCACAAATTCATAGTGGAAAGAACAAACATTTTGTAAGATGATAGAGAAGTAGGGAATCTCAAGACAAGCATCCATTTCATGAGAAGATTGTGACAAGAGAAAAGTGGAAACAAGAAAAAAAAATTAAAAGAACATGTCAGGCTGGTCAATGATCAAACATGTTATCTCAATTTCAAATTTCATATCAAGCTTCCACCGTAACTCTCCCAAAGAATTCATTGTAAATGAGGATACTTATTATAATTATATGGTGAGTGAATGCATCCCAACCATTCTAGTGAAATACTTATTTTCCACCAAGCACTTTGCCTAGAAAATAGCTGAATAATTGTGAAAAATTTCAAGGTATTTAGAATTATCTCTCATTTCAAGAATTCATAGCTCCAAAGTTCTAAAATTTACAGTACTCAAAATTAGAGGTAAAATCTACAAAGATATTTACATATGATACATTAGTGAAAGTATTTTCACTAATTATCAAGGATATGAAACAAAGAAGTTGAATTGGAGGCTTGTGTTGATCCCTTTTTTCCTTTGAAAGAAGATGGTAATAGCACCATCCAAATCATTTTCATACAGATGACCATTGTAGAAACATCCATCATATGAGTTCATAAAGCTAAAGAAAGGAGATGAAAGAATGCCAGTTACCATCCTGTCATGAACTTCTTTGAAGCCCAGCTCTGGACAATTTTGTAAAAGGTCTGCATCAAACAAAGCTTGTAAGGCAAATTTTCAGAGTAAAAAACAAAAGTGTGCTCGTTACAAGAAAACACAGACAAACATAAGCATAGAATTCCTATACAGGCAACATAATAAAACCATTTCTTTTGAAAGATCATCAATATCCCACTCCACAAACCAGAAAGAAATAATGTCATTGTGTCTCATAAGCGGAGGGGAGACATCAAATTCAAGCCTATAGTTCTATACCCTAAATTTGTTCAAGGGAATTTACGAAAAGAAATCATATACCTTCTGTTATGGGCCTTAACATTCTTTACACAGCACTGTAAGCTATCAAAAATAAACCACAGATACATTGAAAGCCTCTAAAACGGAAAAAGCAATCACTTGTTACGAATTTTGTATGAAATTCTATCAACCATCAGCTCAGTTATACATATCCTAAATGGTCTTATCTTCTGATAACAATTTTACAAGAAAACAAAAGGGAAAACCATTTCCTCAATTTTTAATAGCTCCAGTATATTTATGCAACTTCCTACATCAAAATACCAAGTCAAACACAGTTAAAACAGTTCCAATTTCCATACCTCTTCTAATATCAATAATTTCCAGCTTAAATAGGAATTTGAACCATCTAATTTCTCTATATGAAATCGCATTAAGCTCTATTCCATGAGTATTAATTTATAAAATTCAAATCAAATCTTACAACTACTAACCAAAAACAGCTGCAAACCAAGTCAAATTGAATTAAATCACAAAGGTAACTCCAATTAACAACAAAACAAAGGAAAAACCATTTCCTCATATTTTAATAGCTCGAGTATATTATGCAACATCCTACATCAAAATACCAAGTCAAAACACAAGTAAAACAGTTCAAATTTCAATATCTCTTCTAATATCAATAGTTTCCAGCTCGAATATGAATTTGAAACATCTAATTTTTCCACTATTGAATCGCATTAAGCTCTATTGCACGAGTATTATTAATTTATAAAATTCAAATCAAATCTTACAACCACTAACCAAAAAAAGCTGCAAACCAAGTCAAATCGAATTGAATCACAACGGTGACTCCAATTAACAACACAAAATCGAGAAAAAAGGAAATGAAAGAAAAATACCTCACGCCCGGCATGATGCGAAGAAGAGGAAGACGAAGAAGAAGAAGCTTTGGAGGAATCATCGTCTACGGATTCAGCCACCGGAATTAGAAGCTCACGATCTCTACTCGCCGTCATCGCCGCCGATTTATCATCTCCCATCACCAGAAAAAACGCGGCTACCAATATCCTTACCAAAGGATCCCAAAAAACTCGCTCCAGCCGTGTCTCTCAACTCACCGTTTACCGGTCAAAGGAAGAAGAAACAAGAAAGGAATTTTCTAAAAAATAACCAAAAAACTTCAAATATTAGCTTTTGAGATTACAGACGACTCTTTTGAATCTGCTGCTTCGTCAATTTGACAGTTAGGCTGACTTTTGTAAATTTGTTTCTGCGTTAATTTCACCAAAAGTCCTTAATTTATTTCAAATATTTTAAATTAGTCTCTAAACTTCAAAAGATTCTAATTGAATCTCAAAGTTACATCAATCAGACACGTCACTTTAAACATTTAATAAAATTTAGAAAGATATTATAAATTTTATTACATCAAATCCAGATTATCTATACAATATAAATACGGGTTTATAATCGACTTATAATAAATTTAATCTCTAATATTTATCATTTTTTATATTAATTCTTTTTTAGATAATTTTATTTGTTAATCTTTAAAATGAAGTCAATTTACTTTTTTTTTAAGAGAAAAATTAATGTTAAAATTTTAACAAATTAAGGTGACAACTTGCATGGTTGTAGCTTGTAAACATGTATTTCATAAAAAGAAAAACAAAAGATTTCATAATAAAAAAAAAGAGTTCATATGTATTGGATTATTATGCCGATTATCACATTAGTGTCGTTAAAATTTTAATAATTCAATCAAATTTTCTACCCAAAACAAAGCAATTTGAATAAAATTGAAGGTTAAGAGCCAAAATTATTTAAAAAATAAGATCAAAATAAATTAAATATTAAGAATTAAATTTATTATTATACACTTATAATTTAATTTATATTTTATATACCCATAATGTATATGAGCTCACATTTTACGTTCAATAGCTAATAAAAGAATCAAATTATTATAATATTGATATTTTGATGGTTGAATTAGAATTTTTAAAATTTAGGACGAATTTAAAATTTGAATAATAGTTTAAAGTTATTCGGTAAAAATAACCTTTTCTATCATTTAATTTTTTAATTTAATTATATAAAATATTAAGGGATGGGTCGGACTTGTGGCTCTGATTATTCAAAGATCATCATTTTGCATTTTTGGGTAAATTCCACTTAAAGTTATTAAACTATTACTAAGTTTACGTTTTGATCACTCAACTTCAAAAGTTACAAAATGATTACTAAATTATTCGAAAGTTTTCATTTAAGTCACTAGGTTGTTAAAATTTTTACTCTACAACATTCTCCATTTGCATCGCTTACACTAATCGGAAGCTTTTTTTCTCTTATTCTTTTACAGTTCAGTTTTATTTCATGAAACAACTTTGAACATCGTCAAGAATATGCGAACTAAAATCTAAATAGCTTTCTTATTCGATCTCTGACACTGTTCGCCAAATCAACTTAAATCTAATGTATGTTGTTCTATTTGTTGATGAGTACTGATCCACTATAACAATCGTCGAATTATCACTTGGAGCTTAATAGCAAGACTTTAGAAAAAAAATTAAAACTTGGTGACTTAAATAATTTTTTTTGAATAATTTAATGATCCATTTTATAACTTTTTAAAATTAAGTGACCAAAATGTAAACCTGCAAATCGTTTAATAACTTTTAGTGTAGTTTACCCTATATTTTTCAATAGCGTGTGATCTTTATATTCCACAAAAATATAATATAATTAATTGATATTATATTATTTACCCACATAAAATGAAAATGGAAATACTTTTTGTTTTTGTTTTTTTCCTAATGGGTTTGATTTTTTTTAGTAGCTTTGATTAAATCATGAGTAAATTTATCTATAAAATTTTTTGTTAATATTAGATTATGACATATTTACGATATAGTTAAAAATATTTACATAGTAAATATGTCATAATCTAATGTTTAATTTCATTATTATTTAATTAAATTACTCAATTAACTCGTGACATAAACTTTATCAAATACTTAATATATAGTATAAATAAATTAACAACACATAAAATTTAGAATTGCATGAAATTCAAGTTTGATACTAACAAATTTTCAAAAAAGAAAAATTTGGTACCATCAAAAACATAAAATTGAAATCATAATCTAAATGCCTCACATTTGAAAAGCTCGAGTTTTATTATGCATGATTATCGTATGTGATATCTAATCCTATCATGCATAGCCGTTGTATTACTAATGGCAAGATAATTAGATAGTTTTTAAAATTAGTATAATAGCAACTTTAACTCTTAACATTTATACTTTGTGTAATTTGACATTTTATTTTTGCACTTTTACTTTTATTTGTGACATTGAGAGTTAATTTTAAAAGCATGAGAAAAGATAAAAAAAAATATCATTCATTTTTGGTACATTCTTGTCTCCAAATCAAATTTAGTTTATGATTTTTTTTTTATTTTTTACGTGAAAAAGTTATAAAAAGTAAATTAAAAAAAATTACACAGTGTGTATATGTTCAAGAGCTAAATTTTTAGAATCAATATTATATTAACACAGTGTATAAATGTTGAGTATTAAAGTTGTTATTATGCTAATTTTAAAAACTGCCATGTCATTTTTCCGTAAATCATTTAACGATTGATGATCAAAAAAAAAATCCGAATAGTTGGATAACTATTTTGTAACTTTTTATAATTAAATGACTAGAAAAATAACTTACCAATAAGTAAGTGATTATAAATATAACTTACACTAAACGAATTTACAATTATCAACTAAAGCAACTTTATTTACAATTGTTGTATCGCTCACGTCCATATTCGAAGTTTGTAACAGACCTTCTGAACAATATTATTTTTAAAGTTTGAACTCGTGCTCTCTTGTTAAGAGTGTAATCAAACTCGGTTTCTGCTGAAACTTAGGCATAAATCTCCTCGATTAACCCATTCAATAATTGCTTCTCTATTTCATCCACTACTTGTATCGTGTCATTCACAGTAAACCCTTTCTTCCAACCCAAGTCCCATATTCCACTTAAAGCTTCCTTGTGCTTTAAGTCTCTTTCAAGCATTGAATAAAGACTACCAGCAGGGTAGTCTTCACCAGCTACTTCACTATAGTTTCTCAATGCCTCAACCTGATCACAAATTTCCCTTAACAAATGGTCTAGAGAGATACAAGTTTTGGCATTTCCGACCACGGATGATAATGGAGGGTGAACCAGTTGAGAATCGGGAAAGCTTATTTTTCGAACAATTTCATTTGCGCAGTCTAAAAAAAGTCTTCTGTTGGCATCTGTGAATTCGTTGATGTCGAATTTTGGTGAAGTTGTAGGAAGATTCACATGAAGATAAAAAAGATAGTCGGCGTGATTGAGGAAAGCCGGACTGCTCAATAGCAGTGCTTTTAGTTTGGCCCCTCTAGTGAAGCTTTCGTTATCAGTTTCATTTGGACCGATACATTTTCGGTTGTTTTGATAATCGGTAGTCACCAGGGTAATGTCACAAACGGAATCCTCGCTGTTATCACGACATTCTGAGAAAAGGAAACAAAGAATTTGTTAGGTAAGTATCAACATTCTACGCACAGTTCAATCGGTAAAAATATAATGGAGGTCCCTATACTAGGAGTCAGATTACATTTTACCACCCTTTACTCAAAAAATGGACAAATTAATCCCTATACATTACTGATCATTTCTGTTTAAAATTTCATCTATTCTATTCTTAAAAACGGGTATGGCTAACATCATGTTGACATGCACAAACCAATTTTTAGCAAGACAAATAGATGAAATTTTTAATAAAATGACTAGTTTGCTCTTTGATCTAACATACATGAACTAATTTGTTCACTTTTTTAGTAAAAGAGACAAAATGTAATTTAACTCCTAGTATAAAGTTCTTCATGATATTTTTACCCAGTTCAATATCTAAACATATATCATCTAAATGTACGTCATGTTCTCGAGTTTGTCCCAAGTATCGAATAAAAATTAGGAACTCTCAACATATTACATGCATCTACATCGGAAAATGCATTTTGTATACATTTACGAATCTAATACAGCCACACAGCAGCTGACTAATGTCGCATACATCAATTTACTATACTAAAATTTCTATCCTCCATTGTTACCTTCAATCATAATATCAGTTTCAATGCTATATTGTTCGAAAACTGTATCGCTTTCCGATATAAGATCAATCTTCTTTCCTTCCGAAACAATACCATCTCCATTGTGTTCTAATCTCTCGTTCTGCATAAAAGATAAATTGCATTTAGTTTTCAATCTTCATTTCGGGTTTTCATAGCTTAATGAATGAAGCATAGGCATTTCAAGTCCAGTATGCTTGATATGCCGTTTAACAAAAGAATTATAACTACAGAAAGTAAACTTATAAAAGAACTCACAGTTATTTTAGCCGTTTTCATCTTGTTCACTCCCTTTTTCCGATCATTTGGAGCACGGACTACAGTTTGCGATCTGCGTTGATGAGACATTTTATTATTTGTAACATTTGATCCATTTTTGAGCTTACCGGACTTTGGAGGGGTAACCTTAGCTTCATCTTTAGACCTCAATAAATTCTTTGCCTTTGCAACCTCCTTGTTAACTGGTTTCGGTATCTTTTTGGTTTTCTTGTGAGTAGCATCTTTTTTCAGCAATGGCACGGTTATGGGCCCTGAAGTTTTTGTCTTCATAGATATCTTCTCTTTAGCTTTTACGTTGCTTTTCACTGGTTTGGCCTCTTTCTCTTTGCTTTCTTTAGCACCTTCCCTCGAGCTAATGGAAGGAGGCTGCACTTTTCTGAGCATAGTATCGGTGTTTAAGCTATGACCCTCGTGAAACCACGGCACGAACTTTTCTTCTGTTTGCAAGTGTGGACTGTATCGAGGTTTTATAAGTACGATTGGAGGACTATCGTTGATCAACTTCTGTTCTGGAAAGAAATCACTCCATTGATGAAAATCATACTTGATCTCTTTGATGAAGTTGCTTTTCAATAGTCCTTTAAAATGCATGGCCTCGTGAATGTCCATTGTTCGCCTATCCCGATCCTCCTTCCGGAAAACAAATCGAGACTTCCTCACTTTTGGCCTATTGATTTCAAACATATGCTTTTGTCTATCCAAAATCTTGTTACACTCCACTTCCTTGCACGAATTTGTCTGCAATGGTCTCAAAGGCATTTCTTCTAGTCCCATAAGCTTCGCAATCAAACTTGGGCCTTTTTCAGTACGGATGGTTGAAGATTGACTCGAGCTTGTAGACGGGATACCCGGATATTTTCCACTTAAGCATCTCATTTCTTCAACATTTGGCAATAGATTTTGCTTAGCTAGACTATACGTAATCACTTTCCTATGCTCCTCAACACAATCTCTCAAAGAACCATCAACGGAATGCCTCGGATTTTGGTTTTCAGTTCGATAATCACATTCTCTAACCAGACTCAAATTCGGCTCGTTTCTCACCCTATCCCATTTTGCCATATAATGAGAAGCTTCTTGCAATTTCCCAAGCACATGCAATGAATCTTGCAAATCAAGTGCTCCTTTCAACAAATCTTTAGCTACATCTCTCGAATTCGTATCATACCAAAGCCGTTTCGAACATGAATCAATCACATTATTTAGCTTGTGAGCTCTCCTTGAAACCTCCAAGAGTTGACAAGAAGTCCCCTTTGTCGATCGGTTCTTCGTTTTTTGCTGGCATTCATCGGTTTTATTACGCACCATCGTGTCGGTTGAACCGGTTTTCGACCTTCTAATTGTTCTACACTCTACAACTCCTTTTGGATCATCACATGTAACAAATGATCTATAAACAATTGATCTTAAACTCTCTTGAGGCATATTCTGTAAACCCAAAAAACAAATATATTCATTAACTCAGATACTTACAAATATACACAAAAAAAACACCAAATCCACTTGCTTACATGCTCTTCAATGTTCTAATCAAAGACATGATCATCTAAAAACCGACAAAACCAAACTCTGTTTCAGTGAAAAAAAACAACATAAACGCAAAAAAAAAAAAAAACATTAATCAGTTCTTGTCTGCTGCACTAATAAACAAAAAGCATTGCCATTAACAAAAAAATGGAGAAAAAAAAGTATTTTCAGTACTTAATTGAACAAGAACCAAAAATGGCCACAAAATTACCCAAAAAAAAAAGCAAAAAGAAGAAGATCCTGATGAGAAAATGGATGTAAAAATGAAAAGCATAAAAAACCCAAGAATTTATGGTGCTTACCTGTTGCAAATGAACTAGCAGAGCTTCAGATCCAAAGCCAAAAAAAAAAATGTTTATTTGATTGGTTTACTTATTGGGGATAATGAAAAATTTGGACCTTATTAAAAAAGTGAGCAAATTTAGAGCATGCAAAAGCTTTAAACTTTATTTAAAACAGTTACCAAATGAAGGAATTAAAGCTTTGAATTTTTTTAATTTACATCATTTACCAAATTTGTTTAATTTTTTTAACACTATTAGTACATTTTTGCATTAACGTTTAAGCTTTTAGTGGAAATCATGAGTATGGTGTTGATGGTAAAGGGAAAAAAAGGAAGAACAAAGGTAAAAAAAAAGGCATTATGAACAACCACTTGCAGATCCATGTCTAAATCACCTTTCACTATCAAATTATGAATTAAATGAACTTTTTAATTGATAAAGAGTTTAAAAAAAATTTTCTATCTGAGATTTTGCAGTAAAGTAGGTAAAAATGATCAAAAGCTGAAAATTTGAACAGCTTAAATGCATTCACAAGATTCCTGCAATGTATGTATGTATGTGTATATTTAGTTTTTGTATACTGATACTGCTTTTGGTGCCTATCATAAATATAATTGAATCTTCATTTTCCCACCTCTTCTTTTTGGCTGGTTGCTGGGAAAAATTACGAGAGGCCCCTAAATTAGGAGTTTAATTGCTTTTTACTCCTTTTACTTAAAAAATAGATGAAATAATGTATATTAGATTAAAGAGCAACTGTTAAAAAGTATATCCATTTTTAACCAAAAAAATATCAATTTACTTTTTGATTTAATGTATAAAGCTAATTTACATATTTTTTAAGTAAAACATCTATGATACTTTTACCGCTGGTTGCACTTGTAAAGGTTTAATTAATGCTTTGAATTTGAAAACCTTTTTACTCAAGCTAGAAAGGTAAAAACACTTTTGTAGTCCTTTTCAATTTTGATATTTTGTCACTTTAAAAAATTAGTATAATTTAATCTCTGTTAATTTTGAAACTCAACAATTAGAGAAACTAATCACATCGTTAGTTTTTTTTGTTAATTGTAAATATTTTTTATTAGTTTAATAATAAATTTAGCCTTTAAAGTTTACAAATCCTATTAATTAACACGTAATATTTATACATTCCGTCAACATTTACATATAATATATAAATATTGAGAGCTACATTTGTTATTATATCAACAAAAATTATATACAATTGACGAAAAACATAAATATTGTGATTAATTTTCTTTAATTGCTCACTGTCAAAATTGATAAAAATTATATTATTTTAATTTTTTTAAGAGAGACTAGTTCACACAAAATCAAAATAAAAAAGGAGCAAAAATATGTTTTTACTGCCTAAAATGTTATTTTGTGATTTGAAATGAGATTGAAAGAACCCTATTTCCAATACCTCATGCTAAGCCAAAAGGCAAAGGTAAATATTTCGTTTGAAATCATCAACTCCACTCCACTGCAATAATTTTGGGTTAATATGTAATTTGTCCTTAAATTTGTTCAAAAGTATTTAGTTAGTATTTTTTTTTACTTAGTTGATACCTGAACTTATATTCCATAATCGAGGTTGGCAGCTCTTCACCAACACAGTTAGTTTGTGCTAAATGACCAATCTTATAATGATACATGATAGACATAAATTAAAAAAATAAAAAATAAATTAAAAAGTAGTTTAAATACTAACTAGGTACTTTTTGGATAAATCCAAGTACTAGTTAGGTACTTCTGGACAAGTTTAGAGGAGACAAACTACATGTTAACCCTTAAAAAAGTAATGTTGTTAACAAAATTGGGCAATGTGTGTGACGGAATATAAATTTAGGTATCAACTAGGTATAAAAAAAATTGAAGTACTATCTAGGTACTTTTAGACAAATTCAGGGGGTAAACTACATATTAACCCTATAATTTTATTTATGTTTTTGTGGTTTAATTTTGATCACAGTCCCTATATTTTTCACACATTTAGAATTTAGTTTGCTCTTCTGATTTAATAATTGCAATCCATCAATTAAGTTTTAGCTCGATTGGCACCATTACTGTTACAAAAAATTAAAAGACGTAGGTTCAGACGCGCTTAACTGCGTAATGTCCTTCACTTTAACTACTGAGGTAATATGCCTAGTTTTGGCATTCTTGAATAAAATAAATAGTTACATAATCAATATTACACACGTGAAATACCAAATATGCAAATAAAAAATGTTGAATATGAGATTATAAAGTTTTTAATTCGGGATTAAAATATTCTTTCACATCAAAGAACTAAAGTGAATTTTGATATATTTTTTGCTTCCATGGATCTCACCTGGCTTTGAATTGCTTGCATAATCCAATTTAACAGAATTCCTTCTACATTATTATCAATTAAATTTTAATTATTAAATTAAAATAGTAGAAAAACTACATTCAAAAGTAAAAGGACTAAACTTAGAAAAAATCACAAATTGAGAGCATACTATCTTTTTGGACCATAACTCAATAGGATCATTTTTTTGGACCATAACTTCATTAGTTGATTCAGCTTCTGATTCCCCCACCTATGGCCAATAATTGAAAGTAGAAAATACAACAAAAGTTACCCTTTAATTAAGGCCCAAAAATGGTCATCACAGTCACATCACACTCACAACTTTCCCATTGAAAGGGGCAATAAGCACATGCCCATGGCCATCCCTTTGTATTTTGACAGTTTTGTAGCTTTTTGTTTTCTAACTACACCACACCGTTTTTCTTTTTGTCTAATACAGCTTCTAATTATTATGCCAAAAAGTGCTTAACCAAATAATTACAAACAAAGGGCCATTCACAAAAGTTTCAAAACTTTTTAGGGTAAATTATAAATCATTAATAAATTTATGTTTTGCTCACTTAATTTTAAAAAATTATTAAATTATTTAAAATTTTTCATTTAAGTAACTAAATTGTTAAAATCGTTGTTATATGGTCTTCTCTGTTTATATAGCCTACACCAATTGAAAGCTTTCCTTCCCTCTTCTTGTACAATTTAGTTTTTTTTATGAAATTGCTTTAAACGTCATGAAACTGCTAACTAAAATCCACACAATTTTCTTTTCCAATCTTTGGCACTGGTTATCAGATTGACTTAAACTTAAGGTATATTCTTTTACTCATCAATAGATATTGATCCACCATATCAACTTTCAAATCGTCAATTGAAACTTGCTAGCTAAACTTTAAAAAAAAAAAAAAAACTTAACAGCCTAATGACTTAAATAAAAATTTTCGAATAATGTAATAATAATTTAATAATTTTTATAGTTAAATCATAAAAATATTAATTTATTAATAATTTAATAATATTAAATATAGTTTACCCAACTTTTTATTAGGTTCAAGTTTCATAGTGCGGAAACGTGTTTTACTTCAATTCTAGTAATGATTGTTAAATTAATTATTCAATTAATTATTAATTCTATTAAAATTATGTAATTTAAATGTAAAAAAAAAAATCCTACATTATAAATTTGTGATAGGGGACCAAAAGATCTTTGATTTTCAGAAAAAATAAAGTAAAGAAAAGAAAACACAAAGGGAATGTCTCACAACTAAAATATTCTCTTGTTTGAACTTTTGTTCTTGGGAAATGCAAAAGGTATAATTTTGGTTTTAATCCTTTTTCTATGCCTGAAATTTAAGATTTAATTCCTCTATTTTTAATTTAACATAATTTAAGCTTTGTGCCTTTCTAATGTTATTAGTAAATACCTTTAGTTTTCGTGATGAGGTGGAATTTTAAATAAAAAAAAAACTTATTTGAAGATTTGATTTATTTGTAAACGTATTATTAGTTGAATATGATTGATTAGATTTCTACGTGACTTTGAATGTATGACTGACTTTAATGAAAGTAATTAACTATAGTTATTAATTTGAATCTATTAATGACATTATAAAAGTAAGCTATCAGATTATGCTAAATTAAAATAGAGGGATTAGATCCCAACTTTTAACATAGTAGAAGGACTAAAATCAGAATTAGACCAATGTGAGCCCTCCTCATACTAGTATGCCTTAAATTTGGTGGACATTTAATCTTAGCAGATTTGGTCAAATTTTTGGTTTATTTGTACCCATCAAATGATTGACGGAAGGAATATCGATGACTACCATCAAATTTTTGGTTTATTTGTACCCATTAAATATAAGTCAAATTAATTAAAAGTTTTTCGAATATTTAAATCCTTTTAATATCAACATTTAGTAAATATAAAAATATTTTTTAAATAAAATTTAAAAAAAAAATAATAATAATTTTGAATATTTAAACTGAATTTATTATCCACGAAAGTAAAGTGAATTCATATATTTATTTTCCGAAGCTAAATCCATTATCTGTAAAAGTAAAACGAATTTAGACAATAAATATCCAAAAGTTAATATCAACATCTTCCTCAAATTCATTGTGGGTAGTAATTATAATATCCAGATCCCTTTCAATTCCTTTTTTTTTCTTTGAACAATAATTATTGGAAAATAAAATTCACATGAAATAAGGGTAAATCATGTTAATAGTCTCAAATTTTTATTTAAAATTATGTTTTAATCACTCAGTTTTTAAAAAATTATGTAAATCACTTGTTATATTTTGATCATTCTTCTATTACCTTTTAACAAAACGATAATGTGACATGTTAACTCAAAGGATTAATTACTATTTTAGTCATTAAATTGTAGCTCAAATATTAATTTTGTACTTTTAGATATTTATTTAACAATAATTTTAAAAAATAAATTAAAAATCTGAAAATTCATAACTTATGTTCAGCAATTTAAAAAAATTGTTTTGAATTATAATTATTTAAAATTTTACTAAAAAGATTAAAATATTTCTATTCAAATTCATAACAACATTTATTGAAAGATTAAAATATTTCTATTCAAATTCATAACAACATTTATTGTTACTATTAAAAAAAGTTATCAAGGTTAAATGTTGCTTATTTTTTTGGTAAACTATCCAGTTGGTCACCCAAATTTTAGGACATTTTTATTTTAGTCACTTAAAAAAAAATTCTTACAATTTTGTTACTTAACTTTTAGAACGCATTGATTTTAATCATCTAACTGTTAAATCTCTAACAACGATTTACTGTACACGTCACATCATATATACGCTTTCATTTTGATCATCAAACTTCTAAGCCGCTTTCATTCGGTCACTCAAAAAAATATAACTTTTTAAGCATTGATTGGGGTAAAAAAAAATTAAGAATTAAAGTGAAAAAGTGGTAGAAACTAAAATAATGCATTAAAAGATTATCAAATTGTACTTATTTACTCCTTTCGAGAGTTCTAAATTTTTTTCAATATTAAAATTTTAAAATTTAAAACATCAAAATCAATTAAATAAATTGTTGATATTATATTAAAAAGTCGACTGATATTATAGTAACAAAAAGAATAATTTTATTAATTTCAATATTATAGTGACAAATCGTTGATATTATCTACGGATAAAAAAAATTCAACAATTTATTTAATTGATTATTATGTTTTAAAATTTAACATTTCAATATTAAAAAAATATTAAAAATTTCAGCAATGAGATAAAAAAGTACAAATTAAAAATATTTTAGTACATTATTTTAATGTCTATTATTTTTTTCACTTTAATCCTTTTTTTTTTACTCGACCAAGACATAAACTTTTTTTTGGTGACCAAAATAGAAGCAATCTAGAAGTTGGTTAAAAAAAATAAAAGTGTAAACATGATTTAACAAACGCTATTAATAATTTAACGCTTGAGTGACTAAAATGAAAACGTTTTAAAAATTGGTGACAAAAATGCAAAAATATTTTCTTAATGACCAAAATAAAAACACCCTAAACATTGAGTGACCAATTCAGATAATTTAACTTATATTTTTTTTGTACAATACCTAAACTACCATTAACCCAACTCCTCAAACAATTTTATCTCTATGCCCCTGTGTTTCTCCCAAGTCCTAACCTCATAAGCCAATGATTCTACTTAGGATGGAAAGGGAAACCTCAAATTAACACAAAATATCATGAACCATAAAGATTTGAGGACCATATATTATCACTATAACATACCATAATAATTCTCTCCAACTTAAACCTGCCCAAAGGTCGGATAGTCCGCTTAGTTCAAGTCGGGATTGGATAAGGATTTTTGTACCTCATTTTGGCCTAATCCGAATTCAATTTAAACAATAAAAAATATTTTAATTATAAAAATATATAAATCATTATTTTATTAATTTTTTTGAAAAGGGCTTAAACTTCAATTCTTTTTTGAAACCAGACCTCAACCCATCCCATTATCAACTCTACTCCAACTAAAGAACTGTAACAGTTAAACTGAACAAAACTTAACTACAATCGGTAGGTTCTGTAAGAGAGAAAACAGGAAGGGCAGCAGCAGACAAAAAAAAAAAAAAAAAAAAAAAAAAACAGAGAATTTAGTTAAAATTAGTTAACCATTGAATGATTTTCCCGGAAAATTTGGCAATGATTTTCCTACCTCAAACAAATAACCATTTTTAGTCTTTGTGGTTTATAGTTTCTTTGTCAGCTGAACCTCAAATTTGTGTTACAAAAACATTCACCGTTGATACTTTGCCTGCAAAAACAGCAAACAAGATTAACCACTCAAAAGAGCTTTATCTCTTTTCAGTACTGAAAAATTCAAATAAAAATCCTTGCTAGCCTCTCATTTTCACTCATTAAAAACAGACTGTTTTGTTTCTTGTTTTGTTTTTTATAATTGTTTTTCGACTTTGTTTCTTCTTCAATTTTTTTGCTGCTTAAAAACGAGAAGAAGAAACACAGGAATTGAATGATGGTTCGAACATTGACTCACCTGTATAGTACTCAAAATGTAGGATCTTTTCGCCTGTTTGATAATCCAATGAGACATCACCACCACCAGCAACAAAACACAACCGCGGCAGGCGGTAATAACGAGCACGTGGATGATGTCGATGATAATCTGCAACCAAGTGAAGATAAATCAATGGGGCAACAAAATATAGGAGAGTCTGTGGTAGAAACTCCCCAGGAGAGGCCACAAACAGGTGCGAGAATTTTCTTTCCTACCAAACATGCTCAAACATCCATTTTCTTTTTCAGTTTTTCACCACCCTAATTCCATTTCTTCCAGATTTTTCACTCTGCTAAGCAAACCACTAATCTTGTTTCCCTATTTTTGCTTTACAATCTATGAACAAGAAAGCTAATGAAGACGATGCTAATCTTTTGTAATGCAGCTAAATGAACAAGAATTCTTTTTCCTACCAAACACGCTCAAACATTCATATTCTTTTTCAGTTTTTCACCATCTTTTATTCATTCTTCTGTTTTTTTTTTCTCACTCTGCCAAGCAAACCACTAAACTCGTTTTCGTATTTTTGCTTTACTATCTATGAACAAGAAAGCTAATGAAGACAAAGCTAATCTTTGTAATGCAGTTAAGTGAGCGAGAATTTTCTTCCCTACCTAACACACTCAAACATTTATGTTCTTTTTTGGTTTTTCACCATCCTATATCCATTTCTTCCCTTTTTTCTACTCTGCAAGCAAACCACTAATCTCATTTTCCTAATTTTTGCTTTACAATCTATGAACAAGAAAGCTAATTATTTCCTTCTAAGATATATATATATATATATGCATGTATATATTGAGACAGATATGGAGATGATGAAGGAAAGGTTTTCTAAGTTGCTTCTGGGAGAAGATATGTCAGGAGGAGGCAAAGGTGTTCCTTCGGCTTTGGCTTTGTCAAATGCAGTGACAAACCTAGCAGGTAGAACATTTCTTGTCTAAAATTTAAGGTATAATGATAAACTTATTTCTTTATTTTTCAAAGCTAAATTTGACTCTAAAACTTTCAAAAAGGGTCAAATTGCTTTCCCTATATGTCAGTACGTCAACAAATAATTTTAAAATTATAAAAATATTCAAAAATGAAAAAAATTCAATATTCAAAAAAAAAAAGCATGAAGTACACGTGAGTTGTGATATGGGATGCCATACTAGTCAGAGTTTCCATTAAAAACATCAACTCGACTCCTTTTTTAAAAGATTAAAGATCAAATTGACTCTTTTTAAAAAATTGAGAACCAAATTTAGTTAAAAAATGAATAAGGATCAGATCTGACATTATGTCAAAATCTAATTATCAAATGCATTTAGCTCAGTTAGTTCATGTAACCACTCATAGGAAACGAAATCCGGCAAATTCAGGGTTGAATCCCATCGATCTTCTAGCTTTCATTTTTCATTTCCATGATGAAAAATGTTGATAATTTGAACATATTGGTAAATGATAATTGCAGCATCTGTTTTTGGGGAACAAGTGAAATTAGGACCTATGGCACCAGAAACCAAAGCAAGGTGGAGAAAAGAAATGGATTGGCTTCTATCTGTAACCGATCACATTGTCGAATTCGTTCCTTCGCAACAGAAAACGAAGAACGGAACGAACATGGAGGTAACATATAACTCACAAATCTTCGAACTAGTATTACCATTTCACGATATGAACTCACAACAACTTGTTTTGAATTTGGATAGATTATGGTCACGAGACAAAGGAGTGATCTGCTTGTGAACATACCTGGTCTAAGAAAACTCGACACGATGCTTATCGTGAGTAACTTTATCCTTCTAGTTAACTTGATAAAGATCGCTAAAAGTATTATGGAGGCCCCTGTACTATAAGTCAGATCATATTTTACCCTTTCTACTGAAAAAAAATGAGTCAATCAATCCCTATATGATAGTTTAAAGAACAAACTAGTCCTTTATGTTAAAAATTTCATCAGTTTCTATTGTTAAAAACTAGTTCCTATACATTAGCATGAGGTACACATGGCATGCCAAGTAATTTAGCCACGCCAAATTTTAACATGACAAATGGATGAAATTTCTAACAGAAAGAATCAATTTGCTCTTTTATCCAACGTAAAAAGACTAATTTGCTTATTTTTTGAATAGAGAGGGTAAAATGCAATTTGAAAGAGCCTCCATGAAACTTTTACTTAAAAAGATCATATGATAAATAAATATTTGATCAAAATTTATAATTAAAAAACAGGAGACTCTTGATGGCTTTGGACAAGAAAAAGAATTTTGGTATGTCTCTAAAGATGATGACCAAGAGAATGAAAACGGTCAAAGGGACGATAAATGGTGGCATCCAACTGTTAAAGTACCTGTAAATGGGTTATCAGAAATGTCACGGAGATGGCTGCAATGTCAAAAGGAGTCAGTAAACCAGGTGCTAAAAGCAGCTATGGCTATCAATGCTGAAGTGCTATCTGAAATAGAGATACCTGAAAGTTACATTGATTCACTCCCCAGGGTAAAGAAATAAGACTTCTTTGGTAAAAGTACCATGGAGGCTCTTGTAAAGGAGTCGGATTGCATTTTGCCCCCTCTACTGAAAAAATGGGCAAATTAGTCCTTGGTCATTCTATTAAAAATTCCCTCTATCTTTTATTATTCTGTCAGCTATTTCAGTTTTTAAATGTATAAATGGATGACATTTTTAACAAAAAAGACCAATTTACTCTTTGAACTAACATTCAAGGACTAATTTAACTTTTTTTTAGTAGAAGGGCTAAAATGCAATTTGACTCTTAGTACAGGAGCCTCCATGTTACTTTTACCAACTTCTTTTAATCATTTTTTTAGTTACCTTTATTGATCTTCTCCGTCATGTAGAATGGAAGAGCAAGCCTCGGTGATTCGATCTATAAAAGCATTACAGTGGACCACTTTGATCCATCACAATTCCTTTCGACTATGGACTTGTCGACGGAACACAAAGTTCTTGACCTTAAGAATAGGATTGAGGCTTCCATTGTCATTTGGAAGAGGAAGATGCACCAAAAAGACGGTAGGTCTTCTTGGGGTTCGGGTGTTAGCTTGGAAAAAAGGGAACTCTTCGAAGAAAGGGCTGAAACTATTTTAATCTTGTTAAAGCAACGTTATCCCGGACTTCCACAATCTTCACTCGATATATCTAAGTTACAAGATAATAGGGTACATACACAACAAGCAAAGCATTAAATGTTATTCAAAGGTTGATGATAAAAAACTTACTTGATCTTCGATTTTTCACCAGGATGTAGGACACGCTATTCTAGAGAGCTATTCAAGGATTCTAGAGAGCTTGGCCTTCAATGTCATGTCAAGAATCGAGGACGTCCTTTATGCTGATTCCCTTGCTCAAACATCATCACCACAAAAATCCGAGACATCCCCTAGCTCATCTGATGAAGATGCATTGAGGGTGAGCAATTCAGACACACCAACACTATCAGATTTTATGGGTTGGGGTATTGCTTCAAGGAGAAGAAGCTCAACTGATCTCGAAATCTACTTTAAGGGTGACATTGACAAAAAACTGGCCAAGCCACCGGTTAGTTCTACTCAGAAAAAGTCTCCTAATCTAGAGAAGCTAGAATCCTTAAGTGGCAATAGAAGTCCAAAAGGTCGTGATTGATAGATAGAGAAAATGCAATAACTGGGAGACAAGTACATATAAATGTATATATAGTTAGAAAGAAAGGTTACCTTAATATACATATGTTCAGTCCAAATGTCCAATGTAGGATTCCATTGGGGACAGTAACTAATGTCCAAATTTGGACAGGGAAGTGATTATATGACTCTTTTAAGATTTTATGTATTCAGGAACTGCTTTCCGGCTGTCTTCATCTCTAGAAAACTGTTCTGTCATTTACTTGGTCTGCAAGTATGCAAATTTTTTGCCTCAAAATGCACCATGAAACTAAATTAGTTCTAATGCTGAATCCTGAGTCACTTATCTGCACATGTGAAGAAGAAAAGCGGCACTCTGTAGTGTCGAGTTCATGCTTGTCTATGACTTTTACTGGACATGGGGCAGTTTAATCCCTACAATAATGAACCGATCAGAAACATGGAAGATCAAGCTAATGTCTATATGTGTATGTGTGTATATATATCACTCTACTGTTGCGTAGATAAAGAGAGTCAACATACCTTGGTTCTTCATTCAATTTCTCAATGGTTGCTACTGTTGCTACTGGTATTTCGAAAAAGGAGGAGCAAATTAACATAAAAGAGTAAGAATAAGAGTTCAATACATGGAGAGAACTAGCTAATTATAAACATAATCAAGATAGGAGAATTGAAATGCTATATATATAACGCTGGTGATGTCTTGGCAAATTCGGATTGCACTTTGCCAAATTTGGATACTTTCTCTCCAGAAAGAAACGGCTTCCGATGGGCAAAAACCCTGCTAAAATACACCATAGTTCAATATAAACTCGGCTCAGGCACTTCAAAACTATACAACTAAAAACAGGTTCCTACTGGTAGTTCAATACAATTTCCAAAACTTTACACAAAAGCCACTTGTTTCATATTTGAAAGTCGATTACACAGTTGCCAAGCATCTCTGCAGTTTCTATTTCTGATAGAATTGTGTGTTGATCGGAGGAGACAGAAGCAAACGAAATACTGGTGATGTTTTTGTACATTTCCTCAGCTAGCTTTCGTGGTTTATCATAGTTTCCATTGTTTAATGGCAGGAAATTTGAGTTAACTTCGGTTTGAGTAGTTGACTTGGTATGTTCCTTGTTACGGTTAAGAGACTGCGAATCTGTCACACATGAAAACCTTGTATGTAAACAAATCAATGGGACACCATAAAGTCGAATTTGCTGACATGAAATAAATTGCATGCATACTACTAATATGTGACATATGATAGCTGAGTGAAGAAACATTGATAAACTAAGCTCGGTAATACCTTCAGTTATGGCTACGGAATCTTCCTTCACCGCATGTGAGTTAGCTCGTCTAATGCATAACCATGTTCTTTCAGAATCAAAATTGAGTTCCGATGCAATGGGAATATGCCAGTGGCCTTTCTCTGATTCCTATTGACATGTATTTGCATATATGAAGATTCAGCACACTATCTCTCTCTCTATTCTTTCGATTTATAGTTCGTAGGGACTTACCTGAATTACTACCGAACATGGAGGAGGCATGTAAAATACTGGACTGGTGTTTGAGAAACTGAAATGCACCTTTGATAAGGAAAAAAGACAGATTCTTTATTAGTAGAATTGCTTTAGAGAATCATACTAAGCAACTGAGCATATATCGAGAGCTTTACTCACTTGATGCCTTTCTTTCCATTTCGGAAAGAATTCATTTCCCAAAAGTTGAAAGGTATGGTCTCTCATCTCATCGTTAGTCACGATTAAGCACTTAAACTTGATAGCTGCATACAACCAGTACCTGAAACACAGATTAAAGAGAACCGTAATGTGCCATTATGCAAATAAGCAATCACGCAAGTTAGCTGTAACTTCCCGTATTTCGTACCAATCATCATTGGAACCGGTTGGTGTTGAATATAGAGCATCGGCATTTTTCCACTTCTCAATTAATGCTTTATTTACCGGTTCATCCATCTTCCGTCCACTGATCCGTTTGTTATGCAAAACAATAAGTGGCCATCTCCTTGATGGAAGTTTCTGTCGTATTGCATTAACAACAGCATTGACCTTTGATGGCATGAACCTTTTCTGGCTGAAAAGACCGACATTAGCCGCATCAACAACAGCTTCAAATGGTCCATAGTAGTCAAGCCATTTCTATAACAAAAATAAAGTTACAACTTTATCAAAAGCATACATGATTATAGTGATTGAAAAAAAGATGATTTCCATACTTGAAACTTTTGAAAACTGAAGTTCTTCTCTCGTTTTATAGCTATCGAAGCAACTGATTCAGCAAACTTCTCGGTTTCTATAGGATCGAGATCGATTAAAGCCAACTTATCACCACAACATTTACATAAAGCATCATCACCAACAACTGTATATGATATACTCCATTTTCCTTTACCTAACCAACCTTGTCCGTGCCAACCTCCGCCACCATTTTTGATTGCTTCCTTTATTAACTTTTGGTCTATTCGCCGTTTCCCCATTCTCGAGGCTGCTTTACTCTCGAACCATCTAACAATTATATCAGCAGTAGAAGGTGATACTTTCCTCACACTTGTTCTTAATTTATGCAATAAATAATACACTTTATCACCTTTTCCAGCCCCTACACTAACTCTTAAAAGTGCTTCTAATTCAGGCTCTTCAGGTTGAACACCATGTTCCAACATATGTTTCTCGACTTCGAACGCTTTGTTAACGTCTCCGGTACTACAAAAAACAGATAAAGCAGGACCATAAGATCGTAATCTAGGATTTATACCTAATGGTTTCATTTGTTTTACCATATCAAATGCCATATCACCATCTCCCATTGACATTGCCATTCTTGCTACAGATGTTAATGTCGCTTCGTTCATCGGTACATTGTTTGAACACATCGTCTCGTATATCTCAAATCCCTTAACCAATGCATGTTTCTTAACATCTTCACTTACCCAAATCTCATCATCTTCTAAATAATAAGGCTTTGTAGACCCATTTGCTAAACTATTATCAAAATCAACCAATTTACCATTGTTTAAAACAGGTCTATTACCACTACCACTTTTAGCAGGTTGAACAATACCCATAGCTGCAGAAGAACAAAGATACAAAAGCACAGCATAATGATATTGCCCCATTGTAATCCCTTCTTTTATAGCTTTATCATATAGCCGAATAGCCCCCATTACATCCCCTCTTTTTGAACACATATCCAATTGAACCCTTAAGTGTACTACAGGTGAATTAGCCTTATCTTTCTTTGATTTTTTCCCCACCACATAGTTATTTTCCATGGTTTTAGATGATTTTAATGAAGAACTATCAAAACCCATTTTTTTCTTATCCTTTACATACCTTTTCTTTTCAGCTTTCTCTTCCAAAACAGAAGTAAAAAGGTTCTCTAACTTGTTCCTTTCAGTTCCACCATTGCTAGACCTTGAAGAAGAACTAAACCCAGAACCAGTTTCTTTCCTAGCCTTTTTTTCGTAGTGTTTTGTGGATAGCTTTGCATTGAAATGCTGTCTGACACTAGCATGTCTTGTTCTATGTATAAAAAGTTGAGGGATTTGGTGTTTTGGAGGTGAAGGGTAAAGAAAATAAGTGGAAGATGCTGATGAAGGGTACTTACAGAGAGTGATGGAAAGGAAGTAGTAGTGTGTTGGCTGTTGTTGCATAGTGGTGAAAGTAAAGGAGGCCATGTGTGGCCGTTACGATATATCTATCTTTGTCTTTCTGATAATATATGGTCTAGTAATTTAATAATAAAATTCTATGGATTCGGCTAGAATTAGGTAAAATAGCATGTACAACCCTTTACTAAAAGTTAGACTATATTTTATTCTTTTTACTTAAATTAAAGAGGGCACATGTTTTTTTTTAAATTTTATTTATTTATATTATTAAAAATTAGTATAGCTGATAAAATAAAATTAGTGACAAGTGGTGTGCCACTTGTACCTTCTACTTATGTACAATAACAGTTTTTAACAATAGAAATGAATTAAATTTTTAATAAAAAGATTTATTTGCTTTAATTTAACATATAAAGATTAATTTATTTTTTTCAATAAAAGAAAAAAATAAAATCTGAAATTTAATACAAAGACCTCCACGATACTTTTACCTATATCTTTTCAAAACCATAAACAAATAAATTTTAATTATTAAATATTCTTTTGAAAACATATTGTATTTAATATATATTATATTAAATTTAAAAATATTAAATTTATATATTTTTTAAAACGTATCAAAATAACCAACATCTAATTGTAGTGGCTAACAAACATAAAAATTCTAGTCCTTACATTAGTATTTATTTTTTGAACGAAATTCCTTTCATATATGATGAATTATATAATTGTTGAAATTTCATTATCTTAAGACGTTTTATCAATTATTATTAAAAGGATAATATTCCGCCAGACTATGCTTATCTGAAAAAAAAAATCCAACTTAAATCATGATTTTAAATTAAAATCTTTAGTAGCTTTTTAAATCGATTCAAATCAAGTTAAAAATCTAAAATTTTTAGTTTTTTACTTTTAAAAAAAATATTTTTCAATAAAATTACGTTTTTATCTTTTCATTAAATTTCGTATCTTTTAACCTCATATTTAAAATAGATATTTTATCTTTTTAAAAGTATTTATAGACCACAATAGTAAACACTGTCAAAATTTTTAAAAATACTTTTCTAAAACACTTTTTCACAATACTTTTAAACTTTAATGATAAATTGACATTTAATTAGATACTCAAAAAGAGAGCAAACTCTTCTAAACTGTTTCTTCATTTATAATATTCGAACCCAATATTTTATTTATGGAATAACAATTTTCTTATCACTTGATTTAATAAAAATAAACCATCATATTTAATTATTTGTGTGAAAATAAAATATATACCAGAAAAATGTCAAAACCAACTTCTAAAAAAAAATTCCATCAATGTCCATTTAATATTGGCATGATTAATATCTTAAAAATTAAAAATATAATGATTTATTTGATTCTCTAATTTTATATAAAAAAATATTAATTCTTCATTTTTTTATTCCTGCTAGTTGTCAAATTTTCCCAAAATATATGACAAAATTAATATTTATTAATTTATTGACATGGTATCCAAATGGATGCTATATTAATAATTAATTATTTTTTAAATATAAAAATTCAAAATATTATAAAATTATTTAAAAAGTATAAAAAATATATATATGTTGTAAAATTAATTCTTAACATATTCAATTGGACTTTCACGTTAACAAATTAATAAACATTAACTTTTTCATTCATTTTAAGAATAATTTGACAAACAATACAACTTCAATAGTTACAAGAAATAAAAAATTAAATGAAAAATTAAAATAATTTTTTTATAAATTTAAAGAGATAAATAAATCAATATACCAAAATTAAATTCAGCAACATTAATTGTTACAAATATTCCACTTTACCTAACATCTAATATCGTCGCTGTATTAAACAACACAAAAATGTCATTGCTAAATTTAGTTGTTAATTCGGCATAATTCAATCTTCAACGTCATTAACTAGCCTAAATAGCTAAAATTAATAGGTTAAAATGTGCCTATATTCCCTGTACTCCTCAAAAATTGAAAATTTAGCCCCTGTATTTGTATTACTAAGAATTTAATCCCTCTTCTTTTTAAATTTCAAAATTTAAGAACTATTAACACTAATAATTGTTTTTGGTTAAATTTGTTGTAGCATTTTGGAATAATAATAATAATAAAACTTAGTCATGTAGTTAAAAAATGTTGTAACTAATTAACAAAAAAAAAATTAACAATTGAACCCAAATCTTGAAATTTAAAAGGTAGGATAAAAATCCTGGAATACAAGTACAAGGACTAAATTCCTAATTTTTGAAAAATACAGGGACTATAGGCATATTTTAACCCCAAAAGAAAAAAGAAAACAAAAAGTTTCTATAAATAAACAAACGTTACCAAAAAAAATAGGTGATACAAACTATTTATATAAGATCATCAGCATACTTTATGTAACCACTGATTCATATGATTTTTGTTCATTATGCATGAATATATATGTACCAGCAATAAGCAATATGACACCTAAAACACCTATTTTAATTGGAAATGCTTGACTCAATGAACTTCTACCTTTTTGTATTATGGCTTTTTGTTGGGTACTCAGTTTCAACTCGGTGGCACCGGAAGGGGACAACATTGAACCGTGGTTCTTCATAAATGATGAATAAGTTTCAATTTCATCTCTTGTTAGTGCTGGTTTTAGGGATGACTTCACTGTTTCGAAATGTCGATTGCTGACTAAGGTGGCGGATATGTTTTCCCTCAGGGCTACTATCCCGGCTTCCCTGCACAAACCTTCCAATTCGGCTCCTGTGAACAGCTCTGTATCTTCTGCTATTCTTCTTAGATCAACATCATTTCCGATTTTCATGTTCCGTGTATGCACGCGAAGGATCTCATACCTAGCTTCCATATCAGGTGGCGGTACATAGAGCACCTATATTTTCATTGTTACAAGAAGGTACCAATTAAGACCATTGAAACAATGCTCAAGTTTTCCATTTCAATTGATTCATATATTATATTTGTTAACGAGACAAAAGTACAAGATTTAATGGTGTACTGAATTTGTAAGACTAGCTAGGACAGAGAAACCATACAGGGTTACAGCGATGTCAAAAGTCAGATTATAAAAAGAAGGATTCTTTACCAAATCAAATCTTCCAGGCCGCATAAGCGCGGGATCGATTGCATGAGGTCGATTGGTAGCAGCTAAAATGAGAATCCCCTGAAAAAGAATTGACTCAAAAAATCACATAAAGAAAACTAGATAACATCCCCTGATAGTCTGACAAACCAGAAATAAGGCTTATGGAGGTAAAAGTACCATGGAGGCCCTTGTAACTAAGAGTTGGATTACATTTTACCCCTTCCACTCAAAAAATGAGTAAATTAGTCCTTATATATTAAACAAAAGAGCAAATTGATCATTTTGTTAAAAATTCCATCCAGTTTTACCGTTAAAAAATTAGTCCATGTAGGTCAGAATGAAGCACACATGGCACGCCATGTATAATTGTCTGGTTATTTTGTCAACAAACCAAGTTTTTAACAGTAGAAACGGATGATTTTTTTACTAGAATGACCAATTTGCTCTTTAATCTAATGTATAGGGACTAATTTGCGCATTTTTTGAGTAAAGGGAGCAAAATGCAATCTAACTCCTAGTATAGGGGCTTCCATATTACTTTTACCGGCTTATGGAACTATCTCTCACTTTTGCCTGTTCTAAACCATCCATTTCAGTCAGTAAAGTGGATAGAAGCCTCTCTCCAACGGTAGTACTGTTCCTCGAACTCCCACCCCTGCCATTTAAGGGAGAAGATATAACAAATCAGTTTGAACTACTAGAACAGTCCAAAGCAAAATGATGAGAAGAATGTACTTATAGGAGACAATCATTAGAAACATAACCATGCATGACCACAATCTAGACTTCACCCAATACATTTCATTATCTTGCCAAATACATTATGAAATAAGAGCATTGAGTCAATAACATGGTGTCTAATTGTCAAAACCAAATAGCACATGAAAAACATAATCCAAAACCTAGAATATGAGAAAATCTAGAGTTTAGAAAAAATCAAGTAATACGAACTCTATTAAGTAAAATGCTACATGCTAACCGTTTAGCAGCAACAACATCAGCTTCATCAAAGAAAATTATGCTTGGTGCTGCCAGACGCGCTCTACGAAATGTATTTCGCAACAAAGCTTCACCCTCTCCAACATACATTGAGTATAGCTCTGCACCACTGATTCATAATTTATGAATAGACCAGCACAATATACAGTATTTAAACAAGCATGAGAGCGAAGCAGTGAGATCGAAAGGCAAAATGTAAACATATCATACACATAGGATGTTGCTCGATCTTTGAAGCTGAAATGTGGGGGGTGAATGATGGTTTAACAGTAGCCATAATATGGGAGTGAGGACTTTGCTGGAAGTCAACAACCTCTCAGTGGCTAAAGCAATTTGCAGTAGAGGAGAAGGGCATAGTTTTAATGTTGTATTCCGATCTGTTAATGGAATGCTAAATTTGGATTGGGAAGTGAATTTTAAACATATCTATCGGGAAGGTAATGCTTTGGCGAAATGCAATGGCAAATTTTGCATTTAGTAAACCAGTCAGCCTCCATCTTTATCACACCAAGCCTGATGAAGTGTTGATGGTTGCCCAAGATGACCGAGATGGTTTAGCTAGAACAAGGACGATAATAGTGTAATTCTTTTCTCTTTTCATACTAAAAGTCCAAACTCTGCGGACTTAGACCAAGTCCTCTGTGGAAGCATCCACTATCTCTGAGATTTTACCCATATAAGCAAGTCTAACAACGAAGTTGTTTACTGCTAACACAGGGCTCCATTGTAATCATTGGAAACATGTGTACTCACATAGGTCTATTAGGAGCTAAGTCTTTATACGAAATCAGTTTTATTAGCATGCTTGCTTGTCTTTGTACTAATACCTTTTCTTTCTTGCAATGATTAGGCCTCCTATGTGTGAATGGCTTAAATCAAAGAAAGGCAAAAGGTAATCCTATCCTAGTTCTAAGATTTTCTTACTTCAAATTTACCGTCTTCTTAGATATTCGATTTACAAACTTATGTCACACACCCTAGAGCATAGAACCACAGTACAGCTACCATAGGATGGCTAAAGTCCTACACCCTAAAGCATCTCTTAAGAACAGGTGCAGAAGTTGGTGGGGAGTCATCAGTCAAAATATATCAAGCACCAAAGAAATATTAAGGTCTTCCATACATGTTTTATGGATTACAAAATGTCGACCCAAATATGATCTAACCTCAAAGAGAAAAAAGAAGCTTGGGCAGCATGAGCAGCAGCTTTAGCAAGAGTTGTTTTTGAGCATCCAGGAGGTCCATGCAGAAGAACTCCACGCATAGGAGATATCCCAAGCCTTGCAAATGCAGCTGAATGTTTGATAGGCCACTCAACAGCTTGCTGGAGCTTTTTCTGTTCATGAATTGAGTAAAATGAAATCCAAGATTCTCAATAAGAAATAAAACATGTAATTCTCACCTTCAAATCTTTGAGTCCACCAATATCATCCCAAGAAACCTTCGGAATATCCACAGTTACACCTCTTGTTATGCTTGGGCCAACAACAGACTTAGCAAGCTTCCAGTCGTCCATTGTTAGGCTAACCACACTGGGAACGTCACCTGCATCTGTAGACCTTTTAACTGCGGACATGGTTGCCTCACGACATAAAGCTTCCAAATCAGCTCCAACATATCCATTGCAAGATGCAGCTACAACTTGTAAGTCAACACTGGGATCCAAAGGAACCTTCTTTGTATAAAGCTGAAAACAGTGACAACAAAGCTTTATGACTTGAAGCAATCTGAACTGGGATGTGAATCAAGCAACTAGTACAGTGACAACTCATGCTTACAAATGTTTCATGCATTTAAAGGGTCTGATTAATCATAGCAAGCAAAGCAACACATATAAGGGACGGTCAGTCATACCTTGAGAATTTGAAACCTTTCTTCTTCGTTAGGCGTGGTAATTTCAACTTCATCATCGAAACGCCCTGACCTTCTTAGAGCTGGGTCAATTGCATCCACTCTTGATGCACAAAAATACAGGTTAGCAACGATTTACTAAGTTCGACCTAAAATGTTAGGACCCACTGCAACTAGCTTTCTATGAGTAAACCACCAGTCCATCAGTTAAGACATTACAGCCTCTTTTTGGGCAAAAAGAAAATAAGAATTACAATAAGGAGATAATTGACGGTACAAAATTTATAAGCCCAATACATTTAAATTTATAAAGCTAGCATCATAACATCATAGCACTTGGAGAAAATGCTTAGAAAGTGGTGGAAACTGGGAAGTAGTAAGTATAACGCATAACTATTAGGTTCTAACATAAGCATAAGACAAGAAACTTGAATGACATTTGAATCTTTATATAAAATCTCTAGAAGCTTGACACTATGTTACTTATAAACGAGATTGACCATGACACGTGCAAAAAGAATGAAGCTTTATAACTTGAATTAGACAAACCAACCTATTAGTCGATGCAACCACAACGACTCGTGGTACAGAAGTTGCTGAGGGTTTATTGGAGTCCATCAATGTAAGGAGTTGAGAAGCTAGCCGAACATCCTGCTCACGTCTACATTTGAAGCATAGTTAGTTTACTGAAGTGTGCTTCAGAAAACAATCACTTGGTTACATGCAAAATGCAATGTGCATATACACCATATATCCTAAAACAAAATATTAGGTATGACCTTTTTCTAGATTTTGGCAGTTATTATCAAAATATGATTACTTCTTTTTAGCCAAGCGAACCATTGATAACAACCTATAGGGGAATGTAGATGAAGGAAACAGCATTAGAAATTTAGTGATAAATTTTGCTTCACACAATAACCAATTATAAGTAATCAACTATCATGCAATGTTACATCTTGAATTCCATGAATTCTCAACTTGTTTGTCGATCACACTCAAATACAAATTACCAAAAGAAAGAGGCAGTTTGAATATGAGCAATTTTCTATAAAAAAATCCATTTTTGCTCTCACTCCTTTCAATACCTTGAATCACGACGAGGGCAAAGCGCATCTATTTCATCAATGAAAATAACTGATGGTTTGCCTGAACTCGCATGAGATGATGCCTCTGAAAATGCTTCCCGCAAAATTCTCTCACTTTCTCCAGCATGTGCTCTGTGAACAGAGTGTGGACTGCAAGACAACCAAAAATCATAAAACCTATGGAAACTTGAAAATGACAAAACAACTATTCAAAGACCTATTTTTTTTGCACCATACAGATGCACTTTTATATCATACAAAAATCAATCCAAAAAATGCAGTACCTGAGAACTATTAAATGGGCACCGGATTCCCGAACAATTGCACGTACCAAGCTTGTCTACATTGCAAAGAAAACCAAGTTACTTCAATGAACAAAAGGATCATATATCCCCCCCCCCCTTTCTTATCAGCTATAGATAGAAATTCACCCATTTTAGAACAATAACATATATTAGCTTTCTGGGTATTCAAATTTCAAAAAACTGATGACGATATTGAAGAAAGAAAGATAGAAAGAAAAGCAGATGCATAAGGCCGTTAGTTACCTTCCCAGTGCCTGGGGGACCATATAGGAGCAAACCACGAGGCCACTGAAAGAAAACCCAGAAATCAATAACTCAAAAACAAAAGCTACAACTTAAGATTTTGAAAATATATATATAAAGAAAAAAAAGGTAAAAGCTGGATACTTTGAGACCAAGTTTCTGGGCTTCACGAGAGTAGATAAGAGGGAAAACAATAAGTTCTCTCAAGGCTTGGAGAGCCTTGGCATTCCCACCAACTGCTTCCTCAGCTTTCCATTGACCATCACTTACGATACTTATCCCGCCATTAACGATGCTGCTGCTGCTGCTGCTGCTATTGCTGTTACTAACAGTAGCCATTTAACCGCTGTATGCAGCAACTTTGAAGAAAGGAAAAGAAAACAGGTTGCGGGTTTTGAGGTTTTTGTAGAAAGGAAATTGCGATAAAACAAAAGCACTAACCGATAAGCACATACCTCATAATTTCATAGAATTTTCAAAATAATAAGCATTAAATTTAAAAATAATAATAATCATTTCCAGCTTAAAAGCAATCGAATAATATGCTTACAACATCGACACAGTTAACAAATCAGAAGAAAACAAACGTCACATTCCAAAACCTTTTTACTTCCTACTTAACATCCAAAACAACAAAAATTGAACAAATCAAATGAGGCATAAAAATGAACAGCATCCAAAGCGAAAAAAGAAAAAATCAAACCAGATATAGTGAAAAAAAAATGGTTAAAATCAAGAAAAGTCTGCCAAGTTAATAAGCATAGCAAAAACAGACAAAGACGTACCCCGAGCTGAACGACGGTGAAGCTCCTTCAGAACGTCAGTGAATGGTGAACGGCAACGAACGACAGTGATATTTTAGGGTTTTAGAAAATGGGTGTCGGCCGTCGGGGATGTTTTGGGGGGAAAGGGTATGAAATCATGAATAATGGCTGAAAGCTTTTGGGGTTAAAATATCCTATAGTCCCTGTACTTTTCAAAAATTGAGAGTTTAATCCTTGTACTTGTATTTCTAGGAATTTAGTCATCTACTTTTTCAAATTTCAAAATTCAAGTTCAACTATTAACCTCGTTAGTTTCTTTTTGGTTAAATTGGTTGCTGTGACATTATAAAATAAAAAAAAATACTACTCACTTAGTAGTAATGTAATTTAATCATATTAATAGTTGACCTGAAATTTAAAATCTGAAAAGTAAAAGAACTAATTTTCTAGAAATACAAGTATATAGACTAAATTTCTAATAATTGAACAGTATAAAGATTATAAGCATATTTTATTTTTTTTAGTTTTTTACTTAGTTTTTTTAAATGGGTTTAAATAAATCTTATGAGTTAGTTTTTTTAAATGGGTTTAAATAAATCTTATGAGTTATTGGGATAACTTAAAATTAATATAATATTTGTTGATTTTTTTATTTGGGTCAATTTTGAAATTAAAAAATCGATAACAGGTGGAATTAACCAATTAAACTAAGACGAAAATTAATTAATCCACCACACCCAATTAAACCAAAATCAAGAAAATTGAAGGGGTCGGTTTTTCCGTTAAAACCGAAAAATGCTCTCCTCTACATCAATTTAACAATTTTTATTTTTATTTTGTTTTACATTAGTTTTAGAATTTGGTAATTTTTTTCAATTTAATCTTTAAATTTAGATTACATTAAAGTACGATGATGCGCTGATGCGGTACTTTAAATTAGGGATGTGCATTCGATCAATTTAGTTTTTTATGTCAAAAACCAAATAAATCAAATCAAAATTTTTTTGTTTGTTTCAGTTCGGTTTTTAAATTTTTTTTAGTTGGAAAAAAAACTCTAATTGAGGTATTTAAAATTTTATTCCCTTTAATTTGTTTCACATAATTGTATTTTTTCTTCAATTTAATATATCGTATTACTTTTATTATTTTTATTTCAAATTCATTATAAAATATTAAATATTAAATCAAATAATTTTTAATGAACTCAAAAAATATTTCTTTTCTTGGCCAACAATCTAACATACATTTTTCATGTCTTCTTCTATTCTTAAAAGATATATATTTAATTTAAGTTTTTTTTATATATTAAGTGATAAAAATTAAAATGAATATCATAAAAAAGTTATTAATTTGAGTTTTAAATATTAATTGGTATTTGATTTTAAATTTTAATAGATTTAGGTTTTTAAAATTATAAAATTTTAACAGGTATTTGAGTTTAATGTTTAAATTTGAGTTGACTGAAGTAAATGGGTCATGAGCTCATGATATTATGAGTTATCACTTAATTTGTTTATTCTATTTAGAATGTCAAACTTAAAATAGACCAAATAAACCAATTAAATCTAACATGAAAATAAATTAAACCTAAATTATGATGGAGATTTTAAAAAAATCTAAAAAACTTGACCAATATCACCCCTAAATTTACCATGATCTATATAAAGTGAGAGAGCAAAAATGACGAAAATCAAGACAATTACATTTGAAATGGGGTGTTCAAGGCTATAATAACATGCCATTATCGACATTATTTTTAACTATTAGCAATGTCAACTTCATTGGAAAAATTAAGCAGAACGTGCCATGGCTAAAATGGCAAGCTAACTAAGATTAGCATGAGATAGGCATGATATATGAAATCTCATGGCTACAAATGGACTGCTTAGATTTCTTTTGGTCCCATATTTTAAATCATCTCCAAACTAAAAGTTGATAGTAATACACACAACATCTTTAAACATGTCAAACGGAAATCAAAGACTCCTAAATGTTCCTATGGGAAATTGCTTGTTGCTGAAACTAACACAAATAAGGGCAAAGCAAAAAAACTGATAAGCTCTTGTCAAAGTTAATGAATTCATGGTGATTATATGAAGTTCGTCCACGTTGAGAGACACTAAGGGGAAAGCAAAAGAAGAAGAAGAAAGGCAACATTGACGAAAGGAACCAAACTCAAAAGCAAAAATCAATGTCAAATTGAAGTGTTCCTCAAAGACCAGGTTCAACTATAAAATCTTGTGCCTCAGAAATCAGTAAAAAAGAAAAAGGCTTAAATGTTAACAATACTACCCATGTTCCACTCCAAAAACTCACTGCAAAACATGGCTGTCATAAAGGCAATGAAATACCTGCAGTTCAAACACAAAGAAGAATGAAGATCAGCACAACACCCAGAACCAATTTCAGAAAATATGCTTCAACTTCAAGTTACACATTAGGTCTAATTGCGGTTTTAGCCTCTCTATTATGCTGAAATTTGGGATTTAATCCCTCTACTCTAATTTTATCTTTTCACTTTTATAATGTTATTATTACGTCCAAATTCATAACACTATTAACTGCCGCTATTAAAGTAATGACATGGATTTCCATGAATTTGTTAACCCTATTAACACTGTTATCAATTAATAGTTAATACTGTTAATAATGTAACAGCATCAACTAAGAATGTAATCAATTTGGACTTACTAATAACAGTGGACCAAATAATGCTAAATTAAAGTAAATTCCAACATAATAGAGAGATTAAATCCTCAGTTTTAACATGGTAGAGAGACTAAAACCATAATTAGACCTCACTATCAATCAACAGTTAGATTAGGTAATGCAGATCAACTAAACAGTTCCAGTCTTGAAATCTAAAAATCGGATTGTCTTACATTTAATTTGCAAAGTTTACTCTTATATTTAAATATTCTAGTAACAATCGAGCTTTCAATATATTATCATAGGATGCAAATACAGTATATTAAAATTAAAAAGCTGATTCGCCCACCATTGATATTTTCTTAAACTAAAAGGCTTTTCTTAAAGCTTTCTTTCCTCATTTTCTGGAATTTTGCTTGACATTGTATCAGAAACATATTCTTTTCTTCAAAGATTTTGGATTGAAAATATGTATATATACATATATCAAATGAAATTACAAAAAAAAAAAAAGTTAATTAACCTTGAGGAACTAAACTCCAAGTTTGAGACTCAGAAGCCAAGCTCGATATCAATCGCGCCGAAGCTATAGCGTTGTGAAGCGGCATCATCGATCCCACACTACTCAGCTCCAATGGAAGCCTTAATCATTTAAAAAAAATTAACGAATTATAATTGTTCAAAGATCATAGATTCAAGCCAAATAAGAAAAAATAGTTCAAAAAAATTAAAATCTCTCACCTTGAGATGCGATAAAGGCGTGTAGCTGAAGAATGAGATGTGGACTGAAGAACAGTGAATGAAGACTTATTGAGCTTACTAGTTGAATACTGTAGCCGAGTCGTTAACCTAGACATTGCCTTCCAAGAGGACGCCATTTTCAGAGCTTCCTCACTCGAGGTTTTTTTTTTTTTTTTTTTTTTTTAAATTCTGTGTTAATGGATCATGAAGGAAATTAGTCAAGAAGTCCAAATAAGATGGAAGTCCATTAGCCCATAGTCAAAGAATATGACTCTTTAGTCTATACTACACCTCTCCATGGCCCCGTCAGACTGCGGCCCCAAGCTCATTTTAGCCCAACCCATCTAAAAGCACATTTCATTATTCAAAAATCAATAAATATTTAAAATATCTTTTTATAATTTAATTTACTTTTTAAAGTATTTTTTATTATTAAAATTAAATTTGAGTCAGGCCGAGACATAAAAAATCTTGTCCAAGCACAGCTCAAGTTAAATCGATCAACTTGTTTGGTTCATGAATATGTCTAATATATATTATTTTAGTGTATTTGTGGGGTTGTAAAAATTAAATCAGATCAATAATTTAACCGTTTAAATTAAAAATTGATTGATTTGATTATTAAATTATATAAATTAAAAAAAAATTAGATAATCAA
Source organism: Gossypium longicalyx (assembly GCA_025698465.1). Lineage (NCBI taxonomy): Eukaryota > Viridiplantae > Streptophyta > Magnoliopsida > Malvales > Malvaceae > Gossypium > Gossypium longicalyx. The sequence continues at coordinate 81,735,728 of CM047001.1, read as the reverse complement.
TCTCTCAAGACTCGACTTGATTTGTTGGCTTATAGATATGTATGATCTGGAATTATGCTCTTTTAATACTCATAATCTCTTAAATTTTCACCACTCACAAGTACATCTCCACATGTTTAAACCCACAATCTCTGTCGATATCTATTCTCTAGAGTACACTTATTTATGCGTCAACACTATGGATTTATATATGTGGAGACATACTTGAGGGTAGCAAAACTTTAAAGAAGATAATTTCAGTTTGTGTATCATACTGGAAAGTCAGGTCAAGATACGACCATAACCAGTAAAATGCTGAGAACATGGAAAAGGAGAAATCAATTTTTATTTTTTTTGTACTTTTAACAAAAATATATTTTAGTATATTTTGGTTACGTATATTAACTTTTTAAAATTTTTAGAACATTAGTTTCTGTTTAAAAAATTCAATGAATTGAAAAAATAATATAATTAAAAAATATTTAACTAATTTAAGATTAATTTTATTTGATCTTTAAAATATTTAAAATTAAAATAATACGATAATTCATCATGAATGTTGATATTAATACATTATAATTTAAATATTATTATTAATTTTTTACATGTTATTTATTTTAATTATATTGTCAAATTAAATTTCTCTAATATTATTTTTTTAAAATATTATATTCATCTTTACTCTATTTTATTATATTTAAAAAATATAAATTTAATTTGATAAATGTTATTAATATATTTAAGATAATTTTACTTTTCCCCCAAATATATGAAATAAAAAGTTCATTTATCAAAATATATAGATTAAAAAATTAATTAGTGAAATTGTTGAAATCGGCGCATGGAGCAGCCGAGTTGAAAGTTGGCACCTCCAGGTGCCTATAATATTTTTTTGGCCTCAAATAAAAAATGGATAAATATCATAAATAGTCACCATCTTTTGTCAAATATTAATGATAGTTACTTTCAATTGTTTTTTTTTTTTTCAGTTTCAATACAATATTAATAGATTTCAAGTCAATAATTTGGCGGGAAGTACATGTACATATGATATTGATTTTATTAATTTCTTCTTCTTTTAAGAATTTATTTTGAAATTTTTGATAAAATTATGAGGGACTATTTGTGATATTATTCCATTTTTATCCAAAGGATGGGAATAAGCCAATCTTTGGAGGTTACGTTCAACTAAAAAGTGGAATAATATCACAAATAGTCCCTCAAGTTTTTATCAAAATTCTGATATGATTTTTTTATCCAGATTATGAGGGACCATTTGTGATATTTATTCCATTTTTAGTTGAACATAAGCTCTAAATAATAGTTTGTTTCTATGCTCTGGACAAAAGTAATATAATATCACAAATGGTCCCTCATAACTTCATCAAAATTTCAAGATAAATTCTTTAAAAAAGAGAAAAAAAATTAATAAAATCAATGCCATATTTACTTGTAATTCTCACCAAATTCTTGGATTGAAACCTATTAATATTGTATTGAAACTGAAAAAAAAAACAATTTAAAGTAACTATCATTAAAATTTGACAAAAGATGGGGATTATTTATGATATTTATTTTTAAATATTTATTATCGTTTTAAAATTTTTAGTTATTATTTATTTAATTATTTAAAAAAAATTTATTTTCAGCAAAAGTTAAAGATTTTTGACATCTTGAACATCAAAGTTTAAGTTTCAACATACACAAATATCATACGAGTATTTTCTCACAAATTATTTTAATTTTAAGTAACACCATGTGTAACCTCTATATAAATTCATTTTTAATCTAGGATTTTATTTTAATTTTAGTTTATTATATATATTATTTATGATTTGTACACTTACGGCTATACTTGCACTTGTATCATATAATGACTTCACTTTTGGTTGAATTTACAACTCTTACTTCTTATTTAATTTGGTTTAATCTAATTTAAGTTTGAGTAAAAAATTTTAAGGTCGATATTTTTTTGGTATAAAGGATAGCCAATCAATGATGATTACAAACCAGTGAAATTTTTAAATAGCAATAAGAGATGATGCATTCAAATCTTCATGCAGTAACACTATAGCAGAGTTCGAGAATTCTTCAAATCTCTGTAAACTATTAAAATTATGACCAGCTAATTTAGTCATGTAGTCCGTAACTTTATTGTAATTCTAAAAAATGTTAAACTTGCACACTTTAATTGCGTTTTCGGAATAGATCAATTTTAATAAAAATATATTAATGTTAATATAAAAAAATTTAACTAATCGGCGTAGGCCAAGACCAAATTTAAATGTTTTCTTTATAAAATACCTTTACTAGATTTACTTTTTCCTTTTACACTTAAAATAAGTCGGTCAATTAAAATGCAAGTCAAGAGAATTGTTAAACGTGGTCTTCAACAACCATAATAGGGACAACAAATGAGGTTTTTCGTGGATGATTTATTTATTCAACAACTTTCTTTTTGGTTTATATGAATTTGGTTAAATTTTATCATAAGTCCTTGTACTTTTTTATAAATTTAAAATTTAATCTTTGTACTTTTGCTTTTGGTAATTCAGTACCTATACTTTTTAAATTTCAAAATTCAAATTCAATTGTTAACATATAAGGACGAAACAAAATATTTTTTTTTGGGTGGGGGGGACTGAGTTTTGTATTTTTTTAAGAGATAAAATGTAAATTCATCGTTGTACTAGCTTATATCTTTAAATCTTTAAAGGATTAAATTAAAATTTTATCATTTTTGGAGGGTAAAGTATAATTTGACCATTTACTCTTTTATAATTTTATAAAATATAGAGGAGCCAATATAATATTTTTCCATTTTAGAGTGGCCTTGACCTTGCTAGCCTCCTTTTGGCGCCGCTTTTTAACATTGTCAAGATTATTTTATTTAATTCAAATTCATTATAACGTCATTTTTTCAATTATATTGTTACCAAGTGAATATATATTTTTTCACCTCAAAATATCATACCAATAAATTTAATAATATTAACAATTAGACTAAAATTTTAAAAATAAAATATTAAATTCTTAAAAATTAAAAGTATAAAAACTATATTTTAAATTTACCGAGATATGAGAATTTAACCTGTGAAATTCAAAGACGTCATTATTATTTCTTAAAATTTCATGAAGCCATCACAAAAAGGAAGGTATCATTGACTCGTGAGTCACATTAGCCGACACCAAGACAATGACCATGACCCTATAAACAAAAAATAGTGGGATTTTGGTACATTTCAAAAAGAAAAAGAAAACTATACAATCATAGGTCCACCTATAATGCGATTGCAAGGTTCAAAGATAATCCGTAGGCAAATATATCATAATTGTTGAATTAGATTAGACTGGTCACAATAGAAATGGATTGGTATGTCGAAAAAAAATTAAATTAATTTGATTGGATTGTATAATGCTCTGAATTAGGATAAAGAATTTATTGAATCCAGTCTTATAATTTATTTATTTATTTACTTTTTTTAATAAATTATTAATTAAAAATTAAACTAGTGATCAGATCGAGAATTGATGGCTTGATCAGTTCAATTTCAAAAATCATGATTCAAACTCGAAAATAATCTGAAATGATTCAAGCTCAAGTTGACCCAAACAAATAACTTAAAATTGCTTAAATTCAAGTATCAAAAGCCTATAGCAAAACTTGCAATGGCCTAACTCGAAAAATTTATCTAACAAACTTAAATGACTTGAACCTAAAATAACCCGTACCCAAAGTGATTTGAATTTGAAGTTTTAAAATGTGATTTTTTCCGAACTAAATTATTGTATTCCAGGTATAGCACATGCATGATGTGTTTTATATCTATGTAGATTGCATTTTAATTTTTAACTTAGTTGATGTCACGAATTAATTAGATATCAAATCAGTTGAAAAATAGCTTTATTAGTAAATTAGCCCCTTAAACATATCACGATTCTTAAATTGTTCCTTACTAAATTATCAAATTTTTATTATTTTATCCAAAAAGTGTATGACGTCCAATAAAAACATTCCATATTTCACGTTCTTATTAGGTGATATATATTTTTATGTAAATTGAGATAAATTAATTGATAGTTTAAGTATCACTTTGGAAAAAAATAACTTCAAGGATCAATTTGAGAATTTTAATATATTTTAGGGGATGATTTATGAATAAAACTTTAAAAATACGCATTTTGAAAATTAAAAAGATTAGAATAATCAAATTATAGTATAGGGGTTAAATTCACTAAAAACATATAGTACATGACCTTCTATACAATTATACCTAAGTTAAATAATAAGTGAAGAAAATCAAACTTAAAAAAAATAAAGAGATTAGATTTTTGAGAAACACTTGCCAATATTATGGTGAATTATTTTATTATGTTATTTTAAAATTATATAAAAAAAAGGATAATATGATTGTTATTAAAATAGTTATGAAAGCAATAAGAGTGAAGTTGTAATGTGAACTTGGAAAGGTAGTCACATAAAATAAAAGCCATAGAAATTTTTTCTTCGAAACATCATGTTTCATAATGGAGCAAATCCAAAGGTTGACTATGGTTGTTAGCACAGTAATTCAGGGAGGAATCCGGAAAATATTTTATGAGTGGAAATTAAATTATAAAATTTTATAGAGGTTAAAACATAATTTTATAATTTATACCATCATTTTTAAAAAAGTAATATTTTTTTTTTATTTTTTAAGTGTCAAATTGTAACTTTTAATTCTATAATTTATTAATGATTAAAATACCAAATTTTCATTTAAGGACCAATACTCTCTTTTGCTCCCTTTAAATTTGCCCCTGTAGTAATTTTTATATCAATATTGATTATATTTGTGTTTTGTTTTTTTAATAATAAACTGAAAATTCAAATTATATATATATTTTTTATAAAAATTTTAGTCTGTATAGATCAGATTAGTACATTTCATCCATTCCACTCGTATTAATTGAATTAATATATCTAGTCAATACATAACCAATGAATTTGAATAAAATTAAAACTATATATTATTTTAATTAAATTCGATTGACTCTATATCATTAAACTTAAATAATTATTTTGATAAAAACACATTATATTGTTTAAATAGATATGTATTGATATTAATTAAAAATTGATACAGAATGCAAGGTAAAGTAAAAAATTTTACTTGGGCCGAAATAATATTATAAAATTTAAGGGTCAAAGCTAAAATTCTTGTATTAAAAATGTTTAAATTAAATTATTAATTTTTAAAAAGGCTAAAATTATAATTATTCCATTTAATCAAAAGTTAAAAAGACTAAATTGATTTTTTTTATTTTATTTTGAAGGTAGGCTATAAAAGAAAATTTCCATTTAGCGAAGGGGCGAAGGGCACTTTGGCAACGTCCTGACAGTACGGACTACCTTATTTATTATTGTCTTATTGATTAAAGGAAACGACGTATTTTCGTGAATCATACCAGCACGATTTTCCTGAGATCTGACCGGCAACGACAAACGGCGTAAAAGTTCAACGACGAAAGACCAAATATATTCGTTGACTCTTTCGCAGAAAATAATTTTATAAAAAGGTGGGGAAAATGGGAATATATAATTTTTAGTCAATCTTAAATATTATTTTCCTCATATTACTGCAAAACTTTTCCACTCAACAACATCTATATATAAAGCGAAGCCATAGCACTGGAAGTTACAATTACATCTTCATTGGAAAGTTTGGGAGAAAAAATTAAAGAAAAAAAAAAAGCAAAAAAGAGCCAAAACAGTGATATGTCGCAAATACGAGTGATGATGGAGGTCGGAGACGACAGCGTTGCGGTTATCACCATCTTCAATCCTCCCCTGAACACCATGGCTGTTCCAAGTAAAAGCTCTGCATACTTGATCGCTTTCGTTTATTTTCTTCATTTTTTGATGTAGTGATTTGAATTTTGAAATATTTTTTCAATTATTGCAGTAATTGCGGGATTGATGGAGAAATTTGATGAGGTTTCGCGGAGAAACGATGTTAAAGCTGCTGTTTTAACCGGTGAGTTCTTCTCATTTCAATCGGATCTATATATGAATGATTTATCTCATGATAAAACTTTTGTTTTAAGCTTCGAGATGTTGAAATTTTGTGCTTATTTTTATTGATTTATTTTGATTTCGTTAATGAAGGCAGTGGAGGAAAGTTTTGTGGTGGTTTGGATCTCAATGTTATTCAGAAAGTTCACTTAACCGGTATAAGTTATTTTGATTAGTTTAGGTTTTCTGCAATTATTTTTTTTGTTATTTTTTTAGTAAATTATAATTTCATTTACTTAATTAGGAAGTGGAAAATTTTCATTGGTGCTTAAACAGGTGATGTATCTTTGGTGCCTCATGCATCCGTTGATCTTGCCCTTACTGCTATCGAAGGTTTCTCCTTATCCTTTGACTTGTGGTATACCTGAGAATAGACAGAGAGCACCATTGTTTTTTCAAACCGTGGCACGATCCATCCAATCCGTCGGATTAAAAGTTACTAAAAAAATCAGTTCAATCTGTTTGTATTAATTTCTAACGTAGTTAATTCAAAATTATTCTTTAAATTAATATCTTAATTGATTCTGTATTTAATTAGTTCAACTCAAACAACATTAAAGAAAATTAAAAGCTTATTTAAAATGTAGTGTTGAGTTAAATTATTTTTTAAACTGAATCAAACCGAACCGAACTGAATTTTAATTTTCTATTTAATCTATGGTTAACTTTTTATATTTTTATAATATAAAAGGGTTAATATACTATTTGATAAATGTATTTGGCTTCAATATTTTAATTGTTACTTGTGTTTTTTTTTCTCAATTTGGTACCTAATTTTGACTTCAATATTTAGTTTGGCACCTTTTTTTTTTCAAATTGATATTTGATTTTTTTATCCCATACAAGTATCTAAACTTGACTTCAATGTTCAATTTCGTACTAAATTTTTGTTTCGTCCAATTAAGTACTTTTGTTTTGTTTTTTACTAGAGCACATATGTTAAGTATTTATTGGACCAAATTGAATATTAAAGCCAAACTTAAGTTCAAATTAAAAAAAAATTCAAATACCAAATTGAACATTAAAATCAAATATAAATATTGAATTTATATTAACCTTATAAAAATTATATATAAATTAATAAAAATAACTTAAAAATATATAAAAAATTATTTTTATAAAACCTATGAACAGAATCAATTTGCTTTTTTAAAAATTAGAATACTATATTCATAAATTTATTCAAAATCGATCCAAATCAAAATGTTATCCATCTAAGTTATTGATGTGTTTATTTTCACTGTTGTTTATGGTTCATGAAATTCTTTGCTATTTCAAAAACTAAAACATTGTAACCGTAAATTTGTTCAAAATCGATTCAAATTGAAATATTATCAGCCTAACTTATTAATGTGTTTGTTTTCACTGTTATTTATGGTTTATGTTATCTGGTTCTTTGCTTTTTCAAAAATTAAAATACTGTAACTATAAATTTATTAAAAGTAGATCCAAACCGAAATCTTTATCTGCCTAACTTATTAATATTATCTACGTAACTTATTATTGATGTGTTTGTTTTCATTATTTATGGTTGATCTTATGTGGTTCTTATAAAACCCTGTCAGATTGCAATAAGCCTATTGTGGCAGCTATTGAAGGATTAGCTCTTGGAGGTGGCTTAGAATTGGCGATGGTTTGTTTTTGTTTTTTTCTTCTGTTGATGAATATATTTTTCGCCATTAACTTTTTTCGGTAACAATTTTGTCATTGTCCGCCATGATATTTTAATGAGTAAATTACACTTATAGTCATCCAATTATTAGTAAAATTTATTTGGTAATTTAACTATGAAAAATTATAAAATGGTCATTTAACTATTTAATTTTTTTTCCATTTTGGTCACCACTGTCAACATTTATACATGGTGTAATTTGGTCTCTTTTATTTTGAATTTTACTTTTCCTTACTACCTTTTCACCTAAACAGCTAAAAAAATAAATCTATTAACTAAATTTGATTGGAAATATACTAAAAAAGGAAAACCTAAAAAATCGAAGATAATAATTTTTATATTTTTTTATTATTTTAAAATTAACCGTTAATATCACAAATAAAAATAAAATTATAAAAAAACTAAATTAAACAATATGTAAATGTTGAGGGTTAATTTTTTTGAATCAAAACTAAAATGGAATAATGCATAAATATTGAGAGTTAAATTTACTATTATGTCAATTTTAAAAGTTATCAATTTATCTATCCGCTAATAATTTTAACAGCTAGTGACCAAAAACAATTGAATAGTTAAATAAAAAAATACTAATAATTAAATAACTATAAGTGTAGTTTACCCTGTTTTAATTTGCTCAGTTTGTGTCTAATTTTTCTTTTTCACATGCAGAGTTGCCATGCACGTATTGCTACTCCTAAAGCTCAACTTGCCTTGCCTGAATTGTCGCTTGGACTGATTCCTGGGCTTGGAGGTATAGCCACTAGTGTACATAGAACGTCTTTTGAGGTTGGACCGATAACACGAATAAATTGTACTTTACAAGCTTCGACTAACTTGTTATATACTATGACTCTTTTCAAAAGGCACACAACGACTTCCAAGGCTTGTTGGGCTGTCAAAGGCTATTGAAATGTTGATGGTAACACCCCTTGTCTGCTATGCTTTTCTAAAATTTTATTGGCATGTTGACTTATTTTTTGTTAAAGTATTTGGGAAGTCCCCTAATAAAGGGATTGAATCAAATTAGCCCATTTATTATTAAAAAGAATCAAATTAGTCTAAAATCGTAATAAAATTAACATTTTTTTTATAAAAAGGTCTTGAAAATTATTTTTTCAATCAAAGTTCAACTCTAAGCAGAACCGTAAAAACTTTAAATATATTAATTATGTTAAACAATAAATGATAATTTTTAAACATTAAATGTTAACTCTATTCTAATTTAATATTATTTAATTTTTTTAATAGTATTAAGATTAAATTGATCAATTTAATAGTAAAGAGACACTAGATACATTCACTCTTATTTTTCAAATTTCTAATGACTTATAATGAATTCTTCATTGTTGTAAACTTTGTAAATCTGATTCATATGTGTATAATGTTTTTGCAGTCATCGAAACCAATCCTGTCTGAAGAAGGAAAGAAACTGTGTCTTATTGATGCTATTGCTCCTTCAGAAGAGTTGCTCAAAATTTCTCGCAAATGGGCTTTAGACATTGCAGAGAGACGTAAACTATGGATGAAATCCCTTCAAAGGACAGACAAGATTGGATCCCTATCTGAAGCACAAGAGGTGTTAAGATTTGCTAGACATCAAGCCAAAAGGACTGCCCCAAATTCATCTCTGCATCAAGCATGCCTAGATGTAATTGAGGAAGGGATTCTCCATGGAGGATATAAAGGACTTTTAAAGGTAATTTTTTGAATTTTACCTTACATTTTTTGTTCCCTTTATTATAAATGAATAAATTAGTCATTATATATTAAATCAAATAGCAGAGTAATCCTTTTAGTTAAAATTTTCATCTATTTCTATTGTTGAAAACTGGCGTGATTAAAAAAATAAGTAGACAATTACACTTTATATACTGCGTGTATCTCATGTCGACATATATAGACCAATTATTAATAGTAGAAACAGATAAAATTTTTAACAAAATAATTGATTTGCTCTTTGGCATAACATATATGACTAATTTGTTTTTTTTTTTTAGTAGAAAGAATAAAATACAATTTAACTTTTGAGGTATGCAAGGGTTTAGGATCCCTTGCATTTAATCTCATATGTGATAATGTTTTGAGGCCACGCGGTGGGTAGTAAAGACTTGTCCTATTCAAATATCAATTATTCGTTTAAATTCAAAAATTTATTCGATATTTTAGAACATTTAAAAAAAATATTAAGTTTAAAAAGTGAGTTCGTAAAAGATTTAAGCTTATTTAAAATATGGATTAGGCTTGGATTTAAATATTCAAGGAAGTTCAAGTCCGACTTATTTTTAAGTTTGTAATATTATCTATTATGCTATTTTTATATATTATGTAATTTACAATACATAAAAATTAAATCTACTACTATAATGTAAACATTAAAAAATATTAAGATAACTATATATAAATTTTTAATAAATAAAAAATTAAATTAGAAATAATATAAATATATATATTTTAAAATATGAGCAGGTAAAAAATGAGCTTGGATTAGTTATTTATAAATATGGGTGGACTTTGACAAAATTTTAGGTTTATATTTCGAGTTAACCAAGCTTGGGCATGCATAAAGTGTGTTAATATAATGTCTACAGAGACCCCTTGGCTCTCCTAAAATAAAAAGTTTTTCCTTTAAGCACTCTAAAATCTATAAAGTTTTAAGTTTAAATACGGTAATTTTGCACTTTGGCTTCTCGAAACAATAAAATTATAAATTAGTCTTTATAAAAACAGTAAAATTATAAGCTAATACAATGATAAGATTATATTTTAGCTCTTATAAAAAATTATTGGAAATTCTGATTTTGCCACTATTAGCCTCGTAAGAATCTCTACTCAGTTGCACCTAAAGATACATAAGGATTTTATGTATACAGGAGGACAAGGTTTTTAGGGAGACAGTCCTTTCAGACACTTCAAAAGGCCTTGTTCATCTGTTCTTTGCCCAGCGTGCTACTTCAAAGGTAATTGCTTATACCTGCTATTCTTTGCTCCTTTTTTATTCTAATTTTAATTGTTCCAAACAGTAATTATTCAAACTTTGAAGTAGATGTTGACCAATTGGGATCTTTTATCTTAAATATTTCTCTAAGAAAATTGTAATTTTGCAGGTGCCAAAGGTTACTGATGTTGGTCTAAAACCTAGGCAAATAAAGAAAGTTGGTGTTATTGGTGGAGGCCTAATGGGTTGTGGGATAGCCACGGCTCTTATTGTCAGCAATATATGCGTCCTTCTCAAGGAACTCAACTCTGATTATCTCCTCAAGGGAATAAAGAGGATTCAAGGTGATTATTTATTATCAGTTTATCCTTACTCTTTCAATAGCCAATGAAATTACATGCTTTTAAATATAAATAAGTGAATATTTTGAAATGAGATTTTATTTGATACATTGTCAGTAGAGTTTTTAAATTTTACAAATAAAGTGAAAAATTTTCTAAAAAATATAGTAAAATATTTTTAAAAAAAGAGACAAATGGTAAAATTTTGAAGTCGCTTGCATACTGTCTCAGAAGTATTTACATATTATAGAAATGTAATACTGATAATTATTTTGTCCATTGTCAATGGAGTATAAAAAAACTCCATAAATGATCTAAGATGATGCCAAATATCATTTTTTAAATTTTATTTTATCGTACTCTAAAAACAAATAATATCAACCCAAACTCGCTTATTCCACTAATATATAATAGTTATTATTTTTTTTAATGGCAGCAAATGTTCGAAGTTTAGTTACAAGAGGAAAATTAACAAAGGATAAAGCGGACAAAGCTCTCTCAATCCTTAAAGGAGTATTAGATTACTCTGAATTTAAAGATGTAGATATGGTCATGGAGGTGAGCTATGTTACGAAATTTACAACATTTATAATTAATAACGAATCTTGATATTAAATTTTGGGATTTAATTAAAATTTTTAAAAAATTTAAGGGATTCAGTGAGAATTTTAAACTAAACGCAGGTTTATTTAAAACTTTAAAATATTTTGAAGGTTTAATGAAAATTTACAAAAAAAAAAAAGAAAAGAAAAAAGGATTGGTCAAATTAAAATTTTGAAGTTTTTTGAAATACTTAATTGAAAAAATTCAAAATTTTTGAGAATGTTGTTTCTGTGTGGAGGATTTGCACTGAAATATCTCTAATGTTGTTGCTGTGTTTGCAGGCTGTGATTGAAAATGTTGGTTTAAAGCAAAAAATATTTAGTGAGATAGAGAAAGCATGCCCTCCTCACTGTATTTTGGCCACAAACACATCCACTATTGACCTCAATTTAATTGCAGACAAATTAAACCCACAAGATCGTGTTATAGGAGCTCATTTTTTCAGGTCATCAACTTTTATTTTCCTCTCTTTTAATAATATTTTATTGGATTAGTCAATTATCTTTCAAAGTATACATTTTTATATTTTTTTAAATTTAACTTTTAATTTTTATATTTTTTTTATAATTTTACCTTTATTCTTTTTAAACTAATTTTTTTAACTTTTAAAAAAAATCAAATTTAATCATTATTATTTTAAAAAGAGTTGAGTTGTTGTTTTTATAATGAAAATATTAACTAAAAAATTATTTTTTTATATGGCAACTCACATGACAATTTATATGTATTTCATGCTAATTTTTTTAATTTTTTTCATATTTTTAAAATTATTTGTTGATATAATATATAAGACAAATAATGTCATGTCGATATGAAGAATATTAACTACTACATAATTTGTCACACCAATATCATTAAAATAATCAATGTTTTAGTTAGAATCTATGCTAAAAAAAAAATGTAACTTTTTTTAAAGATTAATAATCAATTTAATTAAAAAAATAGTTAAATTGACAAAAAAAAATTAACCCATTTAATATAATTAGTTGGTCGAATTGCACAATGGTTTGTGAGTTAAAAGCAACTTAATTTGATTTGGGTCTCTCATATGCAGCCCTGCACATGTGATGCCTCTTTTGGAGATTGTAAGAACACAAAAAACTTCCCCACAAGTTATTCTTGATCTTATGACAATTGGGAAAGTGATAAACAAAGTTCCCGTCGTGGTCGGTAACTGCACCGGTTTTGCGGTCAACCGGACATTCTTCCCCTACACGCAAGGTGCACATTTATTGGTCAATTTAGGTGTCGACTTGTTCAGAATCGAAGGGGTGATCAGCAACTTTGGCCTTCCTATGGGTCCTTTCCAGTAATCTTCTTTCTTTCCCATTTTCACGAATTGAGTATATATGATCTCTGCATAACCATTAACCACAAAATGCACACATTAATTAGTGATACGATTCTTATCACCATCTAGATGTCATTGATGGCTGAGTAGAAAGTATATCACCCGACCCGGCCCAGCTTCCAGGTCGATGGTAACCAATGATGATTGGATTGGACTGGTTAGACCAGGATATTGGTTAGGGTATCGGTTTGAGAAATGATTTTGAATTAGTTAGACTAAAAATCAATAAGGACCAGTTGAATCAACTAAAAATTAGTTATTTTTTTAACTTTTTATTTTTTTGAATTTTTAATTGAATCAGTAGGACCGATGAATTGATGACTTAACTGATTCAACTATCAATACGGTTCTAAAAACATTAATCGTAAGATACAAATCAAAGTTGTCTTCTTTGAATATCAATTGATTTGATATTTGTTCTTTAGGGTGCACTTTATGTGTGGGGATTAGGATTTGAATTTGTAAAAGCCCACTTGATAATTCTGAATTATGTATTTACAGTTTGATATAAAGGTGTTTATGGGCCAGTCCGAGTTTGGGTTGAGTTTAAGTATGATATAAACACACTTTATATTTGCTTCAAGTTCGATCCGACTTAATATACAAGTTTAAAATTTTATTCAAGTTTGCTCATATTTGTAATGGCTAACACAAATCCGTTTTAGATCCACTCATATTATTTTTTTGAGTTTTCTTAAATATTTATATTATTTTTAATTTAATGTTTAATAATTATATTTTTTTTTCATTTATGAAAATTTTATATACAAACATCTTAATATTTTTTAAATATTTACACTATAATACTATATATTACTATGGATTTAGTTTAAAAAGTAACATAATTTATTAGGTTATAAACATAGAAAACCAACGGGTTGGGTTAGGATATAAAACGACATGTTTTTGATAAGTTATGCTTCTCTTTCGCAATACTTGCAGGCTTCAAGATGTATCTGGTTACGGAGTTTTCTTAGCAGTTTGGAAAGAATTTGCAAAGGCATTTCCAGATCGAGTATTCATGTCTCCATTGATTGAACTTTTGATGAAAAATGGACGAAATGGTAAAGAAAAACTGTATTTATACTATTCCTATGACATTCTTCTTTCTCGTTTGTTAGTGTTTTCAATGGATGCTCCTTAGCTATTGAAGCATTTTATGAACTTTTTGGGTAATTTGCAGGGAAAATCAATGGGAAAGGATACTATATTTATGAGAAGGGAAGCAGGCCAAAACCTGATCCTTCTATATTACCTATTATTGAGGAGTGTCGACAGCAAACCAAGCTTATGCCTGCTGGAAAGGTAGCTACACTTGCCTTTAAAATCATTCTATACTTTTAGAGTATATCCTTCATTCGATTAACACAATTCAAATTTGATAATAAAAAGTTTCTAAACTTAATCCGACTAACTTAAACCTAGATTGACCTGAACCTAAGGGTGTAATCGAGTTGAATTGAGCTTGAATGCTGGGAAGCTTGAGCTCGACTTGAAATTCAGAGTTTGATATATAGTTCGAGTTTGACCGAACATCTATTTTTAAGCTTGAGTGCAGCTCAAGATATAATTGAGCTATCAAACATGAGCTCGATTAAGCTATTTATCAATTTTTATACTAAGCATTAACTTGATTAAGCTCGTATGTATTCAAGCCCGAGTTTGAACTCAACTTGATAATATATTAAGGGCAATAACGTAATCTAATAATATAAAATATTTATAAAAAACATTAATAAGGCTTTCAAGCCATTCGAGCTGAGTATTACTAAACTTGAATTCAGTTTGACCAGTAGTTCAAGTTGCTCAAGCTCAAGCTAAACTTGATAATTATCAAATTGAGTTCAAGTTTTTTTTTTTTTCAAGTCGAACCTAAGTAGCTTATGACTTGTGAGCACTAGTATCTCATTTACACCTCTAATCAAACTTAAAATAGACTTAAACCCAAGATAACTTAAATTGAAATGACCAAAACTCAAAATGACTAAAATTCAAAATAACCTAAACGCAAAATTAACCCGAAGCAAATTAACTCAAAAATTAAAAAATTCAAATTAATCCAATCTAAATTCATCAGATCCAAAATCAATCTGATTCACGATGGGTTAATGTTAACAAAGCTATGAAAGACAAAGACAATAGAAGCCAACACCTTTTCTATTAGGCCTTTGTATACAAAAACAGCAAATGAATTGTTTTTGTTTTGACAGCCTATAACAATTACTGATAAAGAAATCCTAGAGATGGTGCTCTTCCCAGTAGTTAATGAGGCATGTCGAGTTCTGGATGAAGGAGTAGTGGTTCGAGCATCAGACCTTGATACTACATCTGTTCTTGGAATGAGCTTCCCACCTCACCGGTATGTCTCTCTTTTTGGGTCGTGGGAGGGACAAAGTTTATTTAATTTTAATTTTACTTACAGGCAGCTAATTTGGTGATTTCATATTGTCATTACAAAGATAATTATTTTAAATATTTACTTGCTTAACTATTGGATGAGTATAATTAGTATAGGTTGTGCTTTGTGTCTTAAGTTTGTTAAATATTCTCGATTTTGTTGAGAGAAGTTTGAATAACATTGTTTATTGAGAGTCAATAGACTCTCATAATGTTCGGAATAGTCTCAAGGAGGATTTTTTGTCCCAACTATACTATAGAGAAATTAATGAAACATCATCTATGTTGAAATAGCTTGCAAACTCTTCGGTTTTCATGATAGGTGAAAAACACTCCTACTTTGTAGCTTGTTTGTAGTAGAGTTAGGACCGTTTGTGGCTCTTAAAATTACTATTAGCTGTGTAAATCGAAGGTGTCCCGTAGATAAAATTTGGGATTAAAATTGAATATTTACACCTTGAGATAAAGAGATAACCACTTTCAAGATAATTCTAGATATGTTGATAATCTATCGATTATCAATTGACAACATTTTGCAAACTTCTTTTGATATAATTGGAATCTATAACCAGTTCTTGATTAAATACGGGTGCATTGTGTACAGTTGTACAGATCACCTTAACATTATTAGAAGGTTTATGCAGATCATAACCATATTCTTGTATGTTAACATACATATCATTTAGTAGTCCTTTCACTAACATGGATTATAATGTGGTTTTTGGCAGTGGTGGAATAGTGTTTTGGGCAGATACAGTTGGAGCAAATCACGTATATAAAAGTCTGAAAAAATGGTCAGAGGCGTACGGTAGCTTCTATAAACCATCAAAGTATTTGGAAGAAAGGGCCATTAAAGGCATCCCATTGGTAACAACATTATCCCTTTTTTATTTCTTTCTTTCTATTTTCCTCTCTGCCCAATGTAGCTTAGGTCTCATAAAGGGCGAAATTAGATCCCACATAAATTGTAATTAAAATTATCAAGTCAAAGTTAAAAATTTATAAAAAATCGTTTTTATTATTATAAATATAATTATCAAACATTTTTTATATTTTAAAATGGTTAATATTTTGTAATTTTTTTAATTCTGCAACTAATCTTAAAAATATATATATAATTTGTCTCTTTTTTCTAATATATATTTAATTTTTTTAATGTTAATATAAAATTTTTTTATTTATGGTCGTGGTTAGACATAATTCTCTATTTATAGGTAATTAAAACCATATTACACGTTTGTGTATGCGGAACCATAAATATAAAACACAAAACAAATATTAAATATTAAAAAAAAAAAAAATAAGAGATGAGATTATGAGGTGCTTACCTTTTGTTTATTTGCAGAGTGCAGCAGCAACTTCATCTCCATCATCGAAGTCAAGGCTTTGAGGCTAGTAAATAAAAAAGCAATAGGCCGCGGTAAGCCCCGTGCGATTGACAATGCTCCGACTGGTGTCGTTGGAGCTTTAGGGGGTCAATATGTAAAAGTCAAGAGTCTTTGTAATTTTGCAATTTTGATGTTTTATAATAAAAAAATATTTAATACAAAAATAATAAGAATTTGATTAATATTTTTTTTCAATTTAATATTTATTTTTTTTGTCATGAATTGCTTATATTTTAAGATATAATATCAAATTTAACTTTTAATGTTTACAATTTTTTGTCAATTTAACCTTTATTTTTTAAACAATTCTAAACTTTTTAAAAAGTATAAAATTTGACCATCAACATTTCAAAAAGATTGCCACGCCATCAATATTCTCATTACCAACAAAAATATTCACTAAACCATCCCACATAGCAATTCTCATGTACTTCATGTTATTTTTTAAAATTTTTATGAAATTTTTATTTTTGAATATTTCTTTTTATAATTTTTAAATTATTTATTCACATGGATATAAAGCAAATAGTATTATGTCAATACAAAATACATATGATCTACCATGTAAATTGCCACGCCAACATCTTTAAAAATGCTTTAGCATTTCTCTTAAAAAACAATTTGACTCATTTTAAAAGATTGAAAGTTAAATTTAGTTGATAATTAATTAAACTGACAAAAGATACAAATATTAAATGTTGAGGGCTAAATTTAACATTATGCCAAAATTTAACTCTAATCCAGTTGTATGCTACAGCATAATTCAACAGAGCTAAATTCCAACTAGCAAACTAAGTTAATTTACTATCCCAATCCGATATAAGTGCATTAATAGATATTCCAAGTCCACAAGTTTTAGGTATAAATCTTCCATACCCTAGGTCTATTCAATCTTCTTAGAACCGAACTGATAATTAAACTAATCAGACCACTAATTTACTTGCCAACTAGTTCAGACAGTTTGATTAAATAAATCATAAAAATTAAAAAATAAAAATAAAAATTAGTTGAACTGATTTTAAGCTCGATTCAATTAATTCGTACTAGTCTATGACTCAACTGATTTAAGAATCTTTCTCCAGACTGGTACCTTGGTCAATTCCCGGTTCAACAGGTCTAGTTCAGTATAGATAACCATGGTCTATGGCTTTGTTTGGTCACACTTATACGTGCTAGAACCATACACACACACATATATATGTGTATATATCAACAAGAGTGTGCAAGAAAGAGCGTGAAAAAAATTTCATTTCAATGAAGAAATAATATTACATATAAACAATAAGAACATAAATCGTTGAGACAAAGAGCATTCAATACAAGACCGTGACTCACCAATTAAAGCAATAATCAGAAGCATTTCTCTTGGATATTAACTGTAAGCTACAAACTCCATCAAGAATTATAAAATTCCTCTTTGTTTAAGCTAAAAAATAAGAATAGATTAATGGAAGCTATGGTGGGGTAGTTGGCATGGTATGAGACGAAAAACGGATAAATATTTTCCAATACGGGAGAAATTAAATTAGTGCACTGGTCAGTTTCAAGAATGATGTCTACCACAAACCACCTTGATATTGCATCAAAGTTGAAAAGTGGAAGTCGAATGGTTGGTTCGAAATAGTGCAGAGAATTATGGTATCATACCTTGGGTCGATTGTCAGCATCATTTATGGTCTTTACATCTGTTTTCTCGGATTTTGATTTAGCATCCCCATTTTCAGGATGAGATGGACCTCTAGGGAGATCATTGTTACTGGCGGTGATCACTGAAGCAGTCATCGGAGATGTCTTGACTGTCGGTGGACTTGCATTTTTTGCAACTCCATTGGTAATAGATCCTTGTTGATTCCCGGTCTCGTTTCTGACTGTTTCAGTTCCATTGCTGGGGTGAACTCTTTGACTACCTATCTCCGTTCGTGCTAATGATGAACATTGCGTTTCTGTGAGAAAAATAGTGAAGCACTGTCAAATCGCAATAGTAAATGTTAACTCAATTCTAAATTGGCCTTGTTTGATTCTTTTTAATAGTACAGGGACTGAATTGATTCATTTAATAGTAGAGGGACTAAATTGATGAGATCCTTATAATAGAGGGACCTCTCAGGTACATTCACCCAATAAAATAGATATGGTTTCATCATTTGAGTCTTTCTTCCTTTTTTAAGTGCACAATATAATTAATTATGAATTAAATTTTCAGAAAAGGGGAAGGGAAACTTACCCTTTATTTCTCCGAAAGTGATAAGCCTATTGAGACAATCTCGGAATTTCGTCAAAACAATTCTTTCCTGCTCTGCATAGATCTCGGTCATGCCCTGTTCATAAGGCAATTGTGAAGATGTGCTGCAACCATGGCCCATGATCCTATTAGGAGAAGCAGAGGCCATGAACATTGTATCTTGTTCGTCACACATTAATGCCAAAGTTCCTGGAGACATAGGTCTTCCCTTTGGCATATCAGCACCATCCGAGCTGGATTCTTCAGGGCCAGCTTTATCAGCCTGGTTAGCACTTGAACAATCATCAGCCGTGGTTTTCTCAGCATCAGAATCCTTCTGGTTTTGCAGCCTGTCTTGAGTGGATGAAGCAATGGAAGTTTCTGCATGATCTTCTGCCCGTTTATCAGTCAAAATTATCTGATCTGAATGCATACAGAAATTGAAGACCAATTAGATGGAGTTGTGGCAAATCCATTAGCCTACTCAGATTGACTAAAAAGTTAATTGCTAAAAATGAAAATCCAACAACGGATGCACAACAGATTCTTTTATTGGCATCAAGTACCCAACAATTATTCACTAGGACAAGAACGATCTAAAGTAGAAGAATATTTATGGAAACAACATTAATACCGATATTTAAAACAGTATTTGTGGACAAAGGAGGTCTACCTTTAAATGCTGATATTATGCATTCATGTGGAAGAAAAGTCATACCATTACTTTATACTCGGGAAGAAAAAAAAAAGTAGAACCATTAATCTTTCTTTAACAAGTACAAGCGGAAGATTCAATATAAATTAGTTTCGATGAAAAGCTTAAGGTGAACACAACAACAAAGCAAGTATAAGTTTATCATCATACATGATGATACTTGCACTGTTTGCTAATACATGCAAACACGTAAATCAATCACTAAAATACGACAGAATTAGACACTACAACTTTGACCAGTTATCTGAATGGCTTCTGTTTACCTGAAAGTGTCTTGGCAACTTCTCCAGATAGGACTACCAAAACAGAGCAAAGCTCCTTCAAGTCCTGCTTCTGAATGATGTCTGCTAACAGAGACCTTCACCAAAATGCATAACTTAGTTTCCTGAACAATCAGATTTACAAATATCTTTTGATCAAAACTCTCTATTTACCTATATGTGAATTTCGAAGGGCCTACTGCAGCAGTTGTACCAGCACGAGAAGGTGGTACAGAAGACAGGGAGGAGGCAGGTGCAGAAGCTCTGATATGATGAGGCTGATTAACAAATTTAAAAAAAAAAAAGAAAAAAAGTAGCAAATGTAAGTTCTGAGAGCATAACTAAAAGTAATGGTGTGAAGCTTTTATTGTAACAAGATTAGTCGACACAGTTTCTCCAAAGACAATTATCGATAAATATGCATAGATAAGAAGCTTTACCTGTGGAAAGTTTCCAAGCCGGTGAACAGATGGATCCTTGGCAGTTGACCCAAAGAACAGTTCCTGACCTTTTCTCTTCTTAGACACTGGAGTGGATGCATAACCAGAGGACCCAATAGCTCCAGTTATGGCAGCATTTGCTGCCTGTTGAATATATGCCATATTGTTGGCATGGTCACCGTGAAATAGAGCCTGTCTCTCTTCACTTCCTTCAAAATTTTTGCAGTCCATGCATTTGCAGTTTTCGGAGCAAAGAATGTTAGCTTGGAAACACTCGCAGTACTTTTTAAGGCACCCAGATTTCTTACAATGGCATCCTTTGTTGTGCTTTGCCAACATTAAGACTTCCCCAGCCTCTTCCTAAAAATAATTCAAAACTAATTACTTTGAGAATGCCAATTGCAGCAAGCTTTATCAAAAGACATTCATGCTATTAGAATTTTATACATCAAATACTAAGCCTAGGCCCTTTCCCCCTAACATAAATTTTCAAGAGGGAATCTTCAATACTTAAAAAGTGGTGGAAGTTTCCACTACTTTATCCAAGGGTGAATAATACACTTCCAACTAAATCTATTGCTGACATTTTATGATTTAAAATTAGAAAAAATAAAAAGGAAAACAATTTGAATTAATGGTAAGCTTAAATTTAGTTGAAACGCATCACTCACCCTTAGATAACGTTTCCACTATCTTTTAAGTAGTGAAGAGAATCTTTTTCCTTTGCAAGAGTCTAACAGATAGAGTTCAGGAAAAAAAAAGAAAAAAGGACATCAACTATTTGCTAAAATCAAGGCTTAGTCATACATTTCAATAGAAGAATATAATTTTAAAAGGTTCTGTATATTCCAACAGGCCCGTCAATGAGTAAAGGCAACAAAACATATGACCCTAGCTAGACATTTTAATGGAGCCGTATGAATATTGATATCTCCATGATAAAAATGAGCTAAAATTTTCTGTGCAAAATCTGCAAGGTAAATTGTGAAATTATATGAAAAAAATGTTCAGCCAGCATACCCTGCTATCCCGTGCACCATGTGGGCTGCTAGCAATTTTTGGTCTGAATGCATTTGGATTACGCTCCAAAGTCGCTTCAATAGCATCTCGTCTAGCAGCTTCATTCTCAACATTGTTATAACAATTAACACAGTTGCACCCATCACAATATGTGCCAGATGCAAAGCACTCACAGTACCTGATCAAGGCATTGCATAATTAAGTTTCTATATCGTATACCATCAAACAGATTGATTATAGTTCACATACAGAGATGATTTTAAAAAAATCACACACAAGAATGAATGTCTAAAAAACTAGTAGTACGGTGTTTATCTAAAATGCCTAGGCAATGTCTAAAAAACTAGTAGTATGGTGTTTATCTAAAATGCCTAGGCAAGATGCCTAGATGCTGCATATAAAAGACATAATCCTATGGTATAAAATCTTCTCTCATGCACACTTCTCAGAAGATAGAACATATAAGAACTGCGAATCTATTCAGCCTGTTGGAATGCAGAATATCTGTCATAGAGGTTCTAAGCTACAAAATTGATTTAGATGCGTACAGTAAAGAGGGAAAAAACACGTAGAAAGAAAGGTTAGATCAAGTTTTGTAAAAGAAGTTGCAGTTATGGAAGGATACAAAGGGTCTAGGCAAAATTGGATGTAGAATGAAGTGCATTTTTTAAAACTGAAGGCTTCATGTTTCAGCAATTAGTACAGAATGAAATATTTCTACACCTTGCACTAATTGCATTTTGAGGCTGTTGTTGTCCAATCCAACCAACCTAAAAGGTTAAATGTGGATAAAGGTTCGGAAAATGCTAACAAACTTTTAGCTAGAAAGTATCACTTATCAGCTTGGAAAATGGAGAGACTGGATTCAGTTTGGGCCTAATGATACAAAAATTAATGTTCTGAGACATATTTCTAAGAACTATTCATTAATTGATATTGTTACAAAATATAGAAAAGTGTATTTACAGGATTGTTGCTGATTACTTCTACTATTCTTTCCAATAAAGCATATATAAATATAGCACTACACTAAATAGGAAATGCTACCTTATATATAGGAAAAAGTTTCCCACTCTTATCCAACTCAACTTTGCAAGTACATTGCTCGTAACAAATTCATTTGACATTTACTTCCTTTAAAACCCCAGTGTTGACAAGTTCGTAAGAAACATGTTACTAGCCACCAAGTTAAATAGTAACAACAGCTGTTAAAAGGACAACCAGATCCTATCAATAGGGAAAGAGCCCAGCATAGATGAGTTTGTAAGAAACATGTTACAAGCCAACAAGTAAAAACAGTAATAACAACTATTAATAACACATTGAGAATTGAGCAGCACTGAATCATGGAAGAACTCATTCAAGACAAAAGAGCACATAAGTTGATGTACTTACAGTTTCAGACACCGAGAATGTTTACAATTACATTGCTTCTGCTTCTTTGGAGTGCCATCTTTTAGTTCATTTGGTCTTGGTTTTGCTTTGGGGGATTCCGGTTTTCTGAAGCAAGCAAGAAATAAAGAAAAAGAGTTAAGGCTAGAGAACAGGTAACTAGCTTCCATATTTAAAAAATTTTCAAAAAATGACATATTTTAAAGTAATTCTGCTATTTGTTGAACCATTAACTTCTGCTATTCGAAGAATATTTTCCATAAATGCAACAACAAAAAGAAAAATTGAAAGAGAAGAAGACAAGTTCCATTGCATTTAACATATAATAAAGGGGGGAAATGACCAATATGGTTATGTCCAAGAAAGACAATGAAAACATCTTACCACTAAACTAGATTCTAGACAGAAACAATGGGAAACAATGAGTAAATAGCCTAAGAAGCTGTTGATACTTGTTTTTTGTTGTTAACATGTCATGCACGCAAAACTTGATTAGAGAGAAAGTCCAGGCAGCAATGCTCCCTAACAATGACACTTTTTGGTGGCAGCGCTCCTCAACAGTAGCAATCCAATCCTCCAGAGCTCCAGTGTTTTAACTCCAACGCTTCACTGCTCCAGCACTTCAGTGCTCCAACACTCTAGAGCTCTAGTGCTCCAAGAGTTTTGCTCCTCTAGTGCTACAAAGCTTTGGTGATCTAGCATTCTACTCTTCCAACATGGTAACTTTTCATTCCCTAGTAGCGTAGCGACATATACAAGTTCTGCAGTGTGGATCTAACCCCGGAATAAGTGGCAGGATTTTTGGGTTTACTTCAGCATCAGGATTTTCTAAAAGTGCCACTGAAGCTCGAATATGGAGATTGTTAAGAAGCCTCCTGCCTCCTTTTTAACCTTTTATTGGAACAGAATTGCTTTTCATTTCACTTTGAACTAATGTTGCACAAGAGCATTCTTATGTTATCAACCTTTACTCCCTACAGCCTAGAAATCTCTCGTGATACTCTTTGAAACTTCCCTTTCCCATCAACACACAGCTTTGCATACATGGCATCCTAATAACTTCCCACTCTTGGAATTCAGAATGCATCTTTCTCTCTAAATTATTCTAACCACCACACTTTTCATCTTCCCAAGGCACTTATTTCCTTAGTTATCACCATTTGCCATTGCACTTGTTCTTCAAATTCAAATTCGTTCTTCCATTCCGCAATCTCTCACAACATTCTATCTTACTAGTTTGCATAATTTTCACACTCTATCAAAAGAAACCCTCTAGAGAAGCTATATAAGGTGAAAGATAAAGCTTAGAGAAACCCAAATTCTCAACAAATCAATTTACCTTCATTCAGAAACAATGTTTAGTACAAAAGAATTGAAGAAAAAATAATAATTTGAATGGTTAACTTCCAAGTGATCACTTCCCAAGAGAAACCCAACTCTCTGCTAAAGCAAAAATTAGTAACTTTCCTAAAAATGCATTTCTTACGGAGAAAAAAAAAACACAAAATTTATCAGAATTTGATGTAAACATAATTGAAACTATAGAGTTAATTTTGAAGCATATAAAAATAAAATTTCAATCAGGACAGGGAATGTTCACTATGTACACCACTCTCGAAAAGGAAAAGAAAAACTGAGATAAATTTTATTAAAACAAAAATTAATCCAAAGAGCAAACACCATAATAATTATAATAAACTAAAAGAAAATCACAAACTTTTTTAATTAGAAAAGCTTACACAACTCTGGTCGAAGAAGTAGTAAGAGGAGGATGTTGCGCGGTGACAACAGGGACAGCCGCCGCCACCACCGTCGGCGGCTTTATCTGTTGCTGTTGCACAGTAACTGCAGCCGAAGGCGAAGCCACACCTATCCTTTGTGTAGATTGCGGGTGCTCCGGCAAATTAACACTTCCAGAAGAAACCCCGCCAAAACCGGCCGTGAAATCGAGCTGCCTCGCTAGCTTCTTCGAAGGAAAATCCGCCGTATCAGATTGCACCATTTTTGGCGGGATTTCACCTCCTTCTTCTTTCCCCATCCAATTTCAAAAAATTCACCACACAGCCACAACTCCAAAATTCCACCAAATAAATAAATGATCTCACAAATTACCTTAAAATCAACTCAAATTCACACACTTTTAGGTTCAAATCCCAATCTACAATCTCAGAACCCTCAAATTACTAAAATAACCAGCGACTTCACCACAAGTTCGAGATTTCCACCAATAAGTACCAAAAAATGTAGAAGATTTAGTATCCGATCGATGCATAGAGAGATGCAGAAACTAAACAACACACTACAAGTAGAATTATTAAAGTTAGGGTTTTTAAAGCACTGATTTTTCAAAAAAAAAAAAAAAAACAGAGTGTGAAAGGATTTTTTTTTGCTGTTTCTTCTTCTCTTTTTCCTTTGGGTTTCTCTCCTCCCTCTCTCTTGCTAAGTTTTGAAATTTCAATTTTTCTTTTTCCTTTTTTTTTTTTGTGTCTATTGGACGGTTAGATTCGGTTGAGCTTGAAATCTGAAGGTTGATGTTGAAAGATTTGATCGGACGGGTAAAATTCATAGGTGTTTAATATGGAGTGTTGCTGAACGTTGGATCTGTTTATATTAAACTCTCTGAGGTTTTCCACAAAAGCGGTGTCGTGTGGATTAAAACAACACATATACATATTGGAATATATAAAACAATATAGTTTTTGAATTATTGAAAAGAGTCAAATTAGTCAAATAAGATTGTTGTTAATGTAGAGGATCAATCCGATTAAGTAACGAACAAGTAAAAATAATAAAAAAAATTGAGAAATTGAATACAGAGTGTGGAAAAACTTCTCTAAAGAGGATAAAAAACACGGGTAAAGATAATTTTACTAAAAATATATTTATAGGCTAAATTTGTAGGTCAAATAAATTATACTAATAAATGTTAAATATATTATACTAATTAATATTAAATCATTTAGAAAGAAAAAATATATATTTTTTGTATCTTCTATGTCCATTTTACTATTTATAAAATTAATTTTTTTGAAGTTCATGGTTATGTTTGTCAACAATATCTTCTTTTTATTTAATTAGAGAGAACATATATTTGAGCACGCATAAATGCTTTTTCTTTCTTTTTAAGGATCTAAATTTATGAGTAAAAATTACAATTGTTTGAACTGAACGAGATTGACTAGTCAGACTAATTGGACTTGAAATTAACTGGGGTATTAATCTAAAAAAAAGACGTTAGATTAGTTAACATGTGAATCGATACAAATCAATTAAATTGACAATTAACTTAATATTTATTTTTTTAATAATTTATTTAATTAAACTATACCAACAAATCAAACCTATAAATTAACAGTGTGATCAGTTAATTTACCAAGTCTAAAAACATTGTATAATAAAAAAACGAATTATTGGAGAGGCGAATTTAAAATAAAAAAACAAAAAAAAAATTATTTCAGATTTTTTAATTCATTATTCAAAGTAAAAATTTATTTTAAACTTGAGTTGAACTAACAAATTGAATTTTATCAAATTTGGAATAATTTAGAGATTGCAAAGTGAGATTGTGACTAAGGAACGGAAATAGCTCCCTTTTTTTTATCTTTTGACACGTGGGCAACATGTTTCAGGGGATTATCTGAAGAACACGTGGCGTTATATCACTGGGTAAAAAATATATACGTGAATGGATTGGGATTTGATTGGATTTGAGCTTATGCTAATATATATTCATGTTGACCAATTGATCAGACGTAATTAAATTATTTCAGTGACTTAAGAGTAAGCCTTTTTCAATTTTAGGGTTAATTGCTCTAGACACCTCCAAATTATGATTCAATTTTTGTATTAATCCTAAACTTCAAAATGTTTGGGTTGAGTCATCAAACTAATGCATCTTTCCAATCAGGTCCTTCCGTTTGTGCAACTATCGGTTTTGGCCTTAAACGTCAACTTGTATTTCCTTTTTTGCTTTTTTTAATATGTATAAATTAATAAATATTTTTAACATGTCAAATCCAAACTGACATTTATAATGTTATAAGAACAAAATCAATAATTGAACCAATCAAATTCTCAATTCTCAATCCAACCAAGTCACTTGTTCAACTACAACAAAATAAAAAAAAATAGAAAACTAGAAAAATCATAGAAAAGGAAAAAAAATAGTAAACACAAAATAACAATAGAAGCTTAAACATTCATATTTTATACATTATAACAACAAAGTTAAATATTTAAATTATCTCTGATTCAGATGGGTTTTAGTACGATTCAATTGATTCAATCATTTATTATCGATTCGACTTTTCTTCAATTTTATGATATTAATTGGACTATCGATATATGATTCAACCAACTAAATAGACCACTATCTACATTTAATGTTAAAGCTAACGACTAAATTAATAAAAAGAAGTTATTTTAATGATACTTTAATTTAAATATTCAATTAAAATATTTTGAACGACAAATTTAAAATTTAAACCATACTATACAATTAAGTTTTCATTTTAATATACCATAATTAACTAAATTTAATCTATTTATTACATAAAAAAAGTTATTATGTAGTTTCCTTTAAAATTGTCTTACAAGTATCTAGTCAGTATTTATTGTTAATTCTATAGTGGCATATGACACGTTACAGGCTTAAATTAAAAAATATTATTTTTAAATATATGAGTTAATTTTAAAAAATATATAAAATTTTAGACAAGTACCAAGTAGGTATTATTGGACAAGTTTAGATGGTAAATTATATGTTAACCCTTAAAAAATTAAAGATGTTAGTAAATTGGGGCAATATGTGTAACAAAATACATCTTTAGGTATCAACTAGGTAATGAGGTAAGTATTTTTGTATAAGTTCAAATGGTAAACTACATATTAACCCTATAAAAATCCCATTTTAATTGTCACTCTTTCAAGCTATACTCTTTACAAATTTAAAATTCAATTCTTGTAATCTTATTTTTAAGAATTTGATCCCTCCACTTTTCAGATTCAAGTTTAATTATTAACTCTGTTAAATTCTTTTTTGTTAAATTGATTGGTGTGGCATTTTAAAATAAAAAAAATACACTTGTTTGGTAGCAATGTACTTAAAAATATTATAATAAACCTGAATTTAACAAAATAATTTTGACAGTGTTAATATTTAGACTAAAATTTTAGAATTTTAAAAAATAAATGGGGCTAAGTTCCAATTATACAAAGAGTACAGAGATTTATGGTATATTTTAACCTAATCCATTCTTCTGGAGCTTTGCATATACTAATTACAAAATCAACTTTCAACATACATAAAACCACCAAGTTCAGACAGGGTTCATAATTTTAATCTCCCTAATTTCAGGTTTAACTTTTTTAACTATTACCTTAAAACAAAACGGAATATTTAATAATTCAAAGCATTCACTATACCTCAAATACAGACCAAGGCTCAAGAGAATTGTATAGAGAAACCACTGCTGGTGGTCTTGACATTAAAAGGTCCGAAATCGTCAAAATCGGAATCGGATCCCATGCCATCATAATCGTTCCACCTGCCGGGTGAATCCTCATCATGGTCATTCTTTGTGAGAGGTACATGCAGCTCGGAAACAGGAAGTGGAAGAGGTTCTTCATTGAAATACTTGTCATTCAGTAGTTCCATTGCAGTAGCTCGATTAGCTGGGTTATAACAAACAAGTCTTTTGACAATAGAGATTTCGTCCGGAGACCTGTTGGGTAAGCAAGCTTCTAAACTGACTGGGTTTTCGATCTTGGCAAAAGAAATGGTTCTGTAATCGGGAAGTTTAGAACAGCTTGGCCAGACTTCTTCGGTTAAGTTCCCTAAAACATTGATGATTCTGCCAAGCTGATCGATGTCAGAAACCCCAGGAAAAAGCGGCTCAAGGGTTAGGAGCTCTGAGAAAATGCAACCCAATGACCACAAATCCACCTCTAGTCCATAGTCTATCGAGCCATAGAGTAGTTCCGGGGCTCTGAACCAGCGAGTACCAACACAAGATGTGAGAGCACCAGTTCTGTCATTCCCACCCTCTTCGGCCTCGTATGAGTAAGAACTCTTGAGAGGATCATCGTCAATGTCACTTATCGTACCCGTTGCAAGACAAGATGAGTATCCGTCATTAGTGTTTGTTTCCTTGTCAGCTTCATCCATGGCATGTCGTTTTGCTTTAAGCTCAACTAACTGTCTAAGATATTCTTCTCTATTCGTAACTTCCTCTGCTTGGTTATTACATCCTTGATTTGGCAAACTGTGAGCATCAGGGACTGCGACTACTGGTTGAGGTACGTATTCCTGATATCCTATGTTTTGCTCAACCGGCACTTGTTGGTTATTGTCACCATCAAATCCAGGTTCCATGAGTATCCTTGCCTGAAAACCAAGCCAAACACATGGACGGTAACAAGTAAAACAAATCACACAGGTTCTTTGCAGATTATAATTCACATAGTACTTTGCATTCACGAGAAACACACCATCACATGGGTAAAAGTATCATGAACGCCCCTATACTAGAAGTCAGATTGCATTTTGGCCACTATACTAAAAAATGAGCAAATTAGTCCTTGTGCGTTAGATCAAAAAGCAAAGTGGTCATTCTATTAAAAATTCCATCCATTTTTACTGTTAAAAACTGGCACACATGGCATGCCACATTTCACAATCTAGTTATTTTGTCAGACCACGCCAGTTTTTAATAGTAAAAAGAGATGAAATTTTTAAAAGAAAGGAGTAATTTGCTCTTTGATCTATGGTACTTTTACCCCATCACATGCAAGCAAGCATATTACCAAGCCATATTGACAAGCAGTAGCCGAGGAGCCGCTAGTAAAAGTTAATGGAGAAAAATTTTCCTCTCATTTAATTCCTTGATTCTATCAGTCTTTCAACTGTACCTAGTACGAAACAGATGAATATGAATGCAGTCCAAAATGCAGACTGGCACTAAATCCTTGAAACTTTAATTACCGAAAACAATGTTATATTACTCAAAATAGAATAAACATCAGTACCAAGCCTTTACAGCCTGTGCCTACCCTAACTGTTCATTGACATCAAAATGAACTGTCATTTTCTGATAATGCATGAACCAATATGCTGATCTTTCATGAAATTATCAGGGAATCTTTGGGACCTCCTAATGAAAATTGTAGCATTTCAAACAAAAAAGCAATAGTCTATTAGAATTTAGCATCAACACACTTTAACTAATGCAAATGCCATTGTCCCATCTAAGATTAAAAACACTGCATTTGGATGAAAAAGAACACATAATGAAGTGATTAGAAGAACACCATCAACCTAAAGCATCCAAATTTTCAAAGTAACTGCACAAACTTTATGAACCAGATCAAATGACTTGAAGCACCAGCTAACGTAATCCTAGTAAAATTAGTATTTCATACACTGTTAATTGAGCAGATTTACAAATTTTTGCTACATGACCATTGATCTAAGTTAACTCGATTTATGTTACTTGGCGATATGGTTAGATTTTTCAAAATTTTTACAGTCATATCCGTATATCCATCTGTATACTTCAACAAAAATGAAGAGTCCATTAGAATTTAACATCAACACCCTTTTAAGTAATGCAAATGCCATAGCCTCAGCTGCGATTAAAAATGCAGCATTTGGATGAAGGAAAAAAAAAAAAAAAAACATAATGCAGTGATTAGAAGAACCCCATCAACCTAAAGCATCCGAATTTCCGAAGCAACTTCACTAGCTTATGAATTAGATCAAATGACTTGAAGCATCAGCTGTCATATAATCCTAGTAAAATAAGAAATTCATACACTGTAAATTGAGCAGGTTTACAAATTTTTTCTACAATTTCATTGATTTAAGTTAACTTGATTTATGGTTAGATTTTTTCTAAATTTTTACAGTCATATCCCTATATCCATGTGTACACTTCAACACTTAAAAACTCTGAGTTTAAACACCTGCAACCTGTGCCATGACATTATTAAAGCAAGCTCTAAAGGCAAAATTTCCAATCTAAATAAACTTAATTCCAGATCACCACATTTCGGGGAAAAAAGGTTCCAAAAAATCGGCTAAGAAAATGCAACAAAAAAGTATTACCTGACCAAAATCGGCTAACTTAAGAACACCGTCATCGGAAACTAACAGATTACCGGGCTTTAAATCCCGATGAACGATCATATTCCGATGACACGCATCGACACCGCACAAAATCTGAAGCATCCACCTTTTAACTTCACCAACTCGGACCCCGCCTTCCCTTTTTTTCGCGTCGCGGATGACCGCCGACAAATCGGTCCTCAAGAACTCCAAGACGAGCACGGCGTCCTCGTCTTCCCGCCAAAAATACTCGTGCAGTACGACGACGTTTGGGCAGTTCCGAAGCATTTGCAAGGCCTCGATTTCGCGGAACGCCGATTGGTAGTCGTGGACTTCCTTGAGGGCGACGATGAGGTCGTCGGAGAGACGACGCGCCCTGTAGACGTCGGAGTAAGCGCCTGAACCCACGCGCTCCAGGATCTGGTACTTGGCGATGATCTCGGGTCGGGTATGGATGCTCCAGCTCTTTGGTAATGGTTGCTCCATTTTTTTTTTTTTCTTATTGAATTACGCTTTGAGGTTCTTTTGAGGTTTCTGACTTTCGAAGAACAAGATTTTGAATGAAAAAAAAAATTGAATGAAGAGAGACAAAGACGACGTCGTTTGAAAAGTTGATAATGTAATATATAATTGGTAAGGAGCCTATTACTATGGGCCCAAAATTGAAGCCCAACAGATATAAAATTAGGATAAAACAATATGAAGGTTAAATTATAATTTTGGTTATGGCCTTAGGAGAAAAGTAAATAATCAAATCAAATAAAAAAATATTGAGTTTTGTTGATGGTAAGTTGATTTTTGGAGAGAAGTTTTTGAAATGTTGTCCTTCAAATCGAAGGTATTATCTTTATGTTGAGGTTTTATCCCTAACCTCTGCGAAGAGTTGTTTATGGTTCATAAAGAGAGTACTTTGATTAATGGAGATATGATCTGCAAAACTCAAGAGAGGTCTTAGTATAAGGGTGTATGAATAATAATTGAGCTATCTAAATGTGGAGCGGTTCAATCCACTAATGTGAAGTTTATATGGCTTTTACTTGCAATTATGGTACCATTTGAGCTATGTAGAGATAAGGGACAAAATCCTAACAATAGAACAATATCTTCGATTGTTGGGGGTGTGGTTGAATTTTTGGCAAACAAAACTTTTTAAACTTCTCACCAATGAGTCGACTCACCCTCAACAAAATTAGTTGAGCCGCCGAGTCATATTTTATCATCTCAACTCAATTTAAAATTTTTTAATCAATTTAAGTAAAATAAAATTAATGTGGATTTAAATACGTTTATTTAAGTTAAATTAAAAATATGGTTTAACATTTTTATAATTTTTATAAAATTTTGAAAGAAAAATTGAATATAATAATTTTTATAATTTTATTTGAGTTTCTCTCACCCTTAATTTTGGTACCTCTACTAGACTAAATTCCAAATGTATCGAAAGGACTTGTAGCATATTTTGACCATTTGACAATGATGATAGTAATTTGGATTAAGGCACAACATCAAACTAAGGTACATAAACCAAATCCCTAAATTGAATATTGTGTAGGGACTAAAATCATAATTTAACCTACTATCCAACCAAAAAGAAAGAAAAGCTATAAAATGCCATACTATAACAACAAATATTCAACGTTATCAAAGACAACAAATATAACCCAATATTCCTATCAAATTTGGGATTTACATTATCGTAACAATAAACTAACAATCACCAATCAAATTTTATAATTTTTAAATTCCAAAAGAGATTATGCCTTAAAAGAAACTTGTTTTTATATGTTTTATGAAGATAATAGGGAAATGAACCTAAGTAGAACATCAACAGCATTTTGAGCAGCCAAAGTGGCAAATGAAGCAGCTTCGTTAGACAAGGCAGAACCCCCACCAGCTAAATCAGACAGGGACCTAAATGCAATAAAAGGCATGTTTTGTTGGAGACAAACAAGGGCTACCGCAGCTGTCTCCATGTCGATTGCTGTTGCATTGAACTTGGAGTTCAAGAACTCACGGTATGCTTTATTGTCGACAAAGATGTTGGAGCTGATCCCTCTTTGTACTCTCACTACCCTTGGTGGTCTTGGTAAGCAAGTTCCATTCACACATCCACCAAGCCTCAAACCCTGTTTTTAGGGGGGAAACAGAAATTTATGATTTTTTTTTGGGGGGGGGGATTCAATGTAAAAATTGATCCCCAAATTGTCTATATAGTAGGTATATATGGGTTTAAATTTTGATTTAAATGGTTTGAATAAGTTTGGTGCTAGATCTGAGTTAGCTTTTAATGTCCAAGCTGACATAAGGACTTGATTGATATGTATTGTAGTTTGAGACCAATTTTAAATCTAAGTCATAATCTAGGGATGTGTGATAAAATTAACCCAAAAGATGGGGGAAGCTCACAACAAAATTGGTCCCAAACTATCATAATCTAGGGATGTGTGATATAATTAACCCAAAAGATGGGGTAAGCTCACAACAAAATTGGTCGCAAACTATACTGTTCTTCCAGTTAACTATCTAAGTTTTGGGGTCAAAAGTGGCACCTAAACTATTAATTTTATCTCATTTTTATCCAAAACATAATACCAATCTCATGTTTTTATTGGGCGTCATACATTTTTTGGGTAAAATTAGATAAAATTAATAACTTATGTACCAATTTTGATAAAAAAAAAATTAGCTACCAAAATAGGAAAAGTCATATGGTTTAGGGACCAATTTTGTTGTTAATCCTTTCTCTCTCTCTCTTTCATATTTTGGGTTAATTCAATCACATATCCCAAAAGTATGACTATATTTTAAATTAGTTTCAAACTTCAAAGCATATTAACTAGATCCTTCTATCAACTTGGACATTAGATGCTAGCTCGAATCTAACACGAGGCTTATTTAAAATACAAGAATCAAATTTCAAATACATATATACCTACTTGGATCTGATGCCTTATAAAAAGAGTGCCATTAATATTTATAAACTTTTTTTAAAATGTAAATCCAAGTTGATCATGTGATAAGTACAAACATACTTAAAACTCAATCAATATGTTTTAAATAAGCTATTCAATATAGCATTTAACGTCAAAATTGACAACTAAACTAACTGAAGGACGTGAGTGATATGGTAGTAATATTTTAAATACTTTGAGGATGTCTAAAACACTTAACCATCGACTTTTGGGGGTTAATTTACTAGACATTCTCAAAGTAGGGGTAAAATTCTAAATTGATTAATAAATTTTAAAAACATTCTAATTGAAAATTCTCATTCCAATCAAATCCTTCCATAAGCCTAGTTGTCGGCTTTGATCTAACGTAGTTCTTTTTCCTAAAACAGACAACTAAACAGATGTAAGTACTTGATCAGAACCAAGGAGATTTTAAGGGGTAGGTAGGAGCCTTGCCCCCCAAAAATTGAAAATCATGTAATTTAGTCTCTTTATGAATAATGAAATTTTAAGTTAATATATGGTAAAATTGTACTTTAGCCTCCTTAACAATTAAAAAAAATTTGTTTAGTCCCTTCAAAAATGATGAAATCATAAATTAATAAATAATAAAATTATATTATAACCTCTTAAAATTTTATAATTCAATTTCAACCCCCACTAAAAGAAAATTCTAGATTTGCCCCTGATCGGAACAATACTTTAGTTTCAAGATTCAATTGGAACATTTTGAAACTCCAGGAACAATTCAAAATTGAACCCATGGTTTGAGGACATTCGGTGAAATTAACCCTTTTTTTGAAACATTAAATTTACCTGAACTCTTTCCGCAATGGCAAAGTAATGCTTGTTAACTGGAACCCAAAATGCATGTTGCCTTTGCTCTGGAACCCCATTTATTGGGAATATTTCTTCAGGTTGATACCAAACATTGTTGAGCAAATTGTCTGAAGAATTGTTGCAATTTGTGCCATTGTAGTAGTCAGAAAACCTAAGGTAACCAATTTCTCTGGTGAAGTCTCCATTTGATTCTAAAGCTAGCTCATCCTCAGGTCCATCCCCATACCTCTTTTAAAACATTAATGGATTTGTAAAAAAAAAATGGTGAATTATTGTAAGGAATCATAAGGTAAAATGAAAAGTTGAAAAAAAGGCAAAAATGCAAGAGTGTATGAGCAAAGTAGAGAGAGAAAAAAGAGAGAGGTTAAAATATACCATAAGTCTTTGTACACTTTCTAAAGTTGGAATTTAGTCCCTTTAATTTTATTTTCAGAAATTTAGTCATACTTTTCATATTTAAAAATTCAGGTATAATTGATAACACTATTAAATTTGTTGGTGTGACATTTTAAAATATTAAGTAATGTAACTAAAAAAATGACGTAATGAACCTAAATTTAACAAAAATAACTTTAACTATGTTAATAGTTAGACTTAAATTTTAGATATCTGCAAAGTAAAAAAATTAAATTTCTAAAAATATAAATACATGAATTAAATTTCAAATTTGACAAAAATATAAAAACTTGTGGCATATTTAGGGTTTAAGGATAATAAAGTAATCCAAATTTATAGGGTTTCAAATTCAATCCAACCTATATTTTTTTATACAACAATCATGTTATCTTTGAAGAAGGGGAACACCAATCATTAGATATCAACTTGGGTTCATAATATTTTAAACTTTAATAAATAATAACATATTATATCATTTTAAAAAAAACAATATAATACATATTTAATTATTTTATAATATGTATTTTATTTAATTTTATAAAATTAATATACTAAGAAAATTATATAGTATTTTGGGAAGATTTTTTGGGGGGAGAGAACTTAAATGTTAAAATTTCAAATAAAAATTTTAGCCTAATATTTAATCTAGTTCGTCTTGCCTAAATGATCCATTTCACTTTTTAAAAAATAAAATAAAAATCTGAATCAATTGATTTAAAGTTGAAATTACTAAATACAAGCTCAAATTAAAATGGGATAGACGAACTACCGGACCATGAATACCTCTAGATGAGAGGCATAAAAATTGATTTAGAATTGAGGCAAGTAAAAAACCATCTTGCCCCTATTGCCATACTAGCTTCGACGCTTGAATTTGTCTAATATTTAGGGTTTAACCCCCATTTTATTTGAGCAATATTGCATTTCATTCACAAAGTAAAAAAAAAAAATGCAATGGTAATCTACCTTATACTCTTAAAAAGAGAATATAAATTTGAACTTTAAAGTCGACATTATTGGGTGGAGCAATCCCGAACCCTAAATATGAATTGTAAAAATATGAATTGTAAAACAGACGTAAAAGAAAAGAAAAATGGTCAACTATATTAGTAGCCACCCAATCATTTTTTTTTTCTATTTTGGTCACTCAACTATTCAATTTTGTCTTTTTTGGTCATCCAACTATCTAAGATTTTTGGATGTTTCCATTTTTACAATAGCCAACTAGTGACAAAAAAACAAAACTAAATAGTTAGATGATCATTTTGTAATTTTTCATAATTGGATGACTGAAAAAAAAAGAAAAAAAACCATAATTGGGTCACCTCTACTATAATTTACCCAAAGAAAAAATGGTGTCGTACCTGCCAATTCCAAAGACCTGTATGAGCCCAAAACTGAGGGATTGTTACATCTCCAATTTGAAGCTGTGGATTTGCATTTCCTGCTATTCCATAGTGCAAAATTCCTTTCACCTTGAATAAAGTAATTAGCAATTGTGTAGCTATCCCTGCATTTAGCTATAAAAAAATTCCATTGGGAGGGGAAATGGGGAATAATCAATAACATTGAGGGACCAAAATGACAATTTAAAAAAAACTGAAATACTGTTGCAGATACAATAAAAAAATTCTCATTACCATGCTCAACCCTGTCATAACAATAATAACCCTTTCATTTTCCAACCGACCTATTCGAAACCTTCTCCCTGCATAAACAAAAAAATTGGGTTATTCTACACTAAAACTTTAAGGTTAAATTCTGATTTTGGCCCTTCTACTATGTTCGAATTTGAGATTTAATTTGTATGCTTTAATTTGACCCCTCTACTTTTATAACATCATTAGCCCATCTAAATAGTTAATCACAATGTTTTTGTAACCAGACTGGAAGTGGGACATGCCAGGCCATCTGTTCTTGGTCTGATTGATTGGTCCGGTTTAATTAAATAAATTATTAAAAATTCATCAAAAATAAAAAATAAAAAAAATTCGGTTTGACCGATTCAACCCTCGGTTTAAACCGATCTTTTAACCTAACTCAACCTCTTTCTCCGAACTCATGCATCGACTGGTACGATCCTAACAATTCCTTAGTTACTAAAAAAGTTCATATCAATGCTATGAGTTGGAATGATGTATCTTAAAAAAAAAAAAAAAACTTACATCAACATTTTAATTGGAATAGTTCCCATTGTTAATTATTTAGACTAACTAATAACATTATAAAACAAGACAAAACAAATTAAGTTGAATTAATATACAAAAACAAAAAATACACCCCCGTATTTGAACATCAGTAGAGGGACCAAAACTAGAATTTTCCCAAAATTTCAATTCCATTTTCAAAAAACAAAAAAACAAAACAAAAAATTCATGAGGAAGTTGATAAAAATCACCTGCAAAATCTAAGTAAGGCATCTTATGATCTTCCAGAAAGCTACCAGTTTGCAACAAAGGATTCATCTCAAAGGAATTTGGCACTATTATACCTAAATATGGCCCTTCCATGTTTATACTATCAATATTTCTCAAAGTAGAAGAAGATAATAATCCATAAACTCCATTGATACCAAACCCTAAAACAACAAGAACATGAACAAACAACACCATTTTCAAGCTCAACCCCATCATATATGACCTTTCCTTTTTGATCACTCAATGATATGCAAAATGTATATAAATATATCAAAGTTGACCTAAATATATCAATGATGAAATCATGAAATTGACATACAACTGACTTTCCTATATACTATGTTCAAATCCCACAGCTTATATATATACTATGAACAGAAAAAAAAGAATCCCACAGCTTTTGTGTGTGTGTGTGTGTGTATATTTCAACAAATACCACAGCTTATATTGAGTAGTCCATAGAAAAAGTCAAGAATGTGGAAACTTCATTGTGTGAAAATTAAAAGGAAACGTGGAAGGAAAGGAAAATAGGGGTTTAGTTTGGCTGGATGGTACCATTATTGTTTGTGAAAATTTATGGATGGTCCCTGGATCATGTAATTTTGATGGAATTAGTCTGATCATTTTTATTTTCTTCAATATTTTTTAATCAAATTGGTGGTCATACTGGTCAAGCACGATTCTCGATTTAACCGGTTGGTCTGTACTGGTTCACAGATTAATCAATTCAACTTATTTTTAAAAAGTTGATCTCAGGATTGAAAATAATACCTATATAAAAAAAACAAAGGGATTAAAAAAATCTAAATTATCCTAGAAGGACTAAATCCGTCAAAAATGCATAGTAAAAGGACTTTGTATAGAATTCGACCTTTATTTTTGAAAAGTCATATATATATATAGGGTAGTTTTGACTATTATTTCTGCAATTAAAACCCATACATAATTTGAAGGAACAACGTAATTGCGTGAGAAGTCGAACTCGTGTCCTGGCAGGATGAATAACTTGAATATTCCCTTTTATAGAACGTGAAAGAAAAAAACTCTAATTGTATTTATAAATGATTAATTGTGCATATCTTCCTTTATTTTATTTACTTTTTTTTTAATATTTTATCTTTTGGTTAAATGTTACTATTAGTCCATCTACTATACGTAAAATATGGGTTTAATCTAAAATATGATCATTTTTAGTTCATGTACTTTCCAATTTTTGAAGTTTTAGTATTGATTAAATGGTAGTTGTTATATTCATTAAGTTTTATTATTTTCAAAATTTTATATAACAAACATATTATTTTATATGCAAAGGCGATAAGCCATGGGTTGGCAGGGCTTTAACCTCCTAAAATGGAAATTTTAACTTTTAGCACTTTTATGATTTATAAAATTATTTTAAATTAGCATATGGTAAAATTGCACTCCCCAAAATGAAAAAAAAATGATATAGTCCTTTAAAAATTATAAAGATGTAGGTTATTGAAATGGTAAAATTCCATCTCTGCTATCGTAAAAATATACAACTTAATTCTGCCCTCAAAAAAAAATTGTGTTTCACCCTTGCACAATTGTAATATTATGTTAAACTTATTATTTCTACATACTATTTGTAAAAAAATAGTCAATATGGGTTTAACGGTTGTTATTTGTGTCAAGCTTAAAATTTAAAATTCAAAAGTATAAGGACTAAATATAACAAAATTGGAATACATGGACTAAATCTATAACTTTACACATATAGTACATGTCTAGTAGCAGAATTTAATCAAATGAATTTAACTACTATTATTTTCATAACTAAAATTTTAAAATTCGAAAAGTACAAAGAATAAAATTGATTAACTAAAAAAAATCAAGAACTAAATTAATAAAATCAAAATATAAAAATTAAATTCCAAATTTAACCTAATCTTTAATATATATTTCAGTCATTTTCTTAAAATCTTTAATCCTTTGATTGGATGATAAGATTGACCAATCATACATAATAAATTAAGAATAGATCATCTTAAATGTATATTTTAATATAAATTATACATATATGAACCACGTTTATACGTTGTTAATAAAAAAGAATATCAAATATTTTCATATAAAATGCTCGTATTTATTATATTAAATTAATGGTTAGTTGACGTTATTAAATTTTATTTAAGATAATTTTAAATGTGTATATGTATTGTTTGGTCTACATCTCTAGGCAAAGTTAAATAAAATTAAGAAAAATCAAAAAATATATTAAATGTACATTTATTATACTGAATCAAATTAAGTCTTAATTTAGTTGATATTGATATTGTTACTAATTTAAATAAACGTGAATTCGAGCGCGTTGAAGTATATTATCCTCTTATTTAAAAGTTGAAAAGGATTATAGATAATTTTAAGTATTGTATAAAATAGATCAATTCCTATGCTAAAACTAAAGAAGGGTAAAGTAATGAAAAGATGTGTCTAATGAATATACACGTAAATATAGAAGGTTTTTAGGGTGTTAATTCCATGAAAGTGCGTAAAAGATGAAAATTATTCATTGCATATGACTAGTTGGCAGCAAGATGGGGTTGGTTGGAGTTTGGCCTACCCTAATCTCAACCTGATTACTATTCATTATTTGACCTCGACTTAAAAAGAAATTGTAACTCACCTTAAATCTGCCCTGAAATAATATACTCGATCTAATATGCAAAATTTCACATTTTTAATTTTTTTTTGACAAATTTCAATTTTTTTTATCTAATTTAGTGCTACTGTCCTCATGAAATATAATTTTTATATTTTTTCTCATTAAATTTTGTCTTTATATTTCATTTATGCAACACTTTCAAAAACAAATGAGTTAATTAAGAAAGATGAAGAAATTATGGAAATAAAAAGGAAAAGAAAATAAGGAAAAAAGTTTGTGCAGGAGAAGAATACGGAGGTGATTTATATTATAATATTTATGTGTTACAAATTACATAATATATAAATATAATATAATATAAAATATTATAAACTTAAAAAAAAAAAGAAGTTAGGTTGGGTTTAGGCCTTAAATGTTTAAGCCTTTGTTCAACTCATATTTTAAACGGGCTTATTTTTTTATCCAAACTCATTTTCCGAGTATAATATTTTTACTCAAATTCTTTCAAATTTCAAGTGTACCTTTTAACTTAAACAGACAACTCAACCCTTAAATAGGTCTAGACCAAGACCATTGCTTACCTATTGACCTTCACCTAGTTCAAACTTTAGAAACGATATTATTAAAAAGAAAAGTTATAAATTTTAAACTTAAACCATAAACCCGGGATAAATTCTATACAATAGAGAATAAAAAGCTGACGAATACATAAGCTAACGAATACGTGAGGGTTCCTTGAGTAGCACAATCTGTAATTTTCTCTTGGACTTGGCTCACAGGTGTTTTGAAATTTTGAGCATTGAACTACCAATTTGATTGAGATTTCTAGTCTTCCTTATAGACTAAATATACTGAGACAATTGAAATAACAATTCCATTCTCAATTTTTTTTTTTTCCTTAGTAAGTATCAGAGATTCTTTTGCAGACTGTTTATTACACTCAAATAAGTCTTTAAACTTTAATTGGCATTCTTATAAGTTCTTAATTTTTACTTGTATCCATTCAAGCTCTTAAGCTTCGATTTATATCTAAATAAAATTTCTAATGTAAATCGATATATATTTGAAATAAGGGCATTTTTTTAGTATAAAATTCATGTATATTATCTAAATTTTAACGTATTTACGTATTTGTTTATGTTATTTTTTGAGTTTTTTTTTAATTGTAACATAGCATTGCGTTCAACATTTAAACTAATTTTAAATCGGTTAGGATAATCATTAATACATAAAAAAATATATTTTTTTAAATTTCACAAACTAACTACAATTTTAGGTAAAATCAATTAATACAATGCACGAGAAATTTCAAGAATTGAAGAAATTTAAATAAAATTCACACAAAGTATATGCATATAGTAAGGAAGAGACTCATATATTACAAATGCACGTGATAAAATCCGAACTTAACTTTCAAAATCCAAAGCCTCAGCGTTTGCCAACAAGTCTAAGGCCTCTTTGGCACATAAAAAAAATGCTTGATTACAAAAAGTACGGATTCACTCATAGTTTTCATCATAAACCTGTTAGTTACAGTCCTTTTTCTTACATAACCCTACAACGACCAAAGCTCAGCAACCTGCGTGTAGACACCATGAATGTCCCAACACCACCACCACCACTTATCAAGCCAACCGCAACACATTATTATCTTCCTTGTCCTCTAATTCCATCCATGCTAATCTTGGTTTCATCAACACAACCGTAGGGATAATCCCTAAAATCGTATACGGTCTTTTCCTCTGCCGTGGGGACTATTTCATCACCTTCTGCCGCTCATGCGTCGCCTTAGCTGCTGACGATATCTCCCGATGCTGCCCTGTCGAAACAATGGCGGTGATATGGTACGACAAGTGTAACACCCCTTACCCGTATCCGTCGTCGGAATAGAGTACGAGGCATTATCGAGAAGCACGAAACACTTACAAATAATTTAAATACATTTTCATAACAATTTGTTTCGATTTCATACTATTTCATATTTAAGCTTTTTGCAACAAAGTATTTAAGATATCATCTTTATGCAAATAGCACACATGAGGTACATAAATTTCATAATTATGAATGAACACATTTATCAAACATATTCCATGTTTTTATATATATCATAGTTTCATATTTCCATGTATCAATTACCATCACTTCCTCGTATTTCAGACAAATACGTGTAACAATTCATAAATATGCAATTCATTAACTCTTCCTACCAATCACGATTTTAAATTGCCAAATCACATATTGAGCGCAATTTCAATGTTCACTAAAATCTATCATATAAATTTGGATGTATGTATTCATCAATAAATTTCATGTACAGATATCATCATTTCATATTTCCACATACATTTACTTTCCACATTTATGAATTCAAATAGCATATACAAGACATACCAATGTATTTCAAGTACGTTTTCATGATATTTTGTTTCGAACTCAGATTATTTCATACTAGAAGTTTTCTCATTAACTCATTTGGAATATCAATTCATACGGATAATACACTCAAGGCGTAGAAATATATAATCACAAATGAACTCATTCATCAACCAAGTTTTATGCTCATGTCTCATCAACTCGTATTTCCTTATATCACATAATTCCATGTAATACTTACTAAACTTCTTCAAATTAGTGAACATCTTACGGAATTGAGTACTTCGTTTTCTCGATGCTATAGTTCAACTATGGTCTTACACATCTTCACATAATGATGCCATAGCCCAGCTATGGTCTTACACATATTCATATATCGATGCCATAGCCCAGCTATGGTCTTACACGTAATCACATATCACATATCGATGCCATAGCCCAGCTATGGTCTTACATGAATCACATATCTCATTGATGCCATATCCTAGATATGGTCTTATACAGTAGCATATATCACACCGATGCCATATCCCAGATATGGTCTTATACGGAAATCACTTGTCACTTATCACTTGTAGCCGAAGCTACCACTATTCACTGATCAGGTAGCCAGAGCTACCATTTTTCACTGATCAAGTAGCTGGAGCTACCACTTTTCACCGATCGCAGTGCGAAGCTACCACTTTTCATCGATCGTGCAGCGAAGCTACCACTTTTCATCGATCGTCAGCCGAAACTACCACTTTTCACTTTTCATTTGTCATTGATCAAATAAGTGTAGCCGAAGCTATCACTTATCGCTTTCACTTGTCCTTGATCAGATAAGCGTAGCCGAAGCTATCACTTATCACTTGTTGCCATGGTCCAACCATGGTCTTTTCCTTCAATTCATCTTGTCACTGAACTGAAATGCTTAATTTGATCATTTATTCAATTTTCATGCTTTTACATTATTCACGGTTTTATCATCAATACATATGAAATAACACATCATGAAATTCATAAAATTAACAAATAATCACTAAAATTTAGCCATGTAAACCCACAAGTTCAATTTTTGTATTATAACGAAAATCATAATTTCATAATAAATATTCCAAATAAAACATTATATCATTTCTAATCCAACACTTATCGATTATAATCGGGCATGTGATCAATTTATACATGAGTCATTCATATATTTTTCCTCCTCCTCCTCTCCATCCACATCCTTGGTATAAATAACACACTTGTAAGTAACCTTATCCATAATTTTCACTAATTACTTATGTGAATATTCAAGCTATCCACCCGTGTCATAGTCACTAAATTATTTATATCTAAAGCTACGAAACTCCAAATTAAGGTCCGCTAATTTTTCCTGAAACTAGACTTACATATCTTCTTACCATAAAAATTTCATAATTTTTGGTTGGGCCAATTAATACAGTTTATTCATTGAAGTCTCCCCTGTTCTGCTGTCTGACAGTTCCGACCCTTCTTCACTAAAAATTAA
Organism: Gossypium longicalyx; assembly: GCA_025698465.1. Classification (NCBI taxonomy): domain Eukaryota; kingdom Viridiplantae; phylum Streptophyta; class Magnoliopsida; order Malvales; family Malvaceae; genus Gossypium; species Gossypium longicalyx. The sequence goes on along the minus strand of CM047001.1, from coordinate 81,691,754 downwards.
TTATATCCTCGTACAGGATTCGAATGATGTTCCCGTTTGTTTCTCTTGAAAATAGACTCATTCAGGATTCTAAAAATATAAATTTAATCCCATAATAATTTTTATCCAATTTTTTATAATTTTACAAAGTTAGAACAGGGGAACCCGAAATCATTCTAACCTTGTCTCACAAAATTTATCATATCTCATGATTTACAATTCCATTGCTTACATTATTTCTTCTATAAAAAAATAGACTCAATAAGCTTTAATTTTATATTTTATTCATCCTCTAATTCTATTTCTACAATTTTCGGTGATTTTTAAAGTTAGACTACTGCTGCTGTCCAAAACAGTTGTAGTGCAAAATGTTAATTTCTATTTTGCCCCAAATTTCACAATTCATACAATTCAGTCTGTAACAGCCTAATTTTCAGTGATGTCGGAACAGTGATTCGAGATCACTAAATCCGACAAATGAGTAGGAAATATTATTAATTTAGTGATTATAAATTAAATATGAAGTTAGGAAAAAATTTGAAATAGTGAATAGTGTACTAAAAATAAATATTAAAATAATTAGAATCGAAAATGAGGTATCGAGGCCTCGGGAATTTTAAATCGTGCCATAAATATTTAAAATATGTTAGTATTAAAGTTTCGTCAAGAAATTTTAAAGTTCTGATAATTAATTGAACAAAAAGGACTAAATTGTATCAAATGTAAAATTGTAGGAAATGATTAAATAGCTTAATTGATAAAAGAAAGAGGGTTTAAAAGGAAAATAGACCCAAGGTCTATTTGGGCTGGACGGCAAGGGCATGAAATCAGCAAGAAAACAAGGAGAATTAAGGGCAAAATTGGAAAATTACAAAATTTACTTAATAAAGTTAGGACTAAAGTGGAATTATCTAGATTTCTCTTTATTTTTCTGCATTCTCATCAGCAAAAACACCAGGAAAGAGTTCCCTCAAGCTGGTTTTTCATATTTTTACTGCAAGTAAGTTCAATTCTTGATTATTTCTTGAAATTTTGTGTTTTTGTGACTTTTACAACTAGGTCCACTTGTTGAATTCATTAGTTTTTGATTCCATGAAAGAAATTGAAAGTTGCTATGAATATTTGCTGTAAGTATATGATGATTTGACATGGATTTAGAGCTTTAAATTGTTTATATGTTGATTTTATTGAAAGAATTGAATAGAAAGTGAATGTTTGGGACCTAAGTGTAAAAGAGTTTGAAGTTAGAGTGTTATGTGGAAATTCTGAATTTTAATAGTTATGAAATAACTTATAATGTTTAGTAAAAGTATTAATTGAGAAAATTATCTTAATTTAGGGGTTAATTGAGCAAGGACTGAATTGTATGAATTGTGAAATTTGGGGCAAAATGGAAATCAACATTTTGCACTAAAACTGTTTTTGACAGCAGCAGTAGTCTAACTTTGAAAAATCACCAAAAATTGTAGAAATGGAATTAGAGGATGAATAAAATATGAAATTAAATCTTATTGAGTCTAGTTTCTTATAAAAGAAATAATGTAAGCAATGGAATTGTAAATCATGAGATATGATAAATTTTGTGAGACAAGGTCAGAATGAATTCGAGATCCCCTGTCCTGACTTTAGAAATTCACCATAAATTGTAAAAATATTATTAAAAGTCATACTTTACATGCATGGATTCCTTATTGAGTCTATTTTTATGGGAAACAAACAGCATGGTCGTTGGAATTCTTTACAGGGAGAAATTTGGTTCGTAGTGCACAGAGATCAGAGTAGTCGTACTCTGAAACAGGGGAGACTTCAATGAATAAACTGTATTAATTGGCCTAACCAAAAATTATGAAAATTTTATGGTAAGAAGATATATGAGTCTAGTTTCAGAAAAAATTATCGGAACTTAATTTGGAGTTCTATAGATCCAGATATAAATAATTTAGTGACTATGACACAGATGGACAGCTTGAATATTCACATAAGTAGATAGTGAAAATTGTGGATAATGTTACCTACAAGTGTGTTGTTTATACTAAGGACGTGGATGGAGAGGAGGAGGAGGAAAAATATACAAAAATATATGAATGACTCGTGTATAAATTGATCACATGCCTGATTATAATCGATAAGTGTTGAATTAGAAACGATATAATATTTTATTTGGAATAATTATTATGAAATTATGATTATCGCTATAATATAAAAATCGAACTTGTGAGTTTATATAACTAAATTTAGTAACCATTTGTTAATATTATTAAATTTCAATATTATTTTATGAATGTTGATTAATATTTATGTATGTTAATTGTTGAAAATAAGTAAATTATGTACAAAAGTTATGAAATTGAATTGAGAATTTTGGAGGAACGGAACGCAGGAAATAAGTACAATCTTTCAGTGAAAAAGATGAATTGACGGTAAATTACCCAAGTAAACCGAGATTCAGCATTTGTTGCGAATTCTCGTGTTTGCTTTCCGTTTAGCTCTTACGAGCTTTCGTTAACTCATATGAGTTTCAGTTAACCCTTTTGGGGTTTTTCGGCTCACCGTGAGCTTGATTAGCCTTCTAAGCTTCCGCTTAGCACTTATGTGCTTGATTAGCCCCAGGCTTCCGTTTAGCACTTATGTGCTTCAGTTAGCCTTTGGGCTTCCGTTTAGCACTTATGTGCTTCAGATAGCCTTCGGGCTTCCGTCTAGTACTTATGTGCTTCAGCTAGACTTCGGGCTTCAGATCATGATGTACTCAAATCCGTGAGCTGTTCCTTGAATGGACAAGTTGGTAAGTCGTAAATGTAACATGTGGAAAAAGAAATGTAAGTAATGTTATCATTATTATTATTGAGCTCAATTATGTGATTTTGTCATTCAGAGATTGTGTTTGACAGGATATGTTAGTAAATTATGAGTATGTGAATCAAAATGACAGAATTTAAATACCTAATGAGGTTGAGCTCATTCACACGAATTTGTCATTTGAAATTGTGATTGACAAGAAGAAGCAAATGATGAGTTGCATGCTTATCAATGGTTATACATAATTATCTAAAAACAAGAAAAATGACGGTTATTGATATATGAAAATATGAGACATTGATATATGAATGTGGAATATGTTTGATAAATGTGTTCATTCTTAATTATGGAATTATGTACCTCATGTGTGCTATTTGCATAAAGATGATATTTCAAATACTTTGGTGAGTAAAGCTTAAATATGAAATAGCATGAAATCAAGACAAGTTGTTATGAAAATATATTTAAATTATCTGTAAGTGTTTTTGTAGTCCTCGTTAATGCCTCGTACTCTATTCCGGCGACGGATACGGGTAAGGGGTGTTACACAGTCTTTGCTCAATTAACCCCTAAATTAAGATAATTTTCTCAATTAATACTTTTACTAGACATTATAAGTTATTTCATAACTATTAAAATTCAAAATTTTCACATAAAACTCTAACTTCAAACTCTTTTACACTTAGGTCCCAAACATTCACTTTCTATTCAATTCTTTCAATAAAATCAACATATAAACAATTTAAAGCTCTAATTCCATGCCAAATCATCAAATACTTCCAGCACATATTCATAGCAACTTTCAATTTCTTTCATAGAATCAAAAACTAATGAATTCAACAAGTGGACCTAGTTGTAAAAGTCACAAAAACACAAAAATTTCAAGAAATAATCAAGAATTGAACTTACTTGCAGTAAAAATATGAAAAACCAGCTTGAGGGAACTCTTTCATGGTGTTTTTGCTGATGAGAATGCAGAAAAATAAAGAGAAATCTAGATAATTCCACTTTAGTCCTAACTTTATCAAGTAAATTTTGCAATTTTCTAATTTTGCCCTTAATTCTGATTATTTTCTTGCTGATTTCATGCCCTTGCCATCCAGCCCAAATAGACCTTGGGTCTATTTGCATTTTAAACCCTCTTTCTTTTATCATTTAAGCTATTTAATCATTTCCCAAAATTTTACATTTGATACAATTTAGTCCTTTTTGTTCAATTAACTATCAGAACTTTAAAATTTCTTGACGAAACTTTAATACTAACTTATTAACACTCCATAAATATTTATAAAAATATTTATGGCTCGATTTAAAATTCTAGAGGTCACGATACCTTTTTTTTATTCTAATTATTTTAGTATTTATTTTTAGTACACTATTCACTATTTCAAAAATTTTCCTAACTTCACATTTAACTTATAATTACTAAATTAATAATATTTTCTACTCATTTGTCGGATTTAGTGATCTCGAATCACTGTTTCGACACCACTAAAAATTAGGCTGTTACAACAAGTGCTTCCTCCGGTACTCGGACAGTAAGATCTTTGCCGTCGTGGCGGATTCCTATACCTGCAGAGAAAGTGAACAACACCGAGGATGAAAGTTTAAAACAGTTTGTGTTAAGAGTTATAGATGGTGTTGTAACCAGGGTGGTGAATGAATCGACCCGTGCTATGAAATTTGCGATCAATGAAGAGGATTTTTCAAGGTCTAAAAGACTATATGCTTTAATACAGTGTACGCAGCACATGACAGAACCGGACTGTGTTACATGTCTAAGAGCAGCCATTGCAGAGCTTTTTGATTGTTGCATGTTAGAGTATTAACAAATTGGTTATGATCTGTTATGTGGTTGTTAAAGTGATCAGCAGAGTTGTTAGCCAAAGACTGTTAGTCATTCTCTTTAAATATCAAGTCATTGTACACAGAAGAAATATGGTTAAAATACAGAATTGAATATTTCTCTTCTATTTTTGAATTCTTTAGAGTTTTACCTTAGATTCTAAGATGGTATCAGTCGCCTAGTTCCTGGTGGTTGCTTCCGCTCCGATCTTATAGATCCGTCGATCGACTCTCCCTCTGGTGACTCTGCTAACATGTCTTTATCTCATTCACGGTTAGTTCACAGCTTTCCTCGTCATGAATCTGTGAAATTGGATGAGACAAACTTCGTTCAATGGCAACTTCAAGTGCGTCTTATTGTTGAAGGCTATGATCTTCAAGGTTTTTTGGATGGTACTATTGCTGCACCGCCGCGGTTGGTGGCGTCATTTGATGGCAGTCTTACTCCGAATCCAAACGCAATCTTGTTCACACAGTAGGATAAGTTGCTCGCCTCCTGGCTTCTCTCTACGGTTAATGCCTCTTTGCTTTTCTATTTCATTTAAACTAAATCTGCCTTTGATATTTGGATTACTGCGAGTCATCTCTTTGCAGCGTCTTTCACTAAAAAGGTGTCTCAGATTCGGCATGATCTTCATGCGCTCAAGAAGGGTGGATCTACTATAAAGGAATATGTGTCAAAGATTCAGACTCTTTGCGCACTTCTTGAGTCGTCGGGATCTGGTGTTTCAGAGGCTGAGAAAGTGAAGGTTCTCCTCGCTGGTATTTCTCCTAAATTTGACTCGGCCTTCTTGCTGGTTTCTATTTCGTCGAAGTCTTTACAATTTAAGAAGCTTGTTGATATTCTGATGGGCTTCGAAACTAGGTTAAGGCGGGCGACACGTGAGATCCCGATGGTTGTGAATGTTATGGAAGCGTCTGACACTGTTGCAAGTTTTGACTCTAATTCGTGTGGTGTGCGCGGTGGACGATTCCCGACAGGGTTGCGCGGTTGTCGAGGTTTTCGGACTAGAGTGTAGTGCCAGATTTGCAGTTGTTTTGGCCACGTTGCACAGCGGTGCTACTATCGTTTCGACAGAGACTATGGCTCTCTCGTTGATGGTGCTTCAGTCGCTGGTAGAGATAGCTATGGTCGGTCTCATAGGTTTGCTTCGGAGTAGCGTGTTGAGGGCAGATCCTGGGGGCCACTTCACCGGATGGATCAAGGTAATTATTTTAGGTATTCACAACCCAATTGGGTTGGCAATTATGATGGCCCAGTTTCTGGTTCATTATCGCTGCATACTGCACCACATAGTGCCCGTCCATATTATGGGCCATATGTTCGACCCCCTCGGCCTAGTATTTGTCACGGGCCTTCACGTGCTTTGGGTCGTCCTCAAGGGGACTTGTATGAAGGTGTTGGTAAGCCGAATGTAGCAGTCTATTTTTCTAGGCCTCATACGGGCCTGTTCGTGGTGCTCCGTATGTGTCTCACCAATCCCCTGGTTCCCTTGTTGCTAATTGTGTTGATGTTGAAGGCACTCTACCGATTGCTCCGCCTAAGGTTCCATGGCGAACTAAGCCGCATGCTTGGGTTTTTGATGTTGACAATTCACAATGCATTGGATTGCCCAGGATTCCTGATTTTCGTACTTCAAAATTTTTAGATGCGTCACGGTATGACTCCAATTGCAGTAGTGGTGATTCGTATGTCCCTACGTCGGTTGGGACTACCTCCTAGTACCCAGATTCTGGTGCTTCACATCATGTATGTTAGAATGCTGCAAATTTAAATGCCACCACTCCATATTCAGGTACTTCTGAACTTTTAATGGGTAATGGGGCTTCTACTAAGATTACATATGTTGGGGACACTATTATTCCCACTCGGTCCAAGCTGTTACGACTGACAAATTTTTTGTGTGTTCCAAGCACTCGTAAGAATCTCATGTCTGTGTCACAGTTTGCTAAAGATAACAACGCGTTTTTTGAATTTCACCCGCTCTATTGTGTTATTAAGGATGTCCAGACGCAGGAAATATTACTGCAGGGCCAAGTTCGTGATGGGCTTTATCATTTTTCAGTTGACGCATCTGTTCCGTCTACTACAACATCTAATGTTCATAATGTTGCTCTTCAAGCTAGTTCTTCTGTTTCTTCTGATGCTTTTACTTTGTGGCATAATAGGCTCAGCCATCCGTGGTCTAAATTTGTTAATGATGTTTTAAATAAATATGGTATTGTTGCTGATAAGAAATCTCTTTCCAGTGTTTATATTGCCTGTCAGAAAGGGAAATCCCATAAATTGTCCTTTACTCATTCTAATACTGAATATGTGGAATTGTTTGAATTGGTGGTTTCTGACTTATGGGGTCCAGCCTCTGTTACTTGTGAAGAGAATTTGTATTATGTATCGTTTGTGGATATGTGCAGTCATTTCACATGGGTATATTTAGTTAAAAGCAAATTTCAAGCACTTGATTGTTTTCTTCAGTTTCAGAAAATGGTTGACACTCAATTTGGGAAACGTATTAAGAAGTTTCAGAGTGATTTGGGAGGCGAGTTTCGGGCTTTTGCCTCCGTCCTTACTAATCAGGAAATTATTCATCGTCTAACGTGTCCTTACACCTCTAAACAAAATAGGGTTACTGAGCGTAAACATCGACATATAGTGGAAACCGGACTCACACTATTGGCACAGGCTAATCTTCCTATGAAACAGTGGGGATATGCCTTCTGTAGTTTTGTTCATCTTATCAACTGATTGCCTACTTCGGTTCTTCAAGGTCAGTCTCCGTATCAGAAGCTGTATGAGTGTGCACCTCGGTATGATCATCTTTGAGTATTTGGTTGCTGTTGTTTTCTGTATTTACGACCGTTTGTTTGACATAAGCTAGGGTTTCAGTCTTAATCCTGTACATTTTTAGGTTACAGTTCTGAACATAAGGGCTATTTTTGTCTTACCCCCGATAAGAAGGTGGTAGTATTTTGTCATGTTGTGTTTGATGAGACTCAGTTCTTATCTGTGTCTCCAGTGGTGAATGATACTGGTAGTTCGATTCAATGTCCTACATATGTTCCTGTTGTTTCAACGTCTTCTATGTTTCGTCAACCTGATTCTCTTCGATATGGTTTCCCCATCTGCATCTTTGCCTGATTCACCGTATGAGGCTGTACGAGATGGATCAGGAATTTCACCCGCGATTTGTAGTCAACCAGCTGACGTTGATGTTATTTGGTAAATGTCGTTACTTCAAGAGTTACGCTTTCCGTCCATTGATAAACCCACAATCTGGTGTGATAATTCAAGTGTCGTTGCAGTTGCAGCTAATCATGTTCTTCATTCAAAATTCAAACATGTTGAGCTGGATTTATTTTTTGTTCGCGAGAAGGTTGCTAATGGCTCTATTGTTATTGGAGAGGTTCTTGCGTGTGACCAAGTAGCTAACGTTCTTACTAAGCCACTTTTCGTGACAGTTTTTGTTCGGTTTCGAAATTTTCTTCGAGTCTTACCTATCGGGAAGATGGATGAATGTTAGAGTATTAACGAATTAGTTATGATCTATTATGTGGTTGTTAAGGTGATCACCAGAGTTGTTAGCCAAAAACTATTAGTCATTCTCTTTAAATATCAAGTCATTGTACACAGACGAGATATGGTTAAAATACAGAATTGATTATTTCTCTTCTAGTTTTGAATTCTTTAGAGTTTTACCTATGATTCTAAGATTGCATAAGTGAAGGGGGAAGGGTTTTGAATCCAAGTTGTAACGTTAGATATGAGTTTCAATGGTTTTATAATATAACAACAATTGCAGATCCCATTACTCCAAGTTTCTCTAACCACAGTTTTTTTTAGGGTAAATATATATATTTTGTACATGAACTTAGGTTCAAGGTTCAAATCGGCACCTAAGATTTTTTCCCAATTAGGTACTTTAACTTGGTTTTAAGGTTCAATTTGGTACCAAAAGTTTATTTTGGTTCAATTAGGTAATTAAGCTTAGGTTCAAGGTTCAAATCGGTACCTAAGAGTTTTTCCCAATTAGGTACTTGAACTTGACTTTAAGGTTCAATTTGGTACCCAAAGTTTATTTTGGTCCAGTTAAGTACCTACAACTTGTTTTCTTGGTTCAAATTGGCAACTGAACTTGGCTTTTTGGTCCAAATTAGTACTTAGGATAGATGACTTATTAGATAGAACCAATTTTAACTATGAAGTTAATTTCAAGTACTAATTTGAATAAAAAAGCCAAATTTAGGTACCTAATTAGACAAAAAAAAAACATTTAGGTACCAATATGAACCTTGAAGTCAAGTTCAGGTATCAAACCATGCATTTACCCTTTTTTTTTATTTAAGTTGGATGAGTTATAGTTATTAACTTTTTATAGTCTAACCGAATTTAATTTCCGAATTTAGATTAATAGATCTAATATGAACTTAAAGGTGTAATCTAAAAAAATCCTATATTTTATAAGAATTACAATGAACTGAATTGAGAATATTGCCCTTGCTTAGAAGAAGAGAGGCAAAACAAATCAAACTGGATTCCAGTACTTGGAGCAAGTTTATCAGCAACTTTTGGGCTTGTTGTGGTCTCTATCTCTTGTTTCTTTGTATGGAGGAGGAGGAGGAGGAGGAGAAAGAGTCGAGGTATGCAATGGAGTAATATTTTTTGCTGCCATTACTACTTCCTTTTAGAACTTACATTTGATATAGTGTATGTTTATATGCACTTTCAATTAAATAGATAATAATATATTATTAAAAAAATTAAAATTATATTCTTTGTTTTCAATAATATGACATCGTCTGACTCACTAATAATACATAGAATTACAGCTTATTTCAAATGTTAACAGCATTTTATTTTTATTATGGATAGAGAAAACAGCCAAGAAGCTCAATTACTTGACTTGGTAGAGGGAAGAAATTGTAATGAACGCTCAAGGGAAACTTTTAAGGGAGACAATGCAGGGCGATCACAAGATTTTACTTTTATTCAATTGGATATTTTACATGCAGTGACATTTCACTTTTCTAATGAATATAAGTTAGGAGAGGGTGGATTTGGTCCTCTATGCAAGGTAATTATCGCTTCTATTATAGGCTTTTTTTTTTATAAAAATATTCTAAAATTTTGAATAGTTATAAAAATATTTATTTCTTTATTATATACGTAAATGACCTAAAATAAATAGTGAAAGTTGATGGAGCCAAAAAGATTGGCATCACCAACATGACACGTCAATCATTAGGATTAAAAAATTAATTTTTCTGGTGGAGTCATAGAGAATGACGCCACCTGTATAAATTCCGGAGAAATATTAATATTTCTCAATAATTGGAGGCTAAAAAATAATTAATGGTAGTGGAGCTGTAGAGAATGATGCCACCACTGTAATGTGTTTAAATTTTTTAATTTAAAAATAAAAATGACAATTTATTTAGTGGAGTCATAGAGAATGGCGCCACCAATATTACGTGTCAAACTTTTTTAAAATTATTTTTTTAATTTAAAATTAAAATTAAAATTTTATTTGATGAAACTATTTTTTTCAGCGTAATCAAATGGCTTTATATAACTGCAATTTATTATAAAATGAAGGATATTATATCAAATGAATTCATTCTTCGAGGGGACACTAGCAGGTGGTAAAGAAATTGCAGTTAAAACGCTTTCAAGAACTCATGTTAATTGCTAAATTACAACATAGAAATCTTGTGAAGCTTTTAGGATGTTGCTTAGAGAAGAACGAAAAGCTACTTGTATATGAGTTCCTACCAAACAAAAGCTTGGATGTCTTCCTACTCGGTTTGATCTTTGAACCTTTTAACTAATCAGTAAATGAAATAATGAAGGTATAATCATTTGTTCTTTTTTTTTTTTCATATTTTTGTTGGATACGAACTTGGCTACATAATTAGATGGGCTAAAATGATTTAACATTATTAAAGGAATAGCTCAAAATATCTTATATCTATATGAGGATTCTCGTTTCAGAATTATACACAAAGACTTAAAAATTAGTAATGTTTTCCTTAATCATGAAATGAATCCGAAAATTTCAGACTTTAATATTGAAAATTTTTTGGTGAAGATAAAAATGAAGCAAAAACCAATATAGTGGTTGGAACATAGTAAGTTTAGTTTACTTATTTTTCTAACAACTCATTTCCTCACAAGTTCACGAGGTTTGGAAAATTTTTCATTATATATTCTTGCATTGCATCTTATCTAAAATTAATAAAATTTTCACTTTGTCACTGACACATCGTGTCATGCTTTGTCATAAATTTTTTTGTTATATAGTCTAATTTTTTTATTTTTTTTTCATTATTACCAATTAAAATAGTAGATATATAACACCTGAATATGTTATGTAAGGATTGTTCTTTATCAATTCTGATGTTTTTAGTTTTGGAATCCTTTGGAGATTATAAGTGGAAAAAAGAACAATGGTTTTCATTTATCAGACAACGGTGAAATCTTACTGACTTTTGTATGTTCTACTTCCTCTTTGTTGTCTACAATCGAAAAATCAAATGTACAAAATGGGCTAATAGTTGTATACATTTGTAAGCATGGAAACTATGGTCCAAGGGTGAAGGAATATAATGGAGTTAATAGACAAGATCCTTGTTCAATCATGTGTAGCTTCTGAGGTGCTTAAATGCATTCATATTGGGTTATTGTGCGTCCAACAAATAGACCAACTATGTTATCTGTGATTGTCATGTTGGCAAGCGATAACATAATGCTTCCTCTTCCAACAAAGCCGGCATTTTTTGTTGGACGTCTTGCCGTAGAACCAATTGAACCCATTTCAAATGGTGGAGTCGTTTCATTTAATGAGGTCACTGTTTCAAATTTATCACCTCGTTGATAGTATCACTGTTCTAAAGATTCTAACTTATCAAAGTCGGTATATGTTTTTTAATTATCATAAAAGACTAGAGACGGAAGATCCATTCAGCATACCAATACCAACAAACTAAATATATATATATATATATATATGCAATTTAACCATTTAAGGGTGTATATATATTATAACCCTTTATACATGAATATTTTATACTCCTATATATTCATTTGCTATCATTTTATTGTGAACAAAGACACATAGGTTACGTTCATAACGATAAGGAAACCTCTGCTCTTACTAATTTTGTTAAAATTAATGAAAATTGTGTTGACTCTAACATAGGGGAAAGGAAATTTCGAAAGCCTACTTGTTTTTATGTGGTGTAGTACGTCATAACAAATCACAATGCTACAGGTTTCTCAATAATCTCGAATGAAGTTGTAATGCGCTTGTACACATTGTTATTAACTTAATAAAACACTTAAATATAATCATAGATTATAATTTATTTTTAAATAAAATTCACTTGAATTAAAATTAAAATTTTCACCTTCCCTCTAATTTTTTAGATTAGGGAAATTTTAAATATTTCAACAATATTACATAGAGTTTTACGTTCTTTTTTAACTTATGAGTACAAGTAGGTTTCCCATTATTTTCTCGAGCGCTTTTAAGAGTTTCTTTCATTAAAGAAACATTATGAATGGCCGATTGAGTCTTAATTCGATTGACATTGTTATTTTTGTCAATGCAAGACGACGTGGATTCGAGTACGTGAAGCGCATTATCCTCCTTTTTAAAAATTAGAGAAGGACCATGAATAGTTCTAGACATTATATAAAAAAATAGATATGATGCGAATTTATAATGAAACTAATGTTGTATAAAAATGATGAAAAAACTTCTCGGAGGGGCATCTAAGCATTGACAGATGCTCTACAAATGGGAGCTCGTATCCCAGTTTCATTCATCGATTCAGTCATTCTTTTACATACTTTCTTTCGCTTCGTATATTATCCAAATTTCACACTAATTCAACAACAATTCAAGATATTGCAGTATACTGTTCCATTCAAGTAAAGTCATTGTATTAGACAATTCATGTAATTAGAGTTTATGAATGCACTATCGAAGTCAAAGACAAATCCCAGGATAGCAGGTAGAGGCCTTGTTCTCCCAGTCAAATGGGAAAATATTAGTAGTAGTCCTTGTCAAGTATTAACCATTCATTTTAAGTCCTTCAATCATTCAAATAAATGAAAAATTTGTAACTTTTGGCCCCTCCTAAAAATTAATTATATAATCTAAGTCCTTTTTGAATAAATTTTTTATCTCCAGCCCCCTCAAACTTTTAAAATCTTATCTTGATCCCCTTAAACAAAATTTCTGACTTCGTCCGTGATTGAAGTGATTATTTCATGCTAAATACATACTAATAGTGAATAATACATGAATTTAAGCAAAGCAAATGTTTTTCAATTAAAGATGAAACAATATATATAGAAATAAGCTTAAAAATCTTAGTAGTAGATTAGAAAAAGAAAAAGGAAGGGCTAAGCTTGTTAGCTTGTTAGCACACACATAATCATCACCTAGAAAATAAATAGTCCAAAATGAAAATTTTAAAATAATTTGTGTATAGCATCATGAGCAATCAGCCTTTGAACCATTTTTTTTTTCTTAGCAGAGTGACTGCTCATGATGTTATAACGTTTCCATCGTGAAGCTCTTCCATCTGATCATCTCTACCGAAGTACTTACTTTTTTTGTTGCTTTTTTTTTTTCTTTTAAAGTGTGCTTTGCTATAGCCTTTCCCAAAAACCCTAATACATCGACTTATCGGAATCCGCCACCCAAAGACGGAGGAGCCCAATAATCGGCTCCATTGTCGCTTCCGACTTGAAGTGTACATGATATTGGAACCAAGCATAGCCCTCTACTCTTTAGGTTTTTCTTTGGTTCTTCATTAGAATCCTACAAAATGGAAGAGGAAATTATGTTGTTTCATGTTATGTAATATATGTTAACTCGAAAATCTAATATGATTAACTTAAATTTGAATTCGACCTAACTTGATTTAACCATAAAACAAGGGTGAAATCAAAAAATCTATATTGGAGGTAGGGCGAACCATAATGGAGACTAAGGGAGGCCTTGGCCCTCAAATTTTTTGAAAAATTTCAAATTTTCACTTGAAATTTGTTGAAAACTAGTTTGGCCTCCCAAAATTTTGAAAATTTTCGCCTCATAATGTTTTTGAAATTTTTAGTTAAGCTCTTTTAATTTTTTTTTCAAAAAATTCATTAAACTCTTAAAATTTTTGAAAATTTTATTTAGACCTTCCAAAACTTAGTCCCAAGATCTACCATTTATTAGAGAGCTCAAAAATAGAATGATCAAAAGCCCAAGGCAATATGAAAGAAAGGAGATTGGAGCCCTTGCATGCCCTCTTCCCTATGCCTCGTGGTCATGACTCATATAAAAAATGACCCGAATTATGAAATAGTCTAAACTTGAAATGATCTAAATTCAAAATTATTCAAACTTGAGAGCCAACTCCAAAAACATCCAAAACTCACATGCCAAACCTAAAATGACACAACTTGAAAAATCCACTAGAAATCCAAAATGACTTGAACCAAAAATTACCTCAACCGAAAACAGACCCAAACTTTGAAATAATCTAAAACTAAAATAACCCGGAATTTTCAAAACTCGAATAGAAACAAATAGAGGCTTTAGTGAAGAATTACCTGAAGATCAGCAGGACTACCTTTCCTCTTCTTCATGCATTTTTCATTCAACAGCTAAACAAAGAAAGATGGCATCCATCAAATTAAATATTGGCATTTCAATTTATTTATCAAACTTTATAAAGCATAAACATTTTTCTTTTAGAGACTCTCTTTATTGCTTTGCTTTAAATAAAAAACAATTGAAGCTCCTTTGAGGTAATGGATCCTATAAAAGGTTAATTACCTGACCAGGGTCTTCAGGAAATATACAATTTCTCTCCCCTTGAACCTAAATAAGAAGAAAATTCATATATTATAATTAATTATTATCAATTGATCGAGTAGAAATTGAGCTTAGTAATACTTAATTCGAACGGCTCGTACGCCTTATCGAACTTTTCATATTTTGATATTATTAATTTATATTATTGCTATTAATATTTATTATTAACCCTAAACTTAATTATCGAGTCAAGTTAGAGTTTGAATATAAAAATTGATAAACGAGCTTGCTCAAATTTAAAAACAAATGTTCGATCAAGCTCGTCTTGAATATCGAACTTTGAATTTTAAGTCGAATTTAAACTTTACAATATTCAAACTTGATTACACGAGACAGCTAGAACCTTAATCAAAATTGTCTTTTTATGTTTTGAGAAATTAAGGAAGATATAGTTTTTTCTCTTACAGACTGTTGCTGCTGCCTCATGTTTCCTGATGATCCATCACTGCCCAAGTACGGTAAGCTGAGAGCCTACATTCAAGGCGGATGAATGAACATGTGTATATATATATATACAAAATGAAAAAGAACAATAATATTTAGGAGTTCAAAAAAAAAAGACCATATTGTGAGGACTGGAAACAACTTTAAAAACAGTGTTGGGTGGTCCATGCTCCATTGCAAATATATATATATTATCATATAATTATGAAAAATTATAAAATAAATTTTTCATTTTTGATCACTCAATATTTTATAACTTTAATTATAACGAAAAAAAATTACTAAAAGAACGAAGAAAAATCACCTCAATTTGACTCTGAAGGAATCTGATGTAGCCAATAGCTTCTAACAACACAGAGGCTGTGTCAGTCTGCAAAAGTGAACGGCACGCAAACCACAACCCTCCAATGTCATTTTTATTTGTCATTATTTGCTTTACTTAAAGTGAAACTAAAAAGAAAAAAGCAAACTTTTTGGTATAATTTGGGTTTAATCCCTCTACTATGCTAAAATTTCATATTTCAACTTTTTCACTTTAATTTGGTATAATTTGGGTCCTTTCTACTTGTAGCTTAATAACACTGTTAGTTGCTACTTAATGACTATGTTAGGACCACGTAAAAATCCAATCAGAGGCAACTACACTGGGGCAAGCAGTTGCCTTCCTCTCAAAAATGAAAAATTGCAATTCAATCTCTTTATAAATGACGAAATTATAGGTTATATGGTACAATTGCCCTTTAGCTCCCAAAATGAGAAAAAAAAAACATTTTGTCCCTTAAAATATGATGGAATCATAAATTAAGACATGATAAAAATTATATTTTGGCCTCTGAAAAATTTATAATTCAATTCCAACAACCTAAAAAAAATTTTGGATTAGCCCCAACATCCAATCATGTCAAGCAATTTCACTACTTTAACTATAGCAACTAAACGTGTTATCATGTTAGACCTAGTAAAAGTAATTATAAACGTAAAAATACCAAATTATCTCAAATTAAAATAAAAGAATTAAATATAGAATTTCACCATAATAGAGGGACTGAAACCGAAATTAAACTATTCATCAAAATGATTGCAATTAACTGAGTTAAAACATGATTTTTTTTTCTTTTTTTGCAAATATCTAAAGCTTTTTATACCTTCCCAAATGGTGAAACAAGCTGGTGAAGTGCTGTAATTCTGTCTCCTAATTTTTCTTTCCTCACCTGCCATATAACATTTATATATATATATATATATATACACAAGTCAGAAAAAAGAAAAAGTTGGTGAATAATTTACTATTTTACTTTCACTTAAACTATATTCTCTTTTTCATACATTAATAGAATATGATAGCTACAGCAAAAAAAAAAAAAAGAATCATCCCTCTAGAAATCGACAACCAAACAAGGACAACAGGTTTTACCACCCCACATGTATTTTGTGTATGTATATATATATATATGCTTGTGAGTGTGCGTGCAATCTGTATTGAGATAAAAAATATATATATTTAATTATATAAAAATTATGATAAAAGTATCATAGAAGTCTCTGTATTAAAAGTTGGATTATATTTTGTCATTTTACTCAAAATATGGACAATTTAGTTCCTATGCGTTAGATCAAAGAATAAGTTGATCATTCTGTTAAAAATTTTATGCATTTCTATGGTTAAAAATTGGTCCATATACGTCAACATGAGGTACACATGACATGCCATGTGTCATTATCTGGCTAGTTTTTATCAGTGCAAATGGATGAAATTTTTAATAAAAAGAACCAGTTTGCTCTTTGAACTAAGTGTACAAAGACTAATCTATCTATTTTTTGAGTAAAAGAAACAAAATGCAATATAATTCTTAATATAAAATCAAATACTTTTACCTAAATTTTTTTTCTTTTTTTCTTTTTTTGGTTTAGTACATAAATCACACCTTGAAAGTAGATTGAGTTGCAGAAGGTTGAACCCTAGTTTTCTTCAATGCCCCACCACTTGCAGTGCTGCTATTACACTACACAAACACCCAAAAAGAAATTAATCAAAGTAAATATGAGCATTTTGATGGTAAAATTACTATGAAGGTCCCTATACTAAGAGTTAAATTGTATTTTGTCATTTATTAAAAAAAATAGACAAATTAGTCCTTATATATTAAATAAAAGAGTAAACTAGTTTTTTTTTTTAAATTTCATCTATTTGTACTATTAAAACTGGCTTAACAGATAGAATAATTAGACAATTATATTGACATATAAAAACCAATTTTTAACAGTAAAAATAGATAAAAATTTTAACAAAATGACATGTTTTTTACAGGAATTAACTTACCCATTTTTTGAGTAAATAAGGAAAATTACAATATAACTCCCAGTACAAAAGCCTAACTTTGATCATTGGAATTGTTGGGTTTTAAAAAAAAAAAAACCAATAAAACCCTAACTTTGAAACCCTAAAAATACCTCAGGTGATGGATCCATTAATGGTGGGTGTTGCCTTGTAGCGGTATCAGCTTTGATGTTGCTTGAAAAATCCAACATGTTGCTGTTGAAACTTGTTGTTACACAGGATTTTGGTGATGAAGAAGCAGTAGCCATGGACCAATTAGTTGTTGCTTTAGATCCTTGATAATGATGATGATGATGATGGTAATCTTCATTTGCATGGCCATACACATAGTTTTCTTGTTTCATAATATTATTATTACCAGTTGAAGCTTGGTGTTGTAATGCTGTTGCTTGTTCTTCTCCCACCAGTCCTCCCCTACAAAGAAAAAAGATACATACATGATACATGATAACATGACATAAATTCATACATACATGCATGTTTCTTATGTATGGGGTTTAAGAAAGTTACAAGAGTAATTGACTCCATGATTCAGGAACCTCTTGGTTATTATTATCATGCCATGAAGAAGAAGAAGAAGTGGAAGTAGGGATGAGTTGAGGGAAGAAAGTAGCAGCAGCCGCCGCTGCCGCCGGTGGTGGTGGTGGCTGTGGTGGAGGGAAAGGGAAGAAAGGGGAAGCTGTTTGTTGATGATGATGATGATGATGAGTTGATGGTGGTCGCATGGCGTTGTTGATGCTCCACCAATCAGGGTTTGCGGCCATTAATTGTTGCACTGGTGAGCTCTGCAACACTCCTTGGTTCATGGCCTATGATGATGATGATGATGATGATGATGTTGATGATGTTAGTAACTAGAAAAACTTTCTCTGTTGCTCCTTATTTTTTTTCTTTCACTTTCATAGCTCCCAAACAAGTCTTTGCAGAGAAACTTTGAGAGTTTATAAATTTTGTGGTTTAAGTAGAGAAGGGAATTTAAGAGAAATGATGACCCTTTTTCTCTCAAAGTTCTATTCCATGAGAGAATTTAAATCATTGAGGCTTTTGAGTTATTTTATTATTGTTTTGCTTTTTCTTTCTTTCTTTCTTTCTTTATTATTTTATGTTATTTCTTTTCTTTGTTTGCTTTTTTTTTTTCTCTACTTTTGCTTTCTCAAAGTGGGACAGAAAAGGTGGAACCAATTCTCAATTTTTTTTTTAAAATTATGAGTTAGTATTTAATACATTAATAATAAATTATTAACTCGTATTTAATACATTAATAATTTTTATATAATTATTAAAATATTAACAAGAAATTACGTGTTAAATCTACTTTATTAATTATTATGTATAATAATTAATTATCTGTGTGAATCTCCAATTTTAATGATTCACTAATTATAAAAATTACTCAAACATATCACAAATAAATACATCAAAATTCAAAACTTTTCAAAATACCCTAATAATTAGTCTTAATATAGAAAATCGCACACAACAAATATGTAAAAAAAAATTACAAATACTTAAGAAATTAATCGTAATGGATAAGAAGTGATTAAATGCATATTTAATTGACAAGTACCTTTTAAGATGAGTTAATCAAATTATACAATCCAATTATCAATAACTTGACAGATGAGCAAATTTAGTCAATAGGCTGAAATGACAATTATTGGATAAATATATATAGATTCACAATTATTTGATGGGTTTAGTGATTCTTGATTATATAAATAAATTGTCATTATTTTCTATAGAATTTTCTTTTTTAGATTTTGAAAATTTTAATGATGGTATTATGATGAAATGATTAATTATAATGGATTTAAAATTACAAAAAAATACTACTAAAATGCATAATATATATTGAAAATTAATTTCTTATATATAGTATTGGCTTAATATATAATTTGGTACTCGAGTTTGAAACTTTTCTTTCTAATATGGTATTTGTGTTATTTTTTGGTCCAATCTAATACTTATACTTAACAAAAATTTATATATTTTGGTATCCAAAGATAATAGCGTTGACTTTTTATTGGTTAATTCAGGTTTCAGGGGTTGATTTGATGAAAGTTAAGTGCTAATATTATTAAGTTTGATTTTTTTTATGATTTTGTTAATAGAATAAATTTAGTGTTAGTTGTGAATTTGTTTAATTCGCGTTTAATTTATAAAATATAGTCCCGTGGATGTGATTTAATTTGAGTTTTCGGATTATTTTGATGAAAGCTAAATTCTAATATTATTAGATAATTATGAATTTTCATCAAATCAACTCTAAAACTCAAATTAAATGCTAAAAAATTAATATTGTTACTTTCAGGTACCAAAATGTATAACTTTTGTTAAATACAATGGAAAAAAAACACATGTACCACATTTAAAAAAAGTGTCAAACTTAAATACCAAATTGCACGCTAAGCTTATAGTATTTGTATTTGATACACTTGCAATTAATCGCATGTCGACAGTTTATTAAAAATATAAATAATTATAATTTTTAAAATAATGCATTATATAATTTATTGACTATATAATATATATTAATGTTTACAGGTAGGTAAGCTAGCTCTCCATCACAATCCTTGGTGTGAATATGAGAAAAAAATATGATATCTTAGTTGAAGTTAAGATTGGATTTGTCATTTGTGGTTTCCTTAATTATATTTTTGAGGTTACATTGCAAACGTTATCTACACTAAGTTTTATAAGAAGATATATATTTATTAAAAATTTATGTAACAATTAAATAAAATTTTGTCTGGTATAAGTGGGGGATTTGACCCCAAAAATAAAAAAATATATTTAATTTAATCTCTTCTTAAATAACGGAATTTTAAGTTAATATTTAATAAAATTACATTTTGAGAACATAAAAAATAAATATATATATTTAATCTCTTTAAAAACCATGAAATCATATATTAATAAATTAAAAAATTATATTTTAATCTCTTAAAAATTATAATTTAATTCTAGCCCCTAATAAAAAAAATCGGATTCCACCCCCACCAGTAAAATGGGTTAAAATTCATACTATTTTAGGCTCAAATCCCATCACATGTGAGTTTGTATTGATTTTCTATAGGAATAGTAAAAGACAAAAATACTTTCATAATAATATAATTTACTTGTATAAAAAAAAAGACTATAATCATTTTTCAATTAAGTTAATACCTAATTAATTATAACGTTAACTCAATTACGGATTTTAAATATAGTATCAATATAATATGTTGCAACCATAATATAATAAGAATTATTTATGTTGAATACATTGTGAATTGATCAAATAATGAACTCATCGAAAAAATTGAAACTAAATTCAAATTGACTTTAGCTTTTGTGATGTATTACAATCTAATTCTCAAGGTTTTTAAAATAATATCAGTAATTAAATTGGTTAAACCATCGGTTTTCAATTCAATTAATTCGATAGATTAGTTTTATTTTAATTAAATAAATTATTAAGATATTAAAAATAGAGAAATTCTAATCGGTTGGCCTTTTAGTTACACTCAACTGATTTTGAGTGGTTCACTCAAAATCCAATTTAACTCTTTTTCTGGACTAAAATATTAATTAATTTCAAATCCAACGAATCCAACTAGTCAGTCCAATCCAGTTCCAACAACCATACTAATTTACTATCAATATATATAATAATATACTCTTACTACATAAATATTAACTTATAATAAGAAATCTTTTATAAAAATCAGGTAGAATTAAACATATAATTAAACAACTAATAATTAGGACCTTAAGCTAAGTGGACTAGGGATGAAATATTTGCGAAGGACAATCACAAATTCCAAAAGAATGGGTGAATGCAAGAGGCAAGAGCCTGGCCGCTACCCCATAAAATTGCAATTCAACTCTCTTAAAATCATTGAATTATAAATTTTACGATAAAATTACACTTTAACCTAAAAAAATGAAAATATTTATATTTAATCATTTCAAAAATGATAAAATTATAAAATAATACATAATAAAATTATATTTTAACCTTTCAAATATTTATAATTCAATTCTAATCTATTATAAAAAGAATTTCTAAATTCTCCCCTATCCAAAAACATAATTTTTGTACACTATAAAACAAACTTGAATAATATCTTGAATCCAAAAATATATATATTGGCCTTTGGGTCCTTTAAAACTTATTTTTATTCATAGTAGAAATTAGGGAGCAAAAAGGCTTGGGATAATGTTTGACGTCAGCGTGATGTAAAGGAAGTGGGAAAATAGTGGTAAGGCTGTGTTTGGATTAATTAATGAGGTAATAAAGGGGTAGTGCAATGGATGATGGATAAGCCGCCCATCGGATAGAGGACCGACAAACACGCCACACTTTTTTCTAGATGTTCTTTGGAGATCATTAGCCTAAGGTCTTTAAGTGAATTATTGCCATTTCCAACATAATATATATATATTCCAACATCTACTCCTAGACATGTTGAATTT
This sequence comes from Gossypium longicalyx, assembly GCA_025698465.1. NCBI lineage: Eukaryota > Viridiplantae > Streptophyta > Magnoliopsida > Malvales > Malvaceae > Gossypium > Gossypium longicalyx. The sequence continues at coordinate 81,670,022 of CM047001.1, read as the reverse complement.
TCGTTGAATAGAGTTTGATTTTTTTTTAAATATAAATATTTGATTAAATTTTATTTATTTTGACTCTATTTTTTTAACGTCACAAACAGACTTAAAAATTATTACATCTCATTTCTTTAATATAGAGATGAATTAAAAATTATTTTTAGGATCAAAATTAAATTATAAATTTTTTGAGGCTAAAGTATAATTTTATCTTATATTCACTTATGATTTCATCACTTTTTGAAAGGATTATATAAAAAAAATTTACTTTTTGGGGCAAAGTACAATTTTACCACATAATAACTTTTAATTCTACCATTTATGGGGAGATTAAAAACAACTTTTCCATTTGAGCCCTTGAGTGCTCCCCCTAAATTTGTCCCTACTTATGTATATATATATATATGTGTGTGTGTATTATTATACCCTATAGGATACTTATCATCACCTTAACTTTACTTGTAAAGTCTAAAATTCTATTAGCAATGTATCAAATATTTTTCTTTATTTTAAATAGTAAAGTTAAACTAATAACATGATTGAAAAACATTTTAAAACATTATATTACTATATCAGTATATTTCATTGTACTGTTTTGGATTTTAGGTTTATTTGTATTTTAAAAATATTTTTCACATACAATTGCTTACATTTAAATATATCTACATGAAAATATCAAATTTAAAATTAATAAATTGTGTTTTTTAAGGAAAAAAAATATTATTTTATGTTGAATACTTATATTTTATTTTGAAATGTAATTATAAAAATAATAATTTAAAACATCAATCTTTGGTTGTGATTCTATGTTTGGAATTGTATAATAAAAAATAATAATAAAACAAATAAAAGTATTCTCTTGGAATAATATAAGGGGATTATTCCCCATGACAAACATTCCCTTGAACCGCATTTCAACGTTGGAAACAAACAAGCAAAAAAAACCCTTAAATCCCGAGCTAATCTGACATGCTACGTGGCAACATAACCCATTATTTTTCGGATTTTTTTACAATTAAAAAATAAAATAAATTTTGGATCAAAATGGCCTTGCTTTGTTTTTATCCGTACTTCCAAAATCTTTGTCGGGGACGCCCTGTCTTTTCCTTGATATCTTCAATTTTCTTTTAATTTATTTTCCTTTTTCTTTTTTTTTCTTTTTATTTATTTATTTATTTTGTCTCTATTCCTCTGGTAATTCCCTTTCTCCCAACCAGAAAACAAAGAATGGAACCAAACACCTATCTCTTGTCTTCTTCTTCTTTACATTTTATTCTCTTTCTTTTTTCTATATATACGGTTTAGTTATGCTCTCAATCCCTGTATTCTCGGAATTTTAAAATTTAGGCTTCCTATTATTAATTTTAGAAATTTACTCTTTTCAACCTCAAATTTTAAATGACACCTTTGGTTTTTTTTTCTGTTTTTTTTTTTATTTTGAAAATCTTACTTTACAAAAATAATATAAATAAAAATACATTTCTAAGCAACTACAATCCAATACAAATTAAAACGAATGAAAAACTGAATAAAATCCATCAATGGCATACATACGTGTTGAAATTGAATATCCACACATCGCAATTGCGTTTGGTGAGACTCAAGCTTGAGTGCTCAATGACTTTGGGTTTCTGTTTTAACCAACAACCAAGGCATAACCAAGAAGGGGCACACAGGGACCTTGGACTCCCACTGGCTAAATGGAAAATTTGCTTTATAACCCCTCTCTAAATTTAAAAGATTCAATTTAGTTTTTTTTTATCTTTGATTGAATGAAAAATTATAACTTTACCCTTTAGAAAATTAATAATTCAATTTAAGAATTTTTACTACAATATTTTTAGTTTTCCCCCACCTCAAAAAAATATTATGATATTATCTCAGTCTCCATAAACAAAATTTCTAATTTCGCCTCTAACAACAACATTAGGGCCTCATCAACTTTTGAATATCCAAATGCCATGTGTTCATATTTAATGGGAATCTATTAATAAAATTATCAATTGGGCTTTAATTTTCAAATATGACAAGTACAATAACTAAATTCGTGAAAATAAATATGAACTAAAATTCAAAAGTCGAAATAGCGAAAAGAATAAAAGCATAATTAAACCAATATTTTATTATTTGGTACATGAAATGCTTAAACTTCACACATAGGAAATTTTTTAAAATAAATTAAAAATTATATATAAAAAATAACTACGACATGTGATATTTTTAAAATCTTTTGTAGAATTAAAAAAAAATATTATAGATGTATCAGATACATGAATATAATACAATAAGTATTGGGCATAGTAGTAAGGTACATTGCATTTTTAAAGGAGAATACAAGTTTGAGCATTGGAGACGGCCATAAACACTAAACATAAATTATAAAATAGACATGAAAAATACCAAAAAATACGATAATATATTTATATATATTCAAACATTTTTTTTTTAATATCAGCTTTGATTGATTAACCTCATTGTTCCAAATAAGAATATAAGATATAGCCAAATCTCACTTCACCCTTCTCATTTGGAAAGAATAAAATTAATAAATTTTGTATTAAAAGAATATTAAATTTTGTATATTAAATAATAACTCAGATCGGAATATGTCCCTTAGTCCCTACACCATGATTTGATAAATTAATTATACTTAATTAGCATCATGGCATACAACTTTACTTAATTGAAATTCTTTCCTCATAAAATAATTATGTGGCTATATAAATTTAAAAACTTAGATATATTTTGTTGATTGAGTCTTAATTTAATTAGTATACGTATTATTGTTATTGTACGAGGGCGTAGGTTCGAATGCGCTAAAGCGAATTATCTTCTTATTTATGTGTTAGGAAGTGACTATGGGTAGTTCTAAGCATTATTTTCTGTAAAAAAAAAAACAGATATAATCTAAACTTATAATGAAATTATTTAGAAGAAAAAAAATTAAATATATTTTAAAGATTATTATTTAATAGTATACTTTTAATTTCACTAACAACATTAAGAGTGTGTTTTATTTATTATTTTTAAATATTAAATAAAAATCGTTATATTCGATTTGTGCTATAATGATTAATTCTACGTTATAGTGAATTATATGTTGCTTCTTATAATTGCTTATCAATATTTTTGAACTTATACCCTTCTATAAAATAAGTTCATTGCCACAATATCAAATAATTACTTTTAATTTTAGGGACAAATATTATATTTATATATGAACTTTGGTTTAATGTGTAATTTAATACATAAACTTTGGTTTGATGCAATTATACACATGAAACTTGAATTATAGTTCACATAAATACATAAAAATTTAAAGGAAAATTTTGGTTTTTCCTTAAAAATTTAAGAAAACTTTAATTAGGTCCTCTAAATTCTTTTGAAATTTTCATTTTTCTCTCGAAGGTTTTTAGAATTTTTTATTAAATCCTCTCAAAATTTTAAAAATTCTCATTAATCTAAATAAAAAATAAAAAATTTTAATTAGACCCTGAACGTAATCTCATTAAGCTTTTAGAATTTTTAAAAATTTTATTAACTCCCCAAAATTTAATCTCAGAATATGCCAGATTGCCACTGATTCTAATAATAATAATAATAATAATAATAATAATAATAATAATAATAATAATTTCAACCTATATTATACTTATATTATTTAATTAAAAAAAATCATCTATTTGTCATTGTACCAAAACAAAGTCTTAGATTTGAATTCGCATGACTTGCCGCAGCTTATAATTTCTTTAAAAAAAAATTTCTACTGTAAATTTTAAATAATTATTGTTAATTATATAAACATCCTCCTGCTAAATTATCGAAATCAACAAATTAATTAAGTAATTAAACATCGAAATCGGCAATTATTGTGTTTCAAACTCTCTTTTGTTATGTCGTTTCCTTAAAACTCGAATATTACAACATCAAAGGTTGTGTTTTTTTTTTTCATTTTTGGATCATTGGATTCCTCATTACATGCTTTTTTTTAAATTATATATATTAATAAATTAATTAGGTTTAATGAATATCCATAATTCTTTCTTTGTGATGATCCCAATAAAAGCTTGCTTTTCTACCCCTAAAACCCTCGATTTGATTTCTTATTTTGAAGGCAATTATGGGTTAAAAACAAATTAAGACAACGATTATATATAAGACAGAACAAAAAGGGAATGTGTAAGTTCCTAACTATATATGTCTTATCTATATATGTATTTATATGACAAGATAGTGGGAGGATCGAATGGTATATATATATATATCCTTCAAATATATATATATTAAGATTTAAAATAAATAAATTATTATATTTAATTTTAAAATCTCTATTATTATTAAGTTTTTTACTAAGTTAATGTATTAATCAGATAACAATTTAATTTTTATTTTTATTTTATAAAATTTAGTTTAAACTTAGAATAAAATTAAGAGGAAAAAAAGCCTGGACTTAAATTTACGGTACTAAAATTCTCAAAATTTCAATTTTACCATTTTAATCAAAATTTCATTAATTTTTTACATATATATATTTTAAATATAATTTTTACATACAATGACAAAGCTAGAGGGGTAGGCAATGACCTTAGCCTCTTAAAATTGGTAGAATTGTTCTAAAATCCCTTTAGAAATTGTAAGAATGTATAAATTAGTACGACAATAAATTTACATTTTGACCCTCAAAACATTTATAATTTACTTTTGCTGTTCAAAATTTTTTTTCCTAACTTCGCTTCTATTTACATAAATTCTTTTTTCACCCCTATCATTAATGTATTTAAAAATATCAATATGAACTTTTTAATATAAAAAAAAAAGTTTCAAAGCTCTTACCTACAACGAGCTTGGCTTGATTTGAGAATAAACAACTTTGTAAGAACTTAAAAATTATAATAAAATAAAACATCTAATTTTAAATATTGCATATGTAAATTTTTAATACTAATTAAATTTTATATATTAATATTAGGATATTGAAAGAAAGAACATAAAATTGCATACCAATAAAAAATTATAGTAAATACTTTAATTTTTTTCATGAATATATAAAAATATTAATGCAAAAAATAAATTTGACTTTATTAAATGCTTGACGCTTTGGTTTCAAGAGCTAAGGTTCTAGAGGTGATAAGAAAATTAAACCAAAAGAGATTGTCTTTCTGTTTATATGCGAATAAATGTTTAAAAATTTTCTTTCATGACAATGATAGATTTAGACTGAAATTAACTTTGTAAAATGAATTTTCTTTAAAGGAAAAAAAAAAAAGAAAAAAAAAAGAAGAAAGTGGGTAAGTAGGTGGGTCATGGGTGGGTTTTATTTATTTGAAATCTTTAATGAAAAAATATTAACTTTTGTTTCACAAATTTTGTCTCCTTTCTAAATAATAATAACCTGGTATATTCATGAGGGGCAAAATAAAATTAAAAAATTAGAAGTGATAATTAAATTATATAATTTTATGAGAATTGAAATGTAATATAGTTATTTTAATAGCTTAGGTCTTTATAAACTTTAAAGAACTAAATTAAAATTTTATCGTTTTGGGGTTAAAGTGTAATTTTAACATATACTAACTTAAAATTTTATAAATTTTAAAGGAAAAAATATTAAATTTGTCATTTTAGAGACCTGGGATAACGATCCAATTGATGTAGGGGAGATTCAGAAGGAAATAAAGAGAAACCACAAACATTCTTTAGGAACCATGAATCTGCAACGGATTGAATATGAGTCATTACCAACAAATTATTTTGAATGTGATCAATATGGGCATGTTCAAGATTTGTGTCCCAGTAAGAATGGTAATCATGGAGTGGATGATCAGAAAAAGAACCCATCATCACCGGACTGTATTGTCATTTTAAACTAAATTTAATAGGAAGATATTTCAACGTAGGGTAGGGAAGAGCAATCAGTTTAATCAGTCATGTTTTTATTTTTCTTGAACCGACTTTAACATGAGAAAATTGACCGGGTCAATTTTAATTAAGAAAACTGACAAAATCGAACCAACATTGATTTGGTCTATTTTTCGACTAATTAGCCCATTTTTAGGGGGTTGGGTTTAAATGATAGTATATTTATTATATATTATAAATATGAAAATATTTAAAATAATTAAAAATGATATAAAATTAGTCAAGTTTTTTGGTGGGATCAGTTTGAGATTCAAAAATTGAGAATCGACCGTCAAAATCAATTAAATCGAGGTCAAAAGGAATAAGTGAATGTGTTGATTTTTTCGGTTAAAATTGAGTATTGCTCTCCCCTTGAGTAGGGTATTCAAACATTAGGTACCTAAACGAGAAAAGCAATATATATGAGGATCAATTTTGAATTAAACCAAATTTAACATAAGCATATTTGAAAGTAGGGGGTCCCAATTTCCAATCCCATCACCGGACCATACTGTCATTTTAAACGATTGATGATGATTTTTCTTATCAGAGTGTGTGGGGACGAAGTCAAAAGAAACAATGTCAGTACATCTGACGGTGGACAATCACACAAGTTTAAGCATATAGTTCCAAGCCATAGTACCGCACGCACAAAAGGGAAATTTACGCTCACATGGTAGATCACGTGACTGACAGCCCATTAATTTTAACTCAATTGAACTTTATGGCCCCTACTCCACTCCAAGCCGCTAGGCGACGAATCACAAAAGAACCGATATGGGTCACTACCCCCCACGTGCCACCACACGTGTGAATTAAAGCACGTAAATCTAAATTACTTTTTTCTTTTACTTTTTTTATAAGGAAAAGTTTACTCACATCATTACGAATATATGTCACAGGCAACTTAATGTTGGTACTACAAATGATAAAATAAGATTAATGAAATAATTAAGTTTCACCTAAAAGAAATAATCATAAAATATAATTTCATTATATTTTTATTATTTTTAAAATTAAATTAAAATTTTATTTTTTTAAAGTTAAACTATAATTTTATCATATATTAACATATAAATTTATAAAATTTAAGAGGTTTAAAATAATTTTTTTAAAATTTTAGGACTTACCCCTCCCTTCGCTCTTATTACATAATTGTGTGGTTCCCTTCTCGATTATAATGATTAATTCTATTGTTACTGATGTATATACATACACACCTATATGAATTATTATTTCACTTCACAACTTAAAATATTAATATTATATATGTGTATTTTTTAATTATTTATATATATTTAATTTTTTTACTACATTTTGAGAAATATCTAAAATTAAAAAAAAAATCATCAACAATATATCAAATAAATTATATATTATTCAAAATATCATAATGATTTGACTTTAAAAAACTAAACATCAAATCATCATAAGGTTTATTGATTTGAAGAAAATAATATCATTCATGTTAGTACCACATTAAAAACCTTTAAAATTAAATATAAATGATTAAAAAGATTTAGCATTTATTCCTCACACAAATTAACCTACTTTTGAAGACCACCTTCAACAACCTAAAAGTTCCAAGTATCAACAAAGGCTTCTTTTGATTTTGGATCACTTATAAGTAAAGCATGTGAAATTAAAGTTTTGACCTAAAAATATGCATAAAAAGTGTGGATTCATGTACAACTAAAAGAAAAAGGATAAATAGAAGGGTAAAAAATATATATTCATAGTTAATTTTGATGAGGTTGTCCACTAAATTGGCATACAATACAAATGGGATTAGTCAAAGACCCAAATTTAATTTTCCTGTTGGACATAATTATGTTAAGATTTTGTAGAATGATGTTAAGTTTTACCTTCTTTGATTGTGCCATCATTTTGGGTAAGAACTTTTATGCTTATATTATACTCTTTTTGTGTTCTAATTTAATTTTAAAAAATAATTAATATAAGGTTATTATTTGATAGATTTATTTAAATAACTAAGTTGTTGTTTTTTAAGTTCGGCTAGCAAGCTCCAAGCAACAATTTGATAATTGGTAATGTGGATCAATACTCATCATTGAATAATATAACATACCTTAAATTTAAGTCGATTTGATGATCAGCGTCGAAAATCGAAAAAAAAACTATCTAAATTTTATTTCTCAGATTCGTGATTATAAAATCTAAAAACTTTCCTCCCATTATATCTTAACATTTTTCAAACCTTTTATTCAAACGAATGAACATCCTTATTGACCAATATACATGTCTCTTTTGGTAGATAAATATACATTTTACAAGAAGTAATCAATATGAAAGTTTGACGTTTTGGGGTTGGAAAATTAAATAAAATTTAAAATTATACATAAAATTTAATTTTATATGTAATTTTATATATGAATTTTAATTTGATGTAATTATATATATACGTAAAACTTTTATTGTTGACTAAATATATACATAAATTTTAATTTAATGTGTAATTTTATGTATGAATTTTGATTTAGTGTAATTATATATTCACGTAAATTTTTTATTGTCGATCAAATATATACATAAAAGTATTTTAATTTTCATTCAACCATACACATTTAAAAAAATAAATATTTCAGTTTACTTTTTATATTTGATAAATATAATTAATTACATATGCAATATATAAATATAAAATGATGTTATATTAATAATTGTGTTAGTATTTTGTGAGAATCAGATCAAATAAAAATTTTATGTATAAATTTACATAAAATTTCCGTTCATGTATAGTTTTGAAATTTATCCCGATATATTAATGGTGTACTCTTTTAATTTTAGAAGTAATATTAGAAAAATATTATATATTTTTAATGGATAGTTTTAAATAAATAAATAAAAACAAATCAAAATTTTAACTATAGTTATAAAATTAAAAAGTTCAACCATGAATGTATAGACTTTGGAGTCAATTTATTGGGTCAAAGAGAAATCACTCGATATTACAAAACAAGTTCGGTGAAATTAGATTTATTCAAATTTTTAGACTTTTAGTCGGGTCAAGAGAAAAAAAGAAGAAGAGGAAGAGTAGACGCCAGTCTAACGTTGATTGCCATTTAAAAAACAAATAATTAAATAAATAAGAGAAAATTGTCGAAGAAATGGAACAATTTACTAGATTTCATAAATAAAAATATAATTTAAAATAATTAAAGCAATGGGATGTCTAATATATCTTTTCCATTTGATAATTTTTTTTTTTTTACATCAACAAGATTTTGATATTGTTAGGAATGATTGAAGCATTTATGCTTAACTCCTCACTATATATAGTTATTATGAGTGGGTTTTGTTTCGTTATATTTATTATTAATTTATGTATTATCTTAATTCATTTTTTTATAATTATCCAGATGTGTTTTGTGATTATTATTTTATGAATCAATTTGGATGCTTAAATTTTTAGATTTGAGTTTCATCATGCACAATTGTCAAATGTAAATTTTTAGCCCCTCTTTATATAATTGCCTTGTGTAGTTTAATTATACTGTTTGAACATGTTTCTACGAACAACGATGACGCCAAAAGGGTAGATAGGAGCTTAAAAATGAAAAAATTATCATTTTACTCTCTTAAAGCTTTTAAAATTATGAGTTAGTTTAACGATGATACTACACTTTAACCCTCTCAAAGTTGAAAATTTTCAGCTTAATTCTTTTAAGATTCTATTTTGACCTATTTAAAATTTTATAATTTAAATTTACCCCAAAATAAACTTTTAGTTTCGTCCCTGTCAATGAATGTACTGTATTTATACTTGTAAGCTCTAAAACAAAACAATTATCATTGTATAAAAATTAACTTACTTAGACTTACAAAGCTAATGAAGCTTTGACATTGGCAACAAAAGTTGATGCAAAAATACTACAAAATTTAATTTACTTATATTTACGAAGTTAATGAAACATGAACATTGTTAACAAAGGCTAAGACCTTGGGTACTTAAAAGTTCTAAGTCACACCATGCATAATTATCACACATGGTCTTTAATTCCATTATGTAGAGTTGTCATGTATATATTTTGTCCAGTTATTCTCCTATTATTATTCATCTATTTGTATTTTGTATTAGTTTGATTTCTAATTACTCAAGAATGCATTTTTAATTATATTATATCTGTAATATATTATAGTTATACTTGTAAACTCTCAAAGAAATAGATTTACTAACGAGGCAAAGTTGAAAATTAATCACTTCGAAATCATACATTTGAGTTTCAATTCGCGTAAAATGTATTTTTTTTAAATTTTATTTTGGTTTAAGTGTCAACAATTATGAACCTTATTTAAATTCATTAGTCCATTTATATATTGTAGTGGATTGATTTTGATTATAATTATAATTATTTTTATTATTTTTATTTGTCATTATACAAATAAATAAATAAATTATTGGACCCCCTATAAAAGTTAGGGAAAGCTTGTTGATTGAATTATGCAAATTAAAAAAAAAAATTGAAATTTGAGATTGACCTTTGGACCTTTGGCTTTTAAAATTCTAAATAAGTCAGAGGGGCGGTTTGTGGGCCCAAATTTAGGGTATTGGAATAACACAATATTATAAATATATAATATTTATTTAATTTAATTATTTATGTTTGGGCTTTTACGTGTTTGAAAATTGAAAGGGACTTAAAGTTTTTTGGACTGTATTGGAATTGCTAGTGGGGTGGGCCCCCACAGCCCACTTTTGCCCCCCCCTTCTCTCAAATAAAAGAGAGATAATATTCAAATTAAATTAAATTTTAAAAAAATAAAAGAGATAATAACTGTTCCTCCCTTTGGCCCACACTCTAATTATTTCGCTCTCTTTTTGTTTTAAATTTAAATTATTTAATTATTATTTATTTGATGGTAAAGAAATTTACAAGGAACATTTTTTTTTAACATATTGATTAATCTTTGACGATTTTTTATTCTGTTTGTGGAAAAATAATTATCCAGAAAATATAAGATTTAAAATTTTCTTGATGTTTAATATGTTATTTTAATTTAATCTTTGAGATATGTTTTAATAATTTTTATTATTGGATAGGTCAAGGGTTTTTTTTATTCTACATCATTTCTCTCGTTATTTAATTTTTAATTTTTTAAATATTAATTGATGACATGTCACGGTTTCTCAAATTTGTTTGTAAGTCAAAAAAAATGTTAATGTAGTAAATAATTATCAAATAAGGATTAGAATTACTATTTTCTAAACGAGTTGTTATGATTATTATTTGCATTTACACGGCCAGTGGAAACATTTTTTTTTTAGGTCTTTGAACTTTTCATATATTTAAAATTTAGTCTCTTTATATTTATTTATAGTAGTTTAGTCCCTCTATGTTATATATTTAAAAACGAAAGTCAAACTATTCATAATGTTAAGATTCTTCTGTTGAGCTTTCATGTCTATTATAATGTCTTCTTTTTTTTAATATGGTTATCGAGTAATTTTTTTATTTCAAAATGTCACATTAGTAAAATTGACAGAATTCTTAAAAAGACTAAAAAGACTAAATTCTTTAAAAAAAACTTTAAATATATTTTAATTTTGAATATATCTCAATGAACACGTATAATTATTTTAACATTGTTTCTAAAAATTTAACTGTTACGCTACTGATGTACCGAATAATAATTCTTATATTTTATACATAGATAAAAAAATAGATAAAAAAATTTATTTCGCAATTTTTTTTTCTTTTCTAAATGTGTAAATTTAAAAAGTCGGACTACAATATTCCAAACAATTTTCTTTTTAAATATCATTTTAATCATGTTCAATGATTTTACATTGTATTTTTTATTGAACATAATATGACGTCAACATTACATCAACAATGACGTGTCTAACCTATGTCAATTTGTGGCCCTATTGGCAATGGCTAAAGTATGGGTCCTTCCACTTTTCTTAGGCGCCTCTCTGAAAGGGTAATCATTGAAAATTCTTACTTAAATTTATTAGACACGAGGTATATTTTCTATATATATAAAATAAATTATTTTGAAGGTGATTAAATTATTAGTAAATTTATATTTTAGTCATTTAATTTTAAAAAATTATAAAATAGTCACTGATCTATTTAAAAGTTTTTATTTAAGTTACTAACTGATAAATTTTTTTTTGAAGTTCAACTAATGAGCTCCAAGTGATGATTCAACGATCAATACAATAGATCAATACTTATTGAAGTTTAACATACCTTAGGTCGAATTTAATTTGACAGTCAATGTTGGAGATTGAAAAAGAAAGCCATTTGGATCTTGGTTTATATATTTGTAATATTCAAAGTTGTTTCATAAAAAAAAACTGAACTGTAGAAGAAAAGGGGAATGAGTGCTTTTGATTCATGTAGATAATTTGAACAGAGAATGCCATAAAACATTGATCTTTAACATCCTAATGGCTTAAATGAAAATTTTCGAATAGTTCAGTGACCATTTTTGTAATTTTTTATAGTTAAGTGATTAAAACATAAACTTACTAACAACTTAATTACATTTGCATTTAATTAGCATTATAATCAAGTCGAAGTGAGCTCAAATAATGAAAAGCTCAAACTTGACTTGAAATTTAATATTTCAAACTCAACTCAAGCTTACTTGAGCATTACTATAGAAGCTTATATTTAGTTTCAAACTAAACTTGAATTATTCGAGCTTCGTGTAAATTCTTTTACTTGATCTACATACTTGAGCTTGAGCTTGATATTGTTTCATAAACAATTTTTTGTATTTAAATAACAAATTTAGGGTTTGAATTTTTTTATATCAAAGATAAAGTAATGATTTAATATTACAATATTAAAAATATTATTATATATAAAATAGTTTAACTCAATTTTATTTAAAAATTTAAAGGAGAATATTTGATATATCATAAGTACATAAAATTTATATACCATTAATTAATACTAAAATAATCATCACTTGTGTAAAACGAAAAATATTGAAGGGTTAAAATTCAACTTAAAAAAACTCCTCCCTCGTACTTGATGCATTTCTAATTTTTTTTTTACCAATTTAAATAGAATGCATCCTATAAAAATTAAATATGTCTAAACAAAACATATAAGAAAAAATAGTTTAAGATTATATAATGCATTGTTCAAAAATATATAAATAAAAATATAAAAATAATTATAAAATTACAATAGAGATATTTTGATAAGATTTTGAGGGTGAGGTAAATGTAGGTTTTATTTAAATTCGACGCGAATTAATATTAAAAATTTTATTCAAAACCCATCGTCTCACATTTTAACTTAATTTTTAGAAGAATAAAAAAAGATCGGTCAAAAATGGAACTAACAGGTTTAGGTTATTTTATCATTCTTTTGCGAGATACTTGAACTCAGCTCGTTTGAGTTTCTCGAGTTTAGCTTGACAATGATCAAATTGAATTCACATGTTTTTCAAACCAAACTCGAGCACCTTGTAAGTGCAAATATCTTATTTACATCCTTACTTCAACATTTTAAATACTTATAGTAAATTTCTAAAATTACATTGAAAAAAAAACCTTTAATATATCATGTATATATAAAATAAAAAACCTCTTCGGTCACTCACAATTTTGATATTTAGTAAATTGGTTTGTTTTAAAAAAAGCAGAGCAATTTAGTTTTTATGAAAGTTTGAAGGTGAGCAACTAAAAACAATTAATAACGACGTTCGTTCTTTCCGTCAAATTATCCTACTTTTGATTAGTGCAATAACAAATTTAATCATCAATATTTATACATTCTGTCAGTTGGATCTCAATTCTAAAAAAATTAATAATCTTTTTAGAAATCGAAAAAAAATAATTTTTTTAATAGAATTAAGATCAATTTAACAGAACTTGTAAAAATTAATAACAATTATACCAAAAAAAAAGATAAACTGACAGAAAAAAAAAAGTGAATATAGTTATTATTTTCCTTTAGTTAACTTTTGAAATTTGATAACAAGTAAGTTAATCTCATTTTCTTAAAAAGGACTAATTTAGTTAATATCAAAATTACGAGGGATTGAAAAGAGTTTTAACCCCTCTATCTCTACATAGGTTGCGTCGGTGGTGAAATTGCTTTTATTTAATTCAATTGGTCAACTATTAATGATGGTTTTGGGTCATGTAAATCCGACAAAGTTAATCTATAAATTCTAAAAACAAAATGATAATTGGAGTGACATTCATTTTCGTTGGACAGTCGAACAATAATAGTTTTCTTAGTCTTACCTAACTAACTTTGGTTTGGTTTGAAGTTAAATGTCACAATGTCGGCCTATGGTTGACTACATTTCTCTCTCTCTCATGCTATGCTAAAAGACCGACGGCCCAAATTTGTTCAACTTTCATAATAATCTAAATTAGGCTAAATTACAAAATTTTAATTGCTTCATCTTTAACTCTAAGACTACTTTTTCGAAAAAAACATTATCCCTACTACTTTTTATAATAATAAACGTAACAACTATCATAATTTTATTGAAATTGATATTAAAAATTATTAATGGAATAATTTATTTTTAAATAATTTTATATTCTGTAAATCAAATATCAAAATATTATATTTCAATCAAATGATCTAAATAAGTATAAAATAATCTTACGTTCCTTAAACCAAATGTTATGAGCAAAGTCAAAAAATTTATAAATTTTAAAAGAGTTAAAATGTAATTTTACCATTATATTAGCTAACATTTTTGCAAGTTTTATAAATAATTAAATTAACATCTTCTCATAGTTGGAGGGCGAAAGTGAATTTTTACTATTATGAATTTATAATTTTATATATTTTAAGGGGAAAAATGAAATTTTTTAAATTTACGGAACGTAATATTAATTTTGATAATAAGATTATTAGAATGTAAGATTACTTAATATATTCTTTATTTATCTTATTTAACTTGAATGTAAAATTTATTGTTTGATTGATGGAAATTAAAATGACTAAATTATAATTATAAAATTAAAAAACCACACGAAGGTTGAATGTTATAGTATTAGTAATTTCATATATTCTTTCTCAAATGAAAAGACTAAAATTTGGAAGAAAAGATAGATAATGGGCTTGTCTCTTAATCAAATTGACAAGTAAAATAAAGCAGAAAAACATGTTATTATTATTATTATTATTACATCATGTTATTTTATGATTTAAGGGAAATTTTGATCCGATGTTAAAAATGAATGGTAAATTATATTATCAATAAAATTTTTAATTGAGTTGATATCACGAGTTAACAGATACTAATTCGATTATGAAAAATATAAAAATAATTTTTTATTTAAAATAAACTATATTATTTTAGGGCACATTAGTCTTTTTAATTAAAATAATAATAATATGCATATAGTGGGATTTGAACCCATGACAATCACATTGAAAAAACTTTATTTATGATTCAACCAATGCTTTATTTTAAATTATTTATTCATTTTAATTTTATTATGCACACTTTATTACCTTCATCAATTGCATTTCTATATTATTAATAAGAATTCCTAACTGAGTTGGTGTCACGAGTCAACCAGACACCAACTTGGTTAGTAAGATCACAAAAATAACTTTCTGTATTTAAAATAAGTTATATTATTCGATGACACTTTAGTCTTTCTAATTAAAAATATACATATAGTGGTATTTAAACTCATGTTAGTTACATTGAAAATACCTTACATTTACCACTCAACCAAAGTTTTATTTTGATTTATATATACATTTGAATCTTATTATGCACATTTTATTACTTCCATCAATTGATAAACTCAATGTAATCATATTTATCCAAACATAGGAATGTGATTCCGTGAACCAAACGCTTTTCTTTTTAAAGCATTATAAGTATAGTATGATTAAAGTACAAATACAAATATTTATCTGAGTAATCATAAGTATCAAACTATTATAAATAGACTGTTCTAAAAATCATAAATAGAATCAAATTATTAAACATAAACAAACTAAAAAAATAGTATAACCTGTAATACCCCCTACCCCTACTCATTGCTAGAATAGGGTACGAGGCATTATCGGAGTTTACGATTTTTTTTAATAATAATTTTTTTACTCAATATATCCCCTTTTATAGATATCTAACATTCCCTGCAAATTCTAAACCGAGACCAATCCACATCAACCAAACCAATTCAACATATTTTCAAGATAAATTCATGCATATTTGTAAGATAACGTCATCACATACCCAAAACTAGGTTTGTTAACCATACCAATGGCTAACTTTACATTCATTTCACAAAATCATTTACTTTATTAGCTTATACATGCCATTGATTTCCAAAATAAAGTTTCTTTATATACCGAAATCCTGAGGTTGATAGTGTGATGTGTCTCCGACTAAATCTGACTTCCGAGCTCTTAACACTACAAAACAGGGGAAAATGAAACAGGGTAAGCACTTTGTGCTTAGTAAGCCCATGTTACAAGAATTATACTTACCTAATATTTTCAATACAATGTAATAAACATTCATATATCCATTCAATGCATTATTACCCTATCATGCACAACTCAACATTCAAGTTAATCCAATAATTTTTATGTGTCAATAATATATACCATGATTGATGAACTCATCAATATCATGATTACCATTCCCTTATCATTTTTCCATATTTATCCTGTTGAATTTCTTGGAATTTTCGATAGATTTTCAGAGGTACACTTTTAGTGTACATTTCTGAGTCCATCAATTCATATTCATGTGCACACATTTCCATTTCAGAGAGCACACTCCCGCGAACCTCATCCTTACATACATGGGGATTACCAAAGCTAAATCCTGTAATATAAACTCATAGAGTATTGTCGGTATTACAGTCTAGGCTAAAATCCTGCAACGACAATTACTCTAATGAGCTTAGATCCGAATTACGAGCCTGGACCCCAATTGGATTACCCGTCCAAGCTAAATTCATTTTCCACATATTCTTCGGGAGGGCTATATCGGGATAGGATCACCCGTCTGGCTAGATCCTTTTATCGTCAATTCCTTTTCGAGAGATCCATCGAAATTTCCTTTCATTCAACCGGGATTTCTTCCCCTTTTTTTCAAATATATCAATGTTTCATAAATTTCCATATAATGAACATTCAAATCATGTTCATATCAAAAATATGCATTTCAAGCATTTAAGAATATAATTCAAGTTACTTGAACTTACCTTGATATTTGTTCGTGTACAAAAATCTACTAATCCTGAACTTTTTTCTTTTCTCGATCTAGCTTCGTATTTGAATCTTCTGGATTTGGTGCAAAAATTATGAAATACCAGCTTAGAAAACCCTCCTATGGCGTTTTTAGCTGCTGGAATTGAAGAGAAATGAAGAAAAATTTAGATATTTCCTATTTAGTCCTAGCTTTATTTAGTTAATTTTGCAATCTTCCAATTTTGCCCTTCATTTATCAATTTTCCTGCTGATTTCATGCCCTTGCCGTCCAGCCTAAATAAAATTTGGGTCTAATTGCCTTTTAAATCCTCTCTCATTAGACACTTAAGCTATTTAATCATCCCATCCACTTTTACACCTTTTACAATTTAGTCTTTTTTATTTAATTAACTATCCAAACATTAAAATTTCCTAACGAAATTTTAATACCACATTACTAACATTTCATAAATATTTATAAAATTATTTTCGACTCGGTTTTACGAGATAGAAGTCCTGATATCTTATTTTACCCAATTTCTTCAATAATTTCTTTTTCTAACTAACCACTAAATCGGTAAAAAAAATTTTTATCAATATTTTCATACGATTTTCCTATCATATCAATTTTCATGCAAAAATATTGAAATAAATTTCTCTTTAAATCGAATTTGTGGTTACGAAATCACTATTCCGATAACCTTGAAATTAGGCCATTATATAATCCATATTAAAGTTAACAAACGGGAACTTGAAGTCCTACGCATATAATTGCTTATCGCATGTCTCAAATTTAGATATTTGGGACCGAAGCCTTTGCCATGCTCAACCGAGCAAAGGCCTCATTGGCAAAGAAGGTTAACTAAAAGTGGGATATTAGCCGCCCGCAAAAGCCCGTTGCAACAATGAATTTAGGCTCAAATAAATAGATAAAATCCAATTAAATATCGGATCATAAAAAGCCCAAATCGTAGTTTTTCCCCCAATTCATGAATTTTTTAAAAATTAAGGAACCCTAGAATTGTCTCGCTCCTAAAACCTCCCTTAAATCCTCCGTTTTCCATTTTCCATTTCTACTCTCTTTTAATTTTTTATTGAAGAAGCAATAATTAAAGAATGGCAATATTTGGAGCTAGACGAGTTTTATGGCGAAGCTTTTCGACAATTTCTTCTCATCCGTTACGTGTCTGCATCGTCGGAAGTGGTCCCGCCGGCTTCTACACTGCGGAAAAGGTTCTACACCGCCTATCAATAATGGATTTAGCTTATTTGATTTAAATTTCTTCAAAAATTTCTAATTCGAACTAATTACAGATATTGAAGACTCATCAAGGATCACAAGTTGACATTATTGATCGATTACCTACGCCCTATGGATTAGTACGCTCTGGCGTTGCACCTGATCATCCCGAAACTAAGGTCCGTCTTTGAAAAAAAAAAATTCTCCTTAATTGTTTCTAGTAGAATATTGTTGTTAATTAAGCTTAGTTTTGGTATAATGCTTGGAACAGAATGTGATTAATCAATTCTCTCGGGTTGCACAAGATGGGCGGTGTTCTTTTTTGGGGAATGTTGCTCTTGGATCTTCGATTTCTTTGGTGGAGCTTCGGGAGCTTTACCATGTCGTAAGAACTTAGTGACATAGTTTACTGAATGTTGTTAACAGAGTTAATGCTGTTTTTCTTTTGGTATGTGGATTAATTTGATGCATTAGTGGATATAATCCAACAGGTGGTGCTTGCTTATGGTGCGGAAAGTGATAGAGTCGTAGGCATTCCGGGAGAAGTATGTTCGATGGAAATTAGAGTTTTCTTTATACGGTTTAAGTGTAATGGATGTTGCTCATGGTTTTATATGTAAATCAATTTGTTTTATAGGATTTGAAAGGAGTACATTCAGCTAGAGAGTTTGTTTGGTGGTATAATGGGCACCCAGATGGAAGAAACCTGGACCCTGATTTGAAGAACACTGATACAGCTGTTATCCTTGGTCAGGTAC
Source organism: Gossypium longicalyx (assembly GCA_025698465.1). Taxonomy (NCBI): domain Eukaryota; kingdom Viridiplantae; phylum Streptophyta; class Magnoliopsida; order Malvales; family Malvaceae; genus Gossypium; species Gossypium longicalyx. Next base: position 81,650,970 of record CM047001.1, on the reverse strand, counting down.
TTTTTGTGATTGCATTATAGCGTACTTGGTTGCTTGTTTTAATGTTTTTTATTCTCAATTAATTACAAAAATTGGGAGTAGTTATTCAATTATAATTGGACTGAGCATGGTTCCAATTCCTTGGGGAATCAAAGACACATGAAAAGGATTTGTGAGGCATTAGTTAGTGACTTTATTTTAAGGGCTATTGTGATAAAAGGATTCGACCAGAGTCTGATCGGTTCCAAGTTCTCAACAAATGAGATTTGTGTAGTCATTCCATGTTCAGCTATACTTTTGAAGGCATTCAATCGGATATATTCAATGAAAATAATCAAAACTTATAATTTATGTATATATTTAGTCTTATCAATTATGTTCGTACTTTGCGGGGATGCCAGTTAGTCTTATTTTTATACAAGGGCAACGCAAATCCATTATTTTTTATTCTTTTCCATTCTGCACTATTATGTACGGATTTGATCCCTGATATATGTGATATAGAGAGCTGCAGTTGTATAACTTTTCAGGGAAATGTAGCTCTTGATGTTGCTCGTATCCTTCTACGTCCAACATCTGAATTGGCAATAACTGATATTGCTAGCCATGCTTTGACTGCTTTGGAACAAAGCTCTATAAGGTTTCTCACCTCTTCCTTTGAATCAATTGCATAAATCTTTTAGCCATTTATCAGATCTTTAAACTTGATTCTATTACAGGAAAGTATATCTGGTCGGAAGACGTGGACCAGTCCAAGCAGCCTGTACTGCAAAAGAGCTCCGAGAAGTTCTTGGTAATTCCTAAGAGAATGGGTCTAGGGGATGCATTTTGTTCTTAATCAGTATGTCTAGAATTGTTTAAATTAGTGTATGCTGTTTGGCCAGCAATATGAGATGCTGCTAGTGCTGAACTAAAGTTTCATTCACTGTAGATTTTCAATTGGCAAACCGATAATTTCATTTTTGAATTGATTGTGTTGGCTTATGTGTATTTGTCAACCTGATCTTTGTTTGGAAGTTGGACGTGGAATACTTAAAATTGTATGCTTTGGATGAGTGGTGCAGTTTTTGTGTCGATGCATTGATCCATTTTTAACACTCCATGCTGGGTAGTTTGTGGTCATCGATATCATACTCTGATCATTTGCAATATGACTTATTGCTATATTTCATCTTAACCCTATGGGTTATTGATACTTTCAGATCCTTGCTGTTAGCAGGGGTACACTATTGTCCTAAATCTGCAGAACTTAGAGAAGTTTTTATTATTTTTGCAGGTATTAAAGATTTGTATATTCACATAAAGGAAACAGATTTGAAGATAACCCCGGCTGATGAGGTACATCTTACCTTCAAATGCTTGCTGGTTTTTGACACTAATGTTCATCTTTTCAAGTTTTGAACTTGAGACCTCCAAGTTGAAAGTTCCTTGGTCTAACATTTGGTTATTTACACTAATTTTGACACTAATTTTGCCACTTCGTTAATAATTATTGTTAAAAAAGATACCTCATATCCTGTTTGTTGCTTCTTCAGCTTCTCATCCATTCTATTTATGTTTTTTCTATCTACATGCTGTCTTTTTTTATGAAGGAAGAAATGAAAAACAGTCGTATTCATCGGAGGATTTATGAATTACTCTCTAAGGCAGCAACTGCAGGACCTTCCCAACCTAGTTCAGGTCAACGCGAACTTCATTTTGTTTTCTTCCGTCAACCTGATAGATTTCTAGAATCATATGACAAAAAGGGATACGTTTCTGGGGTGCACCTTGAGAAGACAGCTCTAAAAGGTATCTCATTGTCGTTGGCTCTATGCTCTCTATGATATACAGATTTCATGAATAGCACTGTACTGTATCGGGAGATCATCTACATGATCTTTTTAAAGCTGTGAAATAGTCTCATTAAATAGTTTTCTAAATTGGTCATTTATAACTTCATCTTTTGTAGGTATTGGCTCTGGAAAACAGATTGCCATAGGTACTGGACAATTTGAAAATCTTTCTTGTGGGTAATTTCTTTCTTTTTCATTTTTTTCCCCTCCCTGGATGTCAAGCTTTAACTTTCAAAATATGCAATTTCCATCTACAACATTGATGTTTTCCCCAACACTTGCTTATAGATATTTTTAGGATTAATTCTGTCCTAATGTGTTTTGTTCTATATTACGACGTAAAGGTGCATTACTGATTTCTTATTTAAAAGGCAAATGATTTGACTTATAACGAGTAACCACCCCCTCTCTTTTTATAGTTGCAACATCCCGAAAGATGTTCATCTTGTTTGGGGAACCTCTTGTTAACTATGTTATGGAACTGTACGGTAACATGTATTTCTTGTAGGATTGTGCTAAAGAGTATTGGCTATAAATCGGTGCCAGTTGATGATTTGACGTTTGATAATCAGAAAGGTAAAGCAAAAGAATAGCTTTAACTAGTATTGTTTCCTGGCCAGTTCAAGCCTTTCTTAACAAATACGAAGAATAAAGAAAAAGCTCATCATGCTATATTTCTCCAGGTGTGGTTCCAAATGTTAAAGGTCGAGTTCTAAGTGACAATTCTGGAGATCCTACATCAATTGAGAATGGATTGTATGTCTGCGGGTGGTTGAAGAGAGGACCAACCGGCATTATCGCTACGAATCTTTACTGTGCTGAGGAAACTGTAAGTTCTCTCATTTCGTGTTACCCGACTTGCATGTCTTTGCTAACTGCACCATTGTGATGGTAGGTCACAAGTTTATCAGAAGATCTTGAACTAGGTGTCTTAGCATCAACAACTAGGTTGCCGAAACTTGGAAGAGATGGACTCCTCCAGATTTTGGACAATAGAAATGTCCGAGTTGTACCTTTCAGTGCTTGGGAAAGAATAGACAAGGAAGAGAAGAGGTTAGGGAGTTTGAGAAATAAACCAAGAGAGAAATTGACCTCATGGGAGGAGCTACTGAAAGTTGCTGGCTCTGAATGAATGTGCCTTTTTATGTGGTAAGTCACTCATATCCTTTTCCCCAAACTTTTATACCATATATAGATATAATATAATATATATACATTTTTTGGGTGGAAAAGAGAATAAAGTATATTGTAAGTGCTCCTTGATAATTTGTTTGGCTTGAAGGGAAACTAATTTTTTAACCTTCAGTATTTTTGAAACAAAATAAAGAAACAGATGTCAACTTGAGTTGTTAGAATTGAATTTGAACTGTGAACCGTGTTTATGCCGATTTGTATAATTTGTTGAGTGAAATGTTTGTATCTTGAGTCCTCTCTAACAGCCAAATCCTTGTAGCATCCTCTAGGTGGCTAGTTGCCTCTCCACCCATGCCGGCCTCCTCCCTTTCCCTTATCTAGCCTCACTCCCCTCTTTCTTCCTTCCTCCTCCCTGCCCTGCCCCTCTCCCTCTTTTGCATCGTCCTTGCTGCCTCCAATGTCGATCACCAGTTTTTCCAGTATAAAGAGCCCCCCTTGGTCTATTGCAGGTCCAATGCTCCAAATCAGATCTTTCGATCTAAAAGCTAACGTCACTCTATGTTCTGACTTTGACATCCCAAAGACTATTGACGCCAAGTTACTTTCATCCTTGATTTCATTGAGTGGGTTAAGCGTGCAAGCGTTGGTTGCTATCGTTTTTCTTTCTCGGCTTGTTTGTTAGTCACCAAGTTTCTTAGTATTTGGATGCCTTGTTTGTTTTTTTGGTGTTTTTGATGTGTTGGGACCAGGTCTACTTGTCGTAACCCATTTTTATTAGTAATTTCATTGGGGAAAAAGTGTTTGCACTTTATCTGTCAACTATGGCAAGAAAGCTCTTTTTGTTCTGAGTTTGTTTTTTTACAAGAAGGTAAACACGTCACGACTTAGGGGTTCTATATCAAGTTTTTTATTCAATTGTTGTTACTTCTATTACGTAAAAATGCTTCATATATTGCATTAGCCACATAAACAATTTCGTTGATAAACAAGCTTCAACCCCCAATTCAATACATGTGGATTGTTTGCAATTTTATAAAATCCAAATTTTTACATTTTTTTAGGAGATAGAGTTAGCACAATTTAGATAAAAACTTTTAACTAAGTTGACATTTTTTTTCATATTTGCTTCAAAGCAGTTTTTATTAAATTCACGTTTGATTTAAAATCCAACTATTATTATTTGGATTCAAAATCCAAATTAATTAAATTATTTATTGAATATTTGAATGTGCTAAATATCTTACAAGTAAATCCAAAAAAATTAAAAAAAAAAACATTTAATCTATATTTGTCGACTGTAAAAGTAAAATAGATTAAAATATCAGTAACATTTGAATCCATAATCCTTTCTAATTATTTAATGATATTTTAATAATTTTTTTCATGTCATATACATAATTTTGATAATTTTTTACATTAAATTCAAACCCAAATCTTAAACTTTAAATCTAAAACCCAAACTCTGATCTCCAATCATATACTCAAACTCTAAATCTTAAATCTTAAAGTCATATTCAAAGTTCAACATTTCAACATTTAATATTTAAATTTAGGGTTGAAGGTTCAAGACTTTAAGTTTAAAGTTAAAGGCAAAAAAAAAATAAAAATTATGTGTCAATAACATAGAAAAAATTACTAAAATATACTTTATCTATTAGCGTCTTACTGACATGTATCAATGAATATTCACAAATATTCAAATCTACTTTATCCATTAGCATCTCCAATTGAAACATCATTTAGGTTTTGGCAAAAACAAGAGGATACAACTGTTGCTCGAACCGGATTGGGAGTCAGACGGTGCACCAGCTTGGAGAAAGATCAATTTTACTCGAAAATTGGTATAGACTGGTTGAACCAAAATTTTTTAATATATATTTATTTTTATGAATTTTTTAATAATTTATTTAATCAAACTAAACAGACCAATATGACGGGTGAGCTCATGGCCTGATTGGTTCACCCACCGGTCCGAAAAACCTAGGAGAATAGACAAGATTTGGAACACAGTAATAGCTAAAAAGAGTGATTGCACTAATACTACAACTGAGGCAATTCAACAAAACCCTAAACTACATTTAAACAATCATCATAGCTGTCTTCTTCATACACGACTATAAAATCTATTAGGCTGTCTAGTTCTAACTAAACTAGGAAAATCCTATTTAACATGAAACATGTTCACACCACATACCGATAGGTAATATAACGACCAGCAGTCTCGCTAGGCCTAATTATCTTCACCACTTGTCCACGCTTCAGCCCGTAGTATCTTGCGATCGGATCACTTACCTGGATACGCGGCAGCTGCATTCATTCCATTCCACAAACACAATGATCATACAAATTAGTTTACTTTTGGCTATAAAACAATGACTATCACGTTAGCCAACAAAGATTTGTGCAAATCACTTTAGAATACTCTAATCTAACACTATACAGTAATTAAGGTTACTATATATATGGTTAAAGTACCTGGGAAGTCTCTGTATTATAGGGACAGTATCAAGTTAGTCCCTCTATTATTAAATGGATCAATTTAGTCCCTATAATATTAGAAGGAATCAAATAAGTCCAAATTGTAACAGGGTTAACATTTACTGTACAAAAAATGTCATTTACTGTTTAGCAAGGTTAATATATTTAAAGTTTTTATGATTTTGTAAATGAAATCTTTTTTTTTTTTGGGAATTGAACAGATTTCATTTACAAAACCATAAAACTTTTAAATATATTAGCTTTTGTTAAACAGTATAAATGACCTCTTTATGCAATAAATGTTAACCTTTTTTCCAATTTGGCCTTATTTGATTCTTTTTAATAGTATAGAGACTAAATTGATCCATTTAATGATAGAGGGACTAATCTGATCAATCCCTATAATAGAAGGACCTCTCAGGTTCATTCACCCTATGTATACTGACCTGTGTTTCCTTTACAGTATATCTCTGCAGCAAAGTCTTTTTCTCCTCGGTAGTAAGCACCTGATGCTCCGGAACAAGAGAATGTTCTTTTACATTGACAAGGAGCTCCGTTTCCTGCACCATTGAAGTTCAAAATAAGAATCACAATGAGTAACAAAATTGGAGAAACAGATTTCAAGAGAGGAAAATGTGGATCCTCATGTGGTATTGCAAAATTTGTAACATACGGCAATAATCAGATGAACTTAGCCATTTGGTCTTATCGATTACACCAACTTGATAAGCTTGAGAAAGTAAACTTAATTAGATGAATCATTGCCCTCAAAGCTTTCCTTCATAGAAGAATACACACCAAGAATCCCGTTTTGACAGAGATTGATTAGTGTAAGTCCTTCACCACTAAGCATAATGATGACCTAAAGTGGAACCCAAATATCATAAAAGCGATAAATTTGACCTGGAAAACCTCCAAGTGGAATTTGGAAGAAATTTCATTGATACAAGTCCGAGCAAAGGGAGTCAAATTTTGTTGCACAACCAGTATAGCCCTAAATACATTCTCCGATTTCATGCGGTTGGTATATGTCTTCATTGTTTTCACACCAACCTTGGGTTCTTCAGGAAAGAAAACATAGATCTAGTACACAGAAAAGTAAAACCCTTAAATTAATGAGGCTATGGATAAAGACAAAGGTGAAAGTATCTAAGAGATCCTTGTACTATAGGGACTTTATCAAATTAGTCCCTCTTATTTAATGGATTAATTTAGTCCCTGTACTATTAAAAAGAATCAAATAAGGCCAAATTGGAATAGGGTTAATATTTATTTTTATCATTTACTGTTTAACAACTTGGACTTATTTGATTCTTTTTAATAGTATAGGGACTAAATTGGTCTATTCAATAATAGAGGGACTAATTTGATACAGTCCCTATAATACAGATATCTCCCAAATACTTTAACCTAAAGACAAGTGTAGGTAGAAAACTTCATAAACAAGAACAAGTCATTAAACACTTATTCGTGCCATATTACTACAAATTCAAAAGCAAAAGATAAATGAATTGAAACTAGTTGTTAAAATTGTGTTGAAAGTGGAGAAATATTTGAGAACACCTGATCAGAGCTATCGTTTCGCTTAGCTTTATTAATAATAAGATCCTCCCTTTTCATGTTTTCGCCGAATTTGGAAATAAATTGTTCTCTAGACATGTTAATCTCGAAATCTCCGACGAAGTAATCTCTGTCTTTCAACAACAGCAATACCGTCTTTCGGATACGAAACAACCTCCTGATTTCATCGTCCGACAGAACCATTTTCGTCCCCCAATTTCTATAGTCCAACAGTAACTAACATCAGTAACAACACACGAGCAAAACAAAACAATAACAACAGTCACAATCATAATAAAGCTAAACATTAACCAAAGATTTTAATAATAGTTAAACTGAGAATTAAACCCTACACCCTAAAACTAAGTAGTAAGCATCAAACAAGAGTAAAATAACGCAATAACAACAATCATAATAATATTATAGTTAAAAATTAACCAGTGAATTGGATAATAGTTAAGCTGAGAATTAAACCCTAAACCCTAATACTTAAATTAAGTAGTAGGCGTCAAACAAGAGTAAAAGTAACGAAATAACAACAATCATAATCATAATATAGTTAAAAATTAACCAATCAGTTCAATCGAAGTTAAAACTAAGAATTAAACGAAACCCTAACACTTATGAAAAAATTTATATGAAACAGAGACAAATTGAATGCGGGAAAAAACGAATTATCGGCGTGAGAAAGAGAAAAGAGACGAAATATACCAATAATAACGAGAATTGCTGAAACCCTAGGAGAAAAATTCTTCGAGTGTGCCAATGTGAGGAGAAAGTGTGATAGTTTTCGATGAAGAAAATTAAGAGAGGGAAAATAAAGGTGAAGGCTTTAAATACTTGTGAAAATAAATAATTAAAAAATAAATTTTAAAAACGCGGAAGATTATATGGGCTCGGCTCGGCTCGGGGTGGGCTCTTGAGAAAACAGCCGAGCTGGTTAAGCTGGACTTTTGCAATTTAGGGCTCAATTCTTTTCGGGCCTTGCTTTATAAAGAAATATATGTATGCTTTTTAAAAAAAATAAAAAAAAATAGGGAATGGTTTTTCTAGATTAAATTATTAATTTAATTATATAAAAATATGGTTAAAAAGATTATTATGCAATTAGACAATACACTGAATAACTATGATCAAAAGTAACCATTACAAAGTACGATCGGATTGATAATTGGAATATATCTAGATCTATACTAAAATAAATTTAAATAGAATTCATATATGATGACACTTAAATCATAATAAATTTGAAGAGGACTAACACATAATTTATAGGAATAAAGTAACATTTAGTCTCTGAATTTAACAAATTCTTTGACCCGCAGTAGGCTAAGTTGTTAAAAGTTATGAAATTCAGGTAAGTATTGCTTTATTTCTAATTGGCTTAAATGACTAACACATAATTTATAGCGTGTTTCTTATTTACGTACTTATTTTTTTTTGTCAAAAGTGATACTTAGCTTTCATTCCATTAATATTTGAGTCAAGTTGTTTGTCTCTCTTAAAAAAATCCACTAGCCAATTGAATTTTTACATGTGTCAAAATAACTGTATTTCTTCAACAATTTTTTTAACAAAATTGATTTTAATATTTACGGAAAGAAGAAGAGTTGAATGGAGAGAAAGAGGGAGAGAAAGAAGATGAAAGAATAAACGGGGGAGAGGTGAGAGAAGGAAAAAAATAAAATAAAATAATTCAAATTCAAATTCAAATTCAAATTTTGACATGAGTAATAATTTAATTAGTTGATAGATTTTTTAAGAGAAATAAATGATTGGACTAAATAATTAATCGAATAAAAATTTAGGTATTTAAATGAAAAAAAACTATAATTTGGAGGCTAATTTTTCATTTAAGCCTTTCTAATTTATATAAGGTGTGACTCATACTTAAAATCTCAAAACTTTTACAACCTCGATACTATTATTAAGTCAAAGCCACATTGACTATTTAATTTTATTGATGATTTGAGATTTAAGTTCGAGTCTCATTATGCACAATTACAATGTATGAGTCTTCACCCTTCTTTGTGCATGTGCCATGCGTGCGTGTTCTTCGATTCTTTCCGACTAGGTTGGGTTATTTTCAATTCTTCATCCATTGTGCTTTGTATTGAGCTGATTGTACTTGCCATTGTAGTTAGTCAAGCATGTATTTGTGCTTGTACTTACAATTTGTACCTATGTTGTGCTTGTAATTGTACCATATTGTATTAGTAAAATCTCAAAAAAAAAAATACTTATGTATTATTTTTTATTATTTTTTAAAAATTAAATAGGTTTTTAATCATTTCATAATGCAAAATAAAATTATTTTTTAATATGATTCTTAAACTAATTATAATATCTTAATCTATAATCTATAATTTATAAATTTTTTGAACAAATTATAATTTATAATCTATAATATAAATAAAAGGACAAATTTAGAAAAAATATTTTGAATTGACAAAAATACCCTTTATATTCTAACATTTTACTAAACTAATATTTGAAAAAAATATAATATTTAATTTAAAAGTATTAATTAAAAAAGTTGGAGGAAAATAAAAATTGTGATAATTACATATTTAAAAAATAATAATTTAATAGAAATTGTGATAATTATATATTTAAAAATAATTAAAATTAGATAAAAAAAATAAAGGTAGTAATGATGATGCAATGATATTGCAAGAAATCGAAATCCCAGTCGCTTTTTGTACTCCTTTTTTTTATGAGGTTTTTTTTAACAAATTTAAAAATGAAATTACACGTTCAATTAATAATTATTTTGGGCACGTGGCAATTAAGTTGATCAATTATAACAAAATAATATTCTCACCCCCCCAAAAAAAAATCATTATAAATTCAGACGATCGCGTAAATAATATGTTAAGCTTAACCGATTTGTGATTAAATAAAACAGAATAAAATAAATGTTTTGTAGAATAATAATTAGATCGTTATTTTTTGTACACAAGTGATCGAAAATTAAAAAAAAAAAAAAGGTCAAATTATGGTATTCTCCCTGTATAATGTTTAAATTAAAAATTTAATCATTAAATTTTAATTTGACATATTTCGATTCATGTACTTTTATAATATCACTAATTAGTTAAAATAGTTAAATTAAAATATTCATAATTTTTCTTATGATATCCTTTTACAACTCATCGTGTTTACATGAAATGTTTCATGCATGATTTTCAAAATTAAATCAAATCAGACTAAATTGTTAAATTCCTAATAAAGAGAACAAAATTAGAAATTAACCATAAAAAAATGATTATACAAGGAAACAATATTTATTGGAATTACAAACCAAAAGATTTGGTAAATCATTTATGGATTTTCTAAATTAAAATATGATATTTAAGAAACAATGGGGGGGATGTTGGTTTTCTCAGTGTGGTATTTTTAATGTCATATGTTTGGGACCAAATTCATTGACACTCACATTTCCAAGTCACCAATTGGTACCTTGAAATAGGATTTTTCTTTTTTCTTTTTATTAATATTTGTTTTATATTTACAACCAATTTTTTTAAAGTCATAAATAATATATTCAATGAATTCAAACTAGAAGAAATTCAATACAAAAACAGTAAATTAGAAAAAAATAAATTACAATAAATTTGAATAAGATGCATACATAATGAAACTTAAATTCAAAATAATAATAATAAACCCATATATGACATTTTATATATGATAGGACATGAAACTGGATACTCAAGGTTCCAAGACCTAGGCTGCCAGCACTGTCGAAGTCTCGGTTGGCTTTTATACTTCTACACTTATATTAAGTCACTGATTGGTTTAGTGTCACCAATTAATTAAGTATCATTTTAATTAAAAGAATATTAAAATGTTATTATTTTTACAAAGTAATTTTTTTTCACACACAGAGTATGGATGTAGTACACACACCAAGGCAAAAGGAGTAGGCAGAATTGTTTAGGCCAAAAATGATAGATTTATAATTTAATCCCTTAAATTTTTATAAAATTACAATTTAACTCGTGATAATTTATAATTCATCTCTAGGTTGGATAAAACAATTCTCTAATTTCCTCCCCATATATATATACCATATCCAAAGAACCTAGGTGTTGAATTTATGCAACATCTTCCACATGTGGGTTAGGATCTCTTGCAGTTTTCAAGGAACCACTATATATCTATATTATATATATGATTAATAGGTAAACTAATTTTAAAGAGTGGTTAAATATGAACACTGATCAACAAAATCCATTAAAAAATGCAAAAGAAAATCTTCCACCTAAGCTAAACATGAACATAAAGATCATATTTTTTTCCCTGGCTCAGCTCTCTGCAGAACTGATTAAAGAAATCTTGGTACTATTTCAATCATGCTGGTCCTTTAAAAAAAAAAAATTAAGCATGGGATCTTGGTCATTAATTACCTAAGCCATTTTTTATTATTATGTGTGTGTATATATATATATATATATATAGTTAAAAGTTAGAACACATATGATCCACTAAAACATAAGTTGTACAATAGGTTGAATATAATATTTATAGCTTTCTACACATGCAAATACAATGTATAATTTTTTATCCATCTAATTGTAGTTTTAGTCCCTTTAATATGTTGAAGTTTAGTATTTAATCTCTCTAATTTAGTTAACATAATTTAATTTCTCTACTTTTTTTTATAATTTTATGGATTAAATCACTATTTGAGACATGAACTTGGCAACAACTCCTACACTGGAGTCTGAACTTTTTTTTTTATTTAAGCTAGTCATTGAACTTCACAATTGTTCCCATGTTAGAGCTTGAACTTTAGGGTTTAAAAAAAATAGAGGCTAACTTGAACAAAAAAAAAGTCCAGGCCCTAATATGGGTATAATTGTCAAATTTAAGGATTAACTTGGGAAAAATGTTTATGCTGCAATATGAAAGTAATTGCCAAATTCAGGCCTCAAATAATAATTTAACCCTAATTTTATTAGCAAGTCCAAATTAATAGCTTTGTCAACAATTGAGGCTAAACTGATGACATGAATTTTTATTGTAAAAAAGTTATCTGGGTCATTTTTATGTAAGAAAGTTATTAACTAAAATAAAATCAAATCTTCATTTTACCATGGACCTACTAATAATATTAAAAAAAAATAGAGAGATAGAATTAAGTAGGAGGATGAAATATTAAATTTTAATATAATAGAGGGATTAAAACCATAATTAGACCTTCTTATTCACGCAGAAGATGTAGTTTTTTTGGCATATGTATAGCTAAGGAAAAAAAAAAAAAACAGAAGAATCTTAAATTGGGAAATTTAAGTTAAATATATGTATGTCTTGAAGAACCCATCAGATATATTATATAGAATTTTGGACTCTCTTGAACTCAGGCTGTGATATATATGTACTTAGAAAATAATATATAGCATTATAATTTTTAATTGAATGTGGCTATATACATCATGAATGTAAAATTTGGGTTCGAGTATTGTGAATAGAAAAAAACATATATAATAAATTTTGTTTTCATTTAAGGATCGATTTGTTTGACTCCAAATTAATGTAATCGAGATTTAATATAGCTCTCGAATTTAAAAGATTCTCGTACAAAAAATAATGTTTAAGAACTTATCAATTATTTTCATATTAGAACTTGAACTTTCTTTAAATTAGCTTTTGAAGTTGGCAATTGTTCTTATATTTGAGCTTGAATTTCTTTTTTTGTCGAAGCTAATTTCTAAACTTGACAATTATTTCTATATTGGAGTCTAAACTGTTCTTCTTTTTTTTTTTTTCCAAAAGATGGATATAAAAAAATTTAAATTCGAATGTGGAAACAATTATCAAGTTCAGGGATTAATTTAGATAAAAAAAATTCAATCCCCAACTTACGAATAATTATCTAATTCAAGGATTAAACTAAAAAATATTTCAAACCTTAATTACCTTATAAATATGGTACATATCTTTGTGTGATATGTAATTTGTTATTTATAGAGTGAAAGCAAATGTTTATATGCACTTTTTTCTTCCTCTAAATCATGGCCATTGAAAGAAAGAAAAAACTCATTTGCACCAATATACGACCATATACATTGTTATAAAACAAGAAAGTTTAAATATATAAAAAAAAATTAAGAATAATAATTATATTAATATAATTAAAATTTAAAAGCAAAGATCACATGTATCTTACACCAGCTCATGTTGGTCTTTTCCCATAATCTTAGGATATTCTTTGCTAATAATTTATACCCTAAAAGCTAAGACACTCTCTTAATCTTTAAGTTTTCAATAACTTTGAGCTTGTAATTGGCTTCCATATATTCTCGTACTATATCTTTTCTTTTAAAAAGACAATTATATAGAAATATTATACAATTAAGTCCTTTTCATCATCTATTATTCAGTTATAATTGAATAATAATTCAGATATGATATAAATCATATTTAGAAATGTATGAATTAAATTTTAAATATATTTAGACTTACTTATTGAACGGCTTGCATCTAAAGTGTTGAAGAAAATGAACAATATTAGTAAAATTTAGGAAGATTTTTTTTTCTTTATTAGCGTGTCATATTTAATTTGTTCATGCGATATATATATATATATATATATATATATATTTAAAATTTGATTTGCATATTTTAAATTTGTTCAATGTTGGAATCAAGCTAGTAGGTAACGCCTAAGCTAATGGCTAGGATAACGAAATGACTTGACTGATGCGATATTGATACTTTTGGGAACTCAATCGAAATGTCTTAAAGTTTAAACTAATGTTGTTTGAATTGGACCAAACTGGTCGGTCGAACCAAGAATTGGCCGAGGGACTAGTCTGGAAAGTGGCTTTGAACTGATTAGACCGATAACTGGTACGAACCAGTTGAATTGACGGCTGAACCCGATTTTTTTTATTTATTTATTTTTAATAATTTTTAATCAGACCAATCGGATCGGTGAATTGTTGACCTAACTAGTTTGACATCCAGTTCAGTTTAAAAAACATTTGTTTAAACCTATACAAAATTCGGGTCATAATTTAAAGATGTCTGATTTGATTAGGGCCGACACAAAGGGGTTAACAGGGGCCTCATCCCTTAAAAATGAAAAATATCATTTTTGGCCCTTTAAATTTCATAAGATTTTAATTTTTTTATTGAGGAAATTATAAATATATAAGTTATTAAAATGGTGATATACAACTTAATTTCGATCCTTAGAAAAAAATTTAACTTTGCCCCTAAATATAACTAGCTCGAAGTTTTAGAATTCACACAAAATAGGAGGTGAAGGGAAGTTTTTCTTTTGGCTTGATCTTAATGACAAAACTTAAGAGAGATGGAGAATTTTTAAAAGGAACTCCCATGTTTGATCTGATGATCAAGAATTATTCACCCATAAAACCTATTCAGATTTAAAATTTTTGAAAAACAAGTAGTAAACCTTTGTCCGAGATAACTCCCATTAAACATATTGTATATATAATCCCAACCTTCTGATTCTACAATAACTAAAATTACATTTGGTTTTTAGATAAAATCATGGTGAAGTAATTGCATGCAAACTTGTAAGAAAAGTCTTGCAATGCAATCCATGTGCCCACAAATCTAATTGTAGATATGATCGATATTCTCTCCTACATCTCTCTCCAGACTCCACTAAACTTTGCCTTTGTTTTCCTTTTCAATTATTTTATCATTGCTATAAAACTACCCATCATTCATCCAAATCACACACACCCCCATTTCATCAACATAATCCCCTATTTTCTTCATTCCTGTTAACTACATTTGTTTATTAATTATCATTATATGGAGTATTTAATCATTACAATTTTGGTTTTTAATTATTATTTTTCTTGCTAATGAAGTTTTATTACTTTTAAGTACCTAGATTCAAAGTTTATCATACACATTTACATATAGTTATAATTAAAAGAATTAAATTATGCATAAAATTATTTAATATTAATTTAGCAATTAACACAGATACACTTAATCGGTTAAAATGTAGTGAATGAGATTTAAAACTTAAATAATATCCGGATTCACGTTGAAACTCCAATGACCCAAAACTTCAATCTATGTCAATTATTTGAAGTCCTCGTTTGTGTAAATTATTGTTTTCTTTAAGGATTAATAAATAATTGCTAACTTCTTTTTATTAGAAAATAATTGTTACTTTGGACTAAATTGAAAGCTTAGAAGAATATTCATGCATCAGCCGAGTCATTATACACGCGGCAAAAATGCTAACGATTGAAGCACTTTAACAATCATATTATATGTATTTTAAAATATTAATATATATATATATATTTGTTGCATAGGCAATAAATCATGTAATTAATATATATATAAATAATAATTTTGAAAAAAATAATGAGGTGATATATATATATGGTACAAGGGCATCAAATGCAATCGGTCTATATACTTAATATTTAAATAGAAACATCTGATTCACGACATTGAATTAAATAATTAGTATTGTTGAAAATAACAATATTTTAATATATGTATTATTATTTATTTAAGCAAGGTAGCAATTTTCACAGGTTTTGAATCAAAGCTATACGTTATAGAGTATTGGTAATCGAATAAAATTTATTTATGGACCTGCATGATGTAGGACCACAATAATAAAAATGCATTAAATAAATCGAGTGTTTTGCTTTTTGTATATATATATATATATTTTAGGATGTTAAACCAATAATAATTAATTTTTTATATGGTTAAAATATGTTGTTAGCCATTGTATTTTAATAAAATTTGAGATTTAGTCTTTGTACTTGAAATGTTAAAATATTAAGTGATAGTACTTTCTAATTTAAAAATCCTAGTTCAATCATTAACATTATTAGCATTTTCTATAAAATTTGTCAATTTGGCACATTGATTAGGTTATCTTCATATGACGCGGTATATGATTAGCAAAAAATAAATATGTTAAGATGACCTCTTAAAATATGACATTAGCCCCTATACTTCTATAAAATGAGATTCAGTCCCTCTAATATAATATGGTCATTTTTCGTCCCTCTACTCCGAGCCAACTTTTTTTTGTTTATTCTATTTAATAATTTGATGTGATTTTTTTTAAAACATGTGATTATATGACATATATAATTTGATTTTTTTCTTTTTTAAATTGGCTTAGGGATTGAAAATACACCTTTCGGAAAGTAGAGGATTATAAAGGGACTAAATCTACCAAAAATACATAGCACAAGGATCTTTCATAAAATTTTACCTATTTAAATATAAAATTGGAATTGGGATTCATAATTTGACTATGATATCATGTCTGATTTGACTTTTTTAAACTTTTAATGTCTTAATAATAAAATTTATCTTCTTTATATTATTTACTCATTCGATGTATATATTTTAATGAAGAAAAAAAAAAAAAACTCTTATATCGATGACATCTCCATTGTAAAGCTTCTTTTTTGTGATATAAAACTTAAAAGTACTTTTAAATTTTAATAATATTTTTTTTAATTCTTGACTATGGACTTTATAAAAAAAATATTAATATAATTAATAGATTAAGAAAATTATATATTAAATTATAGCTTATACGTCTTGTCACGAATAATTTTGATTAATTAATTCTTTGTGCTTAACATTAAGGTATACATGATTTTTCTATTACAAAAAGTAGGTTTTCAAAAGACTTTTACAAGTAAAATTACTACTAAAGCCTTCAAGCAATGATGAAGTTTAAGCGGTGGGTATTATATTAGGGTTTGTAGTTTATAATTAATGAAATGTTCTTTTGTAATAACTTTTTAACTTTTGATTAAAAAAATAGTATTCTCAAAATTAGTTAAATTGCTTAGTTGAATTGAGAACGAATAATATATAATTGATAATAGAGCAAGATATTGTAAACTAGTAAAAAAGTTGAGAATCGAGATAAAAAGGAACAATAGCTTCAATCGATTGAACTGGATATGACTTTTAAAATTTTTTGAATTAGTGATTTAATCAATTGAATCCGAAATCGATGGAATTAGTGATTTTTGTAAATTTTTAAATTGAATTGGATTGACCAGTTGAATTGAAAACGAGTGATATATAATAGATAATAAAGCAAGCTGTTGTAAACTAGTAAAAAGTTGAAAATCGAGATAAAAGAAAACAACAACTTCAATCAATTCAATTGGTTATGTCGTTGAATTAGTTATTCAATAAATTGAATCAAGAATCTATTATTTGATCGGTTCAATTATTAATTCAAAAATAAGAGTTTTTTGCCCATAATTTGGGAGGGGTTTCTTTGGTAATTGCAAAAGAGTTCACATGCCTTTATAAGAAATTTGAAGATTCTCCCTTTCCACCTCACACACAACTCATTCAATATGACCCACAAATCATGTGTTAAACAACTCAACTAGATTTGCTTCACTTTGCCCCTATATATTGGCCTATTTTAATTTACTTCTCATAATTGGTATTTTATACATATATTACTAGTAACATTAAAAAAAAAAATACAAACAGAATAAAAAAAATAAATGGTCAAATTATGGTTTTGGTACTTATATTATATTTTCAATTTAGACTTTAATGTAAAAATAAAACACATTATAGTCTTAAATAAAGAACTCAAATTCGAATTTAGAGATGACATTGTCGAAAGGGATAGATACAAACTTCGAAAGAGTTTTTATGAATAGCAAAACGGAAATGAAAAATACCAATCATTATACTAATAATAACGGCAATGATTTAGATTAAGGTATAACATTGATAATAGTGAAACGATTAAATTATACAAAATTAAAATATGATAACTCAAGTTAGGTGTAATACAAGGACAAAAACATAATTTGATAAGAATAAAACATGTCATATTTTTAATTATTTTTAAGGATATATGTGAATTTACTAATTAATTCACTTGTGAAAATAAATCATGGATTTAACATTAAGTAAATTTTCACCCAAAAAAAAATGTTTTAAGAAATATATCTTTTTAGATTGAAGTGGGGATCTTATCAATGGGGTAATAATAATAATTTATTCCTTACAATTATTAGAAGTTGAACTTCAACTATTTTAAAATAAATTTTTAATTTTTAACTCTCAAAATTTTATAATTTTATTTTGACCCTTTAATACTAAATTCCTAACTTTGTCTCTGCATTGACTGCTATTTTATTAAAGGATAAACTATAAATTATTCACTTTTATATGGCTTAAATTGTGTTTTGATTACTAAATTTTAAAAAATTATAATACGATGATTATTAAGCTATTAATATGTTATTAATGGTGTAATAAAAATTGATTTGATATGATATATCATAATTTCAGATGAAAATTTCAGGTCAAATTGTATAACTAGTCCCTCTATTTTTTTAGCAATTTAATTCATTTTTTTTTATTTTATAAAAGTTTTGAGAGGCACAGGACATTAAAAAAGAAAAATAAAATCACATGATTAGTTTAAGATCACTGAGTAAAAATTAAATGATTAGTTGTTAGCTAAAAGAGAAAGAGAAAAAGAAAAAGAAAATTACTTATTGGCTTCACTTCTTTCCTTTTTCTTTTACTTGTAGGAGGGAGTGGGCTAGTCGGTTTTTGGAATCAAAGGCGATTTCTGGATTTCTAGAACGTTATCATTGCTAGAGAGAAAGGGGGAGAAATTTTAAGAGAAAAATAATTACAAAAAAAAAACCTTAATGATAGTAAAAATAATATTAATATTTAAACTAAAAATCAATTACGAGCAATAAGCTAAGTAGCCGATTGGTATAATATTGTTGTCAGTGTGAGAGGACATGGGTAAATTTAAGCATTGTATCAAAAAAATAAATATCAAGGTATAGAGATTAGTTATAAAATTTGACCTAAAACTTTCGCCTAAAATGATAATATAACATGCTATGTCACCTTATATAGTTCAATGATCAAATTGTAATAAATGGACAAAGTTAATGATGATAGCGTAATTTTTAATAACGTTAATAACTATAGCATAATTTTTTAAAGTTTAGTAACTAAAATATAATTTAAACTCTACTCTGTTATTTGCCATTTCCTAAAATAACAATTTAAACAAAATTTGGGAACTTTGGATATAATCCCAAGAATAATCTTTAATCTCTCATTAAGAGAAGGGAATCGCTATTAAGATGCAAACAAGATTTTCTAGAATCTATAATTAAATGTTAATTTTTTCCTGACTCTTTTTTATTGTTTTTTCCCCTAAAACGTTTTAATTTTTTTTGAGAGCAACCTTTTTTTAAGTTTAATTTTCATAATTAGGGCTTTGGAATATTTTTAAGTTTTTTTTTTTTTTTTTTGCTTTACCTTCCTTCTAAGAAGCGTGACATGCACTCATGCAGTAGAGGTGAAGTTAAAGGGTTTAATTTTGGTTTTAGTCCCTATATCATGTTGAAATTTAAAATTTAATCCTCTATGTTTATAATATTATCAATGGGTGTGTTAAAGTCTTTTTCTATTATCTTGTATCATAATATTAACAATAAATTAGATGACATTAAAAAAATCTCATCTCATCACATTAAAAGTAGTAATCGATGAAATCAGGGCGAATTTAAAATTTTTTATGAAAATTAAAATGTAATTTTACCTTTTTATCATTTTTGGAGGCTAAAATGTAATTTTATAACTTTCAAAGGACTAAAAATAAAGTTTTAATTTTATGGGGGAAGGCCCCTGCCAACCCTGACTGAAGTTATCAGTCGGAACTTAGTAATAACATTACAAAAGTACAAGATCAAATTATGCAAAACTGAAGTAAAAGAGTTAAATTTCAAATTTAAATGTAGTAGAAGGACTACTACGATAATTAGACCAAGTTGAATGAAGTATTCATTGCAATGGCGCGTAAGGTTAGAGTATATTTTTTCTTTGGCAAAAGCAATTTTCAAAGAGACAATCGCTTTCAAACTCCTAATCAACTGAAAGAAATAACACTTTAGTAACGTAAATAGAAGAAAACAATATTAGAAAAATTACCCTTTCCGTTTAGGGTTTAATTTGATTCGTCTTTAAATTTTATTAATATTTAATGTAATTATTGAGATCTATAATTTTTTAACCTTTAAATTAAAGAAAAGCGTTTAAATTTTAATTGACTAAATCAATAATCATACCAATAAATTACAAAAAATAATAATTATATAGGAAAGTAATTCAAAGAAATAAGCCAAAAGAGAGGAAGTGGATGCAGAAAATCTATGTGTATATATATATGCAAATAAATCTGTACAAAATCTGATCCAGCGATGCAATAATTACTTTGCTTGAAACAAGTTTAAAAAAAGGCAGTGTGGGGAGGTATCTTTGATTCCCTTGTCACCATCTCTCTTCTGAATAACCCTTTTTTTCTCTGCAAGTGAAAGAAAAAAGCTTGGGGATTTGCAAAGCTAAACTATATATCTCGTATATATACACGCATATAAACATATATTAGGCTTAAGAACTATGGGTAGCAATTATTATGGAGAAGCAAACATGGGAAATGAAAGAGGAGGAGGGTCTTCAAGGAAAAGTAAGAAGGATAAGGCAAAGCAACCCCAAAGAGGGCTTGGTGTTGCTCAATTGGAGAAGATAAGGTTAAATGAACAAATGGGTTATCATCCTTCATTTCATGGTCCTTACTCTTCAAATTTCAACCAGTAAAAAAAAAAAAAAACTAAAAACCCATTTTCTTTTGGTCATTTCATCAAATGGTTACATATCATGTTTTATGGGTGGAATTTGATGAAGAAAAAATGGGTTTTCTTTATTTTTGGTGTGCTGGGTACATGCAGGAAGATATGAAAATGCAGCATCCAACTGGTTATTCATCTATGGTAGCATCATCTTCTTCATTTTCATATTCATCATCTTCATCAACTTCTTCAGCTTCTTATGGTTTCCACCCTAGCATAATGGTGGGTGTTCTTTATTTGTTGTCTTCAAAGATATTTCAATTAGATCCTCTTTATTGATGGGTCATTAATTGAGTGCTTCTTTGACATGATTTTCTGTGTCACCCATTATGGCTTTAGAGGATAATAAACCATGGCATACAAGATTTTTGGTGGATATATAATAAATATATATATATATGCACGTGTATGTATGTATATGTACATGTTTTCCCTCATCACCATGTTCATCACAGCTACAAGTTTTGGATGAAAATGGTTTTTACAAAAATATGGATCATTTGAATTTAAGTTGGTGCTAAACCCTAGGTGCTAATTTTCACCCCCGCTGTCATCCCCAGTTTCAAATACATATCAATGACTATGTTGGTGAATAGGAGTATTGCTATAAATGCAAGAAATTGAATGGATTGCTTATGATTTTTACCTAAATATTACAGATGGGGCTTAGTGAATATGATCAAAGAGCAAACATCAGTTATGGTGATTCCCAACCTAGTACTGCAGCAAGGTGCATATACATATACATATCTATATAGCTTTGCATTTATGGATACATTTTCTTTTGGCTTGTAACTAATGTTTTGCAACAGTTGGAACCCTGGCAGTGGCATCTTAGATGCACAACCAAACATGACCAGACAGCTTCTAAACCTACATGTTGAGGTACTGTATAGATATTTATATATATATGCATACACATATACATTCAGACACTTGGTAACAATACCATGAGTATCTTGTATTAAAAGTCAAATTGTATTTTACCTCTTTACTCAAAAAACAAGTATTTAGTTAAAAATTTCATCTTATTCTATTAAAAACGGGCCCTTGTATGTTGACCTGACGTACGTGTGACACTCCACGTGTAACAACTTCCTGATTATTTCATCAATCATGTCAGTTTTTAACCGTAAAAATAGATGAAAATTTTAACTGAAATGACTAGCTAGTTTGCTATTTGATTTAATGTATAGGGACTAATTAGCTATTTTTTAGTGAAATGGACAAAATGCAATTTGAGTCTTTTGTGCAGGAGCCTCTATGGTACTTTTACCACATATCCTTGTATGTAAACTGTTAATAAGATTCTATATTTCCTATATATTTGCAGGATTTACATCCCCAAAAAAGCAAATCATTGGGGTCTAGTAGTCAAAATTTTGAATCAAGTGAAACACAAGAGTTAGATTTGGAGCTGAGATTATCACTGTAATCAGTAATGTTTTTCTGCCACTTAAAAATGTTTTATGCTTTTATTTCCTACCTTAGAATTGTAAGTTCATAATATGGTCTTGCAATTTATAGATACAACTTGAGCATATGGATAAACTTGTTTTGAATCTTGTGTAAAAAAGAAGGTAGAATATTGAGTTGCTGCTGCATGAGATATGTAGTGATAATTTGATCTTCATATTCATGAATTTTCCCAAGGAAATTAATAAAAATTTCAATGATTAAATAGGTGAAAGTATCACGGAGGCCCCTTATATCATGAGTCAAATATAATTTTGCCCCTTTTACTAAGAAAATGGAAAATTAGTTTTTATATCTTAGATCAAAGAGTAATCTGGCCATTCCTGTTAAAAATTCCATCCATTTCTCTTATTAAAAACTAGTGTGGGTGACGAAATAGGTAGACATTTACATGCAACGTTGCATGTGTATCTCTCATGCTGACGTGCATGTATTAGTAGTTTTTAACCGTAGAAATGGATGAAATTTTTAATAGAAGACTAGCATATTCATTGATCTAACGTATATGAACTAATTTGTCTATTTTTAAGTAAAAGGGTCAAAATATAAGCTGACTCCTAATGTAAAGGCTTCTATAATACTTTCACCAATCAAATCCCATATGATGGAATTGATCCCTTAAGTAGTCCCTATTGTTCAATAGTCAATCACTTTATTAAAGAAGGTGGAAAGGACTTAAAATAATAATAATAATAAAACATGTCAAGGAGCAAGTACATACAAAGTGGGGGGACTAGAGGTTTCTCATCAATTAAGATAAGAGTGATCAAAAGGGACAATTTTGTGACATGTCTTTGGAATCATGTTCTTCATATATACATGAACTTATACTATGTAACAATATTGTGGCAAACAAAACTGATCACTTCATGGTCAATATTAGCTGCTTTTTTTTATTGCCTTCTAGACAATGAAATGAAACTAAGACCAAGGCCAAACCACTAAATTAAGGGTTATGTCAAAGAAGAAAAGCATATCTTTAAATAAAATGCTAAAGAATCTACGAGGAGTCATTTGATTCTCAGTTTCATGTTGTTATGTGTATGAGTTCATTATATATACTCTGATTATTGACATCTTAGTTTACTTTAAGGAATCATTTCTTTCATTGTTATGCAATTTGCTTCTCTAGTGGCTAGCTCCTAGCTGCAATAAAAGTTTTCTTTCTATTATGGGGACCTAGAGAATCAATTTAATCTTTGTATTATTAAAAAAGAATCAAATAAGGTCAAATTAGAATGGAGTTAACATAAACTATTTAAAAAATATCATTTATTATTTAACAGGGAGTTTTTATGGTTCTATAAATGAAATTTTTTATTTGAAATTTGAATTGCAATTGAAAAAATTTTTTTAAGGCATTTTGCATACGTAAATATTAATTGTGCTACATTTTAGACCTATTTAATTCTTTTTTAATAGTATAAGGATTAAATAAATTTATTTAATAATACCCTATTATACATGGACTTCTTGGTAGTTTAACCTATGTGTATGTGTTTTGAACAATGAAGTCTCCGTCGGAGAAGATATAGACTATATATATATATGTATATAGATGAAAGTATATGTAAAGTCCTATTAAAAGAGTTGAGTTAAAAGTATTAATTTGATTTGATTTCTATAATAGAGAGAGGTGCCATATATATGAGTTTTTTTAATGAAATAAATGTGTCAAATCTTGAACAATAATGTGCAAAAAAGAGAAGTCCCAGAACTGCAATATTTGAGATGTTAATTCAGTACACATAAATGGGGTATTCTTTTTTAAAGCCTATAAATAAACTATTCTTCATCAAGCAAGCAATATATCATTTTGTTTTTAGCTTATGAATCACCATAGTTTTCATTGCATTTTATTTTTACATTTTCTACATGCAGTCAACTAGCGATTGGTGTAGTGGCAAAAAGGGTTGGGATCGAAATTTTAAAAATAGAGTCAAATTGAAGTTTTTAGATGGTTTATGGAATGTAAATTAAAAAGAATGTAGTTACTCAAAAATGAATTAAATTTTATTTTTTTAATATATAATTAATTTTATTTTTTTATAATATAAAAATTAAATATTTTTTTAAAATAGTGAAAATAATTTAAAATTTTTTAATTTTTTTTAGAAATATTTATATAAAAAAAAGACATTAGAATTTTGTTACATAATATACAAAAATCATAAAATAAAACTTATCCTATCAAAATAAATCTAAAAATCTAAAATCAAAAATTAATATAAAAAAATCAAGAACAAATTAAATTATGATGAAAGATTTAAAAAATCTAAAAAAAATTCTAACCGAATTGAACCGATATCACCTCTACTAACATCAAAGTTGGAAGTTCAAACTTGAAAAATATTTAAGAAAAAGTGTTATGAATCAACCATTAATGGAGCAGCCATCGTGAATGTAATTTTTCACATGTATTAAAAACTTACATCTTCAAACCCTAACACGCTATTGCTTACCCCATAGTATAATTATAATGATTACTTCATCAAAAAAAATCTAAATAAAAACCTTTTCTAGGGTTCATCTAATCTTGCTGAGCTGAAACTTGAGAAATTTTATTTTATAAAAATATATCATAAGTCCTTATACTCTTAGTAAATTTGGAATTCAGTTCTTTTACTTTTTAGATTTTAAAATTTAGTTCCAACTGTTAACACTGTTAAATTTATTTTGTTAAATTCAGGTTTATTACAACACTATTTTTTAAATTACATTACTATCAAGTGAGTGCTTTTTATTTTAAAATGTCACATCAATAAATTTACAGTATTACTTGAATCTGAATTTTAAAATTTGAAAGGAGGAGCGACTAATTCCTAGAAATAGAAGTGTAGGGACTAAAATCTAATTTCATAAAAAATACAGGGACTTATAACAAATTTTAACCCTTTTTACCCTAAGCTATCATGATGAAAGCAATATTTAATTTAGCTTAAAATTTGATTGGCTCCAATTATCTCAATTTACTTGCAAGTTTTGTCATTACCACAAAGAGAACGATGTGCATTATACAAGTGATCTTGACGTGTTTCTTGTCTGCTTTCACTATACATAAAGTTGCTTGCTGTCAAATATTTGTAATGTAAAAGCTATGACTATACCTCCCATAAACAGCTCTATTGTTAATAATTCAATATCATTCAAATTATAATTATTCCTATCAAAGACCAAAAGGATTATTAAAGATTAATTTTATGGAACCCGAATTTAAGTCCAGTTGATTCATACAAATCTCAATATATATATATATATAATAAGCTTGTTTAATGACAAATTTCACTTGGATTTCAAGTATATTGATACTAAATTCAGGTTGGAACTTTATGTGTGGAAAGTGAAAACTCTCTTCTTCTTCTTCTTTCGAATAGATATAAACTATAATTAATCCTATTAAAGACCAAAAAGGTTATTAAGATTATTTTCATAGAACCCGAATCCAAATTCAGTCGATTCATGCAAATGTCAACATAAAATTGGGGTATTTTTGGGATTTGCAAGAAGCATCGGGTTGTACAGTGCTTATGGGTTGTTGGAAACAATTTGTTTAGAAGCATTGCATCATGTTGAGAGTACTCTGATGATACAACAGTCGGATTTCGATTCTAAAAAAATTGTTCATATTTTTTTCCATCATGAGAAAAGAAAGATTAAAGAAAAAAAAATATGTTAATTGTAAGCTTCTTCCTTAAAGGGGAAAATTGAGATAAAAGTTAAATAAATCTTTCCAAAAAAAGGACATATTTGCAAAATGCAAATAGGAAGTAATAGGGATTTGTACCCCTCTATGAGAGCATGAAAGAACTTTGATTTCATTGCAAAAGCAAAAAAGTATTAAGTAAATTATTGCACTTTAAATAATCATTATTGCAGAAATGAACATAAATTACGTTAATATTTAAATGAAATTTATCGAAATATGAATCTTTATAAATTAATTAAACAACCCCCAAAGATTTCCTATGTATGTATGTATGTATGTGTCTAGGCATAGATATGGGCGGCCATCACCCTCAACATGGTAAAACAAAGGAGTGATTTTGGAAGCCCCCGAAATTTCTTACTCCTTTAAAAATAATAAAATTATAAATTAATATAATGATAAAATAGTCTTTTTTCCCCCTCAAGTTTTTGTAATTCCATTTTGGCTCCCCTAAATTTTTTTCTTGCCTTTGCCGTTGGTTGTTGAGTCACCTTATTTGACTCTAAATTTACCAAAAATATCTACCATATATACTAATATTCAACCATTAAAATTATGGATGAAGGTTGTTGATTGAGTCTTAGCTTAACTAACATGAGCACTGTTGCAAATGCAAGAAGATGTGGGTTTTAAGTACGTTGAAATGCATTATCCTTTTATTTATAAATTAGGAATGGATTATGAATAGTTTTATAATCAGAATTTATAACGAGATTATTAAAAAAAAAAAGGTAATGTTCGGAGCAATGATTAAAATTTAGAAATAATATAAAATGGAGACTTTTTTGGTAAAAAAAAAATGAAGACCTAAAAAGACTTATGGGAAGGCATGTATACTGTGTGCAAATTTGCCTTGTCGGCATCTATATATTTAAGGCTTGTTTTGGGTCAAATTTTGATTTTCATCCTTTTATTATGTTTAAATTTGTAATTTAATTCTTGTAATTTAATTTAACATAATTTGATCTCTAGTTTTAAAATGTCATTAATTAGTCTAAATATTTTTTAAAAAAAGTAATTAGTCTAAAAATTTAACACGGTTAATTATTTTAATTAAAATGTTTATGTGTAATTTTCCTAAAAACACCCTCTTCTAATATGAACAGAATTCTTGTCAATTTGATAGGTTGAAAATGATATTTTTATGTAAAATAAGCACTGGAATTTTAACTGAAATAACTAATTACATTATAAAAATAAATAAGTCGAATTATGGCATTAATTTCGTTTCTATTGTAACTTTTAGATGTTAACTAATTTCTTTTATTAATGGGAGATCGAATTGGTTGGTTAAACTATTAAAATAATTAGGAAGAATAAACTAAAAATAATTATAATTTCTTTTAAAAAATCAAAGATAAAATAAATAAAAATATAATTAAAAAAATTCAATTTTTTTTTTGGTTAAAAAAACATATTTTCGATTTTAACCAAAATTTCTAATTCTCTATTCCTAGATTTTTTTTTTATCTAGTTTGAAACATTGTTGGCTTTTCCTTTTCTTTTTTTTGGTTATTCGTCACTAGTTTAACCAATTGGTCTTTCGATTCTTGACTCAACCTACAATTCAACTAATAAAGACAAAGCCAGGAAATAAAAATTTAAATTCAAAATTTACCATTTTACTATTCATAAACTTAAAGTTCCCAAAGAGGTGATACAACAGTTCTTTATATTTTTGTAAAAGTTAAAACTCTTTAGTACAGTCCTATCAATCATTCGATTTAATTTAATTTCAACAGCATTTTATATTTTATATACAACAACACAAAATTCGAAGTAATTATATCAATATTTTATTCACAACATCAATCAAATCTAAATTAAGCAACCCCACAAATGAGGGAATATTATCATTTACCAAAACCTAAAAAGATTAAAAAGAGAGATTTCATATCTTACTAATCAAAAGTAGAGATTATTTCACAAGCTTAAAATTTATTGCTTTGCAAGCCCATTGGGCTTTTGCTATTGGGCCCATCAAACCATTTTTTCCATTGGAAGCTGTAAGAATTGGTCTAAAAAATGTTCTGTCAATGAAGGAAAGGTATGTTTTTCTATGTTGGAACTGAAAGTCAAGAGATTCTTTGTTTAGATTTTTTTTTAATGTTATAATTGTTGTATTATTCATAAATTTAGAATTTATTATTTATATTTTTTAGATTTTAAAATTTAAGTTGAATTGTTAATACTATTAAATTTATTAGCGTAATATCTTAAAATAAAAAGAATCTTCATTTGATAGTAATGTAATTAAAAAAATAACTTTGTAATTAACTTAAATTTATCAAACTAATCTTTACAGTATTAACAATTGGACCTAAGGAATTAAATTCCAAATTTACGAAGAGCAAAGGGACTTATTACATTTTCTAACCATTTTTTATATTATATTTTCTTTTAGGTCAAATTAGGTTATTAGTCAAATATTATGTGTATGTTGTAAATTTAGTTCCTATACTCTTATATGATCAATTTTACTCTTTTCACTTTTTGAGTTTTGAAATTTTATCCACTTGGATGATCACCATTAAATTCTATTAATATCAATTATAACTATCAGCTTCAACGCCGGTTGAAACTTAAGGAAAAACTGGCAGACCATTATAATTTGTATTATTTGATCATTGGCATATTTTGAACAATTTGATTTCGAACTTTAATTTCTAAAGATTGAAGACTGTTAACAACTTATCTAAGAAGACTTTATCCACAAGAATCGACACAAATAAGCATTCAAATCAAACTCTTAATGCAATCGAAGTTCTCTTAAATAGAGATATTTATCAGTATGTTGAATATTGAAGATGTTTTTAAAGAGCAGAAATAAGAGCACATTATTTGTTCAATTAGAAACTGTTTTAAGTGCAAAGTGTCTTTGGATGAGTGGTGCGTTTACCTCTGATAAGGTTAAAAATATCGACAATGGTGAGATTAGTTACTGTAGCTGTGAGGTAAAAGGTTCCACTGCGCCATAGTCACTGTCCATCCAAAGGCAAACTTGATTGAGTTAATCAATTAACATTTAAATTTTCAAGCAGAAAGACTTAGGGTGGGTTTGGATGGGTAGTGCGTTTACATGCAGTTAGTGTAAAAACAGCGATGACAGTGAGATTATATATTGTACAATACTGTAGCGTGAGACAAAAAGTAAGCTAAACACATTGCATTGCACTCTACCCTTAGAGAGAGAATGGTTTAGATCAAAGTATAAGAGTGAGGTTACAATTGAGTTGAACATAGATTATAGCTTGTACTTATCGTTGATAATAGATTACATGTTGGACAAGATCCTGTAGACATAAGAAGTTTTCGGTCTACGTGAATAATTTTCTAGTGTCCATCTCTATTTTTCTTCCAGTAGTTACTTCTTCAAGTTGCAACTAAATGAATAGTTGACAAGTAAAACTCAACAAACTTTTAAATTAATTTGTTAGGTTAAATTATACTATTAGTCTAGCAATATACGTAATTTGTAGATTGAATCCCTCTTCTCCAATTTGATCATTTGATGACCTTATATTTTTTAAAATTTAAAATTTTAGTCCTAGCTAAAATGGTAATCGTTAAATCTATTAACTAAAATGACATTGCTTTTTGTGTGTGTGTGTGTGTGTGTGTGTGAGTATTATGTGGTAATAGTAAGTTGAGATGACATTACTCATATGACAATATATTTATCGCATAAGATTTTTAAAACAATAGAGCTACGTTTTGCTAGAATTAAAATTTCAAATTTTGAAAAGTCTAACAACTAAAAAATTACTAGATTAGAGTGTAAGGACTAAATTTACAATTTATGAATAATACAAGGACTAAAATCCAATCAAAAGTGTCACGACTACATGTCACATGAGTCAAAACAAACTAAATTAGATAAAAGGGATTGTTCTTGTCAATTCTAACCCATACTTGAAATTTTAACTTGATCAACTTAAATCCAAACTCAATTTAATCATAAAAAATCAACAATTCAAATCCATTTAACTCCAACCTCATTGTCTCCAAACTCAAACAGGCACAATATGAAACAAATCAAATCCAAAACAACATTAACTTGAAATGCCTTAAACCTAAAATGACCTAAACAATTAACGTGAAATAACCCAAACTTAGTAATCAAAATCCAAAATGAGTTAAACTTGTAATGATTTGACCCCAAAAACTCGAAACAACTGGACTTAGAAAAAAATGTAAACTCACAATTAATCCAAAATCTAAAATAACCCAAACTCAATATTAACCTAAATAGAAATAATCAAAAACATTTAAATCCGGTCAAAAATTTGCCCGACCCGTCTAAGTGTGTTTCCTTCTATATAGTTTTCAACCCTTTATGTGTAATTTAACATCATGTCTCAAATCAATATTTATAATTTATTGTATTAATTTAGTGATTAATTTTTTTATACACGTGTCACCCTACAATTATAACATATGCCGTCATCATTTAAAAATATATTTATAAAATCCAAAATAAACATAAAATAATATAAATTGGAAAAAGTAACCCTTAAAATTATCATTTTTGTTGTTCACGATTTGAATGGGATTTTTCGTAAAGGATTTTTTTTTCTTTTTGTTAGAAATAAAGGAATTCTCTTCTAATTATTTGGGATGGATGAGTATCAAATTTAATCTTGGAAAGAAAGATAACAATTGATTTCGTGTTTTCAATTTAGAATTTTAGGTTTTTTTTTTAATTTGAAATTTTTATTATTTTTAAAAGATGACGATATCATTAGTGACACATACACGTGTTATAATTATGAAATAATATGCTGAATTATACAATACTAATATCTGAAGAATACTGTTTTTAGTATTTACTTAAAAAATCAATCTTGAATGAAGAGTGAATACATCTTTATATAGCTGAAGCTATCATTCATAGTTACTGATTAACTACTTTAACAACTATTAACCGTCTTGACTAACTTACTAACCACCTTTAGTTAATATTCTAACATTCTCCCAGTTTTCCTCTAAGTCTGTAACTTTGTCAGCAGTAGATAAAACCTTAAGAGCATTGCGAAACGCAGCAAAGTGCTTTGACGTAATTGGTTTAGTAAGAACATTAGCTATTTGATTGGCTGATGGAACAAAATTAACTTGAAGAGATCCATCAAGAACCTTTTCTCGGACAAAGTGATGATCAATCTCTACGTGTTTGACTCGAGCATGGTGCGTAGGGTTTGCTGCCATGGAAACCGTGGATGTGTTATCACACCAGACCACTGGAGTCGAGCTAAGCTATATACCAAGTTCCTCTAACAGTTGGCGAACCCATAACAGCTCTGACACGCAATTTGCAAGATTGCGATACTCAACTTCAGACGAGGACCGAGAGACAACAGTTTGTTTCTTAGAGTACCATGCAACCGGATTTGGACCAAGATACACTACGTAACCTGTAGTGGACCGACGATCTTCCAGAGATGAAGCCCAGTCAGCATCACAGTAACATTCCAACTGAAATGGCCCTTTTGAAAAACTCAGACCATGCTCTATGGTCCCAACCAGGTAGCGCAGAACCCGCTTAATAGCTTTCTAATGCAACTCACTTGGGGAATTCATGAATTGGCTCAGCTTATTGACACAGAAAGACAAATCAGGCCTGGTGATACAAAGATACTGGAGCATACCAACCACACTGCGATATAGATGAACATCAACCATCGGAGAGCTTCCATCAGTGGTGACAAGTTTAGGCATACTGACCATAGGTGTAGGTGTGACTGCTGCCCCAAGCATATCAGCCTTTTTAAGGATTTCTAGAACATATTTCTTCTGACTAAGGAAGACCCCCTGTTCATTATGGTGAACCTCAATGCTCAAAAAATAGTTAAGTTGACCCATGTCCTTAAGAGCGAACCTGTGATGGAGTTGTTTGACAACCGAATCAATGGTAGTAGACGAGTTACCAGTTATCACAATATCATCCACATACACCATAAGAAACAAACAGCCACTAGTGGAAATACAAATGAACAGTGAAGGATCTGCCTTTGACTCACGAAAACCCAGTCGATCCATAAGGAAACGCTTGAGAGTGTGAAACCAAGCCCGAGGTGCTTGTCGGAGACCATATAGGGCTTTGTTTAGCTTATAAACAAGAGGCTGTTCAGCAGCACCTAGCACTTCAAAACCAGGTGGCTGGTCCATGTAAATGTCTTCAGTCAGCTTGCCATTAAGGAAGGCATTGTTGACATAGACCTGTCTTAAACACCACCCTTGCATCACTGCAATAGCTAGAACTGTCCGAATGGTCACTGCTCGCACAACTGGACTGAAAGTGTCTCTGAAATCCAGACCGGCATGCTGCAAAAACCCCTTCGCTAATAATCGAGCCTTATATCTGTCTATAGTCCTATCGGCCTTCTTTTTTACTTTAAAAAACCATTTGCATCCAATGGCCTTGCGGTTGCTCGGGAGTGTGCAAAGACTCCAGGTACCATTGGAAAGGAGAGCTTGAAGCTCATTGTGAACTGTATCTTTCCAGTGCTCATGTTGCATGGCCTCATGTATATCTGATGGGGTTTCAGAGGAAAGTGCAGAAGCTGAACTCAGAAACACCTTTGGCTTGAAGATGCCTACTTTACCCCAAGTTATCATTGGATGGGAGTTAAGAGGAGGTGAATGTGTGGAGCTAGACAAATGGGATAGTGGAGGGTTCGGCAAAGAAGAATTGCGGGTGCTAGACACAGGAGAACTGGTGGTAGAATTGGTTGACCTTATGTTGTTAAAATCGGGTATAGGTTCTGGAGAAACAATGGGATTAGGTGAGAAATTAATAGGAGCCGACTGTGATGGTATAGTTGATCGGACAGATGGAGATAAAACAAGTAGTTTAGTACTGACTGAAGGAGCAGTAGTGGACTTTGGATTGGGATATAGTGTTTGAAAAGGAAAAGTAGTTTCATGAAATGTCACATGTCGAGATACATAGATCTTTCCATCTAGAGCCAAGCATCTATATTTTTTGTGTAAAGAAGAATAGCCGAGGAACGTACAAGGGAGGGATCGAAACTGTAGTTTGTGTTTGTTATAGGGTCTCAAGTTTGGAAAACACAGACATCCAAACACCTTGAGGGAAAGGTAATATGGTTTATTACGAAACAATTTTTCATAAGGTGAGAGGGAGCCTAGGGGAGCTGAGGGTAACCGGTTGATAAGATATATTGCACTAGCAAAGGCATCATTCC
This sequence comes from Gossypium longicalyx, assembly GCA_025698465.1. Classification (NCBI taxonomy): domain Eukaryota; kingdom Viridiplantae; phylum Streptophyta; class Magnoliopsida; order Malvales; family Malvaceae; genus Gossypium; species Gossypium longicalyx. The sequence goes on along the minus strand of CM047001.1, from coordinate 81,617,915 downwards.
AATAGCTCAATGGCATGGATACATGAGCCAGTATAGACAAGCCAACTTCAACAATTTGCCGATGCTTGCGTTTAACAATTCTATTCTGAGCTGATGTGTGTGGGCATGTAGACCTATGTAGGACTCCTTGTTGAGACAAGTATCCTTTTAATGCATGAAACTCACCCCCTCCATCAGATTGAAATATCTTAAGCATGAAGCCAAGTAACCTCTCTGCCATTCGAAGAAACTGTGGAAATATGGTTAAAACTTCAGACTTTTGTCTCATGAAGTAAACCCAAGTATATCTAGTGCATGCATCAGTGAAAGCCACATAATACCGAAACCCATTTGAAGATATCGGTGCTGGACCCCAAACATCAGCAACCACTAAGCTCAAAGGAGTGACATATTCAGAAGCAGGATGAGAGAACGGTAGATTTCTTTCTTTTTTAAGGTGACATGCAACACAATCAAAAGAATCTTTATTCGAAACAAAAGGTACATTACAATGTGATAAAGCCTTGGTAAGAGTACTTGTACAAGGATGTCCAAGTCGAGCGTGCCAAAGACTAACAGGCACAGAACCACTTGCTGTAAGACCATGAGTTGAGCAGTGACGCGACTGAAAATTATCCTTCAGCTGAAGTCTGTAGAGTCCATGATGCACCGAGCCACGTAAAAGAACTTTCTTGGTATGCAGATCACGTACTTGACACTGTGTGGGAAGAAACTCGAACATCACATGATTATCCTTTATAAATTGTGAGACTAAAAGCAGATTTTTCGTTATACCAAAAACATGCAACAGAGAACGTATATACAAAGGACGTGTTCTAGTGAGCAAAGAAGACTGACCAGTGGAGTGTACAGGAAGAGCACGCCGTTGCCAACATAAATCTTACCTGGGCCATTATAGGGAGTACTTTCACCAATAGCAGTGGCTGAATGAGTGAGATGGTGTGTTGCGCCTGAGTCGGGGTACCAGGCATTATCACAAACAGTCTCCGGAGTAGCAACATAAGCTTGTGGAGAAGAAGTTGACACTGTTGAAGTGGAACTAGATTGTGGGGTATTGGCATTCCATGACATTGGCGAAGTAGGTGGAGGAGACGATCCCACCCACGGTGAGAAAGGAGCCCATTGTCCAAACATACAAACATTCGCCTGAAAGAAAGGAGGTCTATAACCGGTATTCTTATAAGAGGAGTCAAATCGATGGTAGCACCGATCAACTAAGTGCCTTATTTTTTCACATAACTGACATTGTATGCGTGAGCCAGATGACCTACCACGGCCACGACCATGAGACCATGTTGTTGGACGATATGCGGGAGGTGTATCACTGTTGGTAGCAGACCTAGGTGTCTGATGAGTAACCACATTTGCCAAGGAAGGAGACTCCAGAATCATTGTTTGATGTCGAGCTTCTGCATCAATCAACATTGTCATGACCCCTTGAACAGTATAAGGTGTATGACTGGCAGTAATGATTGTGATAACTGAGTCATATTCGGGTGGCAATCCATTGAGAATAGCTGTGACATGTTCTCGTTCGCTAATAAACTCACCGCAGCTAGCTAGCTTGTCACAAAACCCCTTAATCTTTATTAAAAAATCTTTCATGGAAAGATCACCTTTTCGTTGAGAGTGTAAAGCTTTGCAAAAGAACATTAAGCGGGAGGTGGTCTTGCTGCCATAAAGACTAGCAATTGCATTCCAAATTTGGGCGCTTGTGTCCATACCAATAAGATGTGGAAGGACAGTGGTACTTACAGAAGACAAGAGCCAAGACGCCAGCGCACTATCCTGCTGCTCAAAACGACTGAACTCCGGATTTTCTTGGGGAATCCCATCAGCGTCCGGAAGTGTTGCAGGAGGTGGAACAGTACGAGAATCCAAGAACCATTGAAGTTTGTAAGTCTTGATCGCAAGCAAGACTTGTTGTTGCCACAAGAGAAAATTGTCATCATCAAGAATCACACTAATCTTTTTAGTAGAAAAGAACCTAGTATCAAAGTTATCAACAGCAGAAGCCATGTCTGGTCCAGTCGACTGAGCTGAGTGCTGTGAAAACTCCATTAACAGACAAATGAAAGAAAAGAAAGAAAAGAACTCCAGGAACTCTAGACATCTGATACCATGTTGAATTATACAATACTAATATCTGAAGAATACTGTTTTTAGTATTTACTTAAAAAATCAATCTTGAATGAAGAGTGAAGATATCTTTATATAGCTGAAGCTATCATTCATAGTTACTGATTAACTACTTTAACAACTATTAACCGTCTTGACTAACTTACTAACCACCTTTAGTTAATACTCTAATATAATATGTGTTTAAATTTAACTATAAATCAAAATAAAAATTTAAATATTAAATTAAGAAAAAAAATTATAAATATGAAATTGAGAGAATGTGCGGCTAAAAATGTATTTAAACTTTTTTATTAATTATTTTATTGCCATAATAAATATTTGATTTTTTTTTCAGCGTTAAAGGGAACGTTACTAATTAGAGAAATTCCAAAGTCATTAATGAATTATGACAACAACTGCCTAGCTGTTAGAATTGTATTAAGTTGAGACACCATTTTGGACCATTTATTTTTTGAGTGTATGGCAATTAAGACAATGACTTGGGTTTGGTCTTTCTGTTTCAACATGCACCAAGGGTTTGGTAGGTGTTTCTTAATAATAATAATAATAATAATAATACTTTAATACATCAATTTCTTCAAAATAAGATAATACAAAGATTAATACTTACAAATACAAAATCTAATATTTCAAACAGGGAAGAATGCAAGGGTAGGTAGGAGGTTTCTTCTACAATATAAAAAAATTGTAATTTAAGCTCTTTAAAAATGATTAAATTACAATTTATACATAGTAATATTGCACTTGGCCTACGGGCGAGGTAATAATTTTTCTAGGGGAGCCAAGAAATATTTTAGGTATAATGATTTTACAAAAAAAATTATTTTAAATCTTCATTTAGTTTTTCATATTTTTTAATTTTTGAATTCATATTTTTTTATCAAATCATCTTAAAATGGAAGATATAATTAATATTTTTTTTAATTTTGATGATCTGACATACAGGTGAATTGCTATGTGGATGACAAGATAATATTTAATTAATTTTTTAAAATTTTAGAAATATCAAAATTTTTAAATAATTTTCATATATATTTTTTATTTTTTGAATTTTTAAAATTTTAAAAAGTTAATTAATTCACGTGTATACCATGTTATCAAAGTTAAAAAATGCTTAACTTTTTCAACTATTTTAAGATGATTTGCTAAAAAAATTTAAAAGCTAAAAAAATAAAAAATTTAATGAAATGCTAAAATGATTTTTTCTGAAAATTTAGAGGGCTAAAAGAATCATTATACCTCAATTTGAAGTACAAAAATTCTTATTTATAAATATAATAATTTTTTTTAATAATTTTTTTAATAAAATTGATTTTTATCTATAATATAATAAATAACAAATTAAGTAATATAATTTCTTCAAATTCATACTTTTATATGTATTTCTCTACTCTTTTGTGGTTTCAGTTTCTTAAAAGAATAAAAGAAATATATTAAAAAAAAGTACTTATTGAACCTTATTCTCAAGCTTTGATGATCTGATCGATTCGAAATCGTCGATACAATAGCATGGAACGATTCGTCGGCGGCAAATTCAAGCTCGGTCGCAAGATCGGCAGTGGTTCCTTCGGCGATATTTATCTCGGTTCGTCTCCACTCAATATATATATTTGGTTGTGTATAATTTAAAGTGATTTATAAGCATTTTGATTTTGTTTTCAACAGCTACGCATATCGATACGTTTGAGATAGTCGCTGTTAAGATCGTAAGTGTCGTTTAATTGTTTAGATTCTTGATCTGATTATCGTTTTAACCAAAGAGAGCTAGAATTGAAAATCACTTGTTATTCTCCTTTTTTGCTAATTTACTTTGGCGGTTACAGGAGAACAATAAAACGAAGCATCCGCAACTGTTTTACGAAGCAAAACTGTACAATATTCTTCAAGGAGGAAGTAAGTGTTCTGCTAGAAGTTAAAGTTACTTGCATTTTAGAACTGTGAAATGAGGAATTAGTGTTTTTTTATTTATTTATGATTTTAATTAATGCGTAGGTGGAATTCCTAGCATAAAATGGTCAGGTGTAGACGGTGAAGATAATGCACTTGTTCTCGATTTGCTCGGACCGAGTTTGGAAGATCTTTTTGTGTATTGTGGAAGGAAATTTTCGCTGAAAACTGTCTTAATGTTGGCTGATCAAATGGTGAGCTAAAATTAATGGAAGTTTATGTTTTTTTAAATAGTTACTTAATTTTGTATTCTGATGGTTGAATCTATTTTAGATTACAAGAATTGAATATGTTCACTCTAAGGGATTTCTTCATAGAGATATAAAGCCTGATAACTTCCTCATGGGACTTGGTCGGAAAGCAAATCAAGTTTATATAATTGATTTTGGACTAGCAAAAAGATATCGAGATTCCACGACTAATCGCCATATTCCATACAGGTAGTTTTTTGGGTTTAGTTTGTTGCTTGTTAACTTGTCTTTGTGTTTCTTTTGGCCTGTTATTTGTAAACCAGTTTTACTACAATTGTGTGATATGTGGGTCTTGAACTACTTTTGCTTCTTACAGAGAGAACAAGAATTTAACGGGGACTGCACGTTATGCCAGTTGCAATACTCATCTTGGAATAGGTAAGGGAAGACAATTTTTTATATTTTTTCATTCATCAAATTGAATTAAGCATGCATTTGTTTATTTGGGTATTTTGTCTATTTTTTTCATAGAGCAAAGTCGAAGGGATGATTTGGAATCACTTGGCTATGTACTTCTATATTTTCTTAGAGGAAGGTAGACAGCCTATTTTCAGTGATTCTAAGGCAATATTTTGGTATTTGTTTGTGTATAAAGCTGACCAAAATTTTCATGATATAGCCTTCCATGGCAAGGTTTGAAAGCTGGCACAAAGAAGCAGAAATATGATAAAATATGTGAGAAGAAGGTGTCAACTCCTATCGAGGTGTGTCTATGCTTTTTGTATCTTTCAGTTCTATATTGTGATTCTAGTATGATTTGATTAACATGGCTTCTGTTTCCTTTTACTTTTGTTGATCAAGGTTCTTTGTAAGTCCCATCCTGTGGAATTTGCATCTTACTTCCATTATTGCCATTCGTTGACATTTGATCAACGTCCTGATTATGGATTTTTGAAGCGTCTTTTCCGTGATTTGTTTGCTCGTGAAGGTATTGTTGGATGCATTTTACTTTTCAAATTCTTTAAAAAGAGGTTTTTGAGCTGCATTGATTATACAATGCATGTGTTGGTTTGTCATCAAAATTAGCTTGCGCTACACTCTTTTATGTCTTCTATGTTCTAAAGGGCTCATTGTTTCAAAGCATGAGGCTTTATCTATGCTACTGAAGAACTCAAGAAAGTGATTGTGATCTAGGGTGATGTCCTTTTGACATTACTGGTTAAAATATGCCATTGAATGGGGAAGAAAAAAGCCCCCTGCTAGTTGGCTTCTTGGACCAAGTGTCGGGATTTGAGCTAGCAAATGACAATGGAATGACATAAATGAAAACTTTTGTATGTGGTTTACTGCAAACTAATTTTTGGTTCTATTTTGTTATAGGTTATGAGTTTGACTATATTTTTGATTGGACTATCATCAAGCACCAGCAAGCCCAGAAAAGTAGATCTCAGCTCAGATTGTCTGTTAGTAGCTTACTTCTTTTCCTTGAAATGTGCAACAGTATATATTGCAGTTAATGTTGTATATATTTTTTGACCTGCCTGATTTGGTAACTGTATTCTTTAAATGGAAGATCTATTTTTTTTATAAGATTATATTCCCCAAATTACAGCCAGTTCCTGGAGGTAGCAGCAGTCATCCTTTTCCAGTGGATGTGAACAATCATCAAGGTTAGCTCCTGCTGACGCACTTTGTGCTCAAATGACTGAATCATGTCTTGAGTAATTTATCTGTTGGATTAAAGAAGAGATAGGGTTCAGATGAAAAATCATCAATGATCTTTATCTTTAAAGAAATTCCGAATCTGTTATTATTGATGTTAGTTTTACTTGGAAATAAATAGGATTTGTGTTTGTTTAACTTTCAGGAAGTTCTAATCCTTCTTACTTGACTGATATTACAGAGCGCACTAGATCAAACAATGTTTCGGGTCCTGTTGAGAAAAATGTAAGTTCAAGATCTTATTTCAGTTAAGAAGGAAAATTTATGCCAACTATTTTTGTGGTAAAAGTAACATGGAAGCCCTTGTACTAAGTAGAGTTGTTCATGGGCCAGGCCAGGCCCAATTAAAAATTTAGGCCCATTTGCTAGGCTTGGGCTTGACCTGGCCCAAAAAATGGGCCTAAAATTTTATCCAAGCCCGGCCTAAATAAAAATATTAAAATTCGGGCCCGACCCGGCCTGTCCATATTAATTTTTATATAATTTTAAAATATATATAAACCATAAAAAATACTAAAAATATTAAAATAAATATTTCTCAACAAATTGAAAATAAATTTTAAAAAATATGTATACTTAAATAATACTAAAATAGATGCAACTTAACAAGTAAATGTCTCTAAAATAATAATAAAATTAACAAATGCCTTTAAAATAATAAAAAAATTAACAATAAAATAAGTTTTATACAATATCCAAATAATAACAACAAAATAGTAGCAACATAATAGTAAAATAGTAGCAAAATAGGGAGATAACAATAAGAAGATAATATGTTTTAAAAAAAAAGATTTTTTTTGTCATTTAGTGAGTTCAGGCCGGGCTGAGCTTGGGCTCGGGCCAAAAATGCCTTACCTGAGGCTCAGCCCGTTTTTTAAACGGCCCTTATTTTTTTGCCCAAGCCCATTTTTTGGGCCTATATTTTTGCCCAAACCCTCCCACATTTCGGGCTGGCCTTCTGCCCGGGCCGGGTGGCCCGACCCATGCACACCTCTAGTACTAAGAGTCAGATTGCATTTTGCCCCTTCTACTCAAGAAATGGACAAATTAGTCCCTGTATGTTAGATCAAAGAGCAAGTTGGTCTTGTTAAAAATTTCATCCATTTTTGCTGTTAAAAACTGATCCCTTTATGTTAGCATAAGGTATACATGGCACGACACATATTATTGTTTGGTTATTTTGTTAGCCACGTCAGTTTTTAACAGTACAAATGGATAAATTTTTTAATAAAAAAGACTAATTTGCTCTTTAATCTAATGGAAAAGGACTAATTTGCCCATTTTTTTATTAGAATGGGCAAAATGCAATCCGGCTCCTAGTACAATGACCTACATGGTAGTTTTAGCTATTCTTGTTTGTGTAGATATATATGGATACAGTTCTTTAGTGTTTATTTATCTTAATTAGGAATTATTTTTGTGCTTTTGGATCTTTGAGTGCATTCTAGCTTCATTTGTGATATTGATTTTCATGTTTGATTTTGTCAGATTTTTTACCCTCATACACCCTCATCTTCATTTGCACATGCCAGTACCTCAAGAAGAAATTGGCAGAAATCAACATTGCCCAATGAAACTACTAATTCTGGGCCTGGGCATGGAAACAAAATGGGTCCTTCCAGTAGTTGGATATCATCATTGCAGCGCATTTCATCTGCCAAATGATGAAAATGGTAATTTATCAGCTCCTAGATCAGTTTCTATTAAGTTGAACTCTATCCAAATGCAATTAATGCTGGTATACTCGCATCATTGACCAAATATTCTCAACATTAGCTATGGTTCAGGTTAAGGAATTCTAGTGATGCATCTATGATTAGCTCACCTAAAACCCCAGTTTTCTTTAGCATAAACCTTTGGTTGTCACTGAATACTGATACCTGAAGCTTGTATGATTCTCATGCTGTAGATGTCGTAAATGACCCAAATAGCAACCTTTGTTTCGTTGGCTTTTCTTAAATGTGAATTATGCGTGATGGACCGACTATGTTATAACCATTAGGTAGTCCAATTTCATTTTTGACATTTGTTTGCCGCAACTGCAATCTTTTATTTGCATGTGTTTCAATTTTATCTGCTCCTTTTAACGAACTCATTGAAGTTGAATATTTTAGCTTCATGTTTTCCTTCATTCTCCAGTTGTTTTCTCAGTGCAATTTCTATTTGTTTTTGTGCATCACTTAAAATATTTCGGCTTCTCATGTCCTGTCAAAGTGTATGGTATGAATTTTTTTTCCAGCAAGTGTTCATCATATATATTCGTGTATCTAAATTTAAATAATCCTTCTAATTATACATGTTCATGCTTCTAATTTGTAGGTGTGTTTGAAGACCGTAAAATGTATATCCCTCTTCTAACACGGAAAATCTAGACAGGACTGCTTGAAGAAACTATTGATAGAAAATCTAGAAAAATCTCGAAAGGGCCCTTCGAGTCCTTGATTCTGCAAATATCATCAGTGCACGTGCCGTAAAAGTTCAAGTTCTGCCTTTGATTTCAACTTGCCTATGACAAGGAACATGTTACAATACATATCTCTACCGAGCTTGTCTAATCATGTACGATGCGAATCTGTTCGGGATAATGAGAGAAGATATAAAATGAACAACCAACTTTTTTACACATTTGCTGTGGCTACTTGGATTCTGAAGAACTGAGGAGCTCTACGTGACTATGCTGGTATCGCGTGAACTAGGCGAGGCAGACAAGACATTACTTCAAGCTCCTTCGGGTATATATGTATGTATGTATCGTATGTACAACTGCTGACAAACTACTTTCTGATACATAATGCTATTTCAGAATGGAAAAAGTCGATGAAAACATTATGTTCTTTGTCCTTACAACTGGGGCTCCTTTGATTTTACATTTTTGGTCTTCCTTAAAAGCTCTTGGGGCAGTGCCAAATCATTATTATTATTATTATCAAAGGTTAAATGACATATGTAAGCAAATCCATATGATTATTTATCGTTCATCTTCTATAAATATCAGTGGCTATATCTCCTTTACTTTAAAATAGCTTCAGTTGGAACAAACGAAGATTTGCGTCTTGCTGGTTTTATTTCAATCAAATGGTTTGAAACAAGAATAAACCTGTCAATTAGGCTTGTTGGAATGTGTCAAATCTTTTTGTGTCGTTTTATTTAGATGAATTTTTTTTATTTTGAGTCGTTGTGTTTGAATTATTTCAGATCTTTTTATTATTATTTTAGTTATGATTATTGACTGTCTATAATGGTTTAATACTATATGTTTAAGACAACATTTGGCACCTTTCCAATGATATGATATCTAGGGATGGTGTTAAGTTTTAGTATTTAATTTGAAATTCATAATTAACTAATAATATTAATAACTAATTCTGAAAGATAATCGCAAGCTACCCTAAATTTATTCAAAATTACAATTTAATGATGTTGACAATTAATTTTTTCTAAAAAGTATAACTTTTGTCAATTTACATACAAAAAGCAAATACGGCCAGAAATACACAAGTAATGATTTGTTAAGCCATTTATAATTAAGTCGGATCAAAATTAGAACATGTAAACATTAACACCAACAAAAATTTAGACACGTAACGAAGATTGCACTCAAAGCCAAGTTCAAAGTTTTGTTAGTTACAGCATATTTTACAAAAATTTCTACAATTTCCGTGGGTGCACTTGCGCCATTGCCCCCATAGATATGTAAATCCATGTGTGGTAACAGGCAAAAATCACGTCCAAGTTAATCCCCCTTCAACAAAATCGAACTATCAAAATTGGTCATTTGTAGTATGCAAAGATCGGTCTATTGAAACCGGTTCTAGTTCCCGACAAATCTGAAGTTACAACTTCAACCCTTCTGAATCCGATCTGCAAGTCATGTACACAATTCATAAAGCAATGATGATTGAAATGTGCCTCTACCAAGATGGATGGAAACCTCAAACAACATTAAACAAAGATTTAAACAAAGATTTCATAATGAAAACATACCTTGTCTAGAAGCATTTCCCGAAAAAAATCAGGTCGGTACTTGATATCTCGATAATTACTTCTTGTTGTCTGCAATATGTCGTGTAAAAAGTTGGTTTTTTAAAGGGTCCAACATTAATAAAGCATGTCACTTCACACCCATCGTACCCCCAAGGCTCACCCATAATTGTTCTCATTTATGTAAAAAGAATATACCTCAGAGACTGTGCGGTTCCTTTCATATGATGACCAAGGTTGAGGTTCCAATACAAAAACGCCACCCTGTTCATGATCATATGCAGGTTAACACGACTAATAGTACAAACAGTTTATGCATTCTTCCACGAGTGAAGAGAAAATTGATACTCATAAATGAAGAGAATTTAGCCCGACAAGGGTGAAAATGAAATTACCGGACGTAAAAGTCTCCAAATCTTCACAAACGCGGTAATCAAGCCATCATCACCCCAGTTCAGGTGAATCCACTTTGTCACACTCAAACTGCATTGCAAAGGGATCCATGAAAAAAACAATAAATCAGGTACTCAACATCAAAAGCCACATGTATACAAGATCACTTTATGTTCCGTATGATAAGTTTGAAGACTACACTTCAAAGATGAGCAAAATAATCAGAGTTCTCAAATCATAGAGCACTCTATAAGAAGATTGAGCGAATAATTGATCATAGCTCTTGAATCATAGGACACGGTAAAGTCATTTTAGAATTTGTTGAGAGGGGCAGCTTTCTTTCGGGAGAAGGCTTTGAAGTGTCTATGATCGGACCCTCAAACAATGGAGGTATCATGCCTGGGATGTTCTTACCCACTAATGTCATTTAAGGGCATGGGTTCAAACCCCACTAAGGCCAATAGCTAAACATTTCCTTGGTGATTAGACACTCCCTAAACTCCATGAACCCGTTGGGCTCTCCTCAGAGTTGAAAGACAAAAACCTTCAGCTAAACTGAGCATAGACACCTCAGGCACAATACCTCCACTGTTTCAGAGTCCAATTGACTGCTCGGTGGATGACACTTCAAAGACTTCTCTTGGAAAAAAATCGACCCCCCTCCCAGCAGAATCATAGGGTACAACTTATTTTTAAGGACGGTACCAATTAGCAGTGACTAGTCTAGTTGTTCTTCTTATAGCCTGTATTGGATACTGGAGAAAAGACATTTTCCGTCATGTGATGTATAATCTTTAATAAAAAGTTACAATTACGAAAGGGAGTAGACTTACCAAAGAATTGTATCGTACTGCTTATCATGAGGACGACTCCTCACAAAATTTTCTTGTCGAAAAGAGACTATATCAGATAGATTTCTTTCACAAGACTGATGGCTTGAACCGTTGTCAGCACCTTCGTTTGAAGACTTAGTAGTACACTGCTCCGACTCATTTACATCTTGTACAGCCTTTACATTGGTATTGTTTGTATTTTTCTTCTCAGCAAATTCCATTTTCACAAATTTTCTAAGGTACCAAAATGCTTCTTCAATTAAAGCTGAGGATGAAAAAACAAAAAAAAATTGGATTAGTATAAAATTATGAACTTCAACGCCAGAAAAAACACAAACTACAACATAAACATAGTCAAAATCTATGTTACTCGAACTCGGGTATGAGCGTCAGATACAGATATGTATCCAGCATAGGTATGGCTAAGTTTTTTCATGTATTTAAAGGATCCTTGGACGTCATATCCCAATATCCACATGTTGAACATTAGTGTCAGACACGGGTATTTCAAGAAAAATGAAAACTCCAAGTAACATAAGTCAAAATGTCAATTTTCTTACAATATTAAGGCTAAGATTAGAATCGTACCAGAATCAATATTAAGGCTAAGATTAGAATCTTACCAGAATCAATGTCAAGTCCTAGGATGCTCTTGCAATTGTACTTCTTCGCTGCATAAGTATGAAAAAAAAACCGTAAATATACCAATGTTAACAAATACAACCAAACTACTACAAATTAACATCATATTTTATTGTCAAAAATTAAACCTAGAAGATAACCTCTATTACCGGAAATCTCTATCTCCCAAGCAATGTTCGAATTGGTACGCGCATTCCCAATCAAGGAAAGCTAGCGATCCATTCCCATCAACATATAGTTTATTATAAAATTATCGAGTAAAACAATTCACAAACTTCAAAACTTTTTTATTTAGAATTATGTACTTATATAAACACAAAAACGATATATATACAATTTCCAAAAGAACATTTTAGGTTTCAATAAATCATATTCCACTCCTATACAAACCGGAGTAGACTATCCCCTATATATAGAATTTCCAAAAGAACATTTTATGTTTCAATAGATCGTATTTCGTTCCTCCTATACAAACCAGAGAAGACTATTCCTATATATATGATTTCCGAAAAGAACATTTTAGGTTCCAATAAATCATATTTCATTCCTCCTATACAAACCGGAGTAGACTATCCCTATATATGTAATTCCCAAAAGAACAGTTTAAGTTCCAATAAATCGTACTCCTTTCCTCCTATATGAACCGGAGAAGACCATCCCTATATATATATATGTATATAATTTCAAAAAAGAACATTTTAAGTTTCAATAAATCGTATTTCATTCCTCCTATACGAACAACAGAAGACTATCCTTATCGAATTAGAGTTTCTAGTAGTAGAAAATTAAATTCTAGTTATTGTTCCTAGTAACAATCAATCTGCGTTCCAGGTAACATTGGAACATACAAAACACAAGGAAACCATGGCACCCTAATGGCCTAACATTATCAAAGACACAAACAAAGAAACATAAATATATATAGTAGAAAGTACCAATTTGGATTGTAACAACGCCACTGTTACACCCAATATCCAAGCAATCTTTTCCTTCAAACCACTCCTTCTTCAACACCCTAATGCGAGGATCTTCTTCCCTTTCAGGACCCTTTCCAATCTGAAACAAGCATACATACATATACACAATTAAAACCCAGAATTTATTTATCAAAAATAAAACAAAACAATGAAATATAAAAAAAAAGGGGTTCTTTTCTTACTCTGTAGCCATAATAGCTCTTGTAATTTCCGTAAGGGAAAACCTTCTTGAATTTCTTATTTGGGTTACTCTTCGCTTGGGTTTCTTGACTCTTTTTGGCCATTTCTTCACTGTTTCCGTCTCTTTTTTCTTTCTTAACCTCACCATCTTGTTTTTTATTCTGCTGCTTTTGGGTGTTTCCAATTCTTTTGCGTTTCTTTTCGTTTCTTTCTGCCATAGCTTTCCTTTGTGTAGAGGAAAGAAAATGAAGAAGAAGAAGCAACACAACGGCGCCTATAAATTAGAATTTTCTTTTTTCTCTTGGATTTGATTCTTAGGGTTTTTGAAAGGGTTTTAGAGAAGATTTTATTAGGGTTTATATATATAAGATGAGAAGAAGCTCAACAGGGAAAAGTGCTGCAATTGTATATAAATGTTAAATATATTAGAGTAATTTGCACCAAAAGTCCTCAAATTATCACACATTTTAAATTGACCCTTAAATTTTAAAATGCTCTAATTGCATCCCAAATCTAATTTTATTTAAATTGTTTCTTTTTCTGACCTGAATGCTTAAATCTAATTGATCAATCCATTCAGGAGGAAGCTGTAATTAAAACTGACAACAAAAAAGGGAGAATAAATCACAGTTTCTTTGCCTCAAATATTAAATATGGTATTATAATAATTTTTTATTTGATAATTTATGTTATTTGAACGAATAAATAGGTTCAAGTGGTAAATCTTTAAAGTCAAGTGGTTTGAAAAAATGAAGTATCGAGATCTCGTTTCTATAAATCGAGCCCGTAAATTGTCGTAACCATTTTTTTGTAAAACCGGTATCGACTTGGGTTTTGAAAATGAAAACGAATAGAGGGAGTCGCCACCAATCCTTTTTGATGAGGTGTGATCGGGTCACCTCGAGTTAATCATTTTAATAAAAGTTAAGGTTTACTAAAACGATGATTTTTGGTCTACGAAAAATCGAAAACGGGTTCGAGAGTCGATTCGCGCACGAGGAAGGATTAGCACCCTCGATACGCCCAAAATTGGTACCTAGTTGATTAATTAATGTCTTAAGATCGAAGATTGAAAACTTTGAAGGACTTTTGAAGTACAATCCTTCTTTGTAATAATGCTGATTTGAAAATGATCGAATAAATTAAAATGGATGTTAAGGATCTTCTCATCCGAAGTAATAAAATATCATGCCCGATGAAGTCGAGGACACGACATCTCGAACTTTGGTGAGCTTACCTTTTATTTGAAATTAATGTATTTTAACCTCTTTTAAAAGGATATCCGACTGTTTAGTATAAATGAGAAAAATCGAAACCCAGTAAGTTAGGGCACGATATCTCGAATTTCCAAATGCCGAATATTGCCTTCGTTAACAAAAATCTTACCCCGAGGTAACAAAATGTCATACCCGGTAAGTTAGGGCATAACACCTCGTACATTCGAAAGTAAATACTTTTAAAACTCGTATTGGTTTAGAAGAGTATTCCGTTATTTAGGTTAAATGAGAAAAGTCGAAAACCAGTAAGTTAGGGCACGATTATCTCGAAATACCTAATATCGGATATTGCTTTTTATGAAAGGATTAATTTGGTTTAAGTAAAAGTTAATATAACGCAAGTTGTAAGAAAAAGGGGGTAATAAAAGATGCATAAACAAATATAACCTTTGGTGTTTGATAGGCATAATGGAATAAACATAAATGCGGATGCGAAGGATAATGATAAGAGCAAGAATAAAATAAATGAATAAGATGAAAGAAATAATGAATAAATGGGAAATATTCAAAATCGAAAGGAGCTCGTAATAAACAATCATGATGCAAAACTAAAGGATGACAATACAGTAATGGCAATAATAATATTAATAGTAATAATACAGGTAATAACTTTAGAAATGATGTATGAAAGTGTATGTATGTATGCGTATATATAAGTAAATAACATATGATGTGGGTGAGGAAGGAATAAGTATATTTAAAAGTTAACATGTAAACGTGTGGGGATACTAATGATATGACTAGAAATATTAAAGTAAAGTAATGAACAAGTGAGAAAATTAAATACCATAATATATGATATATGTATATATATATATATATAAAATGACAATGCTATATAAAAAGTATATGTATGTACAAAATAGATATAACAATAACGGGGTATTAAAAATATATGTTTGTATGATGTTAAAAATATATGTAATATATATTTGGAATAATGATAGTAATATACATATATATATATATTAAAGTGCGTACGTAAAAATAGGAGTAATAGGAAATATATAAGGAAAGAGTATATATATACATAATGATAATACAATATTTAAAAACGCATATGCATAGCGTATATATAAAAATGTATACGTAATATAGTAAAAATATATAGTGTATATACATGTTAGTAACAATAATAATGATGAAAGTGATAATGCAATGGTAACGACAACGAGAGATATAATAATGATGCAAAGATAATGCTAATATTAAACATTGCATAAACATATATGGATATATATAAGCGATAATACTGAATATGTACGCATGCTATATATAAAGGCATGTACAATATATATATTAGAAATGGAAATGAATAGAAATAAAAAACAATTATTAATAATATTATGTAAATATATATACAATAAATACCTAATAAGATTAATGACATATACGTATTATATGCATAGTACACGGAACAAAACATATACGTAATACATCAAAATATACACATAGTATTAAAAAAAAAATATATATATATATATATAGACAAAATGTGTTATTAACATACATGTGCGTTAATACGAATAATAATATTGAAATTATTTATAACATATATAATAAAATGATAATAATGAATTATTAATAAAAATACAATAATAATAAAACATGATGTTATAAATAATATTAAAATTAAATTAGAATAATGAGGGAAAGTAAAAAGGATGAAATTGAATTAACAGTGGAATTTTGAGGCGAATTTCAAATAATTGGAAAGAAAAAAGGATTAATTTGAACACGCGAGCAACCTGGAGGGACCAAGGAGCAAATATCCCGATCTACCAAAAGCAGCGCGCAGATTCGCAAGGGTACCAAATTGAAACCGAAGTAAATTTTAGGGTCAAATTAAAATTAAATAAGATTCAATTGTGAATCCTTGGAAAAGCAGAAGGACTGAGGGCGCAAATAACCCCTCAGTCCAAAAACACGCGGACCCTGGGCATAGGCGGGTCGGGTCTCCGGTCCAGTGTCAAACACGCGTCGTTTTTGGGGTTTTGGCACAGGCACCAAAGCGGTGCTTGTTTCTTCGACAGCTATAAAAGCCTAAAATCTTCCAAAAATTTTCATTTTAGCTGTCAAAAGGAAAAAAAAGGGGAGAGAGAGGGCAGTGGGCGATTTCCGGCTGAAGGGCCGGCCACCGTTGGGTCCTCAGGCCGCCGTATGCCGTCGTCGCCGGCCACCGCACGCGGTGGCCAAAATTCCCAAAAGGTCCGTTTTTTTCCCCTTTTTATTTTTATTTATTTTTTTATTTATATTTACATACAAATAACTAAAAAAAAAAAACAAAATATGTATGTATATGTCTAAATAGTTTCGCAAAAATGAAAACAAAACACGATCTTGACACGTTGGAGCTTTTCCTTTTTTCTCTTCGTCTGCCTGTTGTTCTTCGTGGATTATTTTTGTATGCTTGAATCTTAATGCTTTTTTGTATTTAAAAAAAATCCTTTTACAAACGTTTTGGATTCGGCTTTAAATAGCCATTTTTTGCTATTTGCTTTCTGTCCACTCCCGTTTAATGCTTGCAGGTGAAGAGGCAGTGGAGCAGAGTGGTGATGGGACAGGGGCGGTGGAGGATGGGACAAGGTCGAGTAATTTGTTGGGGTTAGGTGATTTAGGGTTTCAGATTCTAAAACCCTAAATCTACTAGTTGGGCTTATTTGGGCTGCTTTAAATTTAGTGGGCTTCGGGTAGGTTTAGGGCCCAAAATTGGGCTTGTACATAAATATTTAATAAAATATTTACGGAATGTTATTATGGTCGTATTAAAGTTCGATTAAGAAATTTTAACGTTTAAACAGTTAATTAATTAAAAAAGACTAAAATGTAAAACATGTAAAACTTAATCACTATAGCTTTATTTATATTTAATGGATATAAAAGCATTAATTAAGGTCTTTATGTGGTAATTATACCTTTTTAGATGATAGTGGACGGTTCATGGGTTTTTAGATATGGAATTTTAATTGTTTATTTTAAGGTTAATATAGTAATTTAATAAATAAACTTAAAACAAAAGAAAATAAAAAGCATGTGTCTTCTTCATTTCTCTCTTCATCACCGAATAGGAAATGGAAAACTTCATTGTTGGCTTCATAAGCTTCAGCCAAGTCTGATTCTTCATGCATGGTTAGTGTTTTTTATCTCATTTTTAATGAATTTTATGTTTTTGAACCTGTATCAGCTTAATCTAGTTAGCTCGGGGTCAATTTGTAAAATTGATAAATGTTTAGGGATTTTCCATGAATGAGTTGCATGTGTTTATGAATTTAATTGATAGGTTACTGAGCTTGGTTGTTAAATAGAAGTATTTTGTCAATAGATTTTTAGTAATTTTAATGTTAAAGGATTAATTTGTTAAAAGAGTAAAATTCATGGGATTTAATGTGAAATTCTGACAAATATAGGTTGTTTAGGAGTTCTATAAAAATCCGCTAACACGAATTTTGGCCAAAAATGATAAATTTGCAAGTGTCAGGATTAGAGACTAAATTGCAAAAAATGTAAACTTTGAGAGAAATTTTGTAAATTTTCATTTCTAAGGGTTATAAGCTAATGTAATTGTTTTAAATTCTGGAACGAGGTTAATTGAATAAAAATATTTATCTAAATCAAGAAATAACTCGAATAGACACAAATCGTGGAAAAGTCAAAGTAGCGGAATATTGGTCGGTTTGTGTTAAAGAAGTTATTTATGAGTTCAGGTAAGTTCGTAGCTTAGTTAATTCAATTAGTTACTGTTTCGGTAAATTTAATATCTATTTGTGTAAATATGTGAATCAAATTTGTTGGTTTGAAGGAATTGATTAACACCATAGTTGAAAAACACTATAGCATTATAATGGAATTAAATAAGACTATAGTTGAAAGAAAATATGGCATCATACCAAAAACAAGTAAGACCATAGCTGAAAGACGTTATGGCATCCTGATTTTAATGAGTAAAATCATAGTTGAAAGACGTTATGATATCACGATTCTAACGAGTAATACCATAGCTGAAAGACGCAATGGCATTATGAATCAGACAGATAAGACCACGGTTGAAAGACACTATGGCAACACGACATAAAATGAATAAAATCATGGTTGAAAGACACTATGGCATCAAGTCGGGAACGAATAATGCCATGGTTAAGACCATGGTTGAAAGACACCATGGCATTATTCAACCATTCGCTATTCAGGTAACATGTTTCGGTTGAGATATATATTATTAATATGAATATGAGATGAATGCTTTGACTAGTATAGTTTATTAATGAATATTTACACTTTGGTGTGATTATGTGTTTCATGTGTTTATAAAAATGTTAACTAGTGATGTTTGTGGTGCGTTTAGGGAATTAAATGGTTATATGAGTATTTTTTGAATAGTCGATGTTATTCCATTTGGTTCAACAAGTAAATAAAGCTTAAATGAGTATATGAATATATGAAATGAATCATGATTTTGGATAATAAAATTGATTATAATGATATGTGTAATTGCAAAGAAAAGATGGTTTGTTGTACATGTATAAGTGATGAATTATGAAAAGGAGATGTCGACATGTTATATACCATGTTTTGTTGGAATTATATGTACATTGCTCCAGCAACTAACCATGTGAGGTGTTGTGTATAGGAAAGCAAATTGGGACTGTGACTAAACTAAATTATGCTTAATTGTCTAATTTAATATATTCAATAAGTTTAAGTTTCCTTTATACGAGTTTACTAAGCACTAGTTACTTACGTAGTTGTTTTTCTATATTTTATAATTCATCTGAAAGCTCGAACGATTGGAATCAGTGTCGGAGCACAATCACACTATCCATTGATTCACTTTGGTAGCTTTTGGATATATTGGCTAATGGATACAAATAGCATGTATAGGGTTGTATGTTAAATTGATATGCTTTGGGTTGTGCCAAGCTTTGGTATGCCTTAATATCTTTTGTTAATGGTTGTGCATGGTCATTTGAAATTAGGAAAAAAATGGTTAATTGATATATGTGCTTTGGTAGGTATAGGGCTTGTTTGTTACTTTGGCAAATTGGTAATGTTTTGAGTTGTGTCAAACTTAGGCATGCTTAATGCCTTTTGTTTTTAACTTGTAAATGTTTACAGCATAAGTGTGTTAGGGTTTGATGTTAATGTGATCATTTGGTATGTTTTGGTTTTGCTTATACCAATTTGTAGATATAAATGGTTTGGTTTGTCTTGTTTATCCTTAAACACTTTGGAGCATGGTCCTTTTTAGTTATATCTAAGTAAATTAGTAAGTTGATGGTATAGCCTAAAAAGAAGTGGTCATTTTGTATCTATATTATAAAGTTGAAATGTGATATTGAAGCCTTGTTCATGTGTGATATTGTTAACTGAAATGTGATACCTTTGACTAGCATATTAGTTAGGACATATAGAATGGTTGGTTTGACATGTTTTATATGTGTTTAAGGTGTAATTAGGTCGTATGAATGGGTGATAGAAAGGTATGTATTGGTGTGCAAGCATAGGTCTTGAAATGGCTTGTTTTAAGGGCTAAAATTGGAGCACACGGCCTAGGACAAGGGTTTCACACGGCCATGTGCTACACACAACTACTCCACACGGTCATGTGTTATTTTATTTTCAAGTGCAGGATACACACGGTCTGGCACATGGCTTGCGACATGGGCAAACACACGGTCTGGGATAAGGTTGTGTGTCCTATAATTCGAATGCCCACACAGCCTAGGCTATGTCACACAGCATAGCTACACGCTGTGTGATCTCTATTTTACAAATTTTCAAGTTTGGCCTAAAATTTTGATTTGCTTCGAATAAGTCCCTAATTACTTTCAAACTGTTTTTAGGGCCCCTAACACTCGATTTAAGGCTCGTAAAAGTATTTTGAATATATAAATTCCATGTTGATTTTTGTTTCGATGTTAAATATTTTGAATTGTACAGTAGTACTTCATAACCCTAATCCGGCAACTAAGACATGTTAATGTATTTTATATAAATTAATGAACTATTGATTTTAAAATTTATGATTTAACATAAATGTTAAACAATGTTAACCAAGGAGACTAACTTTTCACTTTTCATCAAATACGAGAATTACCTAAAAATTGAAGTACAAAAAACTCAACTTATCAAAATTCGTAAAGTAAAAAGATGAAATCCGTAATAAGATGTAAATAAAATTTATACACTATAGATTATTAAATATAAAAATTAATATATGCTTTTTTTTTTAAATAACACGATTCTTACCTTAGCAACCCAATTCGTTTTCTAGGGGAGGGGTATCAATAATTTTTTTCATTTATTATGTTGTTATATTTAATGAATTTGAGGGTGAGTTTGGATGGGCGGTGCGTTTACCTGCGGTTAGTGTAAAAACAGCGGTGGCAGTGAGATTAGATACTGTAGCGGTACTGTAACGTGATACAAAAAATAAACTAAAAGCACCGCACCGCACCCAATCGCCCATCCAAATTAAACTTGAATGTCCACGAATAATTTTATAAAAACCAGGTAGGTGGGATTGTAAAGGAATTATACTAAACATAATATAAATGAAATGATTTAATTTTGAATTTCATGCTCCACTTTATGAAAAATAGAGATTAGTCATTTTATTTTAATTTATCAAAATTTAATTTTTGTACTCTAAAAACTTAAACAAGAGACGAATCTAAGAGAGGAAAGAGTGACCTTGACTCTTATCTAAAATGGTAAACTTACTTTTAAATCTCTTCAAAACTTATAAAATTATAAATTAATATGATGGTAAATTTACTTTTTGATCATTTAAATTTTTTTAATTTATTTTTAACCCCTATTTTGCATTCGCCTCTGAGTTGAACCGCTAATTTTTGCTGCTAATTCATTTCATATAAATTATTAAATTATTGATTTCAATAAGACTAATTTTTTATTTTTCGTAAAATACAAGGATTACCTCGCAAATTGAAATTAAAAAAAAAATCAAATTTTTCAAAATTCGTAAGATGAAATTGTAATGAGACATAAATAAAATCGAAATGATATAAATTATTAAATATAAAATTAATATTTAAAAAACAATAATAACACGATTCTTACCTCAGCAACCTAATTCTTTTGTGTGTGGTTGGCAAATGGCAATGGCATGCTTTGGCTTACGTTTCTCTTAAAAGAGGAATTAGGATTTTGTTACTATCAAACTATTGAGGCACAAATAGTGACTTAACCAACTTCCTAATAATATTGGTTTAATTCACCCCTGGTCCCTATATCATTTGATTTTTACTTTTTTTAAAAATTTAGGATTAGTCAATATGTTTGCCCAAAATTAAAAATTCAATTCAATTACTAACAATATTAATGAAATTTCGTTAATTTTGAACATGTGATGTTTTAATATTTAAATGTCTAATTTAAAAATCAAAATTCAATCGATAATACATATTCAAATTTAACAAGAATTAATTAACATCGTTATCATCAGACTTCAATTTTTGAATCATATGAATAAAAAAGTTAAATTCTTCTAATGAAAAGTAAAAATATTAATTGACTTTTATCTTCTTTTAATTTCAATAATTTAGTAAATTTATTTGTTTAATTTAAAAAATAAAATTCGATTGTTAACAATATTAACAAATGTTCGTTAAATTTGAATTATGGCATTTTAATGTGCAAAGGTCTGATATAAAAATCAAAATAAACTGGTAAAAACACCTCTCTTGTCCCTCTTAATTTCGATATTGAGCAAATCAATCCCTCTAAAAAATTAGAGTAATTTAATTCCTGTCAATCTTGAAAGTGAGCAACTAATGATAATTAATCACAACGTTAATGTTTATATATTCAGTGTAAATATTGTGGGCTATATTTGTTGACAAAATGTGTAAATGTTGCAGGCTAAATTTGTTAAATCAATATCAAATTGACAAAATATGTAAACTTTAAGGGCAAATTTTGTTATTATGTTAATAAAAAAATGTACAATTGACAAAAAAAAAAAACAATGACATTGTGAGTAATTGTCCTTGGTTGCTCACTTTTGATATTAACATGGATTAAATTGCTCTAATTTTTTTAAAGGGACTCAATTTGCTCAATATCAAAATTGAGAATGACGAAAGAGGTTTTTTTCCAAATCAAATTGATAACATATATTCAAATTTAAGAAAGTTGTCAATTGGACTTTAATTTTTAAATCATATGAACAGATGGACTAAATTCTTCAAATTAAAAGCAGAAAGATTAAATTTCAAAAGTTAAAAAAGTACAAGGACAAAAATATAATTAAACCAATAATAACTAATGCATGAAATCCTTTTTGCATGTGAGGACTCTTCATTGGATGAGCTAGGTTTGGAAAATGACTACCATTTAGCCTAAAGCCCCTTAGGCACAACCCTTTCGGCATATGATACCAAAAAAAGATAAACAAAGTTCAAATTATTTTTTGCCATGTTCCTTTCTTATTGATTAATTAATTCCATTACCTTTTTCGAAGCTTTTGACGTTGATATTTAAAGAAAAAAAAATACACTATGGGTTTTTTTTAAATGTATTATAAAATTAAAAAATTTCGAGTTTAATTTTAGGTTAAATTTTACTATTCGTTCATGTATTTTGTAAAAAAAATATTGATTTAGTCTCTATATTTTAGTTTGATCATTTTTATTATTTTCAAAATATGATGCAACAAACATATTGTCATATTTGTAATGCCATGTTAGTTTATTATTTTCACATATTATTCATTAAAAATTTTGTTAATAGATTAACGACTATTATTTGTGTAAAGGTAAAATTTTCAAATTTCAAAAAGTATAGAGTTTTAGAATGATTCAATTGGAAGATACGGACTAAATCTACGATTGTACCCGTAGTACAAGAGTAGTAATTAATTTAACCAAACATATTTAACTATTATTGTTTGAGTCAAAGTTAAAACTGACAAATTCGAAAAATATATAGACTAAAATTTGACTAATTCAAATAGTACAAGAACTAAAATTAATGCATATTAATTAAATCCACAAAGTTCCCAAAGTATAAGGAAAAATAGTATGATATAATCTTTATTTTATTTTATTTCAACTCAATATATTTATATTAAAATTAACATTCGAGTATGATCCTTTTATGCTAATAGGAAAATACTTACATAATTTTTTTTGTACTAATAGTATAACTGTATAAATTTATTAATATAATTATATTTTTCATATATCAAAATTTAAATTTACTAATATATATAATTTAGCTCATAATTTTTTTTACATAAAATAAAATTTTTAGTTTACACATGAATGATGTACATGGATACAACATAAAAACTAAAATGTGATGTATTAATTATACAAAAATCATTTAAAAAGAATATTTAATTAAATGCATGTTTTGTTAAATATGACTTTTTTGTAGTTTAATTTAAACTATAGAATAAAATATAAAATCAAGTGAGTTTTGTATCTTGATCTAATGATTAGAGTATTTATCGCCAAAAATATAATTTAAATTTAAGTCGTGATAGTCGCATTACTATTAAGATTTTACCCTCCTCTTACAATCCACTTATATATATATATATACTTAACTAAAGTTAAATGCAATACACGTATACCACGTATTTAATTAAGTTGACATAAAATTTTTTTTATTATTACAAAAATATCATTTTGCTCGCTTTTTGATATACAAAGACCTTTTCACTTCCTTCTTTGACTATTTCGCCCTTTAATTATTAAAATGATTTACAATTGTAGGTTAGCTTTTGAAAAGTCAAATTTAATTTTTAGTTTTATTTTTACATGGTATAAAATA
Organism: Gossypium longicalyx; assembly: GCA_025698465.1. Lineage (NCBI taxonomy): Eukaryota > Viridiplantae > Streptophyta > Magnoliopsida > Malvales > Malvaceae > Gossypium > Gossypium longicalyx. The sequence goes on along the minus strand of CM047001.1, from coordinate 81,593,832 downwards.
AAAGAAACCTTATTTTCCAAAATAAATAAATAAGCAAAAGAACCATACAAAATGAGTTTATTCAAAAATATGATTTGACCCAACGAGAGTAGAGATAGCAAAGTTAGAATCATTTGATAATTGATTATTTCGATAATTACATAATATTATTATTTTATTTTTGTGTATTTAATTATCAAATAGATAAAAATATGTTAAAAAAATCTTACGTTGTATGTTTAAATGTGAATGTACTTAAGATGTCTCTCTATTATAGGGATCAGATCAAATTAGTTATTTTGCTATTAAATTAATCAATTTAGTTTATGCACTATTAAAAAGAAACAAATAAGGTCAAATTGGAATGAAGTTAACATTTATTGTTCAAAAAAATATCAATTATTGTTTAACGGAGTTAATGTTTTTAAAATTTTTATGGTTCTATAAATGACATCTTTTGTTTGGAATTGAATTACAATTGAAAAATAATTTTCAAAATATTTTTTATACGGTAAATGTTAAATTTGTTATAATTTAGACTAAATTGATCTATTTAATAATAGAATAAATAATATGATACAATTCCTATAATACAGGGACCTCCTAAATACTTTAATATATGTTTAAATGTTTTTTAAGAATTATGTTTGAATATATTAGAGATAGCAAATTTTGAATCACTTGATAGATTTTGAGTTGATCTATTCAAAACGGAGCTATTATGGAAATTGAGTGTCCCGTCTCACCATATATAATTACTATTTTATTATTGTGTATTTATCTATTAAAACGATAAAAATATGTTATAAAAATCATTATATTTTATGTTTAAATAATTTTTAAGAATTATATTTCAATTTTACTTACTTTTTAATTTTTTATTATAAATAATTAATAAAACTAAAATTGAAGAGAGGCAAAGCAAGACAAGACAAGACGAGCGATGACAAATGCATCAAATATTCATGAAAATTATAATAAATTTTAAAACTACACATTTATACTCAAGCAACATAGATAATGGGGCAAAACATGCCAACTTCGAAATTGAAATGAATTTGATAATATTAATCTCGTCCCTATCCCTTTCCATTATCATCCTAAGCGAAAGTGGCATTGAAGGGCTGGTAGGGGTTTTGCCCCCTAAAATAATAAAATTAACTTTTAGCCTTTTATAATTTATAAAATTTTAACTTTACCCCTAAAAATGATTAAATTTTAATTTAGACATTTAAAAATCATAAGATATAGGCTATTAAAATGATGAAACTGCGTTTTAACTCTCATAAAAATATACAACTTAATTTCGCTTCACCCTTTATCCTAAACTCGATTTTGAATTTAATCGAGACTATTAAAATATTATTTTGTAATACCACTAAATGTAATAACCCCACACCCAACTTGGTCACCATATCTAAATGTGTGATGCCACATTACGTTGACGAAACAACTTAGGCTAATTGATTGCTATTACCATATCATTTTAAGCATGGTTATCCATTCCAATCATAATTTTACATTTGTTAAGTGAAATAATCTAACCCATCAAGTTATGAGATGATACCAAGTCAATTTAAGAACTAGAACTTGTATCTAAATTCTATTATCAAATTTCAATGATGTGTCTCGAGACAAACTTCAATTGATTTTAGGTATTTTTACTTCGAAGTTTGACTGTCTCGAGACTCTAAGTGTGAAATTGGCATTTTAAGGTGTTGTAATAGACTTAGTCTTGAGACCAACTTAAGAGATCTTGAGACAACTGAGCTTATGTCTCAAGATAGAGTGGTCTTTGCTCGAGACAATGGCACATTGAAGCTAAATTAATTTTGTCCTATTACAGGTCTCGAGACAACTAAACATCAAAGTTAAAATAAGGAAATAGGGGAGGCCTGTCTGGAGACCTAGTCTAGAGACATAAAGAACCTTGTCTTGAGACATGTATTCTAATATCTCAAGATATGTTGATATCAAAGTAAAAATTTCGAAAAATAAAATATGGCCTGTCTCAAAACTTGGGGATCTCTATCTTGAGACATAATGTTAAAACTTGGAAATTGAGTTAGAATTTGGGTCCTAACTCCCAAATTGACTTAGCATAATCTATGGATTAAATTATTAAACACTATAAATGTAAGTTTGTGAGTAAAATGGATGATTGAATTGATATGAATGATATTTGTGCATTGAATGATATGATTAAAAGTAGGTTAATCAGAGTTACTTCAACAACAATACGTAAATACCCATCTAATTAATCTACCTTTTTTGGCATTTAATATTATTTTTATTTTTATTTTTGAGATTGAATGAAAGAAAAAGCGACCACGTAATCCAAACCAATTTAATTTGACCGAGCATAATTAATTTTGAAAATAACAAAAATAATGCAAGAAAAACATGTTAGTGGCACAAATTCATTTTCTGGGTCCAGGTTTTGTCTTGGGGTCATAAGATTTTGAGATAACGAGGGACCACTTTTGAAATAAAAATGGAATTGTGGTTATAAATTTATAATTATCCAAACATAAGGGGTGGCCTTCCTCCATCCCATTTGCTTATTGTGGTTGAATTATGATTTTAGTCCCTTTATTATGTTAAATTGATAGATTTAATCACTTTTATTTTAATTTGACATAATTTGATCCCTCAATTTTTACAATGTTGTTAGCAGGTACAAACTGATAAAACTGTTAAAGTGATGATGTGTATTTATTTTTGTTGTTATTTTGTTATAGGGTTATGTGGAAATTTGATCAATCATGTTCTACTAATGATAAATTCACATGTCAATCATATTTTTAAAAATTCACATCCACAATTTAACCGGAACAATTAATGGTATTCTCAATTTAGACATACTAATAACATTGTAAAACTAAATAGATTAAATTATATAAAATTAGACTTGTTTGATGGTTGAACTACCTATTTTAGTCTAAAGGTTCATCGAAATTTGAAAAAATTTGGACAAAAATATTAGACTTGAAAAACAAACTTGGGCAAAAACTTTTGATTTGTTTAAAATACATGTTAGACTCGGACTTCAATATTCAAAGCTCGAGTTTAATATTATATAATTTGTATCATATGAAGATTAAATATAATTATTAAAATGCAAATATTAAAAAAAAATGTAAAATTGTTTGAGTTTAAAAATTTAATAAAAGAGCCATTAAAAAAAAATGGTACTAAAAAAGTACAATTGCTTAATATTAAATACAATATTATATTTAAAAATTAAAAATATGGACGAATTTAAACAAGATCGAGTTAACTAGTTACAAAATTGATGATATAGCTTTTTAATTCAACAAATGAGATTAATAAGTTTTTATGTATCATTCATTGATGTTTTAAAAATAATAATACTTAATATATTAATACAATAAATTTTTTAATTCTATAAATATATTTAAAAAATTATCATCAATAAATAATAAATGAATAATGAGTATGGAGAACTTTTCTTTTTTCTTTTTAATGGGTAATTTGTTTGTATATATTTTTTTTGGTTAGGTGAAATTGTTTGTATTTTAAGGACTTTTCATAATCTACGAAAAGAAAAGTGTTTCAAATAATAAGAGTTTCATAGTGGAACTCGTTTGGTCACCGTCATGAAAATGGTGGGTCTTTTTCTAACATGATATGTTCTCGTAATTCGTTATTGTTGCATCCACTAGTAAAGATTTTGATTTTTTTTAAAGTTTAAATTTATAATTTAATTAATTTTTAATTAAGATTTTGATTTGAATTTTATAAATGTAGAAGTAGCGTTAATTATAAATCGTTTATGGTTTTAATATTATTAAGTTTGTTTATCAATTTTCGTATTTGAATTTTAATATATATAAATATAATGTAATGTTAAATTTAATTATTAATGTATGCATATTTTATTAATGTGACTCTTATTTTTTTCTTTAACTAAATGTGGGCTTTATATTTGAAAAAAAAATCGAAATTGACCATTAATATTCAAAAATAGTTGAATTATTTTTTTAATATTTATTAAAAAATTAATATTTTAATTAATCTTCCATTTTAAAAAATAATTTATCTTTTAAAAAAAATATTTTTAAAAAAATTAATGATGAAATTTAACTTAAAAAATAAAAAATTAAATTAACAAAAAAATATAAATATTAAAGATAATTTTAATGTTATCCTTAAAAATATATTAAAGTAAAAAGCTAAATTAAGTTTGTTGATAATCTCAAATTTGGCTTGGCTTGACGACAGCTGGAGTTCCGGCTCATTGCTTACGGGATTTGGAGTTAATTTCGTCAAGGATCTTGAATCCTTGATAGTTAATCTAGTAATGGTTAAATTATGATTTTAACCCATTTATTATTCTTAATTTATTTTTTATCAAAATTAAAAATAATTAATAAAATAGGTCAAACGAACAATTTATTTATCGAAATAGGTCGAAAAGGAGGCCAGCAGCTGACGACTTTCTCTCAAGTAATTGTTCCAATCAAACATGGAATAATGTTGTAAATGGGTCCCTGAACTTTTTAAAATTTTTGATATGGTCTAATTACTTTAAAATTATATTTGAAAATAGCATGTCAAATTTTTTTTAAAAAAATAGAATAAGAGATTATTTGAAAATATCAAATTGATATAAATATTTTTATTTTAGTTATCTTAATTTTTTTTTAAAAGTGTGGTTAAGCACATAATACAATGTTTTTGAAATAAGACAGATAGTTAGACTGGTCAAACTATTGATTTTCAATCCGATTGAATCGATCATCTAGTTGGTTAGTTCGGTTCAATTGATCTATATTGATTCGTGAATCAGTTAGTTCAATCTCTTTCTCTAAGTCGATATACAAACCAGATTTTGAAAATAAAATTTTTTGACTTAGTATTGACTACCATCCGGTAAATATTGAAATTTTTAAAATTTGAAAAATAAATAAATTAAAAATGTCCAAATTAGAGTATAAAGACTAAATCAATAACTTATCCATAGTAGAGGGACTAAAAACAGAAATTGACCCACTTTACGGCACAAGACGCTGTTTAATCTCGCGATGCTAACGGACGCTTCCCTCATCTATGCGAAAGCCACTTAAAATAAACAGTGACTCTACGGCTCTTCCTTTCTCTATCTCTGTTCCATTTGTTTTATATTTTTATATTTTTCCCCATTTCAAAATAATTTTTTTAAATAATATATATTATTTTAATATTGTAGTAATTATTTTAGACTGATTGGCTCATTGCTTTGCTTTCCAATTATTTTAAAAAAGAAATTATAAGAACGGTTTTCAGAGCAGTAAATCACATTTTTTTTCTTCTAACAATTTCATTTCAGTGACGAAATTCGAAAATTCTTTGAACAAGAAATGTTGAATTCGTTAATTTTTTTCTCCAATTGATTTTTTTTTTCGAAATTTTGAATCCTATCGCATTTTTTTTTTTGAAATTTGTCTCTTTTTCTTTGAATTTTGAAGGAACAAAAATGGAGTTTTAGTTATCCAAACAGCGATGAAATGAAGCATTTAACGATTTCGAAGACTATTGTCGTCTCCAGATTTTGTTTTTGATTTTTTTTTTTTTGTGGAGTGATGGGCTGCGTATACTCGAGAGCTTGCATCGGCGAGATTTGCGTGCCGAAGGATGGTAGAGTTAAAGAACCGCAACGCGGGAGGACAAACGCGGCGGAGATTGCCGTTTTCTCGCCGACATCTTCAAACGAAGGTGAAGAAACCAGAGACCAAATCCACTCTCAGTTAAGCTTGAACCTACCTGGTGACCAGGAGCTTGGCATCACACGCCTCTCTAGGGTTTCATCTCAGTTCCTTCCGGCGGACGGTTCTCGAGCGGTTAAAGTTCCGTCAGGGAATTACGAGCTTAAGTATTCTTACTTGTCTCAAAGAGGTTATTATCCAGATGCTCTAGATAAAGCTAATCAAGATAGTTTTTGTATCCACACTCCGTTTGGAACTAATCCTGATGATCATTTCTTCGGTGTTTTCGACGGCCACGGTGAATTCGGAGCTGAATGTTCACAGTTCGTCAAAAGGAAATTATGCGAAAATTTGTTAAGAAGTAATAAATTCCACGTGGACGCCATCGAAGCTTGCCATGCCGCGTATTTGACGACGAACACGCAGCTACACGCCGATAGTTTGGATGATAGTATGAGCGGAACGACGGCCATAACGGTTTTAGTTCGTGGTCGGAAGATATACGTGGCGAATTCTGGTGATTCGAGAGCGGTTATAGCAGAAAAGAGAGGGAAAGAAATCGTGGCCGTTGATTTGTCGATTGATCAGACACCGTTTCGCGATGATGAGCTGGAGAGAGTTAAGCTATGTGGAGCGAGAGTGCTTACATTGGATCAAATTGAAGGGTTGAAGAATCCGGATGTGCAGTGTTGGGGAACGGAGGAAGGCGATGATGGTGATCCTCCGAGGCTTTGGGTGCCGAATGGGATGTATCCTGGAACTGCTTTTACAAGGAGTATAGGGGACTCGATTGCTGAGACAATTGGTGTTGTGGCAAATCCGGAGATTGTTATGCTGGAGCTCACTGAAGATCATCCCTTCTTTGTGCTTGCTAGTGACGGGGTCTTTGAGTTCCTTTCTAGTCAAACCGTGGTTGATATGGTAAGGGAATCATTTGAATGTGCGGGATTTTGATCATTAGTGATTAAACTGAAACTTAGTTGTTGTTACCTGTGATTTATGATTAATGCTAGTCGGTTAGATTTCTTAATTTTTGGTCGGGAACTGGGATGCTATTTTAGGAGTTTTTAGGAGTCTGCCTTCTTTTGTTAATGTTGGACTTTGGATTTGAGGAATTGGTATTAATATATTATGCAAATTAGAAAAATGACCATTGAAGTACATTCCATGAATTTCTGGTTGTAAAAGGTTCTCTATTTATTATATTCTTATTTGTTGCTTATTTAGGTCTTCCTATGTGTTTATGATAATGGTATTTTCTTAATTCTTCTCATCATATTTTTATTTAGGATGATATATTTGTTCTTATTCTTAGATATAAAATTTGATGCCTAATTCATTTCATTCTTTATCAGTAATTGTCCTTTATATTTCAGGTTGCAAAGCACAATGATCCTCGTGATGCTTGTGCTGCAATTGTGGCTGAATCTTATCGACTTTGGCTTCAGTATGAAACCCGAACTGATGATATTACTGTGATAGTTGTGCATATTAATGGACTAGTTGGGGTAAGTGAGCAAGCTTTTTGCTCCAGATGTATTTCTTGTCAGCATGGCTAATTGTTTCTCATTTGCAGGCTGGTGGTGAATCGGCTAATCCTGCTTCTATTTTACGGCCTCCTGTCCCTCAAGTGTCAGAGGCAACAGGATCAGAATCTCCTTTGGCCTTTAGCTTGAGCTCTAGGAACCAGCAAGCAAGGCATGATTTATCACGGGCTCGTCTTCGTGCTATTGAGAGTTCATTGGAGAATGGGCAAATCTGGGTTCCGCCACCTCCAGCTCACAGGAAAACTTGGGAAGAAGAAGTAAGCCTTCTGTTCTATTCCATTAGTTTTGGATGAATTAAAGGGTTTCCTGACAAAACCATTCTACTTTCTCGTTTTATGATGATGTGTTACAGGCGCATATAGAGCGGGCATTGCACGACCATTTCCTCTTCAGAAAACTAACTGATTCACAACGTCATGTTTTATTGGATTGCATGCAAAGAATTGAGGTCCAGCCAGGGGATACTGTGGTTAAACAGGTTAGTCTTTTAATTTTCTCTTATTCTTTTGTTGCTACTATTTCATTTAATTCTGATGTTGTTCCCTTACCACATGAGCAAACATGTCTTGAAATCACATTATTACTTTGTGGCTATCATGTAAGTTATGAATAGCCCAAGCGAAGATGCCACTTTACTAGTGATCAGTAGGATAGGATTTTGAAGCAATTGGCAGCAGTAAATCCGATGAATGAGCTGCTGATATTAAAACCATTAGGTGTCAAAGATCCAAACTTCTCCTGCATATAAGCGTGCTTTCTGCCTCTGGTGGCTAGTTTGGTTTGAAATTGAGGTTCTTTTTGACAAAGCTGAACCCTGGTTCAACGACCTTGATTTCACATGCTAGGACCAGAGTAGCTAATATATTAAATACAGGTCAAGATGAAGTTGTTTGCATGGTTGCAATAGAAGTTAGTATCCTAATTGTTGTTATATTTTGTAGGGTGGTGAAGGTGACTGCTTTTATGTTGTGGGAAGCGGAGAGTTTGAGGTCTTGGCAACCCAGGTTTGTTTGTTTGCTTTGATCATTATATATATATATATATATATTATATTTGGTATCTTTCATGTCCGTTTACTGTTCATGTTCGGGGTTCATGGCTGTCCCTCCCAACAATGTCGTTTCCAAGGTTCAAACCTGCGTTCTCTTCTTGGGGATGCAATTTGCCTTGCCACTATGCCCAATTCTTATCGGTTGCTTTGATCATTATATGTAATGTTGATTATATTACCTGTTATCTATGGTTAAACCTATCAAAGTTCTCAAGGGCCCGAGCTTGTTTTATGGAATTTGAACTTAGCCTCAGCTCAAATATTTGCATCCTTATTGTGGTTCAAAGCTCAAGATTGTCATGTTCTATTTCTCTGTTATCAAATTTTCTTTTTTGTGTTTATTATGGGGTTCTTAGTTCATGGATGATTGTTTATTTTTAGTGAGATTTAAGTTTTCATAAGAAACTATTCTTGCAGGAAGATAAAAATGGAGCAGTGCCAAGGGTTCTGCAACGGTATACAGCTGATAAGTTGTCATCGTTTGGGGAGCTGGCACTGATGTATGTTTTCTTCTCTTTTCCTTTCTCACCTCATAGTAAATGAAGAACTCTCTAATATATTTTTTGAAGTTGACATTGTTTTGCTTAGTAGAAATTGAAACGCACATTTATTTTTATTTTTTAAAAAAGAAATGCACATTTGGAAAGCTTATTGAGAATTTATACGGAGTAGCAAACCAAAATTAGGTTAACATGTTACCACCATTTATTTGGAGTAGTAACAAAGCAAAAATCCACCGAATTTTCTTAACACCTATGACCTATCAATCACTATTTTGGTGCATTTTTAGTTTTCACATGTGGAGTGTGTGAAACCTGCTGGTTTCTTGAATTGGGGTTATTTTACTTCTCTTTCTGGCTAATTGTGTTGTACAACTTACCTTGATAATTTGTTTTATTGGTATACAGGTACAATAAGCCTCTCCAAGCCTCTGTGCTTGCTGTGACAAGTGGAACTCTCTGGGCTTTGAAACGAGAAGATTTTCGTGGAATTCTGATGTCCGAGTTTTCTAATTTATCATCCTTGAAGTTGCTCCGCTCTGTCGATCTTCTATCAAGGTTAACAATTTTACAGCTGAGTCATGTTGCAGATTCTCTTTTCGAAGTTTCTTTCTCTAATGGGCAGACCATATTTAATAAGGTAGAAGTTTTCCTTCCAATGTTATATTTCATTTTCTGTGCATTATTTTTGGTTCATATTCTTATTTTGTATATTTCTCTTGCATATCTGCAGAATGAAGGCCTCTCAGCATTGCACATTATCCAGAAGGGCCAAGTGAGGATTACTTTTGACAGGGATTTGTTAAGCAGCCCAAATGTCTGTAGTCTCAAGTCTGATAACTCCAACGAGGATGATGATCAGCAGACTGGGAAAGAGCTGTCTGTTGAAAAGACAGAAGGAAGCTATTTTGGGGAATGGACGCTTCTTGGTGAGCAGATGGATTCTTTCAGTGCAGTTGCAGTGGGTGATGTCATGTGTGCTGTTTTGACGAAGGAGAAGTTTGATTCAGTTGTGGGTCCTTTGACAAAGCTTTCCCAGGATGATCAGAAGTATGTCTTAGTCTAATGCACTGAATGCTGCATCTTTGTTTTCCTCCTTTTTTCTGTTAGAATGCGTTTCATTTTATATTTCACATAAACCTTCCATTTTAGAATCTGTAAGCTTTTAGAATTCTCTAACTGAACAACAATGAACTTTTTATTCCTTCTCTTCTCATTTGAATGTTTAATTCTTTGTTTGAGAATGATATTGTTGTCTTCATTGCCATTTAGGATTAGAGACTATCCTCTAGACGTGACCAAGGATTCTTCCAAAGAAATTGATATTTCAAGTCTTGCTAAAGTTAGCTTCACTCAGTTGGTAAGAAGTGCTTAGTTCTACCTCTGCCTTGTGGCTAATGTAGCAAAATGTGATCATCAAGAGAACAATTCCTAAACTCAGCTAATGGCATATGCAGGAGTGGAGAACAAGTTTATATTCCACTGACTGTAGTGAGATTGGGCTTGTACTTGTAAGAGACTCAGGTTGGTTATATCTGTATTTACTTTTCCTCTCATTTTAAATTAAAAAAAGAAGCCTTTTCTTGTGTAACAAGTTTAGGCACAACAGTTAACTGACATGCGATATGTAGACTGATTATGCATGCTTATATTAACTGACCAAGGCATGTCAGTTGCATTATGGGAGTATAGGAAAATAAGCATGTTAGGTGCTATCTGCTATGTTGTGTTTTTAAGGAACTTGTTATGGAACGACTGATAAATATTTTTTTGTGCGAAATGGATTGATTACCAGAAAAAATCCTTAGTTTGAAGAGGTTTTCAAAGCAGAAGGTAAAAAAACTAGGAAAAGAAGCCCAAGTTTTAAAGGAGAAGGATCTGATGAAGAGCATGAGCTCTGCAGCTTGCATGCCGGAGATTTTGTGCACTTGTGCTGATCAAATGCATGCTGGAATTTTATTGAATACCTACCTTGCCTGCCCTTTGGCTTCTATACTTCACACTCCTCTAGATGAACAATCAGCACAGTTCTGTGCTGCATCTGTTGTTACTGCTTTAGAAGATCTACACGAGGCGAGTTTCTAGCAGTAGTTTTCTTCCACTTCATTTCCTCAATTCCTTGTGTATCTGTAATTTATTTTAGTTTGTCATTAACACCCACATTTCATTTGAACTTCAGAATGGTGTCCTTTACAGAGGAGTCTCTCCGGATGTTTTAATGTTGAACAAAACAGGCCATTTACAGGTTGGTACTACTGTATGCTGTGTTATAGTTTGTGCTGACTTTTATATATAAATTACTATTAAGTTTACACATAATCAAAGGTCTCCCTTCTCTTTTACATATGAAGGATGGCAAATCACGAGCTAAGCTTAGTTATTTTATTTTGTTATGTTGCATTGCAGCTTGTCGATTTCAGATTTGGGAAGAAGTTATCTAGTGAGAAAACATTTACAATTTGTGGGATGGCAGACTCTTTAGCACCAGAGGTAATTCAGGGAAAGGGCCATGGTCTTCCTGCTGACTGGTAAAAATACATCCTTTTCTCCATTTGTCTGGTTGTCATAAACCTCTTCCTGCTATATTTTTCATCTAAATGAACAGAATTAATTAGCTCAAAATAACTACACTCCTAGCTTGTTAAAGAACATGATTTGGGTTTATAATGGAGATTGATTAACAGTATCACAAAGAAAAGAATTTTAATTTAACCATGAAGGTTTGGTTAGTGCATCAGAAATGTCTTAACACCTACAGGATGTTTTTGTTGGCTTACTGAAGGGTGCAGTGGTAAGGCACATTGCACTGCCAGGAGAGAACTCAGGTTTGTACCTTGGAGATGACATTGTTGGGAGGGGCAGCCAAGAACCCCAAAAGGATTAGTCTTCATGGACCGTAAAACAGACATAAAGGATACCTTGGTTATACCAAAAAAGAGGGAAATTCATCTTTAGTTTGTTCCTTTACCTGCCACTTAATATACCATAGGTTTTCCTATTTTAGTTCTTGAAAGTTTTCATGTGGATTTTAAAGAAAATCGAAGATGGAGGACCTTTGGGTAGGATGTGCGGTCCTAATTTACTATTTCTTACCAGTGGGTTTGAAAGGGTTTGTGCAGTTTTATGACCTCTTTTTCCTCTCGGCTTTCTTCTATGAAATTAATCTTTTGAAACATGCAGGTGGTCCCTGGGAGTCCTAATCTATTTCTTGCTTCAAGGTGAAATGCCATTTGGATCGTGGAGACAAAGCGAGCTTGATACATTTGCAAAGATTGCAAAAGGACAGTTTACACTGTCGCAGAATTTAAGCCCTGAAGCTGTTGACCTAATCACTAAGGTCTTTTCATTACCATTTCTTAGATACCTCATAGAAATCATGGGATCGCTCACATGTTTATGTTAAAATAATTTTTCAGTTGCTTGAAGTTGATGAAAATGTAAGACTGGGTTGCCATGGTTCTGATTCTGTCAAAAATCATCCGTGGTTTGATGGTGTTGATTGGAAAGGAATCAGAGATCAAAGTGTTCCTGTTCCTCACGAGTTAACTTCTCGTATAGCTCAACATTTAGAAAGTCATAATGAAGAGTGCCCTGTTGCCATTACTTCCCCGACCCAAGATATAGCAGTGCTCAATGATCCGGAGTGGCTCGATGAATGGTAGAAGAATGACCTAAATAGTTTCTCCTTCGGTCTACATTTTGCCAATAGTTTGCGAGTTGAGTTCCATTCGACATGATCAAAATGACTACTGGATTATCGGAAACTGGAGCAGAGAAATCATTGCAATAAAGTCAATTGTAAAGTTGAAGGCCTTAGATTGCTCATAATTCTGTGATTTTTTGGTGCTCAGTTGCTACATTAGCCGCATCTAACCAATTCAGTGGATAGCTCAGTTAATAGTTTTTTTTTTTTTTTTTTTTTAATCTTCAATTTTTACATATTTCCCACTTTGGTATATAGGTAAATATGTAAATGAGGGTTCCTTGTACTTCAGGCTTCCACTTCACTTTACCGGTGGCAGTAGATAGTTAATTGGTGGGGTTCGGCTGATTAGGTTGTTATAGATGTATTGGCATATCGACACCACATAGGATATGTTGATTGACATCTGTAATTCTTATTTCGAAGTTACTCGATCATTTGTACTGTTTTCAACCGTCTTTTATTTAAATGAAATCTAGTTTTCTCTTGCAAACCAATCCTCTCTTTCCCCAAGATATATAGATATATATTTCTATGCGCAGAAAAGCCTGCTCGTAAAAGGAAAATACTCCAGGGCACTTTCGATCAAGTTCACCAGCAAGAGTTGGGGAGAAGACAAGGAAAGATTGCAGGTGAGGTCTTTCTTCTATGCTTAATTCATGGAGTTAAAGCATGCATAGTTTCTGGTTATACTTGCTTTTCCTGTGTTTGAAACTGGTCATATCTGATTATCTTATTCACAGAGGGAAGTTGCTTCCACGAGAAAGATAGTTGAGTGGACTTTTCTCACTTCTCAACCAAGTTTTAGAGGAACCTTATCACCTTTATGGAGTTCACTGCCAATGATGTTGACCAAATGACTTTGATGAGAAGAGAAGATTTTTGTTTTTGACAATATGTAAAGAAAAACAGTGTCTGGCATGGATATATGCTGTTATTCATTAGTTTTTAATGTTGAATTTTATCTTCTGTATTAATAATTGGTTGCATCTGAGATTTTGACATCGGAAAGCACTGAGACTGGGACTTATACAAGTTGATCTGTGCAGTTTAGTACTTCAGTTCTCAACTTCTCCAGTTCGGACATGGATGATGGCTATTTGAGGCTCTTCTCCGAAGGATAACATGGCTACTTGAAACAATGATTTGCCAAAGTTATGAACAACAATGATCTTTGTGTCACTTTTTTGATACCATAAGATGCCTCACAGCAATAAGTGGCTCTGATATCAAATGTCACGGCTTACGTCAACGTGTAAGGTATCGATCAAATGTTTTTCTCTGCAAAAAGCGTTTCATAAGTTAAAGATGATATGATCATTTATATCCCATTCTTTAGTATATAGCCAATATGAGATTTATAACTCTTCTTTAGGATTACGACACTTGTATACACGAGGATCAGAAGCGGAGAATCCCCAAAAGAGAGACAAAGTTGTTGCTGTACTTAGCTTGTCCCGAGTTCGTACAAGAGGTCACCGGTAGAGAGGAGATAATCCCGCATCCAGCCGTGCATAATGCTTTAAGGGTTACTTGATGGGTTCAAATATATTCAGGTACTGAATTTGAAAACATAAGGCAAAGCTGTTTAGTACTTGGTTGCTGTTGAGGAAATAGCTTGAGGTAAGGTCATTGAATTTAGTTTTGAACCCATTATAGTCAACAAAATTCTCTAGTTAAGGAAATAGAAAATGCAGTAAATTATTACTAGATTACTACAATATTTTAGGGTAAACTATACTAAGGTCACTAAACTATTAGAAAATTTTTGTTCTGGTCACTTAACTTCAAAATGTTATAAAATGACCATTGAACTATTCGAAAGTTTTTATTTAAGTCACTGGGTTACAATTTTTTTAAAAGAAGTTTTGCTAGAAAGCTCCAAGCGTGTATTCGACAATCGATACGGTGGATAAATATCCGTCGATAAGTAAAAGAATATACCTTAGATCCAACTCAATCTGATGGCTAGTGTCAAAGATCAAAGAAAAAAGTTGTTTGAATTTTGGTTCTCAGATTAGTGATGTTCAAAACTGTTTCATGAAAAAAAAGTTGAATTGTGGAACAGAAGAAGGAGAGTTTTTGATTGGTGTATGTGGTGCGAACAAAGAGTCATAAATCACTTATTTTAATAGCCTAGTGACTTAAATGAAATTTTTTGAATATTTCAGTAATTATTTTGTAACTTTTTGAAGTTAATTGACTAAAATATAATTTTATTAATAGTTTAGTGATTTTTTTTTTTGAAAAGAAAACCGTTTATAAACATTGGGCCTGAAACAAAAACAGGAGAAGTTCACCAAAACAACTTACAAACCAAAGCAAAACCAAAAACAACAAAAAACTTAAAAGGGTATAGAAACAAACGAACTAAAACAAATAATTAAAAGAAAACCAAACAAAACTTCATCTTCTCCATCCAAACAAAGCTTCAGGCACTGTGCGTGTTTAGTGATCTTGAATGTAATTTACTCAATATTTTAACATTATTATAGTTGAGTGTATGACAAAAAAAAAAAAGTTAGTGAAATTATAGTTTTTATGGACCTGTTCAATGTGTAGTGCATGCAGGTGACCTTGAATATTTTGCTGAAAGATCGTAAGCTATATCAAGTGATCAATAAATTATAGAGATGCATGCCTCAAACCCAATGAGTAAAGAGGGGGGGTGGGGGTGATACTTGACCTCAAAAAGGGATATCAATGGTTTTTTTATTGGCTAAAACTCGTATTAATCCAAATTGATTTGTACCCAAAACAATTCGAATCCTAAATGATTTGAATCCAAAAAAATCTTAACCCATACGAATTCGGAAAATCGAGCATCACACCTGAAATGAACAGGAAAGGACTTAAATGATTGGAACTGAAATAATGTGAAAATTTTAAAAATTGAATTTACTGACTGATCCCGCGGTGATGTCATTAGACTGAGGAGTAGTTGGTGCCTTCCATAATTTTCTATGGAGGCGTGGGTTTATTAAAATATATTGGCCTGCATTCATGGTGTTTTTGGTAAGTGAGTGGCGTGATCTGGTTCTGGTCAGGCAGATATGGACGAAGGAAAACAGGTAAGCTGCTTTAACTTTTAGGGATGGCGTTGTCCCGAATATTCGAAATTCGTAAATTTGTTTTAAAATCTCAATTTGTACAGTGTTATTCAATTATATGATGGATAATTGAATCTATTAAATATTTTGTTATACAATTATAATAAAATATATAATAATTCGACTCAAGATTCTACTAAAAATATTTATGGTCTAAATAGTCCCAAACATTTTATTTGGAGGTGGGGAGGCCAGACAAACTATTTTATCTTCTTTTTCTTGGGAAAGTTTCTTCCTCCCTACACTAAACCTTTTCCAAGATAATTGTCTCCTCATTTTTACTTTCATTGATACTGTGTATCAACATATCTAAATTAATCAAGTTAAGAAAAACTTCAAAAGTAAAATATTATTGTAGATAGTAATTGGAATGAATTAAAATATTATTCAGATATGTAAAATGCAAATAGATAAGTACATTTTGACGACTTTCAATGTTTTTTTTTTAGAGTTTATAAGTTTAAAAAATGAATAAATAATAACAAAATAGAGTAAAATCAATACAAATTATAAATAGATGAATAATAAGTAATTATTAGATAAAATTTATACATGGTAACTGTATATGATGGGACTAGAGACCCACTAATGATAATCGCACATGATGAAATTTGATCTTGAATGTTGAAAGATCCAAAATCTCATCCTTTGCCAACAATATCAAGATTTCATTGACAGTAATCACTCATGAATATATAAAAAAAAAAAAAACACAAATATAAATTTGAGCGAAAGACTATAATAAGCAAGGAAAAAGTATAACTTAATTGGACAACCTACATTCTTTGGTGGTGTTTATCAAAAATAGAAAGAAAGAAGCTTTTTGGTTGCATTTAGAAGAGTTCATTGGTCGAGTTTCATAACGTTCAGATTTAAATTAAAAAAAAAATTAACATTAATATTTATATATTTTTTATAATTAAATTAAATTAAAATTATTTTTAAAAAAATTGAATGGGCTTATATTGAACTAAGGCAAAATAAAAAATAAAAAAAATCATCATCCAAATATGATGTAGGATGAATCAAACTTTTGAATCGGACTAACCACTAAACCTGTAAACAGTTCTAATCAAAATATTTTATTAAGACAAACCATTAATCCATTCTTTAATCTTATCTAATGCTAAAGACATTAAGCAATCAAACCATAATCAACATTGCTTAATCTTAATATGAATTGACTTGGAATTATATAACGACATGCAGTTTATCTTTTGTTTGAACGAAGTTGCTTGGTCAAGGCTGCTGCTATAATTGTTTTTAACCTAATAATTCATATATATCCATGTATTTTTTTTCTCCTATCCTAATCATGTTTAGGTATTTTATAATAAATTTTGATATATTTATAATCGTTTAAGGATTAAACTCGAGATTAATATTAATTAAAAATTTGAGCATAGATTTTTTGTCACTTCATTTGTGATTCGGTCGACTTATAGATTTATATAATATGTACACTAACACTGAATCAAGTATGTGAAAAAAAATTAACTAACTGTTACAAAAAATTAATCAATCGTATTTTGTAAAAATATTATAGAGATTTTTATACTATGAGTTAAATTACATTTTGCCCTCTTTACTAAAAGAATGGACAAATTGGTTCCTATGCGTTAGATTAAAGAGCTCTGTTAAAAATTTCATCTATTTTTATTGTTAAAAACTGTCATGGTTAACAAAATAACAGGATAGTTACACGAACCAATTTTTAACTTTAAAAATGGATGAAACTTTTAATAAAAAGACTAATTTGTACATTTTTTATTAGACGAAACAAAATGCAATTAAACTTTTAACATAAAGACCTTCATGATTTTTCTTGATATTTTAACTTCTCGTTTCCCTTCCATATATAAATTTATACATTAAAAATATATAAAAACAAACCTTAATTTATATTGTATTATAAAGATTGAGAGATTTATATACTCTTATGTTTGATTTATATTTTTAAAAAATTATGCTAATATCATATTTTAATTTTTGAAAGAATAAAACAAGCAGAAGCATATCGTTTTCTTTGCTTTCCGGATACTAAATATGATTAAATTATTTCATTTATTTGTCAAGTGGCAGAGAAATAATGTAAGATTGTAATAAGAAAATATAAGATGTAACTTTCAAAACTGAGTTTTATAGATTGTGCAAAAGCAGGACAAGAAAGAAAGACCCATTTCTTACGTTAATACAACACTAGATCAAATAATAAAATAATAGCCAGCAATTTAGATCAAACACAATTAAAATGGATTAATTTGAGTAACAGGGTAGGGATAACAATAGGACGGGACAGTACGAATGTTACTATAAAATTTATTACCGCTTTATAGTTGTCATGTGTTGTTTTATTATTTCTCTTATTTTATTACAGATGTGTAATCTTGAAATTTATAATCAATGGTGATAAAATTTTATTGAAAACGATCAATGAGAGGTCGAGATAAAATTTTAAAATTTTTATTCTAAAAAAGATTAAATTATATTATTAATTTTAAAAAATGGCTAAAATTACAAAATTTTTAATTTATTTAAATGACTAAAAGGGTTAGAATGAAAATTTAATAGTTGAGGGGAACTACTAATTAAAATTTCCCATTTGACCAGGGGCCAAAATCCCCTGCCTGCCCTGGCTTCGTCTCTAGCTATCGTTACCTTTGTTGTGTTGGGATGCATTTATCCCTCTATCGCTTTGCCTCAATTTAATTGTTGTTAGATATTTTTTTAAATATTTTTACTCTTTTCTAAAAGAAAATAAATATTTAAATATAGTTCTTTAAAAATAAACATAAAATTAATGGGTGTTTTTATATCACATTTATATATATATATATTTTAATAATTATATATATAAGGGTAAAATGATAATTTTATATGATGTGATGAGAGTAAGCAATTATTATAATTGTTCTATCTCTATAGTAAAAAAAAATCGCTCTATTTCACATTTTCTTTTTAAAAAGAAGAGTGAATTGATTCAAAATTTATTAGACAATTCAGTTTTGTCTATCTCTAGGGTTCATTGTTGAACATTAATCTCTTTAAATTTTTTATTTTGTGGGTTTATAGCAATTAACTCAAAGCAAATGAAAAATAAGATTTAAATATGAATTTCATCCTCTAATTTACAAAAATTAAGAAATTAGTCCCTTTATCTTCTTAGATTTTGGTCCTCATACTTTATACAATTTGAGAAGTTAGGTCACCTGTTGGTAAACAAGAGAACTTGAACTATTGGTTTTTTGTAATTTATTGCATATAAGTTGTTCAACAATTGATTTTTACTAATTCTTTGATTTTTACAAAAGAAAAAAGTTTAATAGTGCTACCCAATTAGATTGACTTCTCTGGTTTCGTAAAGTAAGAGGATCAAATTCTAACAAATTAAAATAGAAAGACTAATTTCTCAGTTTCACAAAGTAGAGGGACGGAATTCAAAATTAGATAATGAAATCTTTACAAACATTGAAAAGTTAATCCTTCTATTTTAATTTATTAGAAATTAATCTTTGTATTTTAACTAATTTCACAACTTAATCCAATTGGATAACAAATTAACAATTAACTATTTGAATTTTTATCTATACCCATTATCAGAAATTGCATATTCCGTTCATGAAATCTGCCTTAAAACTCATTTACCTACAAAAGCAAATAAAACAAATATTAAATTGGACTAATTTCTCAATTATCATAAAGTATGAGGACTAATTTATGAAAAATTAGGTGTATATTATTATTATTTGGTAAATGTGTGTGTGTAATATGCAGCCAATATATATTACAAGCTGACAATGTGGAAAAGCTTGCATTTAATAGAGATATTGTTTTAAATTTAGGTTAAAACTTTAATGATATAATATTTATCTCAATGTTTTTGTTTCTTTCCAAATTTAATAATCTAAAATTTTGATTAATATTTTGTATCCATCATCTTTATCCCTAAATTAACTTAAATAAAATAAGCTTTGCTTGACATGGATGGCTAGAGATTGTGCTTAAATTTTTTTTTCCTTTATAATAAAAAATTAATTTATTTGATTCTATGTAATATATTTAAAATTTCGTGAATAGGGTTTAGTCTCTGCAACTTTGAATTTTCATAGTGAAGTCTTATCATATGTAAATATCATATAAATTTTTTTATAAATTATTTTGAATTTAAATCTTATTTATATTTTATTAAATTAATTCTTAGTTTTAATTGATGGGACCGATTTGTAAGATAATTATACTTATAATTATTACTTGAATAAATGACATTGGTATCATTGGCAGATTTTATTCTCAAAATCAGATTCCTTGGGTCTGCCATTTTGTCAACCTTGTATGTGTATATATATAAAATTTAGTATGCTTTAATTCGATTAATTCTGAATTTAATTATAAAAATAATTATTTAAATATACTTAATTTGAATTTAAATTAATTTGAAAAAAAATAGTTTAAATTTTGAAACAATTTGAATAAATAATTTAAAAAGATTAGAATTTAAAGTAATTAAGAATCCAAAATGTTTTAAATCAAATAATAAAAAATTTGAACCTCAAAATTAAATGACTTAAACGTAAAATAACCCAAAACCTACCTTATTCGACCCGACAAGTTTAAAATACCAAAATAAATAAATAAATAAATATAATGCCTTTTTTCTATATATGTTTCTAGACTTATGGCTTTTCCATAAAACATAAATTTTCCATAAAAGAAAACAATATGATTTTTTTTTTTTGTAAAAATCATGGAAAATAAAATCCAAAAAGGAAAATAAATTTCTAACTCTGCCTATATTAAAATTTATGAACAAATTTACTTACATGAAAATATTTCAAACATCTAAATGCTGTATTATTGTATCCTTAGATTGTTGTTGATACCTCCTTTTTTCTTTATTAACAAACCATTGAACTGTTCTTCTTGCAATCGGCAACCACAGCCGCCTTATTCTCTCTTCCTTTGTGTAATTTTCCGACAAGTAACCGCCGCTGCCTGTTCTGTTCCTCGACAAAGCAGTGATTTCCGACATTGATCTTTTGTCACCTTGATTAATTGTATGGCGGCTGGTACTTGCTTCATAATCATTGCTTTTGTTTAATGAACTCACTTTGTTCTCAAACAATCTCTTTATCTCAATCTCTTCTTTGATCTTCATGATCCCGTCGTTTCCGATCGGTTTCGTGGACCGAAGGTTATCATCGTCAGTTCCTGCTATTGAGAACCTGTTGCTCGACATATCGTTGAGCATTTCGGCGTTTAAGAACATAAGGTCCGATGAACTTACACTACTCCATCGGTTCTTCATTACCACGTCGGATACAATGATTTTGTGATTTAACTTATGAAAGATTTCGGGTTCGGGTTCGGGTCTCGGATCTTGCTCTCTTTGTATGTAAAGTTCTATGTTCGAGTCTTCAGTTAACTCGGATTGATTCCTTGAGAACCTCATACTATTTGTGTATACAAACATGGTCAAATCCTCAGCGTTGACTTTTTGTCTACAAAGTGGACAACTTGAATGTTTTTCAAGCCATTGATCAATACAATCAATATGGAATCCATGTTTGCATTTAGGTAATAACCTCATGATTTCGATATCATCGAATTTCGATAAACAAACTGCGCATTCGAGCCCCTTCTTCGATCCTTTAAGCGACGAGAAACGAAAAAACGGGAGTGATTCGATGACTTTCCTGTCGATCCCGGAAAATTGAGATCTTGTCCGATGGAGCAACCCGAAGTGATGATCGTCACCGTGATGAACCGGTCTTCCTCTATGACATAACTTGGCATAGATTAGTAAGAAAAATGTTAAGGCAAACATGACACAAAGAATACCTATGACAACCGCAAGGCTCGGTCGGAAATTCGAGACGGGATCATCACTTGGATCGGGAGATTGCGCATCGACGAGGACGATTGAGATAGAAAGAACTAAATTAATCAACACCGTTAATTGATTCATCGGACAGTATCTGTGGATCTTAGAATTTTCCCCCCAGAATTCTATTGCTTCACTGCATGCATTTTAGTTAGCAAGAGATGTACTCTTAATAGTTCATATAGGGGTAGTTTGATATATATACATATATTATTATATATCATGATGATGAAATTTAAAAGTATTTTGTCTATTTTATGGTGCCACCTAACAAATTATTAAATAATTAAAAAAAGGGTAGCTTTTGAAACTTTGAAAGAGTTTTTGCATTTGACATTTAGGAGATATTCCATTCAGAATGATAAGAGGCCTGCCATTTGTGTTCTAAATTTTGCTTAAGACAAAACTGTTTACTTTTGTCTTCTTTTTTTTTTAATTATGTTTTGATGATTGAATTATTTGAAACTTTCTATATAAGTTACTAGATTGTTAAAGTTTTTATTTAAAGTTTGGGTAATAAGCTTCAAGCGATGATTCGATTGTCGGTATGGTGGATTAGTACCCATCAATGAGTAGAAAATCATACTTTAGATCCAAGTTGATTTGACGGTTAGTGTCGGAAATTGAAGAAGATAGTTATTTAGATTTTGGTTTGTAGATTTATGAAAATTGAACTATAGAAGAAAAGGGGAATGAGGCTTTTAATTGATGCAGACGGTGTGAACAGAAAATGCCATACAACAACGATTTTAACATCCTGTTAATTTTAATAAAAACTTTTAAATAGTTCAGTTACTAGTTTATAACTTTTTGAAATGACCAAAACATAAATTTACTAATAATTTAGCAACCTTGAATGTAATTTATCCTTTTAACATATATAAACAATTTTTATATTTTCAGAATGAAAATGAAATTTGTCCTTAATTTGGTGGCTAAGGCAATATAAAATATCAAAGTCCTGTTAAAAAGACTAGACTGGGGCAGGTCTAATTGGTTTTATATCCGTTCAATTTGAATCGACTAAATTTTAGTTTTAAAAATTTTGGATCTTAGGTTAGCTTTGGTTTTGAATTAATTTTGGGTTTGAGTTGAATGAGTTTAGGATATTTACTTTTTATGATAATAGTTTTCATGGCGGAACTTTGTTGGAGTCGGAGAGGGTTTTCCCTCCCCTCAATTTAAAAAAATATATTATGCACTTTAAATTTTTTAATTAGATACCTCCGAATATTTAAGAGTTTTAATTAAAATTTTTTAAAAAATTTATTAAAAGTTTTAATTAACCCTAAAAAATTTTAAAAATTCTTATTAAGTTCTTAAAATTTTTTGAAAAGTTTTTATTTGAATTTATCGAATTGATTTTCAAAATTGAATCAACATCAACGAGTCTAAATTATATATTTAAGAGTGTAATTAAAAAGTCAATGTTAACCATTAATACAATAATAAAGTCAAGGGGTTGCATCTAGTCTATCTTTACGTATTAGGTTAGGTTGTTTTAGGTGAACTCATCAACTGATCTTTGCCGGCTAAAATACTCACTAATCCACCATCAAACTTATGATATAATGAAAGAAGCATATATACATACATAAACTCGGTCAAATGGGATAATTTATTGGAAAGTCATTGAAATAAACCAGCCTAGATGGTATCTTAATGATTAATACAACTTGTGTTTATCAAACATTATGAATCTTTGGTTGTGTTTTAAAAGCAATGTTTTGTTTATTGGATTCTTCAAAAAAAATTTAAGTATTTATATCTGACAAGAGTGTCAAACTAGGTGAATTTAGAAATTTTTTAGAGACCAAAATTTAATATAAAAATTTTATGATGTCAAAATATAATTTTATCATTTATTAATTTATAATTTCATCATTTTTAAGGGACTTAATTATTTTTTTCATTCTTAAAAGCCAAAATACAATTTTACCATATATCAATTTAGAATTTTATTATTTAGAAGAGACTAAAGAAATAATTTTCCATTTTGAATGCCATCAAGGATCCTTTAAATATATACAATATAGAAAATAACCATACCCTATATTAAATAGATACCCGTACTGAACATTTACATTTGAGTTTAAGTAACATAGGGTTGATATATATAAATATAGGGAAGCAAATGATTGTTGATAATTAATTGGGAAATCAATAGAGTAATGAACATAGACTCAATAAATCATGCATTTCTTTATGAAGGTGAACATGGAGAGAACCCAAAGGGGAAACCCAAGAGTCAACTATGAAAAACTTTGGTCTCCATTAAAAAAACATATATATATATAATATTATATATGCATGCATGCACGTGTATATTATAGGAGCAATGCCATTTTGGTTATCATTAATGATGGAAGCATATGTGTCCCTTGGATTTGGATATAATCAATTTTTTTCTAAAAAATATTTCATGTATTTGGAAATATTGTAAAAGATTACATCTCAATACTCAATAGCCATGTTTGAAAACAATCTTTTAAAACATCAAATGTATATGTACCAAAGTGGCCGAGATGATTTTCTCGAGCAAAGCTTGTCAAATGTTATTCAAGGCCATGGCAATGTATGTTTTTGGCGTTCGGGACCGTTGCCAAATCATTCTTAGTCGGAGTATTGTATTTTTCCTCGACATGCAATTTTATGATGGTTAAAATGTAATTGATCATTATATTAATTTATATCTTTATGATTTTCAAAAACATTAAATTTATAAATTGATAACGGAAAATATTTTTCTAACTGGTATAATTCATTAAATCAATAATTCATCAATATTTTATATTAACCGGTATAAAACAATTAATGGATGTGGGATGCTTCTGTCTTAAAAGCTGAATGTTTTGGTTAGGAAATTTGAGGATCAAATTAATAGAATTTGTAAATGTGAAGGGTTAAACTTTATTGACTTATTCAGAATTAAGATTAAATTGATAAAAAATATGTAAATATTGAGGACTACATGTGTTATTATACCAATTAAAAAAACTTTTCATTACCCATTTAACGACATATAATCAAAACAAAATTAAATTCAAACATGAAAATTTTTTAAAGTTAAACCTACCCAAAATATTATATAATAACAAAAAAAAATCCCATCAACCTCATCTGTATCAGAGCTGTCTGGATGAAGAGACGAACACTTGAAACTATAAATCAATTTTTTTTCTCTTTTTTTTTAAAAAGATTTTGATTGAAATTTATTTATTAAATTTAAAATTCTAAACCAATTGTTAAAGTGTATTTTGGTTTTTAGGAATTTGACTAAACATCTAAAATTATCATTCAAATTTTAAATTGCTCCCTAAATGTTAAAATGTTCTAATTGAGTTATCAAAATATTAACATTATATTGATACGTTCTTTCGTTTCAACTTTGGCATCAAGTTATAAATTAATTGTTAATTTAGATTTGACAGTGAGTATATTTAAAAATACACAAATAAAATTATAAATATGCGTATGTCTATTGTATGGATAGTTTATCAATAAAATTTATGACATTTTTTTTTTTTAACATTCAGATCCAAACTATTCATGCAATAGACACAAAATTTTATCCATTGTCAAATTTGAATTGTCATCTAACCGCCCTCCCAAAGCCAAACTGATAGAAGGACTTGATTAATACAACACTTATATTTCAAGAACTCGATTAAAACAATTTAAAGTTCAAGAACACATGACCCATTTAAAATTTAAGATATAGTTTGAGGAAATCTTATTGAATTTAACTTTCATTTAATTAAAAAAAATATCAATCTAATTGCTTATTTGGTCAAGATTCTAATTTATAGGGTTGAATCCTAGTTTCTAAAAAAACATAATTTATGATAATAAAAAAAATAGCATTGGCTTAAGCAAAAATTAAGGATGGGGTTATCACATAACACCTAAAAACTTGCTTTAAATTTTGTAAGTAAGTATAAACACATCACATCCATTATGATAAATACAACTTTTAATCCACTTTTCCAATAATTTTTTTTATGAGACTTTCTGATAAAATTTTAAAATCTTTGTTTAGTAGTTTTCTATGATCATATACTCTTTATTTCTTTCCCATCATGGGTGCATATTTTTCATCAACTAAATGATAATCAAACAGTAGTAGTTTCTTCATACAAAGCCTTGGGTTAATTTCATTGAACCCCCCATTGTTTATATAACACTTTTTTGGGGCTAGTTTTGTTTTTTTTTTTTTTTTTTTTTTTTTTTTTTGTGTGTGTGCGAGTGGGCGTTAAAAAGAAAGTGGGGGTATTGAGAGAAAAAAAGATGGCTGGTGGGGGTTTTACTGATGATGGGAACTTAAAGAGAGCCCATCTCTATGAATACAACATTACTAGTTATTTTATATTTGTTTGCCTAGTTGCTGCCATGGGTGGTTCCCTTTTTGGTTATGATCTTGGTGTTTCAGGTGAGTTTTGAATTAGTGTTTTTGCTTTTGTTAGCTATGTAGGACCATTTCCATCATAAAATTATGTGATTGATCCTGGTTTCAAGGTTTAAATTGTTACTTAAAGGGTTTTTTTAATTCAATTAGGTACCTAAATTTAGTCTCAATGTTTAATTTGAAACCTAAACTTATCTTTTTTTTGTTCAAATTGTCACTTAAATTTAGCTCCATAGTTCAACTTGATTCAAATAGCTAAGTACTAATTTAGAGCAAAAAGCCAAGTTTGAATAATAAAAAATCCTTAGGTAACAATTTGAAGGTAAAAGTACAATGAAGGCCGTTGTATTAGGAGTCAAATTGCATTTTTTTCTCTCTATTCAAAAATGGGCCAATTAGCCCTTGTACATTAGATCAAAGAACAACTTATCCTTTTGTTAAAAAATCGGTTCATTTCTATTGTTAAAAACTGATCCATGTACCTCTGTATGAGGTACACGTGTAACTGTCTGATTATTTCATCAACCATGTCAATTTTTAATTGTAGAAATGGATGAAATTTTTAATAGAAAGGACTATAGTTTGCTCTTTGATCTATTGTAAAGGGACTAATTAGCCTTTTTTTTGAGTAAAAAAGAAAAAAATGCAATTTAACTTCTAGTGTAGAGCTCCATTTTATTTTTACTGAAACTAAGTTCAAGTACCAAAATGTATATTTACCCTAAAATTATCTATTACCTATTTTGGCCATTAGGTTCAAGCATTACGAGATGCTCTCACCTTGTGAATTCCCCATAAATCATTTAGGCATTACAAGATGCTCTCACTTTGTGAGTTATACCATCATTTTTCATGAGACTTGTTTGCCATATGGATTTGGTTGCATGTAGGTGGGGTGACATCCATGGATGATTTCTTGAAGGAATTTTTCCCAATGATATACAGGAGGAAACAAGAAAGCCTAACAGAGATAGATTATTATAAATATGACAACTAGTTGCTCACATTGTTCACATCATCACTGTACTTTGTTGGTCTCATTTCAACATTCGAAGCTTCCTATGTGACAAGGATCTATGGTCGTAAAGGCATCATACTTGTAGGTGGTATCAGCTTCTTCTTTGGTGGTGTCATTAATGCAGCTTCAGTGAACATCCTAATGCTAATCACAGGTCGCATACTCCTTGGTGCAGGCATTGGTTTCGGCAATCAAGTGAGAAACCAGAGTTCCTTTTTAACATGAAAATAAGATCCATAAACATAGTCTATAGTTGGTAAAAGTACTATATATGGAAGCTCTTGTACTAAAAATTAGATTGCATTTTGCCTCTTTACTAAAAAAAAAGGGAGTAAATTAGTTCTTGTACATTAGATCAAAAAGCAAATTAGTCATTTCTGTTAAAAGTTTCATCCATTTCTACTATTAAAAACTGACATGGCCGATGAAATAACCAGATAGTTATTCTTCATG
The DNA here is from genome assembly GCA_025698465.1 of Gossypium longicalyx. Lineage (NCBI taxonomy): Eukaryota > Viridiplantae > Streptophyta > Magnoliopsida > Malvales > Malvaceae > Gossypium > Gossypium longicalyx. The sequence continues at coordinate 81,566,477 of CM047001.1, read as the reverse complement.
CTTTTTTTTTTTTTTTTTGCAACATTCTAACTGTGATGTTGTCAAAAGACAAACAGAACAGCAAACTAAAAACAAAATTACATCAGATAACAAAGTCGCATACCACCATAACAACATCAGTAGAGCGACAAAACAAAAATCTCACACCAAGCTTTAAACATTTTCTCCCTATAAACCTCAGCAATCGCCAAGGAAGAAGCCAATTCGTTACCTTTCTTATCTGCCACCAAGAAAACAATATTTCCGGCCCTTAACAAATCTCAATCCATGCCTGCAAAAATTGCTTGAATAGACCAAGGGCTCAATAACTTGATAACTCACCAAGAAATCACCACCAAATAACCAAGATCAACAAATAAAGAAACAAAAGAATTCCAAATCTTAGTCAAAAATACTCCCAGATCCACCTTAACCGCACCAGCCTCAGCCACAACAACATTGATAGCAGCCATTGAACCAGATAATAAAGCTCTTGCTTCACCCACCTTATCTCTCTATACCCCACCACATCCCTCTCAACCATCTTTTGCAACCTCACACACCAAAATATTATAACCATCCACGAGGGAGAGATTGCCAAAAATGCAGCTGCTGACTTAAAATCACAAGAATAAAAACAACACATCTTCAGACAAATCCACCAAGAACTCTCTTGCACCTTGACAACATAATAAACTGACCGAATCCACAATAGCTCCCTCATCAAATATTGAAAAATCAAAATTTCCAAAGACACCCTCTTGCTTTCAAACACCAAACCGTTCAAGCAAGCCAAACAGTCAAATAAGCTGCCAATATTGATAACAACCAGAAACTCATCCTAATATCGGCCAATATAACAAAGATACATAATGCGAAGAAGTCTTCAAAATCATCAATCTGTTTCCAAACCACCTCACGCTAATCTAACAATTTAAACCAAAAACCTTCAAGAAAAAATGCAAATGAAAACCAAGTTGAAATCGCTCTCCGGCTCTCTATCGCACCAAAGATAGCCAACCAAAAATTTTGTAAATTCATCCTTATTGAGCAGAAAATCCTTAGAGGGAATTCAATCGATATCTAACATCCACGGGGAGCTACACACTCTGGGAAGTTCCTCACGTATCCATAAACTGATACAATCGAATCTAAAAACCACCCCTCCGTCCAATACCAATAAATCCAAACATTTTTATACCGAAAAATCTCCATATTTATCATTATCCCAACACAACTTGTCCTCCATAACTGGAAACCAACACCATACCTCTCACCCCTACTGCCAATTCTCAACACATCACCTCCTACCTATCCAACCAACAATATTAAAGAGAAATCATTCCATTCATCTCTACATATCCCAGAGAGTCTCAAACAATCAGCACCCGAACAAACCTTGTATCAAACAATATGAAAAAGTCTTGGAAAGACTAGTCATAATAGTTGAAACCCACCCCAAATGACAAACTAAAACAATGTTGTCTATCCCCTCAAGCACACATTTGCCTTTAACAACAATAATCTCATCCACAAAAAACTCGACTATGACCGAAAAACGCCCCTTAACCCATATCGTTAATAGACTTTCCGATCTAACACAAGCATCAACAAATAAAATCAAAAACAGATCACCTCAAAAATTTTCAAACAAAATCACATGACACCAATTCCAACTAAGATTCTTGAAGAAAACAAACAATCACCCTATGGATTCCCACAATCCGAAGTCAAACAGTCATCTCCTTCTCTTTGACCTCCCACTTTCCTACTACTACAATGATCATCCTCTCATGCAAAACAACTTCAGCCTAGAAACGACCCTTATCCCAGATCATTAATAAACCTCCTGATCTTTCAACAACAGCAGCGAATATGAAAACAAAGCAATCTTTACCCCAAAATTTTCTAACTAACTCCACTAACACCGAATCTAATTTAGTTTCTTGAATAAAACAAACATCAGCTCTACTCGTTCTCACTACTCTATTGACAACCTCAATATTTGGAACCGAACCCGACCCTCTAATGTTCCATGTAGTAATGCTCATACTCATTAACAAAAAAATAATAATAAAAGAAACAACACGAAAATAACCACATACCAGTATCCCGAACTCTATCAACCCCCATCCTAGAGTGCTACCTATTGCTTTCTATCGGTCCTCATAATTTCTTCAATAATTATCTCCTCATCTCCTTGCACATTGAAACCCAGCCTTTTCCCTACCTCCCACGTCTTTTTCGCTTCTCTTAGGAGAACTGTTCTTCTATTACTGATATCAGAGTCCGAAAGAGACAAATTAGCAATACTGTCGTCGATTCTCAAAATCCCTTTTCCTTTTTGTTTTCTTAGCCCTCTGTCTCTCTTCTGCTTCTCCTTCGTTGAGATTGTTGTATCTTGAATCTCGCGCATAGATCTAATTTTCTTATTTAGAGCTTTCTTCCTTCTTTTACCTTGCCTAATTTGGAAAAATTCCTCACATTGATCCCAAACCTGTACTCATTAATTTAGTTTCATTAAACCTGTCTGTATTGGCCCCCAGACATTGATTCTCAGCCTCTACATTCGATCCCAGGCCCACTCCAGCGACATCCGCACATTGGATCTCCAATACATTAATCTGCTACATACCCAGCCCCAAGCCCGTATTGTTTACATCTGAAGAAACGTGGACAGGTAATGAAGCATTTGTCTCCCCTACTACAGGAACACTCAACATGTAATACCCCTTACCTGCATTCGGTGCTAGAACAGGGTACGAGACATTATCAGGTTAAAATATAAGCATTCGTACAAAATCGAAACAATTATTTCCACTCAAACTTAAAACTTTTCCAAAAACACACTTCATGTCCTTATTACGAGCCTTCGGAGCTCGAAATATACATTGGAAATGGTTCGAGACTAAACCGAGAAGTTTGAAAACTTTTTAGAAAACTTAGAAAAATTTTCATGTAAAATGGGTCACACACCCTTGTGACATGGGACACGCCCGTGTAGCGTGGCCGTGTAGCCCACATGGCCGTGTCGTTGGGGCGTGTAACTCTCTGACTTGCATCCATGAAGAAACTTGAGTCACACGGCCTAAGCACACGCCCATGTTACTAGGCCGTGTGGTAATTAAAATTTCACATTTTAGGTGCAGACTTCACACTGCCATGTTGTAGCCCATGTGTGTCACACGGCCAAGCTACACGCCCGTGTGCTAGGTCGTATGTCATAACCTGGACATTCTGTTTCTCATTTTTAAAATGCAGGAGACACGTGGCCTTAACACATGCCCTTAACACATGCCCATATTGCAGGCCATATATCACATACGGCCTAGACACATGCCTATGTGTCTGCCCGTGTAGACGAAAATAGGCTATTTAATATCACTTTTCTTACCTTCATACTATCCTCCTGCACAAAAATACATTTATACGTCAATAAAGCCCAACCAATCGACCATTTCAAGCCAAAAAAATGTATATTTCATTTTCTAACACAACCATTACATTCAAATTACTTGACATACTTAATCATTCATTCTATTTCATTATCATTTTAGCCTCTATACATGTCATATAAATCAAAAAGTTGTTTACAAAATCTACTAGAGTAAATCTAAATAGTGTGATCCTCGATGTAGATCCGATCCCCCGAAGGTATATATGTCAATCTACAAGAAACAATAAACATACACAAGTAAGCTTATAGAAGCTTAGTAAGCTCATAAGTATGGAAAATAAATCTTACCACATTTTATAACAATCATATAATATTCAATTTTTACTAATTCCTCCAGTCAATCACAAAATCAATGATAAGTTTACTTGATTTAATTCAATGTCACTTATTGACCAATTTCAATCTCTTGGGCCCATTTATCATTTACCTTTCTTAATCAAATTAGGGATCGATTACGGAATTGAGTATCTCATTTTCACAATGCCATATTAAAACTATGGTCTTGCACATAATCACATATCAAACACTGAAGCCATATTCTAGCCATGATCTTACACGAATCTCATACCACACTGATGCTATATCCCAGATATGGTCTTACACAGAAGCACATAATCATATCACACCGATGCCATAGCCTAGCTATGGTCTTATACGGACATCACATATCACATGTTGCCATGATCCAACCATGGTCTTTTCCATCAATTCGTCTTAGCCACTGAACAAAAGTACTCAAATCCATCGTTCTAACTAATTTGTATTTTTATTGAAACATTAATTCACAATTATCACAAATAAAACATAGAATTTAGCCATATGAACTTACCTAAGCTAATTTGCAAAAGTCGTAGAAATTCAGGGACTAGTCTAGCAATTTATCCTTTCCACGATTTGCTTCAAGTTCTTGATCTATAATTATAAGATCATTCAATTATTAGAATTTATCACAATTTTACTCTATTTCATACTTTATGCCTTTTAATTTTGAAATTACATTTTTACCCCAAAATTTTCAATTTTTACAATTTAGTCTCAACTCAACTTATTCATCAATTAAACTAATTCCTCTCAATTAACACTTTATATAGACATTATAAACTACTTCACAGCCTTTGACATTCAAAATTTCAACACAAAACCCTAATTACAACAACTTTCACAATTAGGTCCTAAAAATCAATTCCTATTAAAATCTCATCATAAAATCATCATATAATAAAATTGAAACCCCAATTCCATGCTAAATAATCATAAAATTTCATAAATTATTCATGGAAACTTTCTAAATTATTCATAAAAGCAAAAACTAACGAATTAGATAATAAGACCAAGTTGTAAAAGTCTCAAAATCATAAAAATTACAAGAAATAATTAAGAATTAAGCTTACATGTAGTAAAAATATAAGAAATCAGCTTAAGAAAACCCTTCAATGGTGTTTTTGGCTGGAGAGGATGCAGAAAAATGAAGAGAATTCTAGATATTCTTATTTAATCCAATTTTTAACTATTCAATTTTAATTTAATTACCATTTTGCCTTTAGTTCACACTATTTCTCAGCATTCACTTACCTAACCGTCCAGCCCATTTTGTTTTGGGTCAAATTGCTCTTTAAGTCTCTGCTATTTATTATTTAAGCTATTTAATCACTTCCTACAGTTTTACATCTTATTCAATTTAGTCTTTTTCATTCAATTGACTACCAAAATGTTAAAATTTCCTAAAAAAACTTTAATACTAACTTTAGAAATATTTAACACTCGATTTATAATTTCTAGGTCTCGATACCTCGTTTTTATCTCAATTTACCTAATAATTTTCTTTAATTCGCAAAATTCACTAATTCAAAAATATTTCTAAAATCACACCTAACTTTTATTTATTAATATCTAAACTCACATGTTGGATTTAGTAATCTCAAATCACTATTCCAACACCGCTGAAATTTGGGCTGTTACAACTCTCCCCCTTAAGAAATTTCGTCCTCGAAATTTCATACCTGAAAACAAATGCAGATACTATGATTTCATTGATTCCTCCGTTTCCCAGGTTGCCTCCTCCAATCCATGTCGATGCCATAACACTTTTACTAATGGTACTCGTTTGTTCCGTAGTTCTTTAACTTCTCGAGCTAAAATTTTCATTGGTTCCTCCGAATAAGTCATATTTGATTGTATCTCTATCTCGGTATGAGGAATGACATGTGAAGGATCTGATCTATACCGTCTCAACATTGATACATGGAACACATTATGGATCTTCTCAAGTTCCGGAGGCAAAGCTAATCTATAAGCTACCGGACCAATTCTTTCTGTGATTTCATACGGCCCGATAAATCATGGACTAAATTTTCCCTTTCTACCAAACCGTAAAACTTTCTTTCACGAAGAAACTTTCAAGAACACATGATCGCCCACATTGAACTCCATATCTCTTCTCTTCAGATCTGCGTACTACTTTTGACGATCAGAAGCAGCTTTCAAACTATCCCGAGTAATTCGAAATTTTTCTTCAGTTTCCCGAATCAAATCCACTCCCACTAACTTCGATTCACTTAATTCAGACCAATACAACGGGATTTTACATTTCCTTCTATAAGAGCTTCAAATGGTGCCATTTTAGTACTAATTTAATAGCTATTATTATAAACAAATTTAGCTGAAGGTAAATACTAATGAATTTAATAGACTTGAATTATTATTATTATTATTATAGTTAAAGAGAGTAAGGTAGGAAAAAGGCGAAGGTGGCATTTTCAAATTCTAAGGTTTTAAAAGCAAATCTAACTTTAGTTTATGTTAAGTTGAATGGAACATACTTTACTTTGTTCTCATATGCCGACATCTTTTAAGGACATAAAATAAAGAAGAAATAGGAATAGATTTTTGAGTTTTCTGCCCAACCTTCACTTTTTCCCTGCTTCCTCTGAAATTTACTATCACATGATTGTTTGTTTGTTTATATATAAGTTTCATCAAAAGCATTGAACAGGTCACCAACTGCTCATTATTCATAATGTTCAGGTGTCCAATATTTTCTTATGTATTTAATGGTTATAACTCTTCTCTAGCTTTATCTTTTATATAAATATTATAAACTTCAAGTTTTAAAACCACAAACATTATCAAGTTTAATGATTAAATCTCGTTTTTCGTATACTTATTTGAATACTTGTACTTAGAAATATATTTAAAAAAAACAATTCAACTTAATAGGTTTTAATCTAACCCGATTTAATAAGGTAGGATATATTTTTTGAAAAGAGCGAGTCTAATTTTAAATTTAGTTAAATTGAGTTAGGTTAAGTTCAGATAAAATTTATTTGCCTCGAGATAATTACTAAAATATCATTTATATATATATATGATGTTAATTTAAAATATATGATAATAAAATATATACTAATATTAGCTGTGACATAATTATACCTAATAATTATACCTAGAACATAATTAATAGTATCATTAAAAAGTTAAGGCATAATGATTTATTTGATCCTCTAATCTTAGAGTTAAAAAAGATCATTCATTTGTGGGTCCTAATACATATATATATATATATATATATATGAGATATTAAGAGATTCGAGCCCATTGTACCTTCCTACCATCCGAACAGGGTTTTGTGTTACATGATTTCAAGATATTAGATTCATCATGCATGTATATATATAAGACAATGATACTTATGGCGTAGGGACTTCTAAGACAGGTTGATTCATGGTGTTAGAAACCAACACATCTAACTTATGATATTTTCCTAGTTAAGGTCCAAAAAATTTATGGGTCTTTGCCGTCTATAAATAGTCAGCCGGTTTTTGAGATTAGAAAAGAAAATCAAACAAGATTTGGAACATGTTAACTTTTGAAGTTATTGTGGGGGGAGATTATTGGTGTTGTCACACACATATAAATAATGACCTTCGAGCAATTTGAGAGATTGGAAACACGACAATTAGGAGCTTTTAGTTTGTATCTAGCTAATTATCTCGGAATTTTGATGGTTGAAGTTTGAATTAGATTATACATAAATGTTATGTGTAAATTTTCTTTCAAATTTTTAGGTTTAAGTCTTCTCATACGTGAGTTTTATTTAAATTTATTTTGATTTAAGTTTAAATATATTTTGGTTTTTAATTTGTTGTGCTTTACCTTGTGTTCACTCTAATTCTAGTTTATCAAACATGCATTATTTGTGATTGTACTTGTAAACTACATAAAAATTGACAACTCAAATAAATTATACGTAGAGCTTAGGGGTAAAAATAAGAATTTTTTGGAAGGTTGGGATAATTTTTTTTAAAAAAATGAGGGATCAAAACTAAAAATTTTGTATTGAAATTGCTTAAATTGAATTATTAATTTTTTAGAAAGGCCAAAAAAATGAAAATTTTGCATTTAAGAAAAAAGATAAAAAAAAAGAGATTAAATTGAATTATTTATATTTCAGAGGGGCTAAAAGTGCAATTAAATCATTTAATCAAGAGAGCCAAGTTGAAATGTCCATGGCCTAGGTGACCTACTTGAATGGTTGGGCCGGGGTTTGACAAAGATTTTCATGTCTCAAGCCGATCCAACTTGAATTCCAAATTAAATAATAAAAAATATTTTTAAATTTAAATTTAATTATAAAATATAGAAAAAGAGATTTTTTTTTATTTAAACAATAAAATGAATTCAAGGATCAGACTTACAATGTTATTCAGAATGAATCAAGTTGTGATTCTGTCCAACCTAATTTATGAATAGCTTTAAAATCAACACCCTATCTTCTCTCCCCTTCGCCATTGGTAGAATTTGAACATAAAAAGTTAAGGATTATTATATTCTACATTGGTAGTCAAACTATTTAGGTGTCACAATTGAAGCTAAAAATATGCCACAAGGACCGTGTATATCTTTTAAATTTTAAAAACATATAACGATTTTTTAAAATAAAATTCATTATCGGTGCACATTATAATTATTATCTGTGTACATTATAATTATTCATAAAAATATAAATTTTTACACCTTGAGTTTTAAATGTAACCCAAATTTAATTCAATGCAACAGTTTTAATAACAACAACTCACCTACTCTAAACCCCAATCGTAAATGAATTGATTCTTCTTTCTTTTCCCCTTTCATTGCTACTTGCGATGAAAATGTGACCCCTTATGCTTTTGTTAGTGGCTTGGAGTGGTTTGAAATGTCCATATCAAAAGTGGCTTAGCTTGTTACAATTAGGAAGAGCTAATAAACGTAGAAGAATGTTGTATATTTTTTGAATATTTAAAATTTGATTTTTATATTTTTTTATATTTCAAAATTTAAGTTTAATTGTTAATACTTTAAATTTGCTGGATGACATTTTAAAATTAAAAAAAAAATACTCACTTAGTAGTCATGTAATCAAAAAATAGCGTAATAATTAATTTAAATTTAACAAAAAAATTAACGATATTAACAATTGAACCTAAATTTATTTTTAAAGAGTAACCGAAAAAAAAAATGTTATGTAAGGAAGGAATAGGGCATCTTTATCTCCAATGGAACCAAGTTTTGTGCATTTGAATTTGATAAGAGGAGGAACCAGCATATGGTCCCTCTATTGCATTCTCAAGGACAAAGTTTATTATTTTTCAGGTCCATTCACTTTTTTTTGGTGGATTATTGAAAAGATGAACAAGATTCGAATGAAAAATCTTAATATAAGTTCACTGCCATTTTCATGGCATGTTGCATTATAATGGACCAACCCACTGCCGTTGGCTTTTGGCATTGCCTTCCCTAGCTTAAGCATCTTGGTCCACTTAGGGTATAAGCCCTCGCATGCAATTTACCCACCTTGGCATTCACGTAGAAATGTCAATTTAGCTGGGTTATTCGATTCTTAATCGAATTGTCAACTATACAAGAAAGCAATTACTAATATATTTGATGATACCTTAACCTTGTTTATATAATTGCCCTTCTCTCAATACCATACAAAAATTTAGATGTTTTGATTAATTCTTTATTAGTTATTTTTAATTTGGGTCATGTAATCATTTGTAGGGGTGTAATAATGTTGAGTTGAACCCAACTTTAGATAATAGAGAATTTGAGCTCGACTTGAATATCAATTTTTAAATTTGAGCTCAATCCAAGACATAATCAAACTTGATTAAACTCATTCATTTTTAAATTTAAGTTTATTCATAATTAAACTATTTCTATATAATAAGGGTAAAGATGTTATTTCATAATATAAAAAAATATACTAAAGAGGAAAAGCTTGTTTAGTCTTGAGAACCATTTGAATAGAATATCATAGTGTTCAAATTCAACTCGACCGGTAGCTCACGGTGCTCACGCTTGAGCTCGGCTCGATAACTACTGAATCGAATTTAATTTTTTTTTTAAAATCAAACTCAAATAACTTATAAGTATCAATAACTTATTTACACCCTTAACTATTTGTGTTTGTTAATCAATTATTCGAACTCGAATCCTTTTAAATTTTGTATCGAATTTAAAACTAGAGTTTAAATCAATTTAAATTCAAATTTGGGGTATTTTAAATTCAAGTTTGAATCAACCAAATACAAATTCAAGTGATTTAAATCGGAATTTTAAATTTAATTATTATTTTTACAACTTAATCAACTTTCCTTGGGTACCATTCCCATCAAAACCAAAAGCAAGTGGGACCCCTTAGCAAAAATCCGCGACGACACGAAGGCAACTTTCACATGAAACGTGTCGTTTTGAGAAGTATAGCTGGCATTGCCAGTTGGATTTTTGTAAGGTTATAAAAAAGAGGTTCAACTATGAAATCCATCCCTATATTTTATGAAAATTAAGAAATTAATCCCTCCAATTTAATCTATCAAAATTTAATCTTCCAATTTTGTGAAAATTAAAATTTTAATCCAATTAGGCAACATAGTTAAAGCTTCCCATTAAATCCCTAATTTGAAAACAAGCAGTTCAGACTAAATTATCAAAAATTATCAATTAGACTAACGGTTAAAATATGTCATAGGTCATTATACTCTTTATAAATTTAAAATTTAATACTTAATACTTTTTTTTATTTCAAATGATTTAGTTCCTTTACTTTTCATATATATCAAATTTTAGGTCCAATCGTTAATATCATTTAATTCTTTTGTTAAATATTTTGGGGTGACATTTTGCATTAAAAAAAAATACTCACTTGGTAGTAATGTAACTAAAAAATAATGTTGTGAAAAAATTCAATTTAACAAAAAAAATAATAGCGTTAACAATTAGACCTGAATTTTAAAATCTGAAAAAGTATAAGAACTAAATTATAAGTTTATAAAGTATAGGGACTTATGGCATATTTTAACCTTAGACTAAATCTTGAACTTTTGTAAAGTGCAAGGACCAAAATTTAACATTTTAAAGTATAGGGACCAATGTCTTAATTGTTTATAAAATAGAAGGATGAAATTCACAATTAAACCTAAAATAAAGTTCCACCTTCTTACGTGCCATTAAAGGTTCCCATGATGACCTGTACCATCCCGCCGTTTATACGCTACGCTCCTAATTAGGTTGTCTTTGATAATGATATTTTAGAAGAAAAAAAATTAATTGTGTTCTTCTTTATGAAAATGAATAATGAAAGACAAATTGACTTTATTTTTCGGTGATTATTTAATTTTATAACAATCAAATAATAAGTAAAAAATACAATGTATTTATATCTTAGTTGTTAAATGTAGCCAAAAATATTCTAGTATATAATTTCAATACTTATCCAAAATAATTTCGTCAATTTTTAAAAATTTCCTTCTAACTTTGTATTTACTTTTTCTTTATAATCTCATCCTTTTTAGTTTATTTACCTTTCTTTCAATCATTAGGTATTTTTTTCATTAATTTCGTTTTTTTTAACATTTTTGTATAATTAGATAATTTTTTTGTACATTTAAAAATGGAAAAAATTATAATATTTTTCAAATTGCACCCAATGTTGATATTATATATATATATATAGGGATAAAAGTTAAAATTATACATGAATTTTGGTATAATGTGTAAATTGATACATAAATTTTGACTGTGTATAATTATAAACATAAAATTTTAATTGTGGTTTAAATATATACTTGAAACTCTTATTTTGATTCAATTATATACATTTAAAGAAATAAATACAAATTTTATTTTTATATTGAATAAATATAATTATTTGTATATGTAATATGTTAACATAAAATGATATTAATTTTATGACATTTAGTGTATGAAATTACACAAAATCAAAATTTATTTATAAGATTACATATTAGACCAAAATTTATGTCATCATATTTTTTTTAAATAAATCATATAAATAATTTGACAAAATTAATGGAAAAAGTTATTATTAAAAAACAATAATAAATGGGGTCAATTTGTTAATTTTGAAAGTTCCAATTTGCCATGTTTTGGTCACACATTTAATTGCCCACTTGTTTGATTAAATTTAGATCATGGAAATCTCTTGGTTTACGTTAAAATGTTGACAAAAACTCCAACATCCGAGTCGAGCAAACTGGTAATTTATAGATTAACAGTAAAGAAGATAAGATTAGATACTGTAATGTACGATATAATAACAAAAGAAAAAAATAAGTTAAATGCACCATACCGCAACACCGGTCAAAACTCAAATTAAGAAAGAAATTAGAATTTAATAATTGAATGTGATATGAGTATATTCCTTTTGTTTCTTTTTTTTCTTAATATTATAAATTTTACTATCAATTTATAATATTCTTTTAAATGATTACATTCTATTCTTTTTGTTATTACTTCCTGCTACTCATTTTAGAATATTTTATTGATTTAAACATCAAACAACCAAATCAAACTTCCACACCACTTTATTTTTCTATTTATTTCGGTCAAAATATATGGTCAATCCTTATACTATGATAAAATTTTAGATTTAGTCCCCCTAATTGCCATATTTATTGACATTAGTTTGTTAAAGAAATCTTGGATTATCTCTTCCACAGTAAGGATCCATTTGAAGACTTTTTATGTAATTGCATTTGCTTTAACACATCTGGTTTTTAAAAGAAGTTTATCCCTATAACATCTCTACAATTTGATTATTTATTAAAGATTTATTCAAACACAATTCAAAGAAAAATAAAATTTACACAAACTGATCTAGATACGAATGCAAGATTATTCATTCTTAACCACTTGTATCAATGCAAATTGAGTTATTTTAGTTTGTGAATCTTATATATGGTGGTAGACTGTATAAGTAGATGAAATACTATGTTAATGATTAAAACGTGTACTTTAAACAAAATGGATTGAAAAAAATAACTAATTCAACTATCTCGAAAGGGCCAAACAATATGATAAAATGGCTGGTTTTTGTTCATTACCACTTGAAATCCAATCATTGTAGAAGCAATCCCATCCTAGTCGATAACTATTACTCTCAAACAACATCTAAATATTATATTAAATTTTTATTTTAAAAAAGTTTAGCTAGCTAACACCAAGAAACTATTTGACGAATGGTGCAGTGGATTAATACCTCATTAAAAAGTAGAAGAACAAACATTAAATCAACGTTAATCTGAAACACAAAACTTCCACCTCATTAATACTCTACTTAACCACCAGACCAACAGACACATTCTTATATGAAATTACAAATAACTTAATATAAGCATGCTGACTAGAAGTTAAGGCTTAAATTCAGGAAAAAGCCAAAATTTACCAAATGCAAAACTTGAACTTGGGACTTTTCACATACTCCCAAAACATATAACCACTGAAACAAATACACAATTATATTAATTATTTACAAAATTAAATTTATCAAATTTTGGGGCGTTACAAATATTTTTATAAAATTATAAATCAATTTAGTTACTGACTTTTTTTTTATCTTAATTTTTGTTTTTAACTAATTCTAAGTAATTAATTTAGACCAACAAATATATTAATCAATTCCCCACCCAATTCTAATAAATCGTAGCAAATAGGGTCAGAACTGTATTTGAAAGTGGAAAGTAAGGTACCAACAAATTACTATTATTTTTGGTTACTATTGATAGCTGAATTACTTCAATTTTCCCATCGGAACACATGGAAAAATAACAAGTTGAAAACAATGGAAAGTGTTCATAAACTGGACAAAAATAGTAAAATATTTCAATGGAGTCTCAAAGCATTACAATTCTATTAATTAAATCCTTTTTAGTTACTTAGTTATCAGTTTTAGCATTAAATTCCAACTTGGATCAGACATGGAATATATGAACCAAGTTTCATGGACAATTTATATATGAACCAGTCTACCCGGTGGATATATTATTTTTGTGGTCAACAGTGGTGGTCGGAAAATCCTACTAACGCATATATTATTTTAAAATATTTTGAAACTTTTAAAATTCAAAAATTTGGGAAGGTACTGGGTGACAATTTCCCCTTTTTTTTATTAAAATGGGTTGATTCTTGTTTCAAGTTTGAAATGGGAATGAGATTCTAAAAAGAATAAAGTCGTCAGCCTAGCTATGAAAGAGAAATTTTAATATTATTAATTATAACACTGAGATAGAAATAAAAGGATGTGGTGGCTTTGAGCTGTGATTTAGCTGTCCCTTTTTTTATTATCATATGTTTCTCACTTTGGATTTAAAGCAATAATTTTGGTTTTCGTCTTTTTACTATGTTTAAATTTTAAATTTAATCTATTATCTTAATTTTACATAATTTGGTCATTCATTTTCTGTGACGTTACAAATATGTTAAAAGTGATTTAACTTAGGCCACGATTTAACTTTTAAATTATACTCGTATTTTTACTTTGGTACATGAAATTTTTATCTATTTTGATACTTGAACTGTTAATTTCGTTCAAATTCATCTCAAAATAAAAAGTTGCTAATAACAACATAATATATGACACATTCTTATAGGATACCTATAATTCTTTAACGAATGTTTGATTTTCTTTTTTTTAATATAACATTAGGGGTAAGGGATAGGATAACACCATTCGAACCCATGCTAAATAAATGTATAATTAATCACTGCTCCATCTAAATCAAGACAATGATTGATTTTTATATGATCTTAATCGTGTAAATGAATAAAAAGATAAAATAATTATAATGTTACTTCAATGATATGAAGTAATTGTGCTGTCCTTCCGAACCTATAATAATATTATAAGATTGTAAATTTAAAATTATCCCAAAATTGAAGTAAAAGGACTGGGTATCAAATTTTAATATAATATAAGGACTAAAGATAATATTAGACCTTAAATCTAAATAATATATTTTTTATATAACAGCTTTACAAAAATCCTTATCTTCTCTCCCATACACACCTCTCCATACTCGAAAAAACCCAAAAGGCACTCTCTTTTGTCTCCTTCTCTCTACATTTTCTTCTTCAGATCTCCAAATTGAAACCCCAAATTCGTGTTTTCTGCACAAACCCTATTTTCAAAACCCAAGCTTTTGTTCAAAAAAAGTTCAAAAAAAGGTGGCATTTTTAATATCAGATGTCTCATGTGAAATGAAGAAGACGAACATTATCGACCTCCATTGTTATTCTTCTTTTTGTTACCTTTTGTTTCTTTTAGTTTCAGTTTTTGTATCCTTATGCTCATGCGATGAGCATTATGTTTCCAGCCATGGCGGTCTTACCGACAAGGAAGTATCGTACATAAAGCAACGACAGCTGCTTTATTACAGAGATGAGTTCGGTGACAGAGGGGAGAACGTCACCGTCGACCCGTCACTGGTTTTTGAAAACCCGAGATTGAGAAACGCTTATATAGCTTTACAAGCTTGGAAGAAAGCGATTCTTTCCGACCCGTTTAATCTCACCGCCGATTGGGTTGGATCCGGGGTGTGTGACTATACTGGTGTTTACTGTGCTCGAGCGCTTGATAACAAGAGAATCAGAACCGTCGCCGGTATTGATTTAAACCATGGAGATATTGCCGGATACTTGCCGGAGGAGCTTGGGTTACTCACCGATCTGGCATTGTTTCATATCAACTCGAACCGGTTTTGTGGTACGGTTCCGCATAAGTTTATAAAGTTGAAGCTGATGTTCGAGTTGGATCTTAGCAACAATCGGTTCGCCGGTAAGTTCCCTGAAGTGATTCTTAAGCTTCCTTTACTTAAATTTTTGGATTTGAGGTTTAATGAATTTGAAGGAACTGTGCCTAAAGAGCTTTTTGATAAAGATTTGGATGCTATTTTTATTAATCATAACCGGTTTAGATTTAATCTACCGGATAATTTTGGTAACTCGCCGGTTTCTGTTATTGTTTTGGCTAATAACAAGTTTCACGGTTGTGTGCCGGCGAGTCTTGGGAACATGACGAGTCTTGAAGAGATAATTTTAATGAACAATGGGTTTCGATCTTGTTTGCCGGAGCAAATTGGGGGGTTGAGAAATATGACTGTTTTTGATGTTAGCTTTAATGAGTTAATGGGTACTTTGCCGGAGCAAATTGGGGGAATGGTGAGTCTTGAACAGCTTAATGTGGCACATAATATGTTGTCTGGGAAGATTCCAGCAAGTATTTGTCGGTTGCCGAAGTTGGAGAATTTCACGTTTTCTTATAATTTCTTCACCGGAGAACCGCCGGTTTGTTTGGGGTTACGTGCTTTTGACGATAGGAGGAACTGTTTGCCGGCGAGGCCTTTACAACGGAGTACTGCTCAATGTAGGTCTTTCTTGTCTAGACCGGTGGATTGTAATTCATTTAGATGTGCTTCTTTTGTACCTTCTTTGCCGTCTCCTCCTCCGCCTTCTCCGCCGCCGGCTGTTGTGATGTCACCGCCACCCCCATCGCCTGTTTTTATTCCACAATCACCACCTCCGCCGCCACCACCGCCAGTATACTCTCCCCCTCCCCCTTCACCACCTCCGCCGCCACCTGTGTACTCTCCTCATCCGCCTCCACCATCTCCACCGCCACCTGTTTATTCACCTCCTCCACCACCACCACCAATACCCCCCTCACCTCCACCACCTTCACCACCCCCACCAGTTTACTCTCCACCACCACCACCTCCACCATCATCCCCGCCACCTACTTATCCATCACCACCTCCACCATCTCCGCCACCACCTTCACCAGTATACTGTGTGAGGTCTCCACCTCCTCCACCACCAAATTCACCCCCTCCACCACCTCCATTGTTTTCCCCACCTCCACCAGTTCCTTACTACTATAACTCCCCGCCACCGCCACACCATTCATCGCCACCTCCTGTACATTCTCCACCACCACCACCACATTCACCTCCTCCACCAATTTATCCATACTTATCTCCACCACCGCCACCACCGCCTGTTTATTCCCCACCTCCTCCAGTTCACTCACCACCACCACCGTCACCTCCTCCATGTATTGAGCCACCTCCACCACCACCACCACCACCATGTGTAGAGTACACGCCATCACCCCGCCACCATCACCATCGCCCCCACCCCCAATTTATTACAAACCACCTCCATCACCTTCACCCCCACCCCCACCAATCCATTATCATTCACCTCCACCACCATCACCTCCACCGGCTCCCGTATATGAAGGGCCACTTCCACCAGTAATTGGAGTATCATACGCATCACCTCCACCGCCACCTTTCTATTGATTCTTTCAAGAATTTCCCTCTAACCTTGATAAAAAAAGAAAACACCCAAAAAAGAGGAGAAATTCTCTCCCATAAATTATTTGATATTTGGAGTTGTGAAAAATAAAAGAAGAGAAGAGTGTAGGTTGAAAGGAAAGTTGTATGTATAGGGGATGAGAAAAACCATAGTAATCTAAAGCCCTTACAATCGTAGCAACAAGCAACACTTGCTTCATGTTGCTGTCTTGCTGCTAGTTTGTGGGCTTTTTTTCTTTTTATTATTGTTATTATTCTCTCTTATTTTTTCTTTTATAGTATATTCTCATGAACATTTTACATGTACTTTATCATCATTTAGCCATTCATAATCAGTTCTCCCTTGCTTCATTCATACCTTTTTCATTCTAAATGCTGATGGTCTTTGCTTCTTCAATATAATTTGACTTTTCCTATAAAAAATTTTACTCTTTTAACATTGTGTAGGGAGCATTTTCCTGTTTTTTTTGGCTTAAAAATTCTGGGTTTTTTAAATTAGTTTTGTATGAGTTGATTATGAAAAGCTCCTTGGAATTTCTATCGAGGCAGTAGGTGGTAATTGAGATGATTAGTGGGACCCTAAAAAGGGGGCCATTTTCAAGTTTATTTTTGCCCTTTCCTTAATTGGTGGTAGATTCAATCTGCCGTCAATTTTTAAGCATTTAATTAATGTTGTTGGGATTAGTCCCATGTGCAACCCTTAATGCTGGTGGGTTTAAATTTTCCAATTTGCACAGAATGTCATTTTCTTTTTAAGAGAGAGAATCAGTGCCATTACAAACGAAGGAACTGATCATCTATTTGAACTAGTTCAATGATATCTGTCAAAATCTCCTTGAATATTAACAAAGATTTTTCATTAATTTAGTTAAAGTATGTGTTGTATTATTAGTTTCTTTTAAGATCTTTTGTATATTCACCCGTCAATCTTTCTTTCCTACAATGTTTGTAAATTCTTATCACTAAATCTCTATTCGATTGTTCACCAATTTTATCCAAAATTGCCGAATAGAATAGCTTGAGCACAATTAGTTTTCACACTATTAGTAATTTGCTAATTAAGATTTTACATCAATTAATTTAATTGTAAAATAATAATTCCAATATGATATGAATAAATATTTAAATTAAGTGTATGAAATTATAAGCACAAATGTGCTTACTTTATGAACAAATTAGATAAAATTTTATTCGTGCAATATATATTTCAAATTATATATAAATTTTGATTTTATATATGATTTGATGAATAAATTTTGATTTGGTGCAATGAAAGTGAAATTTTATTTTTTTAATTATACACGTAAAAATTAAATTTTTACGTTTGAAACAAAAATTATTTATTTTTATATTGAATTATTATAATTATTTGTGTATATATTAAGTAAACTAAAAATAGTGTCTCATAAGGCACATTCCACTGAGGAACAAGTTTTTCTCAACACTGACGGAGCAGTTTATTTGGATTCTGGACTCGCTGCAGCAGGGGGTGCTTCGTGATAAGTTAGGAAACTGGATTGCGGGTTTTCATAGTTTCCTCGGTAAATGTTCAGTTTTTGATGCAGAACTTTGGGGCATTCTCGATGGCCTCAAACTTGTTCAACGAAGAGGACATGACCAAGTTATCATCTTTTCAAATAGTTTGGAAGTAATCAAAGCCATTATTGGAAGTTCTTCTTCAAATTCTAATATGCTCTAATTCGGCGCATTCACAATATTTTAACTCAAGAAAATCAGTGGTCTTTGTGATACATTCCGAGGGAACATAATCAAGTGACGGATTATCTAACTAAGCAAGTTTTAATTGGAAAAGCTAACATACAAGTGTTTGATATCGCTCAAGGGCTAATAGTCTTATTGATTGGGACAAGCATATAATTGCTACATTCCCTCAATAGTTTTTTTTTTTGTAATTTTTTAAGTTTTATGTTTATCACCAAAAAAAAATGGGGTCTCATATGTAGGTAATTTATATAAAAATGATTAAAATCTAAATGTCATGAATAGAATTGTATCCAATTAAGTTTACAAATGACATTACATATTAAAATAAAGTCTATGTGCTTGAAATTTGTATTCTTTTTATCAAGTGTTTTAAATATATTTTAATTAGATTTAAGTTGACTTTTAACATCTGTTGTTGTAATATTAATATTTTAAAATTTAATTTAAATTTTAAATCTTAAACCTAAATTCGAGATTAATTTAATATCAATCGTAATTTAAGAACCACTAGTGCAATTAATGAGTTTTGGCATTTTTCTTTTTCTTTTTCTTTTTCTTTTTTTCCTTTTTTGAATATGAAATTTAAAAGTTGAAATCCATAGACACCACAATTGGTGGCCATTTCTGTTGACTATTGTCCTTTTTTTCTCAACAATGTGGCAAGAAAACAATAAACCCAACTCTTCCTCAACTGGTACTTATGTTAGTGCTTCATTTTAGTAGGACATGCAGGCTCTCAATTGTGATGGTTGAGTCCATTAAATGTGATTCATATAAAATTAAATGCTCCGTATTCTACTATTACAATACCAATGAGTATTGAGTCTAGTGCAAAGACACGTTAGGTAAGAAACTTTTTTGAGGCCAAAATTAAGTTTTATAATTTTTTGAGAATTAAAATACAATTTTATCATTTTAAAAGTTTATACCTTTATAATTTTTTAAAGAATTAAATAATTTTTTTATCATTTTGGAGGGTCAAAGTGCAATTTGATTATATATTAATTTAAAACTTTATAAATTTTAAAGGACCAAAATTTAAATTTCACTTAGGGGTTGCTTAAGGGAGAACATAAGTTCTAGTCTTGGAGACGACATATTGGAAAGGACAACTATAAACCATGAACATGGACTATAAAAAAAGAACAATCACTGTTACAATTGTCCAAAATAATCTAAATTTAAAACGGCTCAAACAAATAATTATTATAGCCAATTTGAAATGATCCAAAATTGAAATAATTTTAATAAAATACCTCAAAATTGTTTAAACATGAAATAATTCAAACTTGAAATTGACTCAAATCTCTTGTCTTAATCAATTTGCAATATTAAATATATGAGGGGCTTGGTAGGGGCCCCTTCCCCCCTAAAATGGAAAATTTTTCATCTAAGTCCTTAAAATTTTAATTAATAAAGATAAAATTATATTTTTATTATTATAAAATTATAATATAATTTCGGCACTAAAAAGATTTCTTATTTCACGATGCTGATTACTTAAATAAGTTTATTTGCTCTGGTTATTTTCTGGCCTACAAAGTAGAGTACTAAAATAAAAGGGATGAAATTGAACAATGTTATTCTCTTTCAATAATAATTTAAATGGAGAATGGACAAACAAAGGAAGAAGAGCCCCGGCTGTCGGATAATAGAATGATTAGGTACATGACCCTAAAAATACGAAAAGTTTAGATTAAAAAGGGTAAAATTCTGGTTTTGGTCCTTATACAATATTTAATTTTAGAATTTAGTTCTTATACTTTAATTGGAGATAATTTGATCATCCTAGCTTTATAACATTTCTTCTAATTAAAGTTTAATTAAAATATTTTCTCAAAAACACATTTTCCAACTTATCGTGTTGACATGGTTTTTTTTTTTGGTTGGAAAGGGTGTTTTTAAGTATAAACTATATCAACATTTTAATTAAAATTGTTAACCTTATTAATTATTTAGATTAAATAATAATATTATAAAAATAAGAAAAATTATATTATATAAAAAACATCTCAACTTACGTATGATTGTTAGATATTCCCATAAAAAGAAGAATCTAATATCCATAAAAGCAGTGGTTGAATGTAGGAACCATTCCATAAGGCAATATAGGGTCACCTTCCTAGCTCTGAAATTTCAAATAGGCTCTTAACATATGATGTTATTAGAGTTCGAGTTTTGTAAATGAAATTTTCTAATACTTTTATTTATAAATCTTATTGAAGTCAATTAAATATTTAATTGAGATTCTATTAAACACCAAATGTAAGTAAAACAAGAAAAAAAAATAAAAAAGAGATGGCATTAAAGAATTTCATAATCTTATCAATTTTGAGCTTCAATTCTATTTGTTTAAATTAAATTAAAAGCAAAGCCAACAAGCAAGTCTTCTATTTGCAAATAGAATGACAAAGATGCAAAGTATATCTCACCAAAAGATGCAGAATGAGGGAAATTAAAATAGAAACTGGGGCCCTACAAAAGGTGATAGTCACATGGGATGTTACAGCTTTGCACACCATAAAAAAAAATTTTTTGATGTAAAACTTCAGTTGAATTTTGGGTTAATTTTACCTCAAAAATGGGGCATAACTATCATTTAATTAGTGTTTGGACAGGCTGTGATTAGGTTTCATGTATTGATGGAACAATATAAAGCCATTGCTTATGAAAAATAACTTAATATATGTTTTCTTTTAACAATTTTAGTATAGGTTCTGTTTATTATTATCTTTTTTTTTTACGTAATACTAAGAACTACTCATAATTTATTTCCAACTCATAAATAAAAGGATAATACGTTCTAAATGCACTTGAATTCATAAATAAGAGTTTAACATTTTTTTAATGTAGTATTTTTGTTATTTTTTAGTCCAATTTAATACTTGTATTTGACAAAAAAGTTATATGTTTTGGTACTTAAAAGTAACGATGTTAATTTTTTAGTGTTTAATTTTAGTTTTAGGGTTGATTTGGCGAAAGTTAAGTACTAATATTATTAACTGATTATGTATTTTTATGAAATCAAACTTAGAATCTAAATTAAAAAAAAATTATCATTGTTACCTTTAGCACCATAATATATAAATTTTGTTAAATACAAATATTACATTGAACTAAAAAATAACACACAAATTATATTAAATATATATTAAATTCAACTACAAAATTATATATTAAAATCATAAAAAAATTGACCCCAATCAACCAAATGCAAAAAGGAAAACTAAATAAAATAAGCATTTCCCCATCAATTTACCAAATCCCACCCCCAATGATTTGTGTTGTTCTTATGGTCATCTTTTTGCCCATACTTGCTATCTAAGTATTGTTGTTAAAAACAAACAAATCCTTACAAATAGGTAACCTTAGAAAAATAATGCATTTTGATGAAGATATTAAAAGAGGATTTGTAACTTTGCATCCCTATGATGATCTAGATGAGTTAATGTTGAGAGTAAGGGCAACAGGCCAAATCCGAATTTAATATATTATTAGTTGATGTGGTACCTGTAATTAATAAAAATTATATATTTTGGTACTTAAAGGTAACATTGTTAATTTTTTGGTGTTCAATCAGATTTTAAAGTTGATTTTATAAAAATTCATAATTAGCTAATAAAATTAACAATTAACTTTCATCAAATTAACCCTAAAACCCAAATTAAATCAAATCCATCGGACTATATTTGACAAATTAAATGCAAAATTAAACAAACTCACAATTAGCACTAAATTTATTATATCAACAAAATCATGAAAAATTCAAACCTAATAATTTTAGCAATTAACTTCCATAAAATCAACCTTGAAAACCTAAATTAAGCACTAAATGTAAGTACCATTATCTTTAGATACCAAAATATATAACTTTTGTCAAATATAGATACTCAATTGGACCAAAAATAATACAGGTACCACATAAGAAACAAGTGTCAAGCTCGAGTACCAAATAATATATTAAGCCATTTAGTAATTATATATATCTTTTGCTATCTTTATATATTTATTATTTTTTAAATTTTATAAACAAAAACAACTTAATATATTTTTAGCATTTACATTATAGTATATTATGTTTATTTTTCATAATATATAAAAGAAAAAATTATAAACTTCAAAAAGAGTTAAGTTGAGCTCATGTTTTGAATTTTAGAGTTCGAATCATCCCATATTTTAAACAAGTCTAATGTTTTTATCCTAACCCATTTTTCAATTCTAATATGTATGTCCTAACTCTCCTAAATTTCGGACAAATCTTGGGCTTGAACGAAAAGCACGATTCTTGAACATGTTTAGGTTTAATTATGGCTTTAGTTTTCTACATTATTGAAATTTAATATTTGATATTTAAGGGTTGGGAGGAGCTATTGGTAGTTTTAGGCATTGTATCAAAAAGAGCAGATATGATAAGAACCTATAATGAAATTAATATTATTTATATATATATTATTTTAATATGACTTATAACATTATTAGTAGGGCGTGGGTTCGATTGCGTTGAAACGCATTATTTTCCTATTTAAAGGTTGGGGAAGGGCTATGGTTAATTTTAGGCATTGTATCAAAAAGAGCAGATATGATAAGAACTTATGATGAGATTAATAGTAAAAAAATAATAAAGTGATGACATGAAATAAGCTTTTAAATGATTTTAAATATTCAATTAATATATAATTTTTTATTGATAATTTTAAGTATTCAATAAATTAGACTATCATATCACTCTAATTAAACGATCGAATAACAGTAAAAAAAATGAATTTCACTTTATAACTTTAACAGCAACAAAATTAAATGATGATGATCTAAAATCAAAATTAAACTTTTCCCCCTTCATCTCATTGCCCTTGGAAGGGGTTAGTTTTCTTAGTGCGATGCTGATAGATTGTTATGATAAATGATGATCTATGGTTATAATCCATCACCATCAAGCCTGATGCAGACGAGCAACATGTATGAATCTTTCGATGTAAACACATTTTAAAAGCTTTGACAAGCGGCGTTTTATGTCATGTATTAAAATAAATATTTAATCGACTCCCGTGTTTAGTTTGGTGATCAAGAATTGTTTGTAGGTAAAATTAATACAGATTTAAATTTTTAGAGAATAAATAATAGATTTTTATTTAGGCAACTCGCTTTAAATATAATGTATATTTGTGTGGTATGAATATGTTCAATACCAAAAAATAAATTTAACAAAAAAAAAATTAACATAAGAAAAGAAATATATTTTAGGGGTTAATTTTAAATAAATCAAATTCTAGTATGAATATAAGGCATGTCTTAAATTCTTAATTTACCCTTAATGCAGGTCTTACAAATTTTAATCAGAATGATTTAGTGGGAATTTAGTCTAATTTTAATTTTACTGGTTGAAAATTACTTGACAGTTAAGTTTATTAATTCGATAAATATTCTTAATAGGTAAAATTTCTTAGTAAATAAGATTTCTTAGTCCATTAATCCCATTCAATAATTCTTAGCCAAAGTTTTAACAATGGTATCAATTATCAGATCAATTTAAATATTAATTTTCAGTTTAATCCTCAATCTAATAATAATTAATATTTTTATAAAATTATAAATCAATTTAGTTACTGACTTTCTTTTATCTTAATTTTTATTTTTAATTAATTCTAAATAATTCATTTAGACCAACAAATATATTAATTAATTCCCGACTCAGTTCTAATAAATCGTAGCAAATAGGGTCAGAACTGTATTTGAAAGTGGAAAGTAAGGTACCAACAAATTACTATTATTTTCTTTTTGGTTACTATTGATAGCTGAATTACTTCAATTTTCCCATCGGAACACATGGAAAAAAAACAAGTTGAAAACAATGGGAAGGAAAGTGTTCATAAACTGGACAAAAATAGTAAAATATTTCAATGGAGTCTCAAAGCATTACATTTCTATTAATTAAATCTTTTTTAGTTACTTAGTTATCAATTTTAGCATTAAATTCCAACTTGGATCAGACATGGAATATATGAACCAAGTTTCATGGACAATTTATATATGTCATTAGTTCCTCAGGTATTTGGACCAAGTTCGAAACTTGGAATTGATAATGTTGGAAGGACTTTATCTAAATACCGTCTTTGACTTGAACATGATTAAATTCAAATTATAAAAAGGATGAGGCGCATGTGGCATGTCATGGGTTATTCTATTAATCATATCAGTTTTTAACAATACAAATGGATGGAATTTTTAATAGAAAGAATCAATTTACTCTTTTATTTAACACGTAAAGACTAAATCATCTATTTTTTTAAGTAGGAGGAATAAAATACAATCTAACTCCTATTAAATCTTCATAATATTTTTACCTAAATAAACTCAACGCTAGACACTTAAAGTCTAAAACTACAAACTATGCTGATAATAAGATTAAAGCTTTAAGGGCTCCATCAGAATGTTTTAAAACTTTAAACCAGTTAACCCAAAAAATTTCACCCTAATCTTGTGATATCATCAGTCTACCCGGTGGATATACTATTTTTGTGGTCAACAGTGGTGGTCGGAAAATCCTACTAACGCATATATTATTTTAAAATATTTTGAAACATTAAAAATTCAAGAAATTGGGAAGGTATTGGGTGACAATTTCCCCTTTTTTATTAAAATGGGTTGATTCTTGTTTCAAGTTTGAAATGGGAATGAGATTCTAAAAAGAATAAAGTCGTCAACCTAGCTATGAAAGAGAAATTTTAATATTATTAATTATAACACTGAGATAGAAATAAAAGGATGTGGTGGCTTTGAGCTGTGATTTAGCTGTCCCTTTTTTATTATTATCATATGTTTCTCACTTTGAATTTCAAGCAATAATTTTAGTTTTTATCCTTTTACTATGTTTAAATTTTAAATTTAATCTATCTATTTTAATTTTACATAATTTGGTCATTCATTTTTTGTGATGTTACAAACATGTTAAAAGTGATAAAGTGGTTTATTCAAGCTTAGGCCACGATTTAACTTTTAAATTATACTTGTATCTTCATTTTGGTACATGTAATTTTTTTATCTATTTTAATATTTGAACAGTCAATTTCATTTAAATTTATCTCAAAATAAAAAGTTGCTAATAACAACATAATATATGACACATTCTTATAGGGTACCTATAATTCTTTAACGAATGTTTAATTTTTTTTAATATAACATTAGGGGTAAGGGATAGGATAACATCATTCAAACCCATGCTAAATAAATGTATAATTAATCACTACTCCATCCAAATTAAGAAAATGACTGATTTTCATATGATCTTAATCGTGTAAATGAATAAAAAAATAAAAGAATTATAATGTTGCTTCAATGATATAAAGTAATTGTGTTGTCCTTCCAAACCTATAATAATATTATAAGATTGTAAATTTAAAATTATCCCAAAATTGAAGTAAAAGGACTGGGTATCAAATTTTAATATAATATAAGGACTAAAGATAATATTAGACCTTAAATCTAAATAATATATTTTATATATAACAGCTTTACAAAAATCCTTATCTTCTCTCCCATACACACCTCTCCATACTCGAAAAAACCCAAAAGGCACTCTCTTTTGTCTCCTTCTCTCTACATTTTCTTCTTCAGATCTCCAAATTGAAACCCCAAATTCGTGTTTTCTGCACAAATTCCATTTTCAAAACCCAAGCTTTTGTTCAAAAAAAGTTCAAAAAAAGGTGGCATTTTTAATATCAGATGTCTCATGTGAAATGAAGAAGACGAACATTATCGACCTCCATTGTTATTCTTCTTTTTGTTACCTTTTGTTTCTTTTAGTTTCAGTTTTTGTATCCTTATGCTCATGCGATGAGCATTATGTTTCCAGCCATGGCGGTCTTACCGACAAGGAAGTATCGTACATAAAGCAACGACAGCTGCTTTATTACAGAGATGAGTTCGGTGACAGAGGGGAGAACGTCACCGTCGACCCGTCACTGGTCTTTGAAAACCCGAGGTTGAGAAACGCTTATATAGCTTTACAAGCTTGGAAAAAAGCGATTCTTTCCGACCCGTTTAATCTCACCGCCGATTGGGTTGGATCCGGGGTGTGTGACTATACTGGTGTTTACTGTGCTCGAGCGCTTGATAACAAGAGAATCAGAACCGTCGCCGGTATTGATTTAAACCATGGAGATATTGCCGGATACTTGCCGGAGGAGCTTGGGTTACTCACCGATCTGGCATTGTTTCATATCAACTCGAACCGGTTTTGTGGTACGGTTCCGCATAAGTTTATAAAGTTGAAGCTGATGTTCGAGTTGGATCTTAGCAACAATCGGTTCGCCGGTAAGTTCCCTGAAGTGATTCTTAAGCTTCCTTTACTTAAATTTTTGGATTTGAGGTTTAATGAATTTGAAGGAACTGTGCCTAAAGAGCTTTTTGATAAAGATTTGGATGCTATTTTTATTAATCATAACCGGTTTAGATTTAATCTACCGGATAATTTTGGTAACTCGCCGGTTTCTGTTATTGTTTTGGCTAATAACAAGTTTCACGGTTGTGTGCCGGCGAGTCTTGGGAACATGACGAGTCTTGAAGAGATAATTTTAATGAACAATGGGTTTCGATCTTGTTTGCCGGAGCAAATTGGGGGTTTGAGAAATATGACTGTTTTTGATGTTAGCTTTAATGAGTTAATGGGTACTTTGCCGGAGCAAATTGGGGGAATGGTGAGTCTTGAACAGCTTAATGTGGCACATAATATGTTGTCTGGGAAGATTCCAGCAAGTATTTGTCGGTTGCCGAAGTTGGAGAATTTCACGTTTTCGTATAATTTCTTCACCGGAGAACCGCCGGTTTGTTTGGGGTTACGTGCTTTTGACGATAGGAGGAACTGTTTGCCGGCGAAGCCTTTACAACGGAGTGCTGCTCAATGTAGGTCTTTCTTGTCTAGACCGGTGGATTGTAATTCATTTAGATGTGCTCCTTTTGTTCCTTCTTTGCCGTCTCCTCCTCCGCCTTCTCCTCCGCCGGTTGTTGTGCTGTCACCGCCACCCCCATCACCTGTTTTTATTTCACAATCACCACCTCCGCCGCCACCACCGCCAGTATACTCTCCCCCTCCCCCTTCACCACCTCCACCAGTATATTCACCTCCATCTCCGCCGCCACCTGTGTACTCTCCTCATCCACCTCCACCATCTCCACCGCCACCTGTTTATTCACCTCCACCACCACCCCCCTCACCTCCACCACCTTCACCACCCCCACTAGTTTACTCTCCACCACCACCACCTCCACCATCACCCCCGCCACCTACTTATCCATCACCACATCCACCATCTCCTCCACCACCTTCACCAGTATACTGTGTGAGGTCTCCACCTCCTCCACCACCAAATTCACCCCCTCCACCACCTCCGTTGTTTTCCCCACCTCCACCAGTTCCTTACTACTATAACTCCCCGCCACCGCCACACCATTCACCGCCACCTCCTGTACATTCTCCACCACCGCCACCTCCTGTACATTCTCCACCACCGCCACCACATTCCCCTCCACCAATTTATCCATACTTATCTCCACCACCGCCACCACCGCCTGTTTATTCCCCACCTCCTCCAGTTCACTCACCACCACCACCATCACCTCCTCCATGTATTGAGCCACCTCCACCACCACCACCACCACCATGTGTAGAGTACACGCCATCACCCCGCCACCATCACCATCACCCCCAACCCCAATTCATTACAAACCACCTCCATCACCTTCACCCCCACCCCCACCAATCCATTATCATTCACCTCCACCACCATCACCTCCACCGGCTCCCGTATACGAAGGGCCACTTCCACCAGTAATCGGAGTATCATACGCTTCACCTCCACCGCCACCTTTCTATTGATTCTTTCAAGAATTTCCCTCTAACCTTGATAAAAAAAAAAACCCCAAAAAAAGAGGAGAAATTCTCTCCCATAAATTATTTGATATTTGGAGTTGTGAAAAATAAAAGAAGAGGAGTGTAGGTTGAAAGGAAAGTTGTATGTATAGGGGATGAGAAAAACCATAGTAATCTAAAGCCCTTACAATCGTAGCAACAAGCAACACTTGCTTCATGTTGCTATCTTGCTTCTAGTTTGTGGGCCTTTTTTCTTTTTATTATTGTTATTATTCTCTTATTTTTTCTTTTATAGTATATTCTCATGAACATTTTACATGTACTTTATCATCATTTAGCCATTCATAATCAATTCTCTCTTGCTTCATTCATACCTTTTTCATTCTAAATGCTGATGGTCTTTGCTTCTTCAATGTAATTTGACTTTTCCTTTAAAAAATTTTACTCTTTTAACATTGTGTAGTGAGCATTTTCCTTTTTTTTTGGCTTAAAAATTCTGGGTTTTTTAAATTAGTTTTGTATGAGTGGATTATGAAAAGCTCCCTGGAATTTCTATCGAGGAAGTAGGTGGTAATTGAGATGATTAGTGGGACCCTAAAAAGGGGGCCATTTTCAAGTTTATTTTTGCCCTTTCCTTAATTGGTGGTAGATTCAATCTGCCATCAAATTTTAAGCATTTAATTAATGTTGTTGGGATTAGTTCCATGTGCATCCCTTAATGCTGGTGGGTTTAAATTTTCCAATTTACACTGAATGTCTTTTTCTTTTTAAGAGATAGAATCAGTGCCATTACAAACGAAGGAACTGATCATCTATTTGAACTAGTTCAATGATTTCTGTGAAAATCTCCTTGAATATTTTAAGATCATAAGAGAGATTTCTTATTAATCTAGTTAAAGTATGTGTTGTAATATTGGTTTCTTTTGAGATCTTTTGTATATTCACCCATCAATCTTTCCTACAAAGTTCTTAAATTCTTATCACCAAATCTCTATTCGATTGTCCACCAATCTTATCCAAAATTGCTGAATAGCTTGAGCACAATTCGGAAAAGGTGAACCCTCACCGGTCGGCGTCGGTTGTTTTCTCGTCTGTGTCCTTTTCTTATTCCTTTTCTTATTCGTATTAGCATGCGGCCGATCATGGGGTCCATTAGGCTGGCTAGTACCTAGTGAGATTTTCCCATTAGAAACAAGATCAGCAGGTCAAAGCATGGTGGTGTGTATGAACCTCCTCTTCACCGCACTAATAGCACAATGCTTCTTGGTTTCACTTTGCCATTTAAAATATGGGATCTTCTTGTTGTTTGCTGGCTTGATTTTCATAATGACTGCTTTCATTTACTTTTTATTGCCTGAAACTAAACAAGTTCCCATTGAAGAAGTTTATTTGTTGTGGAAAGATCATTGGTTTTGGAAAAGGTATGTTGATGATCATGATCGGTATGGGTCGGACAGGCCATGAAGAAAAGCAAAAATTGTATGGGTTAAAAATCCAAAAATTGTATGAGTTAAAAATCAACTCTTAAAGATGAAAAAATATCACAGTCGTCAGATTGTATTTAACAAATTAAATATAAAATTAGAATATTTCACAATTAACATTAAATGTATTCTATTTATAACAAAATAATGAGAATTCAAATTTAATAATATTAGTAATTAATTTTCATCAAATCAACCTTAAAATTCGAATTAAACACTAAAAAATCAACATTGTTATATTTAGATTCCAAAATATATAGTTTTCACCAAATAAACTCATTTAGTTGTTGTGGAAAGATCAATGGTTTTGAAAAAGGTATGTTGACGATGATGATTGGTATGAATTCGAGAAACCATGAAAAAAGAACACAAAAGTGTAAGAGTTAAAATAAAAATAAAAAAGAGAAATTATGTCGTTTTTTTTAATCATCAAACTATGAGAAATTGTAAAACGGACACCTAATTATTAATAAATCTTTTTAGTCACTCAATTATCAAAAGTTATAAAATGGTCACTTAATTATTCAATTATGTTTTTTTATCATCTAATTTTCTTGAAATTTTAAATATTTCTATTTTTATGTTAGTCAATTGGTGACTACTACAAACAAAATTGAATTAAATTTCCATCCCATGGTTGTGTTGCCAAGTATGATGTTTGTCCATTTACAGCTCTTGCCAAGAAACTTACCTCCAACCTCCAAGGATCTTTGTGGGCGATGATGTGAGCTCTTAGGGGGGTTAGCATCGATGCATAGGTAAATCTCATTTATCATTTTTATGGCTCCATTAAATTTCTTGAAAGTAAGCTCATTTCTTAGATTTTTTGATAATTTATAGGGTGTAAGTGAAGAATGTATAAAAAAATTATTATCTCTTACTATTTGAGATTATTCATCTGGAGCTATTGAAAAAATGAATTTATTCGAAGAGAGAAAAGGGAACCGAACCACACCGCTCTAGCAAAGTCATAATGTATGAAAAGGTGTTCTAAGGACTTAAGAGCTATTCCAGCATATTGGACAACAGTTATTTGTTTTGATGTTCTGGTGTTCAAGAGTATCCTTCATTGGGAGATAGTTGTTGCAGATCTTCTATTCGAAAATGATCAATTTAAAGGGGAATTTTAATCTCCAAAACTTATTCCATACTTTATTGTTAAGAGTCATGAAGAGAGTCGCTTTGACATTGAAAGTATCAAAGATGTATATAGGCTTTTTTTTTACAGAGAAAACACCATTATGATTGTTTCGCCGAACAATTCCATCACTATCACCTTGGAATGATATCGGTGTATTAAGGAGATCATAAACATGCTCATATCTAAGAATTTTTAAGGATTAAAAATCATCAAATTAGAGAATAGTGATTAAATTCATACATTATATATAGTATAGGACTAATGGCAAAATTAGATCAAGTTACTAGAAATATAGTAAAATTACAAAAACATATTAAGGGTAAATTATATCTAATATAACTAAACTGTTAGTAAGTTTACGTTTTAGTCACCCAACTTTAAAAAGTTATAAAATGGTCACTGAACTACTTAAAAGTTTTCAATTAAAGGTAAAATCATTGTTGTCTGACATTCTCTTTTCACACCGCCTGTACAAATAAAAAACTTTCATTCTCCTCCTATTTTACGGTTCATTTTTTCATGTAACAACTTTAAACGTTCACGAATTTGCAAATCAAAATCTAAATAGCTTTCTTCTCCGATCTTCGGTACTGGCTATCAGATTGACTTGGAACTAATGTATATTTTTTTACCAGTCGATGAGTATTAATCCACTATATCAACCATCGAATCATCGCTTGAAGCTCATTAACCGAATTTTTTTAAATAAAAAACTTAGCAGACTAATTACTTAAATAAAAAATTTTAAATAGTTCAATGACTATTTTATAATATTTTAAAATTGAGTTACCAAAATAAACTTATTTAATCACAGTGTAGTTTATCTAAAATTAAAAACCCTAAAGAAGTTGCCTTCTTAACACTTAAAACACTAAAAACTGCAAATAAGAACATATTTTTTTAATAATAATAAAAGGAAACCCCACCATTTTTTTTTTTTTTTTTTGGGGGGTTCTTTTGAAGAATTTATTGGTTAATAATATTAAATTCTTGCAAGTTGCAGCCTTGCAGGTCGGGAGCCAAATAAACGAGCTTTTATTTTTCTGTTAAATTCTTCTATTAGTCCCTATACTTTAAAAAAGTTATGAATTTAGTCTTTATACTTTATTTGGATCAATTTTAGTCTTGTATTTTTCAAATTGATCAATTTTAGTCCCTATACTTTTTTTATTTTTGAAATTATAATACTAACCCAAAGAGTAACAGTTAAATCCGCCTGGTTAAATCCAATTACTAGTCATGTACTAGCGTATAACTATAGATTTAATTTATATTATCCAATTAGATCATTCTAAGACACTATATTTTGTTAAATTTTAAAATTTTAGTCTTACCACAAATGATAAGCATCAATCTATTAACTGCATTTTTAGAGAGCAATATGTGAGAATAATAAGTTGACAAGACATTACACGTATGATAATATGTTTATCACGTCAAATTTTGGAAATAAACATGAATTAACTTAATGCATTTAACAGTTATCATTTGATGATGACTGAAGTTCTAAAATTTGAAAAGTAGAGTGACTAAAAATACCAAATTACAGGGACTAAATCCAAAAGGGACTAATAACAGAATTTAACCTTTTTTATTTCTGGATAATTGATTTCACTTTACTATTCTCGTGAATATTAAATTTGCTGTGTTTTTTCTTTCCTCTCTTCCATCAGTCAAACCTCACACATATATTTTTGCCACCGACAAGACTCCGAGGATCTTGAGGTTTGGTTTTTTTTTTTCAAGAAAACCCCTTTTTTTCCCTAAATTTCGTGTCTTTTTTCTTTCTTGTTAATTAGCGAATTGATGCTTATATTTTCAACTGTAAAATGAATCAAATTTGCTGTGTATAAACCATTTCTGGGTTTTTACTTATTTTGATTATGGAATTACTCAATGGGTTCAAAAACCCATTTCGTAGTGAATATAAAAGATGGGTTTTTTTAGTTGGATTAGTAGCTATAAGTCATTTATTGTTTCAGTCCCTTTTGCTTCCATGTGGTAATGCTCTTAGATCTTTATTATTGCCTGGTATTGATGATTCAATTGAGGGTAATTATGGAAATGTTGTTTCTCCGGTTCGATCGGGTTCAAAATCGGTTGTGGTTCGTAATACTCTTACTATAAATGGTTCTGATTTTAGTACTAGGGATGTTATTTTGTTTAATGATGGTAATGGTGGTGGAGATGTTGGAATCAGTAGTCGAAAAATCGGGGATTGGGTGGAAAAGGGTGTGAGTAAAGTCATTTTCGATGGAAATGTTGACGATGATTATGCGTCCGAGATTGGTGAGGATTTAAACGAGAATGCCGTGTTGGAAGAGGTCATTCGAGATCAAGATAATTATGTAAATGCTACATCGCGTATAGAGCAGGTTGCGAAACACGGCCGGGAAGTTTCGACCAGTGAACTTCGGGATGTAAATACTACTTCTCAGTATCCAGCATTGTCTTCTATGGCAAACCCGACCTCGAATGCTGGCTCTTCTTTCCGTTCCACGTCCCTGCAAAGTGATCATACAATATCTAAGAGTAATTCTTTGATGGTTGTTAAACCGGGGAAGAAAAAGATGAGATGTGAAATGCCACCAAAAACAGTAACTACGATAGATGAGATGAACCGTATATTACTACGGCATCGTAGGTCGTCACGTGCAATGGTAATCTCTAATACTATATTTATTTGCTTTATATACCTAACTTAAATTAAACTCATTTTATTGTGTTATTGTAGAGACCACGTCGTTCTTCTATACGTGACCAAGAAATATTTGCCGCGAAATCTCGGATTGAGAATGGTCCTGTCATAACAAATGATCAAGATCTTTACGCTCCCGTTTTTAGGAATGTTTCATTGTTTAAAAGGTAAGTTCGATAACATTTATTTGTCTATGAACTGTTGACCTTATTCTCGAATGATGGTTTGTACGCTGTAGGAGCTACGAACTTATGGAACGAATACTCAAAGTTTACGTCTATAAAGATGGGAAAAAACCCATTTTTCATTTACCGATACTAAAGGGATTATACGCGTCGGAGGGATGGTTTATGAAATTGATGCAAGGGAATAAGCATTTCGTTGTGAAGGATCCTCGTAGGGCGCATTTGTTTTATATGCCGTTTAGTTCTCGAATGTTGGAGTACACGCTTTATGTTCGGAATTCTCATAACCGGACTAACTTACGCCAGTTTTTAAAGGATTACACGGAAACTATATCAGCAAAGTATCCTTACTTTAATCGAACCGATGGAGCAGATCATTTCCTCGTTGCTTGCCATGATTGGGTATGTTCTTTGATTCAAGCACTGTTGTATTTTCTCAGGTTTGTAATTGGAATATAATTACTGAATTTTTATAGGCTCCATACGAAACGAGGCACCATATGGAACACTGCATCAAAGCACTTTGCAATGCAGACGTCACTGCGGGTTTCAAAATTGGGAGGGATGTTTCTCTTCCGGAAACATATGTCCGGTCGGCAAGGAATCCTCTTAGAGATCTCGGAGGAAAACCGGCTTCTCAGAGACATATACTTGCTTTCTATGCCGGAAGCATGCACGGGTATCTCCGTCCGATCTTACTAAAACATTGGAAAGACAAAGACACCGATATGAAGATCCTCGGTCCGATGCCTCCCGGTGTTGCGAGTAAAATGAATTATATCCAACACATGAAGAGCACTAAGTACTGTATATGTCCCAAAGGTTACGAGGTTAACAGTCCACGAGTAGTTGAATCCATCTTTTATGAATGTGTCCCCGTTATCATCTCCGACAATTTCGTG
The DNA here is from genome assembly GCA_025698465.1 of Gossypium longicalyx. Classification (NCBI taxonomy): domain Eukaryota; kingdom Viridiplantae; phylum Streptophyta; class Magnoliopsida; order Malvales; family Malvaceae; genus Gossypium; species Gossypium longicalyx. The sequence continues at coordinate 81,531,389 of CM047001.1, read as the reverse complement.
CCACCGTTTTTCGAAGTTCTCGATTGGGGAGCTTTCTCGATAATACTTGCAGAGAAAGACATCCCTAACTTGAAAGACATACTTACGTCAATACCGCAAGAGAGGTATCTCGCATTGCAACTCGGTGTTCGAAAGGTTCAAAGGCATTTCCTATGGCACGCGAAACCTGAGAGGTACGATCTCTTCCATATGACACTTCATTCCATTTGGTATAACAGAGTCTACCAGATAAAACTTAGGTAGTAGTAACATTAATGGCCATTCCAAATGTGAATATACTTTTTTTTGTCCGTTTTATGGTCTATGTTCGGGTTTCGTAGTTTTCACGTCTTTGTGGCTTTTTCTTGGATTTGTATATATATAAACTAATGATATTTTTCAGTGATTCTTATATTTGGTTTGTAATTTTGTTTTAGTCTTGAGAGTTAGTATTGTTTGCCTACTCAATTAATCGATTTAATTGACCAAATCGGTTGATGTTAAGTTGGTTTGGTTGAATCGATTAATGCTTATACATGTGGTTAGTCAGTTATAGTTGAAAGTTAAGTGGTTAAGTCCGGTTATGCATGAAAAATCAGCCGAACTGTCTGATTTAACCAATTGCTCACACTTATCGATCCTATTTCGTCCATTAAAAAATATATATCAATAAGTATTAACAAGTGGTTGGATGTAATGGTAAGACACGATACACTGCTAAAGGGGGATCTAGATTTGAACCTTGGAGATGACATTGTTGGGAGGGACAGTAACGGACCTCGAACATAGACCGTAAAACAGACATGAATAATACAAAAAATATATATATCGATAAGTGAAGGTAAAAGTACTATAGAAGTCATTGTGCTAAGAGTTAAATTGCATTTTGTCTAGTATGATTGACACGAGTTTTTTAAGTGAGAGATAATTTTGGTTTTAACGTAGATTTAAATCATATTAGGTTTGAATTATTTTGATTCCCATTGTCAGGTTTTTCCGGGTCGAATTATTTTTATTTTATCACTCAAGTTGGATTTTGAAATTAAATAGAATATATCCTAATAAAAAGGTGGAAAGGACTAAATTGAATGAACGTCCACTGGATGGCCCATTTGCCAAGCAAACAAAATAGCTTTAGTTTTCTTGCACGGAACTGAACTCAATCCAGACCACTTAGAAAAAAAACAATCATTAATGTAAGAAACAAGAGTGAAAGACTTCTTTTCAGCTTTTCTGCTTTGTTTTTCCAGAGGGAAAATTCTAAACGAAGTTTTTATCCACTTGAATGTTATATAAAATATTATAATAATTATAATAATATTTTTAACTAATTATTATTTTGTGTATAATTAAATAAAACCTTAGACATGACAATTTTAGCTTATTTAAAAACATCATAAATAAATATTAAGAAAATCGTAATAATTTATATATTTTTTAAAATTTCATTTTCCATGGAGGAACTGTTAAATGGCATTTGTCCACCAAGCTTAGCTAAGAGTTTGTTCCCATCATGTCACGTGTCTGTCCCTAAACAGAACACCCCAATGACAAATCTCTCCACACGTGTTGTCCCTCCAATGCCAGTTTTTACAGTTATGTCGGTTAATTTTAAGTAATTTTGTTTTACCTATTTAAATCTAAGGGCCTAATGCTGCTTTTACTCCTTATATTGTGTTAAAAGTTATAATTTAATCCCTTTTTCTTTAATTTTTATATAATTTAATCTTCTATTTTTATATTTCCAATTAAATGTATTATCAATTTAGACTTACTAATAAAATTAAAAAATATATTTTTATAAATAAACAATCAAGTTAGGTACTATTAATTCATGATATTGTTAACAAATTTATGAAAATCAACCTCATCACTTTAAAATAAAGGATTAAATTCCAAATTTGCAGAATAATAGAAGGACTAAAACCAAAATTAAACCAAACTCTAAGTGTTCCTAAATTTTCGACATACAAGCATGTCTAGTGTCTACTTAGCCGTTGTCATAATAATTTCCTTTCCTTTTTAATTTTTTTTCATTCAAAGCAATGGAAATATCATCAGAAAAATGTAATCAAAATTGGGTATTTTATAATAAGGGTAAGACCAAAAAAATACAATGGAAAAACAAAAAGTAGATAACGTTATTATCTTCATTCAGCTGACGAAGCCATACTTATACTTTATTTCTTCTTTTTTTACAAAAAGAAAGGAAAAAAATTTCTCAGTGAACAGAACACTTTTGCAGTGCTCTTTGCTTGAGAATTGGGTAATCTAAATTTCTATCCTTCTTTTTATAAATTTGGGTTTTGAAAGCTTTCATTTTTGGAAACAAATTCTGGGTTTTTCCTTCTTCAGTGGTTAGTTTATCTCTTTAATGTCTTTTATTTTCTATCTTCCGCGTGGTTACTGAGAAAATGTGTCATTCTTTTGTTTTTAAATTGGATTTTATGTTTGGATCAGGCAGTGGTTGAAAAGAATTTAATGGGAGATTTACACAACAACGGAGGATTTGCTGAAAACCAGTTATCTGTAAGTATTGCTTCAGACCATTCTGATTTGTTTCTGTCTCAATTACATCATATTGTTTTTCTTTCATTGCATTACTTAAACCCGAACCCGAAAAAATCCGATTCTGATAACTTGATTTAATCTGATTTGATCATAAAAATACATTGACTTGAGAAATACTGAATGCCAAATGACCCGAACTTGAAATGATTCGGAAATTTTAAAACCGAATTGACCCGATCCGATTCTTGTTATCAGGTCCGTCATGGTAGTCTTCTGGATTTTCTGTTATTTTCCTCACCAATGGATGATATTTTCACATGTGTTCTATCTTGGACATCTTATTTACGTCGCCGATTCATCGATTTTGTAGGTGAGTTCTTCGGTTTTTGGTGCGTACGTACGTAGGTATGCATGTATGATATATGTATGTGTGTTTAGACATTAATATGTGTCTGCAGAGAATCTTGTCGTCCAAGATGTTTACAGAAGCAAAGGTTCTGTTTCTGTGTCTTCGACATCTTACACGGAATATTTTAACTCCGGAACTTGCCAAACTTCGTCGGACCAGGGGGAAGAATTTCTCGCAAATACAGACTCCGGAATCGTAAATACCAATCGCTCTATGCAACTAAGACAAGCGGTTCCTTTCATCTTTCAAGGGTAATGTATCGTTACAATGGTTGATTTTCAAGTTTCAGTAGCTGTCCCTTGAATGTATTCTGCTAATATTATAGAGCTATGATGGTAATGTTTCATAGCAATGCGTTTGTATTCCGTTTTTGTTTTTATCATTTACCCTATTTGCAGTTGCTTCTACCGGGTTGTAGGTTGGCATTCCCGTTTTTAGCTTTGCGGCTTGCTTGGAGTTCGGTCTTGGTGCCGTGGAGGTTCACTTTCTGCTATGTGAAACGCACTCAAGCACAAGTCTATAGGTAAAAAAAGTGGGTGTCTTCAATTTTCTTTTTTCGTGTAATTGAATTTATACTTCAATATCTGAAAAAGTAGAACCAGAAGAAAAAGTCTGAAATCAGCTGGCAATTGTTTCAGTTTAGGCCATAATTCCAAAACAAAACTCTGTTTATAGGCTTACGAGGAACAATGGAACAAAATCGAGCCGTAATCCCTAAACTCCTCTTCGGGTCATGGGAAACACATTGTGGGACCTAATTCAGCTTCCCGGGGCTAAACCAAAAAGTACTCAATTCCAGTCCCATTGCTATAGAATACGATCTTCCTCCTACCCCAACCTCAAAGTCTCAATCTTTAACTTGACAGAAACTGTTTTGCCTTTAGTATTTTCTAAGTACTTGTCCTCGTACTTTTCTATGTTTGCTTCTTCATAATGAACATAACCGATTTTTTATTTTCAGCATTATATCACGGATGGAGAGAACGTTACGCGGTTCATCCGATGATATCGGATGGTTACAACGCACTCCTGGAATGGCTCCTGTTGAGGACGGTACAGCAAGATTCCTTGAACTGCTAGAAGCTATAAGGTACAGAATTAATCCAACTTATTTTTCTTGATCTTCTCGAATAATAAGAGATTATTCCGTGCTAGTTGAACTGAGATTTTCACGTTCAGGAACGGAGAACACATGTTGCCAAATTCATTTGTATATCTATTTGTTCCAGGTATGAGAATATCACGGTATCCCTTAGTTTCTCGTTTATTGATTTCGGATTCACAATAGATTTCTAATTCTTTGTCAGGCCTTTTTAGCAATCATGGTCCCTTATATTTTGTTGCCACTAAGAAATTCTTTTCGAAAATGGGTCTCACATGCCATATAGCGAAAATCCACAGCGAGGTAATTACGAGTTGCTTCGTAAATTATCACAAGAAAACTATTGTTTTCGTGTTATTGAGTCTTGAGTTCTTATTACTTTGTCATACAAAGGCGTCGGTGGAACATAATGCGTGGGAGTTGAAGCAATATATTGAGGAGCTTTATTGGGGTTCGGGTAAACGTGTAATGCTGCTCGGTCATAGCAAAGGTGGAGTTGATTCGGCCGCGGCGTTATCAATTTATTGGTCCGAACTAGAGCATAAAGTTGCTGGGTTGGCGCTGGTCCAGAGTCCGTATGGTGGTAGCCCTATAGCTTCTGATTCTCTTCGTGAAGGCCAAATAGCTGATAAAGAAACTCGGAGGATCTTCGAGCTTTTGATATGCAAGACGATTAAGGTGCTTTCCTTTCCTTTCCCGATAAATAAATTCCCGAGGTTTTCGAGTCAAAACATTAAAATCAATAGCGTAGATAAGGGCAGGGGCTAAAAGTTAAAATTTTAAATGCAATTTCACCATATACTAATTTATATAATTCTTACAGCAGCAAAGATGCAATTTATAATTTTTAAATGAAAAATTGAAGTTTTATCATTTTTGGGGGCCAAAGTGCAATTTTACTATATACTAATTTAAAATTTTATAAATTGTAAAGGAGCTAAAAGTTAAATTTTCCATTTTAGGGGACCAAGCCCTGCCAACCCTGCCCTAGGGGTGTTCAATCGGTTAATCGACCCGAACTACCATTAACCGAATTAACCGACCTTTTTAAACTCTTAACCGTTAACCGAACCGAAAATTTTAAAAAAAAATTTTAAATGAATCGAACTTTTTCGGTTAATTCAGTCAGTTAACCGAATTAACTGAAATATATATATTTTTATTTTTGGTTAAAACAGGTATAAAACACATAAAAATTAACCAACTTAACTGACCGATTAATTTATATTTCTAAAAAATTAACTGAGCTGACCGAATATCTATATATTATAATATTGTTTATTAAATTCGGTTAATTCGGTTAACCGACCGATTTCGAACTAAATTAACCATTAACCAAACTTCTAAAAAATTATTAACTGACCTTGACCGAATTAATTCGGTTAATCGATCGATTAATTGAATTTGGTCGGTTAACATAATTAATTCGGTTTTACCTGAAATTTGCAAACCCTTACCCCGCCCTCCTATCCAGGGGCAGGGGCAGGTAGTGGCCTTAGCTCCCAAAATGGTAAATATTCTTTTTAGTCCCTTTGAAGTTTATGAAATTACAAATTAGTATGATAGTAAAATTATATTTTGGCCTCCAAAAATTTATGATTCCATCTCTAGTTTCCCAAAAGTAATTTTCTGATTTCTCCCCTGATTATAATTCGAATATATATGTTGCAGGGTGACATGCGTGCATTGGAAGATCTTACTTACGAAAAGAGAAAAGAGTTCATCATGAAGCATAAGTTACCTGAGGGAGTCCCTCTTATCTCGTTTAGCTCGGAAGCGAAAGTGGCTCCCGGTGTACTAGCTACCATGACACAAATAGCTCATGCCGAGCTTCCCCGGCTTCCCTTTCTAAAGTTTAGGAATTCGGAGTTTGATGATGTCAGTCAACTTGGACACCAAGTGCCTATCGTAATTCCGGTTTCCGCTGCCATGGCCGTATGTGCTCTTCACTTGCTGCTTAGATACGGGGAGAAGAGTGATGGACTCGTGACGTGCCGTGATGCCGAAGTTCCGGGTTCGGTCATAGTGAGACCCGAGCAAAAGCTCGACCACGCTTGGATGGTGTACTCTTCGAAGAAGAAAAACCCAAATGAGCCAGACGCTACGGAGATGTGTGAGGCTATTTTGACCTTACTTGTAGAGCTTGGGAAAAGGAAGCAAGAAGAAATAGAGAAGTCTTAAAAAGTAATTTCATTACAAACTTTGTTAAATTTGTTGGGATTTAATTAACTTAATGAACATCTTTGAATCCTCAAATTGCAAAATTTTATTTAATTTTCGTATTTTAATTTGATATAATTCGTTTTCTTTATTTTTGTAATATCCCTTCTAACATAAAAATATCCTTTATCCAAGTAGAATGATCAAATTATGTCGATTTAATTATTATTCAGTTTAATATTTTTAGTTTTAATTTTAAAAATCTAATTTCTCTATTTTTTAGGTTAATAATTAAAGTTCAATTAATAATATTGTAAAAAGGATTATGTTAAATTGGAGATAATTCAATTTAAGGGAATTTTTTGGTAGTGTTATCAATTGTAATATTACAATTATGTATTAAAAAATAGGATTAAATTGTCGGGACTAAAAGTAGAGAGATTAAATTTTAAATATGCAAATATTAAAGGGATTGGGAGTAAATTAGACCAATTATGCCAAATTAAAGTACAATATGACTATATGTCAAATCAGATCATAGTAGAGGTACCAAAAATCAGAATTTGACCTAAATCAAATGTAGAGTATTGCTGATAAACTTGCTTCAACGAAAAAATAGTACTATTTACCATGGGCCACAAAAAAGTGGGCAGGCAGGGCTTGGCCCCAAATGACAAATTTTCTGTTAATCCTTCTAAAAATTACGAAGTTTTAAGTTAGTTCATTGGTGAAATTGCAATTTGACCTTTTAAAATTTTAAAATTCAGTTTTGGCTCATCCAAAAACAAAATGCTTATAGTTTAATCCTTCAAAAAATTGTAAAATTTTACATTAATACAATAATAAAATTACATTTTAACTCTCTTAAAAATATATAATTCAAATCCAGATCCAATAACTTTATTCGCATAACTTAGTGAAGTATTCAAAGCTACTCTCATCATAAATGAAAGCAATAGATGCATTGACTTATAAAGATTACAAACAATGTTGAGTGTAGTGTTAAGGCACATAACACTCTCTGAAAGAGAACTTATGTTCAAACTTTGGAAACAACATTGTTAGAAGTAGATGTGCTTATAGGTCGGGTCAATCCAAGTTCTGGTTGGGCTTAAGTATTATACTAACACATTTTATATTTGCTTAAGTCCAATCGAAAATATGAGCCTAAAATTTTATCTAAGACCAACCCATATTTATAAATGGCTAACCCAAGCTCATTTTAGACTCACCCCTATTATTTTTATTTTTATTTAATTTTTAATTTTTTATATATTTATTCATTTATTAAAATTTTATACATAAGCATCTTATTATGGATTATATAGATTTAATTTTTGTGTTATAAATTATAAAATAACATAATATAAAATATCATAAATTTAAAAATTGGATTGGGTTAGGTTAGACTTTGGCCTTGAATGTTTAAGCTCAAGCTTGGGTTTGACCCATATTTTAAACAGGCCTAATATCTTTATCCAACTCCATTTTTCAGATTTAATATTTTGTTCAAACTCTCCTAAATTTCAAGGAACCGTTGAGCTGGGTGAACAATCCAGCCCATAAACAGTTCATATAAGAAAAATTAAGAAAACTTTCATTGCATTGCATGCATTCTCATCTCATCCATCATTTTCAGCAATGCAGCAATTACAGGTTTCTTTCAAGTTAATGCTCGATTAAGCTAAAAACAGTATATGTAGTTATTTTCTGATGCAGAAAAATATTAAAGTCCCAAAGGGGGTACAAATAAAATGTACTGAATTAATAAAAACTATCCCAATCAATGAGAGGGTTTGAAATAAGGTCCCCCACCCCCCATAGAAATTAAAAAGCTTACATCATTGCATGGGGATTTGACGAGGTTAATGCATTTGTTTTAGTTTCGATTTTGGGTTGAAGACAAAGCTTGGACTCTGTTTTCCTGTACAAAAATGGCCAAGCGGATTGATGTTGGTTGGTTGGGTTCTCTGCAAAGAAAAAATAAATGGTCTAATTTTGATTTTAGTCCCTCTGTTGTTCTGAAATATTGATAACAACGTTAGCAACTGCTTGGGTTTGCTTTCATATCTGTATTTTACTTAAAACCTATGTTTGTTGGAATTGGACCGGGTTGATTGGTCAGATCAGTTGGACTGTAAATATCGATTTGGATAGAGATTTGAACTCACTTTGAACTAGTTTTTGAGCGAACCCCTCAAAATCGGATAAAAAAACCCGATTGAACTGGTGGTTAAACTAGTTTTCTCTATTTCTTTTTTCTTAATTTTTATGAATTTTTAATAACTTATTTAATTAAAATAGGACTAGTCAATTAAACCGATTCAACTAGGAACTAATGGCCCGACTAGTTCATCCATTGATGCAATTTTAAAAACCTTGTGAAAACTCTTAAGTGTCATGAGCCAACGGGCACTAACTTCGTTGAGAAATGACTAACAACTATTGGTTTACCGGTGTGATGCATAGGTTAATTGTATATATTAATTAGGCTTAATATAACATTTGGTACCTGAACTTGATACTTTTTCTTGATTTGGTACTTAAATTTTTTTGGGTCCAATTTAGTATCAAAACTTGACACTTTTTTCCTAAATTGGTACCTAAATTGACACTTTTTCCTAAGTTGGTACTTGATCTTTTTTGGGAGCCAATACCTCAACTTGACTCATTTTCCTAATTTGGTACCTATTCCTTTTTTTCGATCTAGTACTTGAACTTGTCAAACGTTTTACAAATTACCCCAATATGCTAATAATGTTATTTTTTCTATGAGGTTGCAAAAATAATCAATGTATGATTGAGATGTGACAAATGACATGATTTTTTTTATATATTTTATAAGTTCAATTACTTTTAGTTTTATTTAATTATTATTTAATTATTTTATTAATTGAAAGTAAAAATTCCTTTTAATTTGAATATTTAAATTTTTTTTCATATTTAATATTAATTGTTAATCATAGCTCAGTACCTAATTTTTTAACATGATTTTCTTCTAATATTGATAATATTTTTGTAGCATAACAATTCTTTTTTAATATTGTTAGTATTTTGCGTAATTTGTATAAATTTTAATAAGTTTAGGTACCAAATTAGGAAAAAAGTGTCAAGTTCAAGTACCAAATAGGGCAAAAAAAAGTTGAGGTACCAAATTAGAAAAGAAAATGCCAAGTTCAAGTACCAAATGTTGTATTAAGCCATTAATTACAATATATTAAATTTATCTGTAAAATTTGTTTAAAAATTTGTATATTTTCATAAATAATAAATAATATTATTATACAAAATATTGTATATTGTATACTGTTTAAATACCATATTTTTATAGTATACTTTAGACTTTAAAAATTTTAAATTATATAAATGCTGTTTAAAATTTTAAAATTGTACAAATAATGTATTGTAAAAACTATAAAAAATATCTTTCAAAAATATATAAATTACATAAAAAATATGATTGGGCCACTTGTCAAAACTATAGTGTGTATCTTGTTATATATATATGTGTGTGATTTGAGCTCACGAAATCATAATATTTAGATCTTCAAGTTTCTCATTTCAATCAACGCTTCATTTAGTTTTCATATGAATTTTTGATAAATATATTTGTTACATAAATACGGATTGACACTGGTTGGTTCTTTACAAAATAATAATTTAATTTTGGTTTTAATCCCTCTATTATGGTGACCTAATTTGATCACCCTAGTTCTATAACGTTGTTAATGGGTTCAAATTGATAACATTATTAACGACAAGTAACGTGATTTCTATGAATATTTTAATATTATTATTATTGTTGTTAATAAGCCATTAGTATTCTTAATACTTTAACAACAGTAATTAATAGTGCTATCCATTTGGACATACTAATAATATTATAAAAATAAAAGGGTCAAATAATGCTAAATTAAAGTATAATGATTAAATTTCAAATTTTAATATAGTAGAGGAACTGAACTAAAAATTAAACCCAAACTAGTTGAATGATGATGATGTATGGCTGGTTGGTTTTGCTAGTGCTATCAAATACACACATTTTTTAAAATAAAAAAAAAGCCCATAAATCTCTTATTGGTTGCAAAGTAGTCCAAACAATAAATTTGGTAGCCCCAAAAACAATGAAAGTGTCCCCTGCCCATTAACTATTCACATCTTCAAACTTGAAAGTGGCCACCTACCAAGATATTACCCATTTAACTTGATAAATGACCAACTCCATACTACTAATGATCTCAACTCCAATATAGCTTTTAATACATTCTAAGTTGGGAAAGAGGACCAAATTACACACATCATTCAAATTAGGGATCGCAGAAAAAGCCCGAGCCGGATTGATTTAAACTCAATCCGATCTATTAGGATTAAAATTTTGTTTTATTTTTTGCTTTGAAATTGAGTTTCAAAGTGAGTCTAATTCTTCAATTAGTCGGGTTGAGTTGAGATAGAGTTTAGGAATAATTCATTTTCTCTTTTCATATATTATATAGATGGGTAAACTATCAAAATAGTCACTTTTGTTTCCCTTAGGTTACATTTTAGTCATTTATGTTTAAAATGTTACGTTTTAGTCACTTACGTTAACGTGTTGTAACATTTTAGACATTGAGCCATTAATTATCGTTAACGGTGTAATGGCAAGCTGACGTGGCACGTTAAATCATTATTTCAAACAAAAATTTTAGGTTAAATTATACAATTGGTCCCATAATTTTTTATTTTGAGCATTTATACAACATCTTGCACACTAATATTGCTTAAAATGAAAAAAAAATAGGGACTATTTGTATATTTTAACCTAAATTTTTTATTTTAAATGATGATTTAACGTGCCACATCAGCTTACCATTACATCGTTAACGACAATTAACGCTCAGTGTCTAAAATGTTACAACACGATAACGTAAGTGACTAAAACGTAATATTTCAAACATAAGTGACTAAAACATAACATTTCAAACATAAGTGACTAAAAGGTAACCTCATGGAAACAAAAGTGACTTTTTTGGTAGTTTACCCTACATAGATATAAAATATATGGTAATAAATTTTATACGTTAAAAATTGACATAAGTCACCGTACTTTTCAGAAATTTAAAATTTAGTTTCTATACTTTTATTTTTAAGAATTTAGTTCCAATCTTTTTCAGATTTTAAAACTTAGATTCAATTGTTAATACCTATCATTTTGTGTTAAATTTAGATTTATTGCAATATCATTTTTTTAATCACATGGCTACCAAGTAAAATTTTATTATTATTTCAAAATGTCACACTTAAATGTTAAAATATGAAAATTAAAAAGATTAAATTTTTAAAAAGAAAAGCACAGAGACTAAATTTTAAATTTTTAAAAACTATAGGAACTTACGACATTCTTTAACCATTATTATATTAATATTTGCTTGAGCATAATTAGACTTAGAAAACAATTAATAGTATCATTAACATAAAAACCATTATTTTATTTTGATAAGAACAAATTAAAACATGTGGCATATAGGTCATGTCAGAATTAGTTTTAACTAAAATATTTCATTGGCTTATGTAGTAGTTTAATCTTTATACGTTAAAAAATATTTTTTTATTTAAAAAATTTAATTCAACTTATTAAGTTTTTATTCAATTGGTAGTGATGTTATTGTAACAACAATGAGGATGTGAATTAAAGCACGTTTAAATGCATTTTTTTCTCCAATTTAATGACTTTAGAGGGGTTACTTCTAGCATTTTTGGTTAAAATTTATTTACTATCAGATATACTTACTATCATACATATCATGAACTTCAAACATGAATGGTAAAACGAAAATAGACAACATCAAAATATCTTCCAACTTTTAAATACAAAGTAGGGTATATTAAAAAAATGAAAAAGGACTTTAGTGGTGCATTATTGTCCTTAAAAAATCAAAATTAAAGATCAAATAAAGGTAGCCAGGACTTTTCCACCTTAGGATGTTGGTTTTACATATGAAAAATGAGATTTCCTTTCTTGGTTCTATTTTGAAATGATTGAAGTATTTAAAAATTAAAATTGAGAACAGAAGTTTTCATCTATAAATTAGTACTAATCCAGACTTAATTCTAAATGTACGAAAAAAATTAGGGCATATTTTAACTTGAATTAAATAAAAAAAAAGTAGTTGAATTGTGAATATAAATCATGGGGGGAAAGAAAGAAGAAAATAATTTGGCTGACCCAATAAATGCTATGAAACTAACCTATCACATTCATTTCGAAATGCTACCCTAAACATAGTATTAAAAAATTCACTAAAATATATATATTTAAGAAAAAGACCCAATAGACCATATTTACTCTTCATAAAATTAACACCATACATTTTGTTTCCAAATATTTGGAAACCAAAATTTCCCTAACAAAGTAAAGTGTCTTTGAAAAAAATAAAGGAATTTGGGGTTTTTATTTTCATTTATTGGTTGTTGAATTATTGATTTCTATTTGCATAAGCATTCCAATGTTTCTTGCTTTTCACATGATTTTTTTTTAAATAAAAATTTACATCATATATATATATATATATTCAAGTTGGAAAATGTTTACTACTTACTTAACCTTTAAATATTTAGTAATTTTTTTAAATTAAAAATATAAAAAGTTAATTAATCTCAAATTACATTAAAATTTATTTATCTTAAATCTTAAATTTAAAATTAAAAAAGTTTTGTTAAAAATTTTATCTTAAAATAAAAAAATTTGTACATAATCATTTCTATTTAAAATTTAAAATAAGAAAGTTTTATCTTAAAATTAAAAATGGAATAGAATTAAAAAAGAATAGTGGTGAATAGTTAAAAAAGATATAAAAAGGGAATGATTATTCTTTAAGGTCCATGTTCGGGGCTTGTAATTGTCCCCCTAATAATGGGGTCTCTAATATTTGAGCCTGTTTTCTTCCCTTAAGAATGTAATATGCTTTACCGTTACACTCAATTATTTATTGATCTTGAAAGGTTTGATATTGTTATAAGAAATACATTAAGTAAATTATTAATTTTTAGTGCTATTATTTTATATTGATTTAATTTTGAATTTGTAACTCTTTTTTTTTTAAGAATCATACCGTTGTACTTTTAGATTTTATTTTTTAAATATTTCTGAAAATTTTAAATAATTATTACATATTTTAATATATATATTTAAATTAATACCTACATAGGAATACAAATAAATATATTTTGATTTTTTTAACAATTTCATTATTGTTTCTAATAATATCTGTTCTTTTCAAGGTAATGTCTAGAACTGTCAATAGCCCTTCCTAATACATAAATAGGAGGATAATGAGCTTCAGCACACTCAAACTCACATCCTCCTAAATTGGCAACAATGACTATGCCATTGATCTAAGACTCAATCAGCATATTTTGATTTTAAAGATTCTCTTGTGTAGTTGGAATTTTTATTAAATTAAAAAATGTGACCATAGTTACATGTGAGTGAGACTTTATTCTTTTATGAAAGCTAGTAAGATTTAGAAACTTGCTTAATTTTTATTATTTTAATTTGATTAAAAATTGAATCGATTATATTGGACGGTTTAATTATTTTAAAAGTTTAAAAAAATATATAAATTTTACTTATTATTATTATTATTATTATTATTATTATTATTAAATTTACGAAAAGAAAAGAAAAGAAAAGAAAAAGAGCTCTACATAATAATTGTGGGAATATTCAGCACATGCAAGTATACTAACACGAGACCCATGGCTCATAAATAAATCAAATGTAGAAATGGCAAAAGTTTGTTCTAAATGTTTTTCTTTCATTTGCTTTTCCGAAAATAATGAAAAAGAGTTAACATAGATTTATTCACTTTGGTGTATCAAAAATATTCTTTTAATTTACTCCTTTTTTAAGAAAAGGGATTTATAAAAATAAATACCCAAATAGAATAGTTTCATCGATTTACATGTTTGGAATTTGGACCATTTTGATGGAGTTTCAATTTTTAGCTTTCAGGGTCTTCACCTGTTAGTTGAAAACAATGAAAAACCACGCAATTTTTTTTGGGTTCCTCACCTCCTAATAAAACAAACAATAATTAATAAATAATTACTCGTTTCAAAAATAATATAACAAGAGTTATGCTATATACAATAAATAACAATAAAATAATAGCAATTCTTTTTATAAATCTAGGACGGGTCCAAGTTAAGAAGAACTTACCCGAGGCTTGACTAGTTTAAGAAACGGGTATTATTAATTTTACCTAAACCCTTTCACTTCTTAGATTTATTTTATAATTTTTGAACTTGAATTTTTATAATTTTTATCATCTTTACTCTTAGCTCTTTCTTTTTAGAATTTTAATTTTTTTTATTTAAATGTCAAAAACGACTAAATTTGGAGGACTAGATACCGCAAGCCTTGCTATATGATCAACAACAACATTTTGGGATCTAGGAACATAGCGAATGCGCACCTTCCATTCACGATTAAGGATACCGTGAATCAAACGTAGTTTCATCATTTTGCTATTGACAGATTCACCAACCAACAATGATTCAACTAGAAGTGTATTATCACATTCGACCTCAACCTATTGTAATCATTTCCCCCATGCAACATGCAAACCCTTTAGCACCAACTCTCGCTTCCTCCTTGAAACTATTATCCTTGCCCATTCTCATAGAAAAACCACAAACCTAATTCACATATGAATCACTGAAAGCACTCTCGATTGCTACCTGCTGATTAGTCAAGGACATTGCCCCATCAATGTTAAGTTTGAACCATCCACTCTCTGGTGAGGACCAGTGAGGCGTTGTCACCATAAGACTCGACTGTAACACTAATGACCCAGATGTATCATAATCCCATATCCATGACAACCATGTATCCAACACATTTTGCACACTTAATATTGCCATCAAAGAAAACATAACGATATGTGATTCTTCCACAATAACCAACATAAAATTGAAAACAAAGTTTACCAATCAACATGTTCTCTACTCAAATGCCCTACATCACATAAATTCCAAACCAAATAAATACCATGATTTAAGGTACAAAATTTTAAAAGTAAATACTTGAATTATAATTATCTTTTTTATTCTCAATTTACCAGTTTTTTTTTTTTTTTTTGAAAATGAAACATAGTAGCATAAGATATATGAAAAAAGAACGTGGCAAAGCAAAGAAAAAAAAGGGAGAAAAAGCTAGAAAGTTAGATGTGGGGTAAATTAGTCATTTAGTTTAGGGTTGGTGAGGAACAAGAATAGTAACATTATTGTACCATACACATTGGACAGTATATATTAGGTGAAAATAAAATAAAATAAAAATTGAGTTTTTATTAGTATAACATTTACGACGACCAAAATTAAGGTTCTTTTAGATTCTATCTCTTATATTGCGTAGTGGAATTTAAATTTATGATACATTTTTTTCTATCTCTAACTATTTTAATAGTATATTATTAAGGTTTAGGATTTAAATTTATTAAAGTTTCGGGATTTTGAGTATTTAAATTTAGAGTTTAAATCTTATAATGAGTAAATCTTGCTAGAAGATGTTTTGATTTTCAATTTATTATACTTTATATTGAGTTGATTTTAATTTTGGGTGATAGGATATGAATTATTTATGATTTGTAATGTTATTGTACTTGAAAAAGAATAGTGTATTAGCATGAACTTTTAATAAAAGAATACGATTATGATTAAGTTCTAAGGGGGGTCAAGTTCGAATTTAGACAACTGAATGCGATTACCCCTCATTGTTTATATATTATAAAATGTTTTTATAATTAAATGGAGGGTAAATTACACAAAGTCACTAAATTATTTATAAGTTTATATTTTGGTCACTTAACTTTAAAAAATTTTAAAACAATCACTAAACTATTCAAAAAAATTTATTTAAGTCACTGAAATATTAAAACATTAATTTACCCTTAAATTTAAATAACTTTGTTTCTTACTCAATTTGAATTAAGGTTGAATTGTATCAGATCAATATAAAAGTTAACTTACCCAAATTTCACTCGATTTAACTTAAATCTATCCATAAATTAGATCATGATGGAGGTGTGATTCCAAAAAATTTCCAAATCCATGCCTGAATTCGACCTGGCTGACGGTACATTTCATTATTCATAAATTAACAAAATATTATATATATCTAAATTGAACAAATTATTCTATCCGTAAACAAGTCTATCTTAAAATTGTACATTTTAGAAAATGAAAAAGTAAAAACAAAAAGGGAAGGCTTGGCTTGGCCTAGCCTGGGGTAGCCTAGCTGACTAAAAACAGTTCTAAATTCTAAAAGCAATAACTAAAATAATGCTAAATGACCCATTCTATATATATTATATAAGTATAAATAGCAACCACGGCGCAGCTTCCACAGGACGGCGGCGCTGCCAGCTGTGAAACAAAAACCCCACCTCCCACCCTAGGAGGACCCTTCATTGTACCCTTTGACACCCCTAAACTTTCTAGGTACTTCCTTGATTTTATAATATATTAATTTTAGTAATTTGTGTTAATAATAATAATAATAATATAGGTCATTTAATGGTTGCTGCTGCTTGCCGATAATGACACTGATGAAGTTAAAAAAAACAAAGCCATTCAGGTCGGTGTTATATGTGGGTTTAATTTTTCTCTTTTCCCTATACTTTTTAAAAATTTAAAATTTGATCTCTTTTTACTTTTAATTTTGATTTAAAAAACTAAAATTCAATTGATAAGATTTTTGTTCAATTTGAATTTATGATATCAGTTGGATTTTTATTTTTAAAGCAAACTTTCGGGCTTTTTTTGAGATGTTATGATAGAATTACAAATACAATCGCAAATCATAAGTTCCAATCAATATGATCAAAATTATCATTACAAATCATAATTAAATTGATAATCAAAATATATTTAGACCGAAATCAGGATAAGTTTAAACAAAGCCCACCTACGATGAAGCTTAAATAAAAAAAAAAATTGTAAAGAATCCACATATGATTTATACAAAACGAAACTTAAATCTGGGGATTTCAAAGCCTCAATCACACATTCATATTTAACATAAATTCATTAAAAATAATTTAAAATAAATAAATAACCCCAAACGGGTTATAACGCTACCCTATATATTTTAATTTTGAAAAATTATCACATGCTCTGTATGTAAAGTTTTTTATATTCCACAAGCGGATGCAACAAGTATTTTATAGGGTATAGTAAAAAAATATACATATAAATAAATAGACACTTGTTACACTCTTAACTTGCTTGTAATTAAATAAAAAAAAATCCACAAGAGTATAAAGCTTGTACTTAAATATTTAAAAAAAAACTTAATTTATAGTGATTTAAAAGAATAGGGATGAAATTGTAAAAGTCTAAAAGAGCATAGGAAGCGAGGCAGAATTAAACCTTTATAAGTGCGCGTATCATTGCGGCCATCACTTAAATACACCACGTTTTCCCCTCGATTCCCTTACTATAATACCCTCTCTCTCCCCTTTCTCTTCTCATAATCAAACCTCGCTTTTCACTCTGTGTTTTCTTTTCTCGAGAAACAAACAACAAATATAACCCAAAACCCTTCATCCAAAAAACCTTACCTTTATTGCTTAAATTTATATAAAGTTTCTTACTTTACATATATATATAGTTAGCATTATATCGAGTAGCTTCTTTTTTGTTTCAGTTACAATGGGTGACTCACTGAACTCGGAAACTGAGTCTAGCACTATTAGTAACAACTCGTCTCCTTCAACGTCACCATATGGAAAAAGATTGGGTACTGAGTTAATACCCGACCCGAAAAGGGAAAAGCGTCCGAGAGATAATAGTAAGCATCCGGTTTACCGTGGGGTCCGAATGAGGGCTTGGGGTAAATGGGTATCCGAAATCCGAGAGCCCCGAAAAAAGAACCGGATCTGGCTAGGTACTTTCTCCACACCCGAAATGGCAGCACGAGCACATGACGTGGCGGCTTTGAGTATCAAAGGTAACTCGGCGATCCTTAACTTCCCTGAACTCGCTGAGTCGTTGCCTCGTCCGGCTTCTAACTCGCCGCGTGATGTACAAGCCGCCGCCGCTAAAGCTGCCGCAATGGAGTTCTTGAGTAACAAAAACAACAGCGTCGACGATGCCACGTCATCTTCGGATTCAACGTCGTCATCGTCGAATGTGGATGATATGTCATCGACACCGGAAGAGCTGAGTGAGATAGTGGAGCTGCCGAGTTTAGGGACGAGCTATGAGTCGGCTGAGTCAGGGAACGAGTTCGTGTACGTGGACCGCTTCGATGGGTGGCTTTTTAATCCTTGTGGTATCCCTTGGTATTATGAAGACAATTGTGGGTACTTTGGGGATGAAACTTCAATGCAAATACAAGATAGTCTCATTACAAATGGGTTTAGTCCTTTACTATGGGATCATTAATGCATAATTAATAATAAATCAAGTTTTGTTTGACTAAATTGCCCTCCTTCAATTTTTTTTTTCCTCCCCATGAAAGGGCAAAAAATAATACTTTGCTTGTTCATCAAGATGCTTGCATTGTACTCACTTGTGCTTATAGTTTTTCCTTTTTCTTTTCTAATTTTTTTTCTTCAAAATTTAGTATTTGAGAATAGTGGCAGATAGCTTTTGCATTCACTTGTTTTGCTTTGATTGGTCAAAGTTTTTCATTTTCTTTCTAGAAGAAGAACAATTATCTTTTTTATCCAAGGTCAAAGATTATAGGTTCAATTATCCTTTTGAGTCCCTCTACTCTTTATATTTGAAATTTAAATTGGATTTAAAATAAGTTGCAAATGTTTTCCAACACTATTTTCAAAGTCCATTTTTCAATCAATTTAACCAAATTCTTTCAATAATGTCATTTGATTGTACTTTAATTATCAATACAAAAGAATAGAAAGTATGGGGACTAAGAGTAGAATTAGACCAAGATTATATATATGTTTTGTTTTATTATAAGTATATTTAGTTGCTCTTAACTTTTGTGATAATTTAATTAAAAATCATATCTTTCTATTTTAATGAAAAAATAATCAATTTTAATAAAAACAAATCTCCCAATGTACATTCTCACTATTTTAAAGAATACAAACCTAACAGCCTATGGAGCAGTAAATTGAGGGCAAAACTAATTGTTCATCTTGTTTATTATAAAATAAAAAATAAAAAAAATAAAAGAAAAATAGTGAAGCATAATAAATGGTCTGTTAGGGAAGCTTATTCCTTTGAAAGGTGCATTTCAACCACCCATATTTGTTTACTTCTCTAAGGTCCTTACAAAATGTGTATATAAATATGTGATGTAGGTTTGATGCCAAAAGCACACTGCATTTAGGCAATTTATTATTATTTTAAAAAAAAGTTAATTTATTGACTAAAATATTAATTTTTTAACGATATTTACATAACAATTCACGCGATAGTACTTGTGTACATGATATTGTTTATTTTGTATATTAAGTTTATGATATGTATATGCAAAGAAAGAAAAAAAGAAGAAAGAAGATGATTTTTGTGAAAATGATTGGTGAATTCTCCTCCATGAAAAGGGCTCATTGCTTTCCATTTCAAGCTTTTGAAATTTAACAAAATTATCTGCTGTTTATTAAGTAATTGCAAATAAAATTAGTCATCTCAACCTGTTCAATATCTAGCACACAAAAACCAGCTACTGCATTAAATTCCTTTGTCACTTCCTGTCTAATAGTACTCAATTTATATATTCCATTACAAAGAAAAATCTTTTGATTAAACCTTGAAAAAACAATCAAACAAACCCTTTTTTTTTCTTTTAATTTCAACCTCGATTTAAAATCATGAGAAAAATAAATGATTAAATTAGACAGAGAAGTCAAACTCCATGACCCATTGCTCAGCTGGAAGATGTGAGAGCGAAGCTAAAACTATAAATTTATGGGACCCCATTCTTGGTCTCACTACATACGTCCCTTTTGATAATGATATGTAGATTATTATGGGTTTAATTACGAATCTCCATCCCTTCATTTTATGAAAATTGATAATCAATCCTTTTACTTCAGTTTTCCAGAATTTGAACTTCTTGGATGGTGTTTACAAAATACATATGGAATATGTTTAGATTGTTTGATAAAAATACTTATAAATTTTCACACTTTTTCATTGAAAAAAATTATATAATTTTCTTTTTATTATGGATTATTAAATGTGCTTAGAAAATTATATAATTTTTTAAATGAATCATCAAATAAGGTCTTGCTTTGCGAAGAAAACAAGAAACTAGTCTAATTGTTGGTAAACACATGAACGCAAACCGCTGATTTTTGTTGATTTCTTACATTAAATTGTTGAACTGTTGATATCAAAGTCAATAATTTAACAATAAAGTTTAACAGCGTTACCCAATTGGATTAACTTTTCAACATCCGTAAATAATATTGACCCAATTATGATAAATTAAACTAGAGAAATTATTTATTCTCATTTTCTAAAGTGGAAGGATGAGATTCATAAATAACCATTTTTATAAAAATATATAAAAAAAAAGTTTAATTATTACTCTAATTTTAATGTGATTTGGGAATTGAGAAACCTCAAATCTATCAATGAGACAGAAGAGAACATTTATTTAAAAAAAATATTCTAAAAATGAATAGATCGATTATCAATAATCAATCTGGCTGGAACAACATAAACGAATTAATTACAGATAATAATATAGTATTGTAATTTGGGTATTAAATGCCCATGAAATTTGATTTTTGTGATAATTTTTTTTTTCTCGTAATTGGTCTCACACGTGCAGTTTTAATTACATCGTTGACCTTTGGTTTCTAAATTGGAATTAATTGGGATTGAGAATTACAATTTCAAAACTACCCATTGTTTCTTTAAAAACTTTTTTAAAAAATTTGTTCATCAAATTCATAAAATAGTGTATGGTTTCTTGAAATTTAAGTGTCAAATTTGTTAAACCAAAGCATAAATGGTCAGATCCAGCTATTATCATCGTCTTCCTAGTTATTTATTGCATTAAAGTGGCAAATTAGCCATTAATTAACACCATATATGAGTAGCTTAAGCATATTATTTAAAGCTACATTAATATCATTATAATAATTAAGGGTGAAGTTTGAATTTCTTTTGGTGGTCAACATTGACTTTCAAAATTTTTGGAGCCAAAATGTAATTGCGCGATTGTAGTTAATTTTAAATTTTACAATTACTAAAAGGGTTAAACTATAATTTTAGAGGGTCTGAATTGAATTATAAATTTTGAGTGTCAAAATGTAAATTTATCATTGTCTTGGGTCCCTTGATTGTAATCTGTATTTATATTAATAAGTTATCAATTGAGTTAGTATCGTGATTTAATCGAATATCATCGTATTTGAAAAATATATTAAAATATCATTTTGTATACAAAGTAATAAATATTAATACGAGGATATTTTTATCCTTTTATGTTTTTAAATAAAATAATACTGTGATAGGATTTGAATTTGGGTAGATAAATATTCTCAACTTTTAACTTAACCAAAATATATAACTTTTGTCAAATACAAATATCATATTAGGCAAAGAAAAACACATATACCAAATTAAAAAAAGTATCAAACTTAAATACTAAATTACGTATTAAACCAAATATTTGTAAATATGTTGTTAACATAATCTAGTATTTAGTTAAATCTCCACCCAATGCATTGAAAAATAAAAGTCAATGTTCCAATTTATATAAACTAGAATCATTCATGAATTATCTAATAACAAATAAGTATTAATTACATTAATAAAATTAAAATTATAAAATAAAAGATATTATTATTAAACAATATAATAATATTCCATACTTAATTTTTGTTAATATACTAAATAAATTTATAATATAAATTCAGCATTTGAATTTCTAATTTATAGGATAATAAATAATAAAGTTTTGCAAAAAAAAAAAAAAGATTTTTTTTTACATTCGTATCTGTTTGAGTTCAGATAGGAATATTTTTTTGTACAAAATTCGCCCCACCAAATTTGGATTCTTGTTATTACATCTTAAATTTTGTGGCCAAATCTATGGGAGCTACTCCCACATGTTACCAAATACTAATAAAATATTATCTTTTATAAAAAAAAAATAAATTTGTAAGTAGTAAGGTTCAAATTCATACTTGATACGTAAGGTTGTGGTCGAGGGTAAGTAATGGGTGAACATTCAATTTTTTCGGCTGTTTTTTGACTTAACTGACAACTTCCAATATTAACTAGATCAATCAATCGATTGATTTAGGTTTAACTGACCTAATTGAACCAACTCAATGTTGGACGGTTAAGTCAATTAAAAACTAAATGTGTTATTATACCAATTAGAAAAAAGGCCGCGTCATCATTGTCGTTAACTATTTAACGGAGAATGGCCAAAATATAAACGATCTAAAACATTAGTAATGAAATTAATTTCTTTTTATAATTTAATGACTAAAACAAAATATGCTAATAATTGAATCACTAATTGTATAAAGTGTAACCTAACATATTATATGATTGTATAAGATATGAGTGTATATAATTATAATGTTTTCCTTTTGTTGGTGGAATGTATAAATATGATCATATCTCCTATGATATATGGTCAGAATTTTTGTTGGTAGGTTTTAAGGGTTGGTTGGTTGGTTGGTTCATTATTTTATTTTATTTTCCCTTTAAGAAATTTAATGTCTATTTTAATTTGCACAATGGAGCAACCATTGAATAGCTTTTTATTTTTTAAATGTAACACTTATTTTGCACCATATTTTCTTTGGAACATCTAATATTTATTTTGCGTACATGCTGAAATTCAAGTTTCTCTTGTTCTGCAATATTTTTTAATTACGATCTAATTCTATGGGAAGTCATTGTAAGATGATTTTTTTTTAATTTAGTCCCTATATTATAATTTGATAATTTTTTGTTTATTTATTTTTTGAAATATGTATTTTCAATAATGGGTTATTTTTTTATGTTAATTCTATCAAATATTTTGACGTGAAATATTTTTTTTAAACATATGATGATATGACATATACATATAAACGTTTTTTAAACATGAATTGTCAAGTCTAAAGCAGCCGATGATGGCTTAAAAAAAATCAAATAATTAATTTCGTGTTTTTAAATAAATTAATATTTTGATAACTATAATTTTATTTTTTTAATTTATAAGTATAATTACACTAATTATTACTCAATTGATAGTATTTTTTTAATTTTAAAAAAATAAATATAATTTTCTTAAAAATAATATATACTTAAATTTAACTAGTTAGAATTTCATTTCAATGAATTTCAAAAGATCAAATTTCTCTAGCAAGAAGTGCTACAAATTGTGATAGATTTAGACCCATTAACCTTAACATAACCAAAAACCGTTTACTTCAACACTTTGACCAATTCATAAATTAATTGAAAGAGGATAAGAAGAGTAAATTAATGGAATTAAATTAAGACCCAAAAACTATGAGTATAATTATTAATGGGTTCAATTCAGCCATTCTTTTTAGCACAATGGATGCTAAGTTTGTGGTTATAATTAATATATTAAAATTTATTTCACATCTTATTAGTGAAATCTAAAAAAGAAAAAATTGAAAATGTTTAAAAGATAGATATGTAGTGGAATTCATATTTTATCTTGTTAGAGATTGTGTGACTCGAATCTTGTCACTTGTTGAAAAAATAAATATGGTGGCACAATAAAAGGATCTATGGCGGGCTACGACCGACCATACATCACAAGTTGAATCTGTATAGAACTATTCTTCTCTTATTTGACTTTGATTAGAACATGGTTTTTCAACTCTTAAATAGATGTAGTCGAAACTCCTCTTGTATCAATCATTTTTCAACATTAGCGAATTTCTCTTTTCCTGCATGTGATTTTTTTTCCTGAAAGGGTTTTTACGTAAAGTTTGTGTGTTCTTATTTTTCTTTTCTTATTGCTTTGCAATCGTTCTACCGCCATTATCAACATTTATTATAACACATTCATAAAATTAAAGTACTTTATTAACAAGGTATTAAATACTAACCTTAATTATATATTTTTACAAATACACTTATTTTTGAAAAGTTATGATATTCATAATGTTAATTTTGATTTGAAACAGAAAATAACCTAAACTAAAAATTACTTAGAGTGTAAAATAATATGAACAAACAACTTAAAATAATCCGAAAACTCAACCAATAAACTCGAGTGATGTTAAACCCAAAATAACACAAGCTAAATTCACCCACTCACCCATTTCAATGAGTATATTTTATTGTTTCAATCATGGATAAGTTGGCAATTATTTAAAGAGAAGCAAAGAGATGACAATGATATTTGGTAAAAGAAAGTACACTTTTGTCATATATGTTTACGTATAGAAAACTATAAGATATATATCAAAAGAATCATTAAAAAATAGTTGGGGTAGCTTAGCTAGGGTTCTTATATATATAACAAGTTTGTATGCATTTGAAACCTAGCTATTAATTGGCTAAACGTGCATTAATTAACATAAGCTAGATGTCAACTAATGTATAGCCATATAGAGGTGTGGTTTAAATACCACTCTGTTTTGGCAAAGTGAGATTGAGGGCTAGCTAGCTTTAGCTAGGTTGGGATATTTGCAAATAATGTCACTCAAAAATGGTAGGTTCTATGCTATCCTATGTATGGCCTATGATGATGCAAATTCTAACACTAATTATTGGCTTTTTTTTAGAAATATATACTTTGAAAAATTATTGAATGATCTAATCTACATTTCAAATTATTTAGAAAAAATGATGATTATTTTAATTTATCATGTCAGACGATAGGTTCAACGTGACAGTGACACATCACAATATTTCTTATTTAAAAATGAATTTCTTATATCAGATGATGGATTTAACATGGTGATGACACATTACAGCTTTGTCATTTAATATGTTGGGTTCGAAAATTTTCTTTCAATTTTTTAAAATATTCTTTATAAAATATAAAAAATTGTCACATGTCATATTTACAATAGACTCTTCGTCTGACATGTTAGTTTCACTTAAAAGTGATTTCCAAAAATTTTAGATAAATATTTCAAAGAAATCCTAATTATTTTCCCTTTTTTGGCTTGAAATATGTATATATAATGGAAAATGGAAGTAGATTAATTGGTTGAGCCATTTAAATATAGGAGAGGTAATTATAATACAAAAATTGGTGGAACTGAGAGTATTTCAAAAATTATAGGTTAAATTGTGCTATTAGTCCTTATACTATTCGTAGATTGTCAATTTAATCATTATACTTTAATTTAATAATTTTAATCCTTACAATTTTTTTTAAAATTTGAAGTTTTAATCTTCACTAAACAGTAATTTGATTTGCTCTTATAGCATTATGGAATATGATAAGATTAGTGTAAGATAACCATTGGAAGTTGATTTTTTTGAGTCTTTTTAGGATCCCTTTTAATGCAAAAACAAACTTTTTAACTACATAAAGAGAATTTTCTTTTTAAAAAAAGAACAGATAGCATCTCATCATAACATTTTGATTTCAACCACTTCATTACTATTTGGTTATCATTACCATACTGGTCCAAAAATTATACAGTGATTTGAAATGTTTTATTTTTATTAAGTATAAAATTACAATTAAAAAACATTTCTGGATTGAAGTAGAGAATAATTAAGATTGTAAGTGCATGCATATTAATCATAAGTATAACTTAGATTAACATGATAAAAATATAGTTCATGTGAATAAAATTTGGTGGATTATTTATTAGGGAATTAAGTTAAATATTTTTATAAGACTTAAAATGTAATTTTATTATTTTATTAGTTTATAGTTTTATAATTTTTCAAGGATTAAATGAAAAAAAATTATCTTTTGAGGATCAAAGTACAATTTTATCATATACTAATTTATAATTTTATAAAACTTAAAGGGTTACCAGCCTGAACGCCACCCCTAATTAGATCCAATATTTCATGCAGTAGGTACACTTATGTTTACTAATTAGTTAACATATTTTATCAACCCTACCAATTTGAACTTTTAGCATAGCTTTCTCTCTAATCATCACATTTTGATTTGAACCAAGAAGCAATGCAATCCCTCCATTTGCACACACACACACACACATATATATATATATATAAAGCAACTATTTATGTAGTTTCCTTTTTTATATTTGCATTTGGCCCCCACCATCTTATTCCTTTTGTTCAATTTAATCCAAAGGATGGGAAGTGATATTTTTATCTTATAATTGGATATTAATCTTAATCATAGTAATTAATTAACACCCAATCTTAGTTTTGACTCTTGGGATGGAATTAATGATGAGATATAGCCCAATTATAAGCTCACTTTTCTTCTTATTAATTAATTAATCCCTTTATGGATTTTGCTAGAAAATGTTGTTTTGTGATTTGTCCCCATGGCCGTGGGTGTCAAGATTCCATAGTTTAGCAATTACTATCATCCTTTTTGGGTCAAGCACTTAATTATTCTTTTTAGAAAAATAAATAGTTGTCATTCATAATTATTAGAAGATATTATTAATAAATTGTTATTTTGATGAGAAAAAATAATATTAGAAGATAATTTTTTTATATGCAATACATAATAAAAAAATAGGAAAAAGAAAACTAACCAATTCAATAGATTATCTGATTAATCTTTTCTTTTTCATCCTACTGTTAGAGATATTTTAGTGTCAAATTTTGATATTTTCAAACTCATTGATTTATCATGGGTAAAGCATCAATTCAACTATTAATTTTTCGTTTTAGTCACTTGACTTTTTAAAATTGAATATTTTAATCACACTTTCGTTGTTTGCTTAACAAAAGTCTAACGTGAGATTTTTTTTGGCCTAATAACATTGAGGGCTAAATCTGTTGAACCTTTTAGATTGATGGTCAAATTGATAGAATATGTAAATATTGGAGGGCTAAATTTCATATCATGCCAATAAAACAAAGTCGGCGTTAGATTTCCATTAGGCAACTAACAAAAGAGTGACCAAAATATTTAATTTTAAAAAGTATAGAGACAAATGAAAAAAAAAAAAATAGTTGATTAACTAAAATAGAACGAACTGAATAGTTGAGTGACTATTCTTTTACTTTACTCACTTTATCTTTTATCAATTAGATTTGCCCATTTTGGTCTGTGCTTGAAAATCTGATTTGATTAATTTAAAATTAAACTTTATTCAACTCAATTTGAATCATAAAAAGTCAACAACCCTAACTTGCTCCACTCAAACAAAAAATTACATGACCCTAAAACAACCTGAATTCAAATACCTCAAGAAATAAACTTAAATACTCGAGCCCAAAATAATTCGAAAAAAATAATTAAAATGATCTAAATTCAATATAACCCGAATTGAAATCCTTCAAATAATCTAAACTCGAACTTGATACAATCCTTGTCTTGCACAAAAAATGAAGATAAGAGTGTAAAAATAGTAGTCTTATAGATAGAATAATGAAATTTGAACTCAGATAAATTTGACCTTTATCACCAACTTTTAACAAACAGGATGTTTAATTATTGAAAAAAAAGGATATTCATTGTAATTGGTCATTTCAACACAAATTACTAATTTCATCTTGTGGAAATAAAGTACACAAAATTACTAGGAAAGATTCAAATATTCTATGTTAAATTATTATTATTATCATACATGTTCCAATGATTAAAATTTTGAATAAAATATTTAAAAAGAAAAAGAAAACTCGTGCTTTGCATGCTTTATTTACATGCATATTATATATTTAAAGAGAAATTTTGAAATGATAAATAATTAAAATTTATTTTATAGGAACAGAATCTAAAAAAGCTGATTCTCTCATATCATTGAAAACTTGAAAGCTAAAATTTAAAAGAAAAAAGAAGAAGAAGAAAGATTGTTCTTCGTCTTTAATTTTTCTTTTCCACGTTTACTATCACTTTGTATAAAAGTGATTAAAATAATAAAATTGTTTAATTATGTTCTCAGTCCCTAAACTCTTTGAACATTAGAAAGTTAGTCTTTATATTTTTATCTCCATAAATTTAGTCATTGTACTTGTAAGATTTGAAAATTAAAATCTTGTTGTTGATAACTCTATTAATGAGTTTTTATACTGAAGATCTAATTTAAAAATTAGGGTCTAATTGATAAGACATTCAGATTTAATAGAAGTAAATTAATAGTGTCATTGATTAGATTTTAGTTTTCTAAATTAGTCAAGTAAAGGGACTAAAATTCTGAAATTGAAATTAGATGAATTAAATTTTAAAAAATTGAAATGTATAGGGATCGGGACAAAATGAGACTTAATAGAAAATGCTTAGTGACTTTTATTAAATAAGTTTTTATATTTTATAAATAAATATTGGGTCATATTGTACTTTCAATGATAGGATTCAGATTTGATCTTTAGAGACGATATTGTTGGAATGGACAACTACGAAACTCAAAAAGATTAATTTCTATAAGCCGTAAAACTGATATGAAGAATACCTTGATTCCATAAAAAAAAAATTGATAATTACAAATGCAATTCACATTCAAGTCACTGAAAACAAAATTAACAGAAGCATAAGTTGAATATAAACTAGACTAAAAATCTTTGGATAAGGTTCACATGTGACTAGATTTAAGTAAAAATAAATATAAATGAAGTTTAAACATGGTTTGCTGAAATTTATAGAAAGTTTTATTATCACAAATATATAGTACATTCACAAGTACAAATATACATTTGAGCAACTATAATATAAAATCAAATTAGTATAAGGCATAACGGATGGAAAATCGAAAATAATCGAGAAAAACCAGAAAGAATTTGGACAAAACCCATATGTACTTTTGAAATTTGTGTTTTTAGTGCTTGTACTTTTCAAAATTTAAAATTTCAATCCTCACCAAACGATAATTGTTAAATTTGTTAAGTTTATTTATGATATTTCCAAAATCTAATGTGACAAATATATTATCATATGTGTAATATCATGTCAGTTTGTTATTTCCACATATTAGTTACTAAAATTCAGTTAATGGATTAATGACTATAATTTATGTCAAGACTGAAATTTCAAAATTAAAAAATTATAGAAAATTAAAATCATCCAATTAGAAAATATGGACTGAATCTTCAAATAAATACATAGTACAAGACTAGTAATTGAATTTAACCAAATAAATTTAACTATTACGGTTTAGGTCAAGAATAAAATTTTAAAATTCAAAAAGTACAGGGACTAAAATTGACCAATTCAAAAAATATAGAGATTAAAATTAATAAAATTAAAATATAAGGATTAAGATTACAACTTTCACAAAATACAAAAACTATTAACAAAATTTAACATATATAAAAAATGTACATTATAAAATTAATATGCTTAATAAAACTCAAACCTCAGTACTCAAATACTCATGCCCTCTCCTTAACTAACAATACAAAGCAATACTTTGTGATTAAAATTTGCCAGCATATGATCTTACTATCAAACAAAATACATACCTTAAATGCTAAGAAAATTACTTTATAATCAATAAGCCAATTTTGAAAGTCAATATAAAAAAATAATTCCTTAAAATCATAAAAAAAAAACAATATAAACAAAAACTTTATAATCTTGGGGTTTAATTAAGCAATTAGATTTGCTAATTATTTCGTGAAAATGAGGCAATTATTTGACCTAATTGTTTGTGGTACATATATTTGACTTAATTAAGCCGACATTATAAAAATGAGTTGTCTGATTTGGACAACGAAACCTTAACACCTGTTGTTACACTGTTGTATTGACAAAAGACAACTCAAAAACAAAAGTACACACAGGAAGCTTACTAATCCACTTAATTAAAGGTTACAAAACATATTAATTATGATAACTATGTTGATTAATAATGCTAGTCACTATCCTTCGATTGCAATAAATTCTTTTTGTCATCTATCAGTTTTCGTCCCATATAATTTGCTGTTTATTTTAACTAATCTTGTCTGTTTCTCTGGCATAAGGACATACATTTTCATGGGGTAAATTGCATTAGTAGTCATTTAATTATTAGTAAATTTTCTTTTCAGTCATCCAACTATAAAAAAGTTACAAAATGATCACTCAACTATTCGATTTTTTTCTTATTCTTTTTCTTTTTTTGTTCATCATCCGTTAAATTACGAAAGGCAACATAACTAGGCAACTTTTAGAATTGGCATAATAGTAACTTTAACCTTTACCATTTATATATTGTGTCAATTTAATCTTAATTCTAAAAAAATAACCCTTAACATTTACACATCGTGTAATTTGATCTTTTTCTTCTTTTTTTATTTTTTTTACAGTTTTGCTTTTCATTGTGACATTGAGGGTTAATTTTAAAATAATAAGAAAAAATGGAAATTATTGTACTGGATTTTTGGGTGTTTTCATTTTTGGTATATATATATTCATCAAATTTAGCTGATAATTTTATTTTTTTAAAGCTTTTTAGGTGAAATGGGTTATAAAGAAAAGCAAAACTATAGAAAAGACCAAATTACACGATATATAAATGTCGAGGGTTAAAGTTGCTATTATGCGAATTTTAAAAGTTACTAAGTTATCTTTTCGTTAACCATTTAACTATTGGTGACAAAAAAACAACATCATCAAATAGTTGGATGTTTGTAACTTTTCATAATTGGGTGACTAAAAAAGAAACTTACCAATAATTGAGTGATTATAAATGCAATTTACCCATTTTCTTAAAACAATATTAAGAATTCAATTGACGTATGGATTTGTTATTAGTTGAACATAATTAATTAGATTTGTATGTAACTCTAATTGTATGATTGAAAGGTACTTAAGAAGATTCGTATAATCATTGTAATAATAGCAATTAATGGTATTATCAATTTAGACATATTAATAACTTTATAGAAACAAAATTATCAAATTATGTAAAATTATAATATAAAAATTAAATCATAATAAAGAGAGGATATGAAAGACACAAATATATGATCCAATTAATTTTAAATACCATGAAATTTTTTTCAAATACATTTTTTATTTATTAGTGCTAAAATGAAATCATTTTCCCCATTTCTCTATTTAAAATGCATTTTTGAAATGATTTTACTAAATTTAAGGTGACCAATTGATTTAAATAATTTTATAACTATACTTTAATTTTTGAATCAAAACAAGTAGAATTAATTTTTAGAATTAAAAAGAAATGGACTAAATTTTAAAAATCCCAAAAATACAAAGATCGATGCATAATTAAACCTAAACAATTTAATAGGGTTGATTAAGATTTACAATTCGATTTAAAGATGCCATGCTTGAATCACGAGGAAATGAAAGTGAGAAGAAACAAAAATATGTACATAGATCCGACATAATCTTTTGCCACTATTTTATAACATTGACCATGTCTATTCACTACACCACTAAAGACTCTGATTTTTTTTTATGTAAAATTTTGAGTTTAAATTTTATGTATAAATTTTTTTAAAAATTATATTATTTTGTGAATTTATTCGATTTAATTTTAGATTTGAGATTTAAGTCAAATTATTACATTAAATATTAAAAGAGTTAGTTTTTTTTTTTAAAACTAGAAAATTTTGGTTTTGAAATTTGTGAATGGAGAAAATAAAATTGAAAGAACTTTTGCCTAAAGGTGAAGAGAGAGCAGGCAGGGTCTTTGTCCCTCTAAAATAAAAAATTATAGTTTTAGTTCTCAAATTCATAAAATCTCAAGTTAATATATATGATAAAATTATAATTTGACCCTTAAATGATAGAACTTTAATTTAATCATTAAATCATAAAAATATAAGCTAATACAATGATAAAATTATATTTTTAACTCTCATAATAATATATAATTTAATCTCGATCTTTTAAAATTTTTTTTTAAAACCCAAAAATCATTAAACATGAGAAGTTTTCTTAAACTTAAAGGAATCACGTTTAATTTTTTTTTTTTTTAAAAACTAATATATATGAAACTAGAGAATCATCACATGGTGTAGTTCCACGATGAAGTGGCAGCCAAAGGAGAGGCTGCGCCACCGCCGGAGGAACCGTGTTTTTTGGGTGGTGGGTGGCGATGGTGACAGATAAGTTGTCACTGTCAAATAAATGATCCAAATATGAAGCAACAACAGCCCAGTGAGACACAGTGGAAGCGGCGGTGCCGGCGGTGAAAGGAGGAAGAAACTGACCAATGAACAGTGACTGTCGGCAGAAACTGGTCACCGCACGTGCAAATCTTATTGAACCCACCTTCCCCTTCCCTTCAAATTTAACTTTTTTTTTTCTTTAATGTATATTTCCCGAGAGGGACTCCACTTTCTTGGCATTTTCAGTTTTCAAAGATTTGAGGCTGTCTTAAAAGTGAAAGTGTATTTTAAGTTTGAAATTTAGGGTTTGTACTTAACATTGGATTTTAAAAAGTTAGTCGTCAATATGGCATAGTGATTAATAGATATCACATCATATCGGTGCATTTGATGTTATATTTATTTTGTTAATTAATTGGCTTTTTTTTTTAGAAATTAATAATGCAAACAATAATTGGCCAATTTTTTTAAAAAAATTTTTTTTAGAGATTTTCAACTCTTTTGGAAAAATTTTGTAAAGTATTATCTGTTTGGAATTGACAAATCTTTCAACAAGTTTAATATTACTTTAATGATTGATTGAAAAGCTCGAATAATTGAAAAGACGAGTTCAAGAGGTGAAAGTATCTTGTTTGTTGCTTGAACATATAAAACTAAAGAAATTGAAGAGTTTGCGATTAATAGGGTTCAAACCTAAACTTAAAAGAGGCATGAGTGCAATATGGGTACCACTTCTTCATGTACTTGAGCTTTAAATAGAATCGTGAGACAAAACACTAACTGAAGATAATCCAGTTTTGTTAAGAGATCCACCGACTCCGAACGAACGACCCTTGGCAAAATTCTTCTAAAGGAGTAAAAAATCCCTCAATGAAAATCCAGTTTTATCTCTTTGGGTTTTTATCTCTTTGGGCTTGACATGTGAAAGTGAAACAAATTTTGGGCTTCTATTTATGATAATGACATGACATTTATGGGCCATTTAAAAAATAGTTTTATTTTTTTTATGATCCATCAATTTTCTTCTTCAATAATTCAAGTCCTTTTTTCTAATTTTGGATATAAAAGTGATCATATGGTTAGTGGGTCCTATTTCAGGTTATTTGTTATTATCAAAGCTTCAAAATTTTAATTTTGGTGGAGAATAAAAAATTATAAAAGATAATTTAAAAAAAATTAAATCGTAAACAAATTTAAATATTTTATACAAATTATTAAAAACATAAATAATCTTATAATATTATTTGTTTAAAATAGATTTTTTAATTAAATTAATGTCCGGATAATTTATTAAATTAAATATAGTATAATATATATAATATTTATATATTTCATAAATATTAAAATTTTCAGAATTTATAATTACTTCTTCTAACAATAACGTGCACAAAAAATTTATTATAAATTTTAGATTATCATTTTTTTTGTAGTTGAATAATTTTATTTTACATAAAATTTGATTATCGTGGTTAGTATTAATTTTGTCCCAATTTACCTGAAGCTAATATGAACTAATAAGAAAGTGTCGCATTCTTCATGAATGCCAAAATAAATATAATTTAAGTAATAATTTTGACAAAAAAAAAATACCAATATCAGAAAAATTGTGAAGGTACATGTTAAGTCCCTCTAATATAAGGGCTAGATCAGATTAGTCCATTTACTATTATATAGATAAATTTAATCCATGTATTATTTACATATTTACAGTTCAACTTCAAATATCATAAAAATTTTCAAAATACAATGTTAAATAGTAAGTGACCTTCTTAAAAATAGTAAATAGATGAAATTTAACATTATTTATTTTTTAAATATAAATTAAAATATTTATTTAATAATAAAAAGACTAATTTGATTCGGTAAGCAGCTACCAAACACTTTCGCCTACGAAAGAGTATAAAGAGTATAATTTAATGACCAAAATAATGCAATTACATCCTAATATTAATTGGATGGAAAAAAGGGGAAAAATACAAGAAAGGGTGAAACTTCTTATGGTTGTGTTTTATTCACATGTTTCTCGTTTTATTTATTTATTGTGGATATGGATTCATGGAACCATTGAGAAAGTAATAATCATAGCTCTTAATTGGATAGTACTTAAACTTGATAAATTAAATTGGACAATGTACCAATAACCAAAGCCAAACAAAAACATCTCTGGTTTTCATAGATGATGCTAAGGTCCTACATGACATCTACTTATGGTTTTGCAGTGCAATTTTGTCTATTAAGGGCGGAGATGAAAAGAAAATCTAATCTAATAAGTATTGACTTGTCGCGATTTGATAGGGTTGATAGTGGGGTAGTTAAAAAAGAAGATAAGCAAGTGACTTTTAACTCTCAAATTTTTAAAATTTTATTTTGATCCCTCAATAATGATTTGTTAGTTTCGTTATTAGAAATAAGTTTAATTTTTCAATTAATTGAGTCGGTTTAAGATCAAATTTAAAGTATCGAAAACCTATTATCGATTAGATTAATAATTATTATTTTTATCTTTTAATAAGCTAACAAATTTTGATTATATAAATTTCGGCACGTCATATTGGAACACTTTTATATATTCTTCAATTTCATTTTAATTTGTATGTTATATCGGCATATCGTATTCAATATTTTATGAATCTAATGTGAACACATGTATAATAATGTAAATCTAAATCGAATGGGTGCATGTACTATAAGGTACGTATTAAATTCCAAACTATGCATGTTCTATAGTCGTATATAAATTGACTGAAAATAATTATGTTTCCATTGGAAAAGAATTAAAATTAAATTGTTTGAATATGGCATGCAGCTGGCATGATGCCTAAATTTGGACAAGAAATTTGGGGATGTAACTTGTCACCTAATATGTCAATGTCCATGTCGGTCCCCATGCAAATAGATTTGGGGTAAAATAGTTGATAAAAAGTGTTTATCAAAGTTTAAAGATATGAAAAATGGACCGCCACTTGTCTTTGTTTTTGCTTCTTTTTTCAATTTTTCATGGCCCCTTAGAATTTGCCGACCTAAGCTTAATCAAATCAATCAAATGAATAAACGATCTTATATTATATTTTGGAATTCAACATGGTCTTACTCCGTGTTCATCATTTTTTATAGGAAAATTTTAGGAAAAAATAATAAATACTCGATATAAATGATAAAAGATAAGTTTTATTAATATAATAAAAATTTTAATTTTAATATTAATAGAACATTATGGTGTATTGATAAATGGTTCCGTCACAAATCAAGTAGGATATATTTGGAGTGATTACAAACGCTTACTATGATAAGGAAACTAGACTTAGATGGTTCAAAATGATGGGCAAAAATCGACAAAAGAATCAAAGATCCACCAAACTTGAGAAGACGGTGACAAAACTATTCCTGGAATCACTTGCAAAAGCAAAATTATGTCCATAAGTAATACTAAAAAACATGGTATAAGAGTACACAAAAACTTTAAAAGTAAAGACTTATTAAACAATGGAAAACAAACAAAAAAACATATAAAACTTAAAGACAACACAATTTCGAATTAACTCGTGAAATAATTTATTATTCTAAAATACTCTTAAAATAGAAACAAATTAAAAAGCTGACGAAGAGCCACCCACTTTCCAAGAGAAACTACTGGTGGCTAGTGGAGTTTCAGGGATGATGGGCACCGTCATATGTCCATCACAACTTGTGAAGACAACAAAGATACTCACAAAACAAATCTACAAATTGAAAAGAGAGAAGACATAATGAGTGAATGAGGAGAATAAAGAAAGAGAGGATTGATGGGAAGAAGGAAAAACAGGTACAGTAACCAACTCAGAAGCCAACACCACCATTGGACAAAACAAAAGAGAAGCAAACGACTTAGACTTCGAGAAACAAGAGAAAAGTTTAATTTGAATAGATTTAATTTGATTATAAACTATTAGTAATTTTATATTTTACATTTTAAATTTGAAAATGATGTAAAATATAAATGATTTAACCCAAAATATTCTTAAAATATAATGATTTGAGCTCGAACTGAGTGGGATTCGAAATTGAATTGAATAAAAAATAATCTTAATTTGAATCGGTTCATTTTAAATTAATTTATATTAAAAATAGCATAACTCAAATGAGAAATTACTTAAACCCAAAATAATTCAAATAATTTTAAATAATTAAAATAATTAAATTTCAAATCTAACCAACCAAACATATCAAAATAATTGATACTATTAGATAATAGTTTTTTTTTTCATGGTCAAATTGAGAGTAAAAAGTTTGACAAATTCGATGATCAAAGGAGAGAGAGAGAGAGGCCTTCTAGTGTCGGTCTTAGCGTTTTAATGGCGAAGAACAACACAGTGGAGGGGCCATGGTGATTTTGCGGCGTAGAAACATCCATTAATTGGTTCAAACAAAATATCTTTGGACTAAAAATCAAAGCTCTCTTTTCAATAGGACCGACCCTCATTAGCTATTTGCTACTGTTCTTAATGGCAACAATACCACACGTACTGTTTCCACCATTTTTGTTGATTAATTAGCTTCCATTTTGTCTTTTGCTGCATGTTATTATAGTGGACACTATCGAATTAGGGTTAAATGTCGGGAAGATGAACATGGTGGGGCTGGTTTTCTAATATTATTATGTATATAAATTAAAATGAGAAGGGAATATATGTTCTTTTCAGAACAGTTGTTTGGGTTAACTAAGTTGTAGTTATTTGTATTTTTCGTAAATTTAAAATTTAATTTTTATACTTTTATTTTTAAGAAATTAATTTCTATATTTTTCAGACTTTAATATTTATATTCTATTGTTAACACTGTTAAATTTTTTATTAAATTGATTGATTTTACATTAAAAAAAACTCTATTACTAGCAATGTAACTAAAAAATAATATTGTAATGAACTTGAATTTAACAAAATAATTTTAATAGTATTAATAGTTGGACTTGAATTTTAAAATCTGGAAAGTAGAGCACTAAATCTCTAGAAATAAAAGTATAGAGGCTAAACTTTAAATTTACAAAGACTACAAGGACTTATAACATATTTTAACTTTTTTTGGGGTAAAAGGAACTTTCAAGCAAATTGGAGAATTTAATCTTATGAATTTTGATAGTTAGCGGGTCATGATAATTAATCATGACGTTAATATATTATGTTAATTGTACGTATTTTGATAGATATAATAACAAATTTAACTCTTAATGTTTATATATTTTGTATAAATGTTTCAATTAAAATTGTAAATCAAAATAAATTTGACAAAATATATAAATTTTGAAAGATGAACTTATTATTATAAGAATAAAAAATATATAATTAACGAAAATTATTAATGTTATGATTAATTATTATTAATACTCATAGTATAGGGATGAGAAAATTATAAATGGTGGTAAGACTTAAAATGTTTCTTTTAAAATGACATAAAAATTGAGCAATTTAGTCCTAGTTAAAAATAAATAAAATTTGATTTTTCCTTAGTGATTATTTTGGACAATTTCTATTATTAATTCTTGTATTATGCGTAGGTTATAAATTTAGTCTCTATGTTTTACTTTAAGTCATTTTAGTCCATATTTTTATTGAATTTTGAAATTTTACTCTTAATCCAAACCATAAATCTATTTATATTAAATATTGCTACTAGCCCCTTACTATGTATAAGTTACGAATTTAATTTTTATTTTTTAATTTAATTATATTTAATTTATATAATTTTAAAATTTTATCGTATAAAATCTTAAAAATAACAGAATTTAATAAACTATCATCTAATTGAAATTTCAAATTCGAAAAATATATTTAACTTATGCATTTGTGTAACGACCTGTCAATTAGTTTATTTATTTCAGTTCATCTAGTGATGGATTATCACATGTGAAAATCAGACAAAACTGCAAAATTATGGCAATGGCAGATGAAACTGTTTTCTTTTTCTTAGTAAATACAAGACAAACCAAACATCATTCAAGTGAAATTATTACAATTTTTTTTTTCACTTCATAAATGTTTGGGAATCTGAACTATTCTTTTAACTTTGTAATGTCTTTTTCTTCTTTCCGACAGTAGTTGAAATTAGATTAAATTCATATGAATCGATTTTTATAATTTATATATATTTTATAATAATTTATTTAATTAAAATTAGACTAACAATTGAATCAATTAAATTAAAAATTATCAGTATAATAAAGTCGACCGTCAATTAAACTGCAATTCAATTCCAAAGAGATTTTTAAGCCTAAGCCTATTTTCAGGCTTGCCCAACCTATAAGCTTGTTTCATTATTCACAATATTAATAAAAAAATATTTTTATATTAATATTTATATATGTTCATATTTAAATTTAAATTTATTTTTTAATTATTTAAATCGAATCTGGATTGAGCCAAATTAACTCAAGAAAGTTCAATCCAAGTCCAACTTAACCAATTGGGCTAGGCAAGTCATTTTAACTTGAGATAAGAAAATTTATTGTAGCGACGTAAAAATTTAGTTTCGGTCGCTAATTGTGGCGATTTATTGAAAACATGAAAACTGAAGTTTGATTTTTTTTTTGAAACATAAATTGAAAAACGGAAATAAAGAGGGGAGTCGCCACTGATCCTTTTTATAGGTGTGATCGGACACCTAATAAGTTTTACTTTTTTTTAAAACAAAAGAAGGCCGAGTTTAGGTCTACGTTAAAATCAGAGTAAAGTAGGGCACGGGAGTCGGTTACGCGCGAGGAAGGTATTAGCACCCTCGCGACGCCCAAAATTAGTATCTTGTTAAACACGTGTTGTCTTGATTTTCAAAAATACGAGTTCAATATAATCATTTAGTCGTGATCCGATTGAAAAGACGAGAAATTTCAATTCTTTTAACTTTTTTTTTGAGAAGGACATACCGTTTTAACACGAGTCAATTGATGTTCACCCAACATAGCGATGAAATCGATGACTTAATGTTAAACCGATACATTGCCTTACTTATTAAAACAAGAATAAGGTTTTCGAAATAAAGCAAATAAACAAAGATAAAAATAAAAGACGGATCTAGAAGTATATTGAAGTAAATATAAATGCGACAAATATTGAAAAATAATAATAAAGATACGTGCGATATTGAACGTAATACATAGGATTAAACATGAAATGAAAACAATGAATGTATATACATAATAACGATATTTAGAACACATTCGTGAAAATATGTATAAATAGTAATAGTATTAGAAATATACCATATATAGAGTTTGAGATGTTTGTCTAAGATAATAAAAATATAACTCGTAATGTGAAAATATGTACATAATATATAAATATACATATAAAATAAATAAAAATGTACGTACATAACATATACGAAATATATATACATAATAATATTAAAATAAAATAATAAGTGATAATAATGAAAAGAATGGGTATAATAATAAATAAAATGATATACGAAGATAATACCATATATAAAAAATACGTATACAAGAATAATAAAGTATATGTACTAATATTAATAATAAATATAGTAGGAATAAAATAAATGTACTAATAACGTAAAAACATGAAAATACCAATTTTTCATAAAGACATACCTATATATATAATAAAGATATATGCATATGTAATAAAATATATAAATAACATGATTTTAACAATATATACACAATATGTATGATGAAAATAATAATATACATAATATATAAAATACATATAATATACATATACTAGAAATGACAACAGTATAAAATGAACTTGCTAATACATTATATATATATGTATGTATGTGCATGGGTATGAATAATAAGGATAATGGAAATACTTAATATATAATTGTTAGGATTTCGATCCGATTGAGCAACGAACAAGAAAAATAGCGGAATAAATTGAGAAATTGAACACACAAATTTTAACGTGGAAAAACTACTCCAAAGAGGATAAAAAACCACGGGCAAGATAATTTTACTATAATGGCAAAAGAACGAAGAGTACAAAAAAAAAAGATGGAGATAAAAACTAAACCCCGAAAACCCGAAAACAAAGAACCCACAAAACGTAAACACAAAATTCTCTACATGTGTTGTGAGTTCTAATCTTTAATGGGCATCTATCTTCTAAGGTTGTAAAAGAGCCTATTTATAGGCTAAATTCATAAGTCAAATAATAGTAAAATAATCTAAACTAATCAGTGTTTGATTGAAACAAGTAAACAGAGTTTAACCGAAAGACTATTTTTCAAATTTGACTGAAAATAGGAGTCATATTTAACAAATCTCCACCTTGACTCATATTTCCACAACGCCATCTTTGCCAAAGCCCGCCACGAGCCAATCTTGAACTATGCAGGGAATTAACTGAGTCAAATTTGTGCTTAGAAACTGGAAGACTTCTAGCCTTCGACTTGTACACTGTCAAATCAAAACTAACCTGGGTCTAATTTTCACGAACACAGTGCCCGAACTTTTCAAAACCTGCATCTAAAAGAGAACCTCTCTTCAACGAAACAGTCATACCTTTTTCCCTCCTATGACCAAGTTGCCTCCGCTCCAAAGAAGTTGACTTCAACTCCGTAATGGACGAGGGACGTCCGATTTCACCGGTCACTGTATAACCTTCCAGAATATAAAGACTGCCGGTTCTTTTACCTTTTAACAAAACGAGAGCTCCACGAGATACTTTAATACCGCTCGACTCGATATTGATTTTGCATCCTTTCAAGTCTAAAATACTTAAGGAGATGAGATTCTTTCGTAAATCAGGTACATATCTGACATCTGAGAGTGTCCTAATCGTCCCATCGTGCATCTTAATTTTAACAGTACCAATACCAATTACCTTACTAGATGAATCGTTTCCCATGCGCACAAATCCACCTTCAATCGAACTGTATGTGGAGAACCATTCTCTATTGGGACACATGTGGAAAGAACATCCTAAATCTAGGATCCACTCAGACGTGAGCTTGGTGTTATCACTTGTTGACACTAACAAGAAATCATCCCCATTTTCATCGGCCAAATTAGCACCAGCTACATCTTCCTCGTTACTCTCAGCAACTTTTTTCTTTCGCAGTTTATAACAATCTGCTTTGACATGACCTAACTTTTTACAATAGCGACACATTTTATCTCGTTTCTTTGATGCTACCAAAATGGAAGCTTGCCTATCTGTCTTGCTATCCAAATGAAGCTCATTGTCGAGTTTGTCTCTACTCAACAAATGACCCTTCACATCTTCGAACGAGAGTTTGTCTCTGCCATAAATCAGGGTCTCCCTGAAAGACTTGTATGAAGGGGGTAAAGAGCACAATAATAGCATAGCCTGATCTTCATCGTCAATATGGACCTCAACATTCTTTAAATCATTTAAAAGAGTAATGAATTGACTGATGTGATCTCTAAGAAGCTCACCTTCGTTCATGCGAAACGTAAATAGACGTTGTTTCAACACTAAGCGGTTAGCTGAGAGACTTAGTCGCATAAAGAGTTTCTAACCTTTTCCATAAAGCGGATGGGGTCTTCTCCATCAATACCTCCCGCAATACCGTATTCGTGAGGCACAAGCTGGATTGCGAGATAAAGCCTTTCATCAAGCTCTTCCCATTCTGTTTTATTTAGATTCTCGGGCTTTTTCCGATAACAACCTTTTTCAAGCCTGATTGAACAAGAATTGCCATCATCCGAACTTGCCACAGATTGAAATTTGTCTCACCATCGAACTTCTCAATTTCAAACCTTGTTGTTGCCATCTCTGAACAGGCTGATCTATGAAAATTGAACTGGCTCTGATACCACTTGTTAGGATTTCAACCCGATTGAGCAACGAACAAGAAAAATAGCGGAATAAATTGAGAAATTGAACACACAAATTTTAACGTGGAAAAACTACTCCAAAGAGGATAAAAAACCACGGGCAAGATAATTTTACTATAATGGCAAAAGAACGAAGAGTACAAAAAAAAAGATGGAGATAAAAACTAAACCCCGAAAACCCGAAAACAAAGAACCCACAAAACGTAAACACAAAATTCTCTAAATGTGTTGTGAGTTCTAATCTTTAATGGGCATCTATCTTCTAAGGTTGTAAAAGAGCCTATTTATAGGCTAAATTCATAAGTCAAATAATAGTAAAATAATCTAAACTAATCAGTGTTTGATTGAAACAAGTAAACAGAGTTTAACCGAAAGACTATTTTTCAAATTTGACTGAAAATAGGAGTCATATTTAACAATAATATTTGAAATATATGTATAATATAAAAATATATATATATATAAGGTAGTATTAAAATATATATATACAATATATACATGTTAAAAATAATAATAATAAAAAACATTTGATAATATTTCACAAATATATATATACTAAAAATATACATAATAATATATAAAATATAATATTAAAAGTATACATAACGTTTAAAAACATATATATATATATATATATATATATATATATATAATACATAAGTATACTAAATACACATACGTATATAAAAGACCACACACTAATGCATAAAGATAATAATAATATTGAAATATAAAAAGTAAATATAATATAACAATAATATTAAAATAAAGTAATTAAAATAATACTATGCATAAAAAAATATATACACCTATATAAGAAAATATATGTACTAATACCAATAATAATTATAATAAGAATAAAATAGATATAATGATATATACATAAGATGGTATTAAAATGTACATATAACATAGTATTCAAGAATTTATACATGAGATGATATAAAAATATATACATGGAATAATAAAAGAAATATATATAAT
Organism: Gossypium longicalyx; assembly: GCA_025698465.1. Classification (NCBI taxonomy): domain Eukaryota; kingdom Viridiplantae; phylum Streptophyta; class Magnoliopsida; order Malvales; family Malvaceae; genus Gossypium; species Gossypium longicalyx. The sequence continues at coordinate 81,488,324 of CM047001.1, read as the reverse complement.
ATATATACATATTAGAAATAATAATAATAATGTTACAATATAATTATTAGCAACATTACCTAAATATATTCATATACATATTAAAGATATATATACAACAACCCATAATAATAATAATAATAATAATAATAATAATAATAATAATAATAATAATAATAATAACAATAAGATAAATAACGATAAATACAATAATAAATAATAAAAAAGGCAAAGATAATATAAAAATCAAATTAAATTTGGAAAAAGGACTAAATTCGAAGCGAAAATAAAGTTTTGGGGAGAATTTGAAATAAAAAGAAAAGGAAGGGGCCATCCTGAACACGCATGGAAACAATGGGGCCTAAAAGGGAAATTTTCCCAAGCCTCTAAAACGCACAGCATTGAGCGGGACTAAATTGCAAGGCGCGAAAAATTAAAGGGCCAAATTGAAAATAAAAAATGACTTAATTGCAAAAGGGTGAAAAAGCGGAAGGACTGCGCGCATAAATAGACCATTAATCAAAAACACGCGGATCCTTGGCGGGTTTGGATCGGGTCGGGTCGGGTAGGCTCAAAGCGACGTCGTTTTGGGGCTTAAGTGTAGCCCCCAAAACGACGTCGTTTTGGAGGGCTATATAAGGCCTAAAATAACCAAAAAAAAAATCATTTGGTGAGAGGGAAAGAAAAAAAAAAAAGAAGAGAGAGGGAAGAGAGAAGGGAGAAAAAAGGGAGGGGGAAAAGGATCCGGCCAGGGGCCGGTCACCGGCCGACCGTCGACCACCGTCCGTCGCCGGCGCAGGCCACCGAAAAAGGTAATTTTTTTAAATATTTGTTTTATATTTAAAAAATAATTTAAAATTATAAATAAAAACGAAAAAAACGAAAGCGATAGTCACCTTAGGTCTTTTTCCTTTTTGATTTCTCAATCCCCGATATCTTTTGTTTGATTTGGTGAGGTCCTTGTGTTTAGATACTAATGAAGGTGGTGTGTTTTTGCTAAAAAAAGATTGGATGTATTTCTTATTTTTTTGAACTGCCGAGAGAGCAAAAAAAATTTTCAACCTGGCATTTTATAACCTTTTACAATATCCTAATCTACTGTTTGTGTGTTTGATTGATTGTGCAGGTCGGTTGATGGCCGGTGGAGGTGACTGTGGGGCAGGTGGCGCTAGGGGATGGGGCTGCAGTGAGCAGGTGGTTGCAGAGGCAAGTGGCTGCTGAAGTTAGGTTTAGGGTGTTTTCTTTGATTTGGGCTTATGGCTGGTAGTTGGGCCATTTAGGTTTTGATGTAAATTGGGCTTTGGGTAGTTAAGATTTTGGGTTATTGGTTGGGTCTTGGGTCTGAAATGGGATTTGGGTGTGGGTTTTGGTTTATTGGGTAGGTTTAGTTTTGGGTTTTAATTTGTAAGTAGGTTTGGGGTGGTGGGCAAATTTTGGGCTTCTACATTTATTTTTTAATTATTTAAATTTATATTAACAAAGTTGTTATATATATATGTATACACATGTGGGCTTTGTTGTTGGTTCTATTTTGGTCACGTTGGTCGTTTTAGAACCTTGCAAGCAGGCCCGTAATATTACAATCTACAAAAGTTTCAAAAAAAAAAAAGATAATAGATAATGATAAATTTAACTCTTAAAGTTTATATATATATTTTATCAATTTGACCCTTAATTTTTTTAGCTAAGTTTAACCATTAACCTTTCAAAAATAATCAAATTACATTTTTCTAATGGAAATGCTAAGTAAAACAAGAATTTTAACTTAGTTGGCATGGTAACCCGTGTGAGAGTCTATGTATGTATTATGCTGACATGACACTGTTTATCTTATATGTTATGTCAAAAAATAATTTAAAATTATAAGAGTACAAAAGAATTAAAAATAAAAAAAGCATGAAGTTTAAAAGTTTAGCATTTTCATTAAAAAAAAACAACAATTTCACTCTTTTTTTTAAAGGTTGATGATCAAATTTGACTCTTTTTTAAAAGGTTGAAGGCCAAATTTAACTAAACAAAAAAGAATAAAAATCAAATTAACAAAAGCTATAAACATCAAGGGCTACATTTATCATTATCTTTATAGATTTTTTAAAATATGCTTTGAAATGTAAATGTTGCTAAGTATATAGGGTTTCTTCGCCAGAGTTTGAATCTATCAAATGATGTGTTTTTAACATTTTGTTTCAACTGTAAATTGGTATAATAACGAATTTAGTTCTAAACTTTTACAAGTTTTTGGTAAAAATATTGTGGAGACCCTTCTACTAGGAGTTAGATTGCATGTTGTTCCCTCCACCAAAAAAATGGGCAAATTAGTCCCTATAGGTTAGATCAATGAACAAATTGATCCTTCTGTTAAAAATTTGATTCATTTTTATTGTTAAAAACTACTCTTTGTACATCAGCATGAAATGCACATGACATGTCACATGTAACAGTCTGATTATTCCATCAACTACGATAGTTTTTAACATAAAAAATGGATGAAAATTTTAACAAAAATGACCGATTTACTCTCGTTGATCTAATGTACAGGAACTAATTTGTCTATTTTTTGAATAAAGGAAACAAAATATAATCTAACTTCTAGTACAAGGACCTCTATGATACTTTTACCCAAAATTTTATTTATCTTTTTATATCAAAGGTAAGTGAAGCAAATTCAACTTAATTTAACGGTTAATTATTTTATTTTAATTAAATTGAGGTTGATTATTAGTCAACAACATGTCAAAAATTGGACATTTAATTTATTTTAGAAAAAAAAAACAAAAACAAAAAGTAAACCCGTAAAACAAACGTTGCAAGAATTTTCTCTCAATTTTCTCCCAACTTCCCATCTTCTTTCTCATCCCCCATTTTCTCTCATTTTGTTGTCTTTTTAATTTGTTTACGAGAATTCTTTTTTCAACCACAACAACAATACTGAAAGAAAAATTATTATATGATTATCGTTAAGCATCAGAATTGAAAGTCTCGACGTACATTTAATCTTCGATAATTCAAGAAAATAACAGGTAATTTTTCTCATGATTTTATCAATGGCTTGTGGTTGAATATTTTGATAAAAGAAAAAAGTTTTGGAAAAATATTCAACTCCATATTCAATCTTATCAAAAGTTTTTTCAATTTAATTTTTATTCATTTGGATATTTTAATATGTTTGATGTAAATTTTGTTACGTCAACATCTCGATGGGTTGCATTATGCCTGCAAATAGTTTTTTTTATATATAGAGCCAAGGCCTTCAAATCATGCCAATTATGTGTATGTATGCATATAAACATATCCCCAATGATGGCTTTCCAAGGACGAAATCATATAAATAAAAACAATCGGGATTATGAAAACAAGGGCATAACTCTAATCAAACAATGTAATAGAATGGTGAGGTTGGTAAGAAGTTTAAATATATCTTATATAAGATTTTAAGTTCGAGTCTTGTGAATGAAAAAAACAATGTTAGAATTTTTTTTTCTTCATTTAAATGTATTACTTGATTCGACTTTAAATTTAATCAAAATTCAATTATAATAAAACCTCCACTTAAACCGAATGAATTTAAAAACACCGGATATTTGTTGAATTTTGAGACTTTGTATCTTGTTTGGATAGGAGGAAAATTAACACTAAGAGCGAGAAAATGAGAAAGAAAATCTTCCACCTAGAGAAAGACATCACCATTATTTCCTTTAATTCCTTCATATCCAATTTAAACTGTTCGAAAATCTGTCGGTTTTCATATTTTATAACTTTAATTTTCTGTTTGATGAAATTCCCAGAACTTTCATTTTGATTTCCTTTATATACAAGCAAGGTGTTTTTTTTTTAATTCATTTTAATCCAAAAAAACAGTGCATTAATCACTAATCACTCCCACTATAAAACACCTTCAATTAACATGTCGATATTAATGAATTAATTCTTTTACTTACTTACTTTATTTATTTAATTAATATGTGGAGTAGATTAAGGAACGTAACTTACAGGAAAGTAAAACGACATCAACATCATCATAAAACGACGTCGGCGGCGGTAACGGCGGCAATGCCTAGTGAATGTACTGAACCCCTTACGAGTCCCTTTGGGGAATTGGCGACGAATTTATCGGACTCGGAGCTCCGAGAGACGGCTTATGAGATCCTCGTCGGAGCGCGTCTGAGTTCAGGCGGGAAATCGTCGACTTACGCATCGGATTCGGAGAAGATTTCGGAAAGGGCGGCGGCGACACCGCAGACGTTGACGTCAAGGGCGGCGAGTAAAGTGAAGAAGGCATTGGGATTGAGATCAAGGAGGAAGAAAGCGAGTGAGAAGGCCGAGTCTGAACGAGTCAAAAAGGTGAGTACGATTGGGGAAACAATGCGAATTCAAATGCGAGTTTCAGAGCAAATGGATTCCCGAGTTAGAAAAGCTCTTTCCAAAGTAGCCGCTGATCAGGTTCGTTAAAGAAAAAAAAATTGTATAACGGTTTTTTTGGTTAATTGCGTTAAACATCCTCAAGATATTAACTAAATTCTAAATTGGCCCTAAACATCTATTGTTCCAATTGAATTAACTGTTTCTGGAATTGGATTGGTCGTCGAATTGGTCAAATCAAATAAATTATTAAAAAATGATAAATATTGTAAATTTAAATTATAAAATCCGATTCAACTAGTTCACGAATCAATTGATTTTTAACTCTATTTGAACTAATATCTTGACTGATTCTTAATTCAACCGGTCTAATCTAATTATTAAAATAATGATTGAATTTTTTAACTCAAGTTCGGTTTTAATCAAATACTTTTGATTGTTGTTAACTTTAGCTATTTAAATCTCACACGATTCTTTTTTTAAACACATATAGATTAATAATATTTTTGAACACATCAAATCTAATCTCACATTTAATCCTAAAGGTGATTGTTAGAAAAATGTAAAGACTTGATTGGAGCAAAAATTTAACTTCAAGATTTAATTGAATTTTTTAAATTTAAGATGAATTTAAAATTTAATCTATAATTTAAGGATGTCTAGTGTAATTAATTTTTTTCTTTATATTATAATTTTATTAAGGGAAAATTATGAGTTATGCTTTTAAATTGTGGATACTAAATTGGGAGCCTCTAATCAATTTAATTTAATTTTTAACATCTTCAAGTTATTTTGGGTTTAAATTATTTTGATGATATTTTAAGTTTGAGTCAATTTTAAGTTAGGGTTATTTCGGGTTTGAGTAATTTTATGTTCAAATCATTTGGGATTGTCGATTGAAGTTTTCAGGTTATTTTAGGTTAATGTAATTTTGGATTGATGACATTTCAAGTCGAGCCATTTTAAGTTTGGATTATTTCGGATTTGAATAGTTTTTATTTCAAGTTAGACAAGTTAGAATTGTTAACTTTTTATGATTAAATTGAATCAAATTAAATTTGAATTCAGATAAATTAAATCAAATTTTTGAATTTTGAATAAAAAATTATAGGTCTAATGAACATAAATCGATAGTCTCGTTGTTGCTTTCTTTTTATCAAAGTGGATTGGATCGAGTGGGATTTCAGATTAATTCACTTAGTTTCTTGTATCAGAAAATAGAGTCAATGGTGTTACCACTTGAGATGTTGCAGCAACTCAAGCCTTCTGATTTTCCAAACCAAGAAGAATATGAAGCTTGGCAAAGAAGAAATTTAAAGCTCCTCGAAGCCGGACTCCTTTGGCATCCTCTAGTGCCACTCGATGAAGAAAACACTGCTGCTCAGCAGCTCCGAGAGATTATTGACGGAGCATTGGAGAAGCCTTTGGAAACCAGCAAAAACAATGAAACAATGCAAGCCCTCCGTACTGTTGTTTTATCACTTGCTTGTAGAACAAGCAACAATATGGGGTCAGTTTCCGAGACCAGTACTCACTGGGCAGATGGATTCCCAATGAACCTTAAAATCTACCAAATGCTACTCGAAGCTTGTTTCGATGTCAACGACGAAACATCGGTCATCGAGGAGCTAGATGAAGTCCTAGAGCTCATTAAAAAGACATGGTTAGTCCTAGGAATGAACCAAATGCTACATAACCTTTGTTTCTTGTGGATACTATTTAACCGTTACGCAACGATGGATCAAGCTGAAGGCGACTTATTGAGAGCCGGCAATAACCTATTGATCAAAGTCGAAAATGATGCCAAGGCGATGAAAGGAGATGAGAATTATTGTAGGATGTTGAGTTCTACTTTGGGTGCGATTTCGAGTTGGGCTGAGAAAAGGTTGCTTGGTTACCACAGATATTTTCGAAGCGATAACGCCGAGTCGACAATGGGGTGTGTTGTTTCGATGGCGGTTCTGTCGGTGAAGATAATGGAAGGAGGAGAAGGTATCTCAAATGAGGATCATATAGAAGGAAACGAAATGGATGTGGGTCAAGAGAAGGTTGATGCATACATAAAGTCATCGTTACGTGCTGCTTTTGTTCAGGCAAGTTTCCAATATTTATTTCATTATAATTATGTCCCTGCAACTCAATGTGCAAAATATAAGATGAGAAAGGTCATATAATTTTTTTCCTTAAAGTTACAAGTAATTATTTATATCAATTGGTCTAATTAGAATTAATAATTTTAAAATTTGACCAATTAAGGACTCAAGGTTCTATCTGTTGATAATGTATTTAGACAGATAATGGAGACGGTAAAGTCCAGTAAATCTTCATCAACAGGTCAACAAAATGAGCTTCCATTCATGGCTAAACTAGCAGAAGATGTCAGTACACTAGCATTCACAGAGACAGAGACATTCAGTCCAATATTGAAAAGGTGGCATCCACTTGCAGCTGGTGTAGCAGTAGCCACACTTCATTCATGTTATGGGAATGAACTAAAGCAATATGTTTCAAGCATTGATGAATTAACACCAGATATATTGGAAGTAATGAAAGGTGCTGATAAGTTGGAGAAAGATTTGGTGCAAATTGCAGTTGAGAATTCAGAGGATAGTGAAGATGGTGGGAAATCAATTATAAGAGAGATGCTTCCTTATGAGGCTGACTCTGTTACTTCTAATTTGGTCAAGTTATGGATAAAGACTAGAACTGATAGATTGAAGGAATGGGTTGATAGGAACTTGCAACAAGAGGTAATTTATGGGTTGAGTATGGTGAAATTCTGGGTTTTTGATCCTTAAATTTGAGATTTAGCCTCCTAATAGTTAACACTATTAACCGTTAAGATGCTGATTGGAATTTTTCTATAAACATCCTTATCAGCATAAGGGGTGGTTTAAAAAAAATAAATCAAATAAGCATTTTAATAATAACAATTAATGGAATGGATTATTTAGACTAACTAATGATATTATAAAAATAGAAAAATGTTTAAATAATACAACAAATAATGCAACATTTAGTTTCTGAACTTGACTTTTTTTTTTTCTCAACTTGATCACTCAATATTTTTCTTGTTTACATTAGTTTTTGAACTAGGTAATTTTTTTCAATTTTAGTCCTTATGATGACATGATACTTAAAGATTGTATGACGCTAGCATTTAATTTTTTTAGGCTATTACATGATACAGTATCAAAGTGCCTTATCATCACATGGATCAAAATTAAAAAAAAATTGTCAAATCCTGGGACTAATTGTTACTAAGTTCAGAGATTAATTGTTGCTTTATCTCATAATATAAAGACTAAAATTTAAATTTAAACATAGTAAAGAGATCAAAATCATAACTCGGTATATTGAATATTCAGGTTGAAGTTCCAGGTATGGCTTGAATATCAATTCATCAGCTGCTAATTACTGCCCTTTTTTTTATGCATTGTGTATTGTCTATCTCTTTGTAGGTATGGGATCCACGGGCAAATAGAGAGCGCTTTGCACTGTCAGCTGTTGAAGTGTTGCGGATTGTAGATGAAGCTTTTGAAGCATTCTTTTTGTTACCAATAACAACGCATTCTGCCTTGCTTCCAGACTTAGCCACAGGGATCAACAGTTGTCTTCAACATTATATATCCATGGCAAAGTTTGGCTGTGGTACGTATTTACATAATGCATGATTTAGAAATTTTGGTATAGGGTTAGGAATTTTGGTTTTCTTTTTATCGTGCATGCGTACAGTAGAACCGCTCGCAAATATTGAATAAAACTAAAAGGAGAATATACTATCTTCTGGTCTACAGGGACTCAAAGTACATATGTTCCCACAATGCCACCTTTAACAAGATGTTCTAGACGGTCCAAACTTCCTAGTGTATTTAAGAAAAAAGAAAAAGTTCCTAAGAAATCTCAAGCTGGGACTGTAAGTGGCAATGAGAATGACTCATTCGGGACAACCCAAATGTGTTGTCGTATTAATACCCTACACTATATTCAAAACGAATTGAATGTATTAGCAAAAAGAGATATTACCCATCTTTCCAGTTCTGGAACCAATCAAGATATGGCCGATCGGATGGAGAAAGTATTTGAACTTTCAGCTGCTGCATGTGTTGAAGGGATCCAACAATTATGTGAAGCAACTGCAAATAAGGTCATATTCCAAGACCTAAGTCATTTCTTTTGGGACGGTTTGTATATAGGGGAAGTTTCATCTACAAGGATCGATCCTTTCCTACAAGAGCTTGATCATTACTTGGAGGTCATTTCGATAACTGTACATGATAAAGTTAGGACACAAGTTGTAACTGAAGTGATGAAGGTTTCTTTTGATGGTTTCTTAATGGTTTTACTAGCTGGAGGCCCTCCTCGTGCTTTTACCCTGCAAGATTATGAAATCATAGATGAGGATTTTAATTTCTTGACTGATTTGTTTTGGTCTAATGGTGATGGACTTCCTGCTGAGTTAATAGAACAATTTTCAACTAAAGTTAAAGATATTCTACCCTTATTTAATACTGATACTGATAGCTTGATTGAGAAATTTAAACAAGTAACATTAGAGAGTTGTGCTTCTTCTTCTGCTAAGTCTAAGCTTCCGTTGCCACCGACAACCGGGCAGTGGAGTCCGACGGAACCGAATACGGTGTTGCGCGTTTTGTGTTATCGGAATGATGAAACAGCAGCTAAGTTCCTTAAGAAGACTTACCATTTGCCAAAGAGACTTTAACATTTTTTGTTCCTGGTGAAAAAGAACAGTCGAATGATGCAAGTTCTTAGGTGTAAACTGCTTCAAGTGATTCATATAGCTGCCTGTATATGGAAAATTATGTTGCTTACTGAATGAATTGAAAAAGAGAAAAAATTCCAAACGTTTTTCTCCCAAGCTGTAGTTTGTTTTTAAATCTATTCAAGAAGCAAGAAAATTAGCAATTTGAATAAAAATATTAAATTTAAAAAATAAATTTAACAAAAAAAAATCATTTAAAATATGAATCGAGCTTAAACTCCTTAAATAAAAATTAGAATATTTTATTTTATTTTTATATATTATATAATTTAGCCTATATAAAATTAAACTAGAATAATTCATGATATACAATGTATATATTAAAATATATGTTAAATTTATACCAAACTAAACCTAGAAAAGCATGAAAGATGCTAATAGTAATGTACATAGCATATAAAGAAAAGGAAAATTTTGATAACAGTTAAGCAAAGGAAATTTCGTGGGGCTTACAGCCAAATGTAGCCAAGGTAAGATCAGACTGTAGCATTAAAACGTAGGAAGATTGGTAAGCCATTTATATACAGTAGCACAATCGAAGAGCATTATGCCACTAATTAAGCTTATTGTATAAATATCTGAGTAGAAATGGACATATATACTTATAATGTAATCTCATTAAAATATGCAATAAGCTCATAACTTAATGAAAATCTTTAGAATATAAAGAATATGTCATTTTTTTTAAAAATAATATAATATATACTAAATTATGTCACATTCATAATACGATTAAATCTCAATAAATGAAATTTTAATTTAATAATTTATTTTCTATATAAAATGATAAAAATACTGTAAAAATAAAATAATACAATTTATAGTAACTATAAATTATTAATATTTTTAAACATGCACAACAAAAAAATACTTTTGCTGTGTTTATGTCTTGTTAGTACAAAAGAAATATTTTGAGTCAGGTGCAAAATTTGAAAATTTTATTATAGGAGATGAAAGAAGAAAGATTAATTTGATCATAGTGATTAATTTAAATAATTAAAAAGAAACTCAATTCATCACTTGTAATTATTGATTTTTTTATGCATTGTGTATTGTTTATCTTTTTATAGGTATGAGGTTTTTGGGCAAATAGAGATCGCTCTGTACTGTAACATCCCAAAAACCGGGTTAAAATAAATTGGCTTAGTGAAACTAAAAGTGATTACGTCTTGAGTTGAGGTTAAGATTGTAAAATTATGGTAAGTGATTTGTTTTGGTTCAGTGGCTAAGTATTGTGTTTGTGTGTACGAGATTCTGGGTTTAAATCATTTTTTTTGAATTTTTGCTACTTTTATCTAAACTCCTATTCTTGAGCATTTGGCATAAATATTATTTTCGCTCAATTGTTGACAATGATAAGCTTAGTGGTTCAGTTATAAGGTTTTAGTTTACCTTTTGATCTTGTATTCAGGTCTTTGCGAAAGTGGTAAGAATTTTTTTTTATGTTGGCTTGTGAGTTAATTTTTTTATAAAGTTGATTAAACATTTTCCAAACTCCCTTTCTTTCACGTTCACTTTTTCTAGTCTTTTTCTACTGATGTTCTTCTTCTCCCTTTCTTTTTGTTGATTATCTTTCTTCCACCATCAATTTACTGTCGAACCTTTTTGGTATTTGTTACTCTAAGTTCGTTGTGTCATTAATCTTTCAATATTCAATCGTGTAAGTACTCTCTATCAAGTTTCTATGTGAATTTTGTTATTGGAAGGATTGGCATTTCGTTTTATGTAGCGTAAATTTTAATTTGTGTGAATCCTTATTAGGTGAAGATCCTGAGACTAGTGTAAATTAAATGACACCAAATCGTCTTTTCTTCTATCAGCCTTATAGGTTGGTCGATGTAACATTTCAGGGCTATGATCTGAATAGCCCTCCATTGAAACCTTTCGTCATGTCGCGACGCTTTCGGCTATTATTCATAGCCTATTCTACAGGTGTGTGCTTTTTTTATTTTTGATTGCTTTTTATTACTATGGCTTTTTAGTGTTTATTTTTTATTAATGTTTATGTGTAATTGAGTAGGTTTATTGGTAATAGAAAAGGGACAAGTTTTGATGGCAGCTAAGGAAGACGTGGGAAGTCTTATAGACCGTAGATTACTCGACCTTTCTATTGGCAAGGTGGATATACTAGCTCTTTCCACGGATGAGAGTCTACTTGCTGTTTGTATCGCCGACATTATATATATTTGATGTGGAATCTTTTATGGTCCAGGTACTCCTATTTCTTTATTAAGTATTGTTTTTAATTGTTCTCAATCCAATTTTTTGTTTGTTTGTAAAATTTATAAATATATATATAAAATTAAATAATACATGAAATTCTTATATTTTGAAACCTCAAAATCCATTTGAAATTTGGAGAATTTTGTCATTCTTCATAATATGGAACTTAGGTGTTCAATTTCATTGCCTCAGGCAGGCTTTATTAAGGACATCGTATGGCGAAGGGCGGCTAAATATAATTTCCTTGTCCTTACAAAGGACAAAAAATTATTCCATGGAAAGTTTCTTGACCCCTCCCTCTCTCATAGAACTAATGGATGGCATTGACACAGGTATAAAATTTACTATTCCATTAAAAGTCTTTGGAATTTTTGTATGTTTTAAAAAATCTAACTATATTTACTTTTTGATTTTTTTTAGTGGAATCGAGCGACATAGGCGACATTGTGGTCGCAAAACAAAACAATATCACTGTTTTCTCATCGGATTTAAATGAGAAAATGATCATACCTCTCTCATCCGAGTTGTGAGTTGGGGTTCCGATGGGTGGAGCGACCCTAGGACAAAATTTTAACATTGGCGAGCTCGTTGATAATTATTCGGATTGCAAGATAAAAGGTAGTTTTATTATTCTGTTCATTTTAGTTTTCTTTTTCATCAGAATCAACACGTTCACTACTTCCACAAATTTGGAGCCTATTTTTTTCATCCAACGCCAGCTTGCTTCAATAACAGTTGTGATAGTTGCCATCACTTGTCTCATTTTTGTTCTTCACTGCCTTACACCCTCACATCATATGTTGATTTTTAACTAAAAAATTACATAAATTATCAAAAAGGAAAACTGAACGGTTTTTATTTAAATATTTTTTGTCAGTGGATGCGATTAAATGGATTGTTCTTAACGACGACAACACTTTTAGTGACTACATTGTTGTGGGAGGCTATAAATATAGCGAAGATGGAAGAGAAGAGGATTACCTCCTCCTAGTGTCAAGGGGCTAGACCTTTCGTCTCACAATCCATGCGGCCTTAGGCAATTCGCTCGTTCAAACTCGCCTAAGTCAGCCTTTACTCGAGTGAGAATTCCTTAAAAACTCCTCCAAGGCACCAAATTGAAAAGCGGAAGCAAACTTATGCCAAAAAAGTAACCAAAGAACAACAGAAAGAGCGCTCGCTAAGTGTTTGAGTAAATACTCTCAGAATTCTATTACTTTTAAGAATTCTCAAATATAATGGATGATCTACAAGTGAGGGGAGGCTCTCTATTTATACTTGAGCTCCCCCAAAATCGACGGACAAGATACATTTACATTGACGGACGAGATTAACCATATCCCATGATTTAAAGGATTTACAAGATATTGCCATATCAAATCCTATCTAATATTTACAAGATATGATTCTCTCTATCTTTTAAGATTAGTTACCATAGTTGCCTAAGTTGTCATATCTTCGTTATCGAGCCAACCAAGCTTCAATCTGACAGGAGAATGACAGGCTTCTCCAACAGTTCCTTGAATCGGGCCAGTTCTTGTAGGCTAAATGATCCCCATCTTATCAACAGACCACCATAGGGCACATCTTGTGCCATGGTCACGGGCTTTGCACTCTGACCCGTGACACTAGTCCATAAAAGCAAGATTAAGATGGGTAGAATTTTAAATGTAAGATATAATTCCTTTAACAATTCTTTTTAACTCCCAATGGATTAAAAAGAAAAAGAAAAGAAAAGAAAAAGCAATTTCACTACTCATTTTTTCTTAATGGATTGTGGCAGCCCACCTCCGAGTTAGTGGCATATTCAAATTTTGAGTTTTATTGGGATCTATCCGATTCCGATTGCATTGGGCCCCAGGAATGGGGCCATTCCAAATCTTCAATTGCTTCAGAAACGGGTAATATAATATAAATTCTCTTTGCATTTTTTTTTTCACTTTCACTTTTTAATGTTTTATTATTATTATTATTATTAAAGCAGCTATATAGTGGTTCTTTCCTATCGAAAAGTCGTAGATAATCAAATCAACCTCGTCTGTTTAAAGGGCATTAAGTCGTTTGCACCTCATTTGAACTTGCTTGATTCTAAACCAATTTATTTAGAAATTGAACGCGATCATTTCATCCCGCATTGACCTTCAAGGTATTATTATTGTTATTATTAATTTGGTTTATAATTGGTTTGGCCTTAGATGATGATGAGCTAAGCTACAATCAGGTAATGGGTATTTGCTCAGAAGAAGACGAGGAAGGCTATTTTGTTCTCAGAGGGAAAGCTTAAAATCTATCGCATAGAAGACTATAGAAGGATTGTCCCTAAGATGGATGAATAGATGATGTCTCATGCAACTATAGAAGGATTATCTTTTTAAGGTTTAGGGATATAAATTTTGAATCTTTTGGTTTCTTGATTCTTTTCTCATCTCTATATACTTTCTTTTTGGTTTCTTGATTTTCTTTGTCAATTCAAAATTAGTTGAACTCGTTAAGTATAGGTTTTTAATATATAATTATTAGTAATATTAAAATTTTAATATAATTATGCTAATTTTAATTAAATTTTATTATTTAATATTTTTTTTTTATAATCGTTGGCTATTTAATTTTATGTATGTATCCTAATTTTTATGGCAAAAGAAAAAAAAAATAGAAAAGGTTAAAGTAATTTTTTGCCTTGCCCACTAGATTTATTTTAATATCTAAATTTGTTTTTGGATTTTTTTAAATACCTAAACTTGGAAAGTATTAAACATTGCCAGTAATTTCTTGACTTCATAACAAAAGTTTTATGTTGTAAGTAATAGAAATTGAGTTGGCTCTTAAACAACAACTTCATTTTCCTCGCAGGATGCATGGTTCAATTTAAAATATTTTCAAATTTATTTAAATAATAAATATCATAGTGAGGAGTAAATTATGTACAGGGGCATAGAAAGGGGTATTTTGGGGCTTCAACACCCTTCACCTTCGATTTGTCTTCATTTTTCTATTTAGGATTTTATTTTACCATAGTTAAAACATGGTAAACAGTTTAAACAATAAAATGATATTTAAATTCTAAGTTATTACAGTTGTAAAAAAAATATCTTTTCACCCATTATTTTGTCACATATGATATTTTATAGTTTAGTCCTTAAAATAATAAAATTTTGATTTTATCTTTCTAAATTATTATAAAAATATAAATCAATATAATGGTTAAATGATATTTTATCTCTCCCTACAAATATATAATTGATGCAGTCGTAAACCAACTAAAAATCTGACGAAGGCAAGTGCATCTATCAATTAATAATATAGTTACAATGAGCAAAGATATGTTCCCACGAAGATTAAAAATACTAATAATTACCATCTTTCTATTGTTTAACCAATAGAATGTGATTAATTAGCATTCATTTTAATATCTTTAAAAGTATGGAAATTTTATTATGCTTAAATATTATTTTATTATGTAAAACGATATTGGAGTTAGTTAAGTTGTTTCGGCAACATAATGTGATGTCACGCATCTAAATTTAGAGATCGAGTCGGGTGTGGGGTGTCACAATTTTAATACATTGTTTTAGTTTCTATTGCTTTTTAACTTTAATCTTTATTTTTTTTTATTTAAACCAAAACTTGTAAAAATAAAAGTGCAAACATAATGTCGACATGATTTGATATGTAAAGTCAACCTCCATTAAAGATTTAATGCTCGAGTGATTAAAATGAAAACACCTTAAAAATTAGGTGATGAAATTGTAATAAGTTTTTTTTTTGTATCTAAAATGAAAGTAGTCTAAAAGCACCTTATTTGGCTATCTAACTTTGCACAAAATTATTTTAACCATTTATCTAATTTTTTACTCTTTTAACCTTTGAATTTGTATTATTTATCAAATCACCAAAAAAATAGATGGAAAAGCTAACATTAATTAACTTGGCATCTACATGGCAGTTCATTTATATGTGATATCAACAATTAGTTAATTTTAAAAATTAAAAAATATGAATTAGTTATAGTTGTTTTAAATAATTTTTACTTTTTCCAAATAAATTTTTTTTATAAAATTTAAAAATAAAAAAATTAATTAATTGGTGACTTATTTTTTATTTATTTAAGGTGATTTAATAAATAATGTAAATTCAATAGTTAAAAAGAGACGAAAAGTTAGAATAAATTTTTTTTTGTAAAATTAAAACACCAAATAAGTAATTATGTTTTTTTAAGGATAATTATGCTTTTAAATACAGACTAATTCGAGTGGGACTCGTAAAATTATCTCGTAAGTATTTTATAAAAAAAAAAAGAATACATTTTTAATTTATTTAAATTTATTTAAATACAGAGGAATTCGAGTTGGACTTAAATATTAAACTCACCCTTTTCCCTGTTGGTTATATCTATCTCGGACGAAGGTGGTATCCACCTTTGTTTACTACCTACATGGCTGAAACTGCTGCAGACTCGGTTATTTCTAAGGAAAAGGACTATGCTCCGGCGAGCACTTCCTCAACATCGGAAGAAAAAGTTGTATCCGAAATCAACATTCAGAACTTAACAATCTACGATAGCAATAAGTTCCTTAATGAAGACTCCAACATCAAAATCGTATACCTTCCTGAATCTAAAGTTTATTTTGATAGAGAGATTTAAGATTTTGAGTAACATTTTTGTTTGGACTTTTCAGATTACATCAGGGAGGAGTTGAATTTGTCGCCACAACTGTTGAAGGGTTTGTATGTTGAGATGAATTACCAAAAGCCTAGTAAAATACAGGCTATTAGTTTGCCATTGATTTTGGATCCCCCTTATTTGGATTTAATCGCTCAAGCTCATAACGGTTCTGGAAAAACTGCTTGCTTTACGCTGGGAATGCTATCTCGTGTCGATCCGAAATTAAAAGCTCCTCAAGCCTTGTGTTGTTGTCCCACTAGAGAATTGGCTATTCAGGTTCAATTTCTGTGAATTTTTTTAGTTTTTTGTGAATTTGAATTTTCGATGATATTTGGATCTTGGTTATGATCGTGGACTCGGGGCTCTCCTTTCTGCAGAATTCGGAAGTGCTGAGGAAGATGGGGAAGTATACTGGGATAACTTTTGAATGTGCTATTGGAGGGGAATCTCGCATTAAGAAAGGATCGCCTATTACAGCGCCGCAAGTAGTTATTGGTACTCCGGGCACTATTATGAGACTGATAAGTGAGAAGACATTGGGTTTGAGTTACCTCATGATGCTTGTGTTTGATGAGGCTGATCACATGCTTGCTAAGGTAACCTATATGTTAATGGTTTATTTTTGCTTGTGGTTTTTTTGGCATTTGCAATTTAGATTTCTCTGTATGCGAGTTTTACTTGGTTTATGAATGACTTGCGACAAGTTTGGTAGTATTGATTTTCACTTATATTAAGAATTCCAAAAGCATCGCATCTTTAATTAAATTGCCTCCTCCTGCCTTGTTGATTTTGGAAGAATGGGCGACACTGTTTTAATTATGTTGTTCAATCATATGAACTTAGTGTTCACTTTTTGTTTGTTGCAGGAAGGATTTAAAGATGAATCTTCTTACATGATGGAGCATATTGGACGTGCCACTTCTCACTATCAGGTTTTTATTTCAAAAATTAGTCTGGAATGCATAATCTTTTTCTAACTTAGAATGGTTAATAAGGGTTCGTTTTAGGTTCTCCTGTTTTCTGCCACATTCAATGAATCTGTTAAGAAGTTTGCTCCAAAGATAGCTAAGGGAAATCACAACGAGTTGTTTGTCAAGAAGGAAGAACTATCATTGGAATCGGTGATCCAGTATAAAGTGGATTGTCCAGATGAACTTGCTAAGGTTATGGTAATCAAGGACCAAATTTTGGAATTCGGAGAGCGTATAGGGCAGACGATCATATTTGTCCGGACGAGGAATAGTGCAATCATGTTGCACAAGAGCCTTGTTGACCTTGGTTACGATGTTACTACAATTCAAGGTGCTCTCAAGCAAGAAGATCGAGACAAGATAGTCAAAGAGTTTAAAGATGGGTTGACTCAAGTTCTCATTTCAACCGATCTTCTTGCCCGGGGTTTTGACCAACAACAGGTATAAATATCATTCCCTTTTATCTTTCCCAGTTGCCGTGCAACATATCATCCTGCTTACATATTGTATATATCTACAGGTCAATTTGATCATCAATTATAACCTTCCCGTGAAATATGACCATTCTACGGAGCCTGATTGTGAGGTTTATCTGCATAGAATTGGTAGAGCCGGAAGATTTGGTCGCAAGGGTAAGTTTACTATGTTCTTGAAATGAAAATGTGATTAGCTAAATACATTGATTTCATTCTCGACTTTTGTGTGTTATTGTTAACAGGAGCTGTGTTCAATTTGTTATGCGGTGATATGGACAAAATGATAATGTCAAAAATCGAAACTCATTTCGACATGAAAATCGCAAAGGTAAGCCCTCCCATGTCTATGGTGTGTGCATGTCTATATTCTTCTTCTTTTCTTTCATATCCATCTGGCACGTTATTATGGATCCAGGTTCCTGACTGGAGAAATGAGGAAGACTTTAAAGCTGCAATGAGATCAGCTGGTTTATTGTAACCAAAGCTTGAAATGTTGAAAAGAACCAGAACCATTTTATTGTGAATCCAAGCTTCTGTTAGATTCGTTATTTCTTCTTCCTATAATTTTGGAGATTTTGAAAGTTTATACTATGTTGTGATATTAAGGTTTTTCTTGGGGGGAATTTTGGGAATTTATTATTAGCACTATCATGTCATCTATATCTATATATAAAAAAAAAATCAGCTGTTTTGAGAGTCATCAAGAATAAATAAGGGCAATGTAGTTATTTTAATCTAGTTGTTATGTTTAAAAAGCAGTTTACCCATTCAACCTTAATATTAGGGAGTGAAATTTCTATGATTTTTATAAATTATTAGAGGTTAATATGTGTTACTGTAGTTTGATTCATATTTATATTCAATATTCAATATTGAATTTTTGTTATTTTACTTTTATTCAATTGAATTTTTTCACTAAATTTAAATTTTCTATTCAATTTTAATTTTATTTTTTAAATAATTTTTATTTATGTTTTAATTTAATATTTAATAATCATTTAGTTCATATAGTATTAAAATTAAATAAAAATTTTTATTTTATAAAAATAATATTAATTTTGTTTGTTTATGATATATGTACTTTTTTCCAAGTTTTTATTTCATTAAATAAAAATTTTTATTTAATTTATTAATTTTTAATATTTAATAGTTAAATCATTTAACTATTAAGATAAAATGTAAATTCCATCAATTATTCCTAAATTTTATTTAAAATTACATTTTAGTCACCTAATTTTAAAAATTACATAATAATCACTAACGTTATCTGTAACAATCCAATTTTCAGTGGTGTTGGAAACGGTGAATTGAGATCACAAAATCCGACAAGTAAGATTGAACAATATAGTAATTTAATATTTATGAGTCAAGTAAGAAATTAGAAGAATTGGTGAATTGGTGAATTTGGTGAATTAAAAGAATTAATTAGGTAAATCGGGTTGAAAACGAGGTATCGAGACCTCAAATTGGTTGAAAAATTTTAACGTTTGGGTAGTCAATTAAATAAAAAGGACTAAATTGTAACAAATGCAAAATTTGATAGAAGGATTAAATAGCTCAAGTGTTAAAAGAAAGAGGGTTTAAAGGGCAATTAAGCCTAAAAGTGAATAGGTTTGACGACAAGGGCAAGAAAATCAGCAGAAAAATAAGGGAAATAAGGGCAAAATTAGAAATTTTACAATTATAACATATAAAATAAATACAAAATTGAAAAATCTAGAGATCTCTTCAAATTTTCTCAGCCAAAACGTCATAGGAGGTCTGGAGGAAGCTGGTTTTTCATATTTTTACATCATATCGAGAATCCGAAGAAAACGTGGAATAGAGAAAATTTTCGATTAGTCCCTGAATTTTCATAACTTCTACAAATTGGCTCAAGTAAGTTCATATGGTTGAACTTTCATAATTATTTGCTAAACTAAGAATGGTTAAATGTATTATTGTATATATATTTGTTATTGAATCATGAATATTGTAATAATATGAAAATCGAAGCAAAAGTTTAAATTTAGCAGAACGCAAGAAATGAGTAAGATCGTTCAGTGAAAAAGATGAATTGACGGTAAATTACCCAAGTAAACCGAGATTCAGCATTTGTTGCGAATTCTCGTGTTTGCTTTCTGTTTAGCTCTTACGAGCTTCTGTTAACTCATATGAGTTTCAATTAACCCTTTGGGGTTTCAGTTCAGCTCTGATGACCTTCAGTTAGCCTTCGGGCTTCCGTTTAGCACTTATGTGCTTCAGTTAGCCTTTGGGCTTCCATTTAGCACTTATGTGCTTCAGCTAGACTTCGGGCTTCAGATCACAATGTACTCAAGTCCGTAAGACGTTCTCTAATTTGACAAGTGTTGGTAAGTGATAGTTGAAGCTAAATGCTGGAATACGATTGGATATTTGATGTTTGAAATTGAGCTCAATAAAATGAATTCATCGTGTGAAATTGTGGATGGCAGGAGATATATGTATAATACTTGTTTATTAAATTGCTATGGTATTTTGATAAGATTTATGTTTCAAGCCTATGAACTTACTAAGCTTACATAAGCTTACTCTTGTATATTTAATGTTCTTTGTAGATTGACGTGAGGTCGGCGGATCGGATCAACACATCAGGGCACACTATCCAGATTATTTTGGTACATTTTATTATGCATCTTAAGGTTTATATGGCATGTATAGGGTTTAATTGAAAAAAAGTGAAGGTGTTATAAACTTAGTTATCAACATTTTTCACCAAAACAGTTTTGGACAGTAGCAGTAGTTCAAATTTGAAAAATCACCAAAAATTATGAAAATCAACTTAGAGGTTGAATAAAATATGAAATTAAAGGCTATTGAGTGTAGTTTTATATAGAAGAAACGGTGTAAGCAAAAGAATTTTATTTTATGATATATTTGAATTTTTGTTAGATAGAGTCAGAATGATTTCGGAATCCCCTATTTTGATTTGGGAAAATCATTAAAAATTATACAAAAATAATTATAGATTATAATTTATATGATTAAAATCCTTAATGAGTCTATTTTCAAAAGAAACAAACGGGAACATCATCCGAATTCCTTATGAGGAAATAATTATTTTTTAGTAAAGAAAGGTCGAAGCTATCAAACAGCAAAACAGGGGTAACTTTGAAGAATAAACTGTACTTATTGGCTAATTCATAAATTCTGAAAATTTTATGGTAAGAAATATATGTGAGTCTAGTTTCAGGAAAAATTAACGAATCTTAATTTGGATTTCTGTAGCTCCAGATATAAATAATTTAGTAACTATGACTCAAGTGGACAATTTCGTAATGAATAGTAAATATCATGAATTATTTGAAAATGTTCTAAAATTTTCGGTAATGCTCCGTAACCCTATTCTAATGTTGGATACGGGTTAGGGGTGTTACATTATCAAATTGTTACATTTATCACTTTATTGTTAACTTTCAAAGAGTTAGTAGCTAATTTGGTCCTTTTGAGCTATAATTTTAAAATCATTTTGATACTTTAAAAGTTTTATTAACAATAGTAAACAAATTAAAAATTAATCTCCAAAGTCTAAATTTCATTTATTTTCTACAGTTGATGCCGATCACATGAATAACTTCATTGGACAAAGTGAGGTGATTAATTGTTGCCTTGAAACCTATGTGAGGTTTATGGTAGAGGTTAGGTGAAACAGCTTGCCTTAGCAGTATACCACCTATCACTATTTAACAAATACCACGGTTTATTAGATTTTTTAAGCTATTTTTATATGAGTGCCGGTCATCTAGGATTCAAAACTCAAAAATTATTTTTTTAATAAAAAAAATGGTGCCAGCCATTTACTTCTCATAATCTATTTTTACTGTTTATTTCATGTTATTTGGTTGAATATTTTTGAACTAGAATTATTTTTATAAATATTAATTTTTTTGGGTCAGATGGTAAATAGCCTATTCTTTAAAGACAACCAGCTTCGATGCACATGCCTTACCTGGTGATTCACAAGCTGCTACTGTTGATAAAAGTTTGTTGGCTAGAGAGGCAGCCATAAAATTAATGAAGTATTACCTTCATCGAAGCAGCTAACCATATGAAGCAACAAGCAGATAATAAAATGTCTGATAAGCAATTCGAAGTAGGTAACTCAGTTTATCTTAAGCTTTCGCCATATAGACAAAAATCTGTTGTAAACAGAGTTAATCTCAAGCTCTTTGCTCGATTCTTTGGTCCATATGAGATGCTTGAACGAGTGAGATCAGTGACATATAAGTTGACCATCCTTGAGGGAGCTAAGATGCATACGGTATTTCATGTATCTCAATTGAAGAAGCATGTTGGAGAAAGGCATGTACAATCTCAGCTACCTATAATCAATGATGAAGGTATACTTGCTAAGAAGCCTATGGCTATACTTAGCAGAAGAATGGTCAAACGTGGTAATCGAGCTGTTACTCAAGTCATTACCCAATGGAGCAACAGTTTTCTAAAGGACTCAACATGAGAATTTTTGTACGTCCTCGAGGATAAGGATGCAGAAAAGAAGGGAGCATTCATACTAGATAAAAGAAATGAAATTTTACACTTCTTGGGTTATTTTCATTATTTTCTTATTGGGCTGTATTTTTGCTCTTAATTCTAGTTTTTGTTTATTTTGTTAAATTACTTCAGCTGTAAGAAGTGTAACTGCTAATACAAATGTTAGAAAGAACATCAAAATTTTACAAAAGAATTTCTCTTTCCGGTTAATTCTCTCTGCAACCCATCATTACATCCTTCTCTACATTTTTTTCTTCTAAAATTTCATCGTATCAATAAACAAGCTTCCTTGTCCCATGTTTCATATCTACTGGAACTGAAATCTCAGTCTCCTATCCCACTTATGAACTCAATTCGATTCAAGATTCTGGTTCCCAGAACTACAACGCCAACACCCAAACACTTAACCATAGCCCCTTCCCATCTCAATCTCGCTTCGACTGCCATTATTGAAACCAACCCATCGTTTCCATATCCAAACGTTGAAGACCCAGCCAAGACATTGCCTAATCTATTGTCCAATTGCACCACCCTTCTCCACTTGGACCAACTTTATGCCCGCATCATTCAAACCCGACTTCTCGATTGTTACTCCTCGCCGTTTCATTGGAACAATATTATCCGATCTTACACCAGGTTCAATGCTCCCGTTAAAGCACTTCACATCTACATTGCCATGTCGAGAACTGGACTCCTCCCTGATCGTTATACTCTCCCCCTTGTCGTGAAGGCTACCTGTCAGTGTTTCGCTATTGACATCGGCCGTCAACTACATTCCGTGGCTGTGAAGATTGGGTTAGAGTTGAATGAGTTTTGCGAGAGTGGGTTTATAAGTCTTTATGCAAAAGCGGGACAGTTTAAGAATGCGAGGAAGGTGTTTGATGAAAATCCCGATAGGAAATTGGGTTCTTGGAATGCTTTAATAGCTGGACTTGCTCAAACTGGACGTGCTAAAGAAGCGATTCATATGTTTTTGGAGCTGAAAAAAAATGGGTTTTTGCCTGATGATGTGACTATGGTTAGTGTGACATCGTCTTGTGGTAGTTTAGGGGATTTTGAGTTAGCTCTTCAGTTACACAAATGTGTATTCCAAGCTAAAAGCTTAGAAAAATCCGATATTTTGATGTTGAATTCGGTTATTGATATGTATGGGAAGTGTGGTAGGATGGATTTAGCTTATTTAGTTTTTTCAAGGATGAAGGAAAAAAATGTTTCTTCTTGGACGTCTATGATTGTTGGCTACGCAATGCATGGTCATGTTAAGGAAGCTCTTGGTTGTTTCCTTTGCATGAGGGAGTCCGGGGTGAGACCTAACTATGTTACATTTGTTGGGGTTTTAAGTGCTTGCGTGCATGGTGGGGAAGTAGAGGAAGGGAAATTTTACTTTGATATGATGAAGAATAGTTATGGGATAAAGCCAAATTTGCAGCATTATGGGTGCATGGCAGATCTGCTTGGTCGAGCCGGGTTGCTTGAGGAAGCAAGGAAGATGGTGGAAGAGATGCCTATGAAGGCAAATGTAGTGATATGGGG
Organism: Gossypium longicalyx; assembly: GCA_025698465.1. Taxonomy (NCBI): domain Eukaryota; kingdom Viridiplantae; phylum Streptophyta; class Magnoliopsida; order Malvales; family Malvaceae; genus Gossypium; species Gossypium longicalyx. The sequence continues at coordinate 81,464,828 of CM047001.1, read as the reverse complement.
GAGTTTGATTGGTGCATGTGAGAAATTCGGGAATGTGGAGATTGGGGAGTGGGTGGCTAAGCATTTACAAGAATTGGAACCTTGGAATGATGGGGTTTATGTTGTATTGTCTAATATCTATGCTAGTAATGGTTTGTGGGAAGATGTTGAGAGGGTTAGAAGGATCATGAAGCAAATGAAACTTGCCAAGACTCCTGGTTATAGCTTGGCAACAACTTAGAATTGAGTTTAGTTTGTTCCAATGGCCAATCATCATGAACCATTTTAAAATAAAAGTTACTTTGCTAATTATTGATTTCCTTACTGTTACATTTCATGTAAGCTAGTTTTCTTCAAGCAAAGAGACTAGGTTTTTATCAATTCATACAACAATATTAAGGGAGCATTATCACTTTCAAGGATTATTCATTTAATGCATTTGGATCGGATCCTCTTAAATTACTTGCAAGAATGTAAAGATTTCGTCATCAGATTATCATGTTTGGTTCAATAATGTTCCCTTGAATCAACAATATAAAGTAATATAACATAATCTTGATACTACATACTCCCCATTTTTAGTGAGGCGCTTGTCATTCGCTCAAGATTTTACATTCTTGAGTATAAGATAATTTTATTTATATTTTAGTGATAATATGTGATTTTTATTCCCATTTTTAATGATTTTGACTTATTTCTTTTCACATTTTATGTGAACTACATTTTTTGAAAGGGACAATACCTTATTGATCCATTGTAGCTTGAAAAACTTGGAGAGCTGCTTCCATTCTTTGAGCCATAACTTGTAAACCAGAAGCAATGAAGAAATCCAATTCCCCGAGTGTCCAACCTTTCACTGGCTCAACTTCATACTTCCATTCAATGTCACACTCATGCTCATTGGACAACACTCTCACTGTTGATACATAAGCATTGAAGCCAACATTGCCATCCACAATAGAATAGCTAAAAACCATCTTATTTGGATCAATGGACAGTAGCTTTTGCTTAGTCCAATTCATACTTCCTTTATCACTACCATTGACCGGAGTTTTAAAACCAGCACAGAAACGAACGCACCCAGGTTGTCCCGAGACACCTTCGACGGGGAGACAAGTAGTCAGACTCGGGAACCACTTGTCCAAGCCGAAAAAATCTTGTAAGAGGAGCCATACTTGTTCTGCTTTGCATCCTGCTAGCTTTGCACATGCCTTGCCTTCCCATTTTGGTTGCTGACCAACACTTGCCATTGGATAAGTAAATATGTTTGATATATTCTTTAGCAAAATCTATAGCAAAGCAACCAAAATAAATAAAACTCACTATGATGATTCTCTTTTGGTGTAGCAGCTATTCCTTATATATAGAAAGATTTCGCGGAAAATGGGTAAACTACATTGATAGTCACTCAACTATAAGTATTTTTTTTTGTCATTAGCCGTTAAATTATTAACGGTAAGATAACTTGGCAGCTTTTAAAATTAACATAATAGTAACTTTAATCCTCAACATTCATACATTGTGTCAATTTAGTCTTTATTTTAAAAAATTTAAACCCTCAACATTTACATATTGTGTAATTTGATATTTATTACTGTTTGTTTTTCTTTGTGACATTTAAAGTTAATTTTAAAATAATGAGACAATATAAAAATTAGTATCTCAGATTTTTTGGTGTTTTCATTTTCAAAATCGTTTCAATCAAATTTAGCTGATAAATTTATCTTTTTATTTTTTTAGGTGAAAAGATCACAAAAAAAAAAAAGAAGAAATAAAACTCCAAAAAAAAAGAGACCAAATTACATGATATGTAAATGCCGAGGATTAAATTTACTATTATACTAATTTTAAAAACTATTTCTCTTCCTGTTAATCATTTAATGACCAATGGCTAAAAAATATAAAATCAAATAATTACTTAATTATTTTATAACTTTTCATGACTATTAATATAATTTAACCCCGAAAAAAAATCAAAAGGGTGAAAGGCTAAGTGGCTAAGGATTGTTTTTGCTTCGCATGTCTAGCCGTCCATGTATTTTCTGTGGAACTTGTTGAGCAATAAGTAGTTTTCTACTCATACTTTCTTGTTGGGTATCGTTTGTCTCGTGATTGTCCTTTTCTCTCGTTTTTCTCGTGTTCATAGTAATTTCTTTTGGTACCAAAATAGACCCAAATTTGCTCGGATTCATACGTTTATGGTTGAGAGTACACTGCTACACATCCACAGGGTAGGTGCTAGTAGGCCCAAAGACTAACGTTCTAAAATTTTCTGTTACGGAGTATGTGTAGTCGTGGTGCCTGTATTAATTATCAGTTATTAGTAATTAGACGTGAGTTAAAATATGTTATAAATATTTCTTTTAATAAAATAAAATTTAATTATTTAAAAATTTAGTTTCTTCACTTCTTAGATTTTAAAATTTAAGTTTAATTAATAATACTATAAAAAATTTTGAAACTCATTTTATCGTAATGTAACTACAAACTTAAATTTAACAAACAAAAAATATACAATTTTAACAATTGGACTCGAGTTTTGAATTCTTAAAAATAAAAATGCATAGACTAAATTTCAAATTTTCAAAAGATACAAAAACTTACGATATATTTTAATCTTTCTAAAACTGGGGTTAATATATGAATAACTAGAAAAGCTATAGACTAAATTGTAAAGGTATTAAAGATAGAGGGGTAATGATTAAGGAAATTGATTGATATTTAGGTGGTGATTTAATCATTGCTAATTATCTTAATTTGACCATAATTAAGATTTAGTGGTGAGAAGATTCATAACAGTCATGTAGCGACGTAAAATTTGCTTTCGGTCGCTAATTGTGGCGATTTATTGAAAACTTGAAAATTGAGGTTTGATTTTGAAATAAAGGGAGAGTCGCCACCTATCCTTTTTATAAGTGCTTTTTATAAGTGTGATCAGACACCTAATAAATTTATTTTTAAAACAAAAGAAGGCCGAGTTTAGGTCTACGTCAAAATCCAGAGAAAAATTAAGGTTCGGGAGTCTGTTACGTGCGAGGAAGGTATTAGCACCCTCGCGACGCCCAAAATTGGTATCTTATAAACACTGTGTGGTCTTGATTTTCAAAGATACGAGTTCAATATAATTATTTAGTCGTGATCCGATTGAAAAGACGAGAATTTTTAAATTTTGGTTTGTTAGAAGGGCATTCCGTTTTCAACACGAGCCGATATGATTCACCCAACATAGCGATAAAATCAATGACCTAGCGTTAAACCGATACGTTGCCTCATGCATTGAAATTAATTAGAAAACAAGAATAAAATTTTCGAAGTAATGCGAAACAAATTGGTATGAAATAAAAATAAATAAAAGAAAGAGCTAGAAATATATTGAAGCAAATAACAAATGTGACAATAATATTAAAATGATAAAGATGTATGCGATATTAAACGTAATACTAGAATTAAATATGAAATGGAAACAATGAATGTATATGTATACACATATAATAATGGTTAATATGATTATGAAAACATGATATTAAAAATATTAATGATGCTACATATACGTATACATGATAGTAACAATAAAAAAACTATATACACAATGGTATTTGGAACACGTACACGATACATATGAAAAGGTATAAATAACGTAATGTTAAAAAGTATGTATATAATGATGTTGAAAGATACATACATAATATGGTGTTAAAAATACATACATCTTATAGTTATTAAAAATATATATATATAAGATAGTACAAAAACATTAAAACGTATATATACATGACACACATAATATGGTAAAAATCTATGTAATATAGTATTGAAAGTATATACAATATGGTATTAAAAGGATAGATATATAATATAGTATGAAAAATATATGTACATAAGATAATGTAAAAAAAATATATATCTAATAATACAAGAAGTACATACGTAATATATGAGATTGTAATATACAATATAGAGTTAAAAATAATGTGCATAATATAATATTTAAAGCAAAGTATGTGAAACAATTTAGAAATGAGCAATAAAACAATTTTAACTAAATAATACATGAAAGCAATTTTGAAACAAAAGTATACGAAACAATTTAAAGTAGATAATATAAAACAATTTAAAATAATTAATATATAACATAATTTAAAATAAAATAAAGCAAAAATAAGTAATATATATAACAATTTAAAACAACATGTAGAATGTCTAAAATGAATAATGTGTGAACAAGAAATTTAAAATAATAATAGGTAAAGCAAAAAAAAAAAAAAAAAACAATTTAATGTTATAATACATAAAATGAATAAATTAAAACTTAAAAAGAATAACGTAAAAAGATTTGAAATAAGTGGTATAAAATCTAGAGATAAATAATGTACATAAAAGAATTTTGAAATAACAGTATGTAAAGACCAAAAAAAAAATGTATATGGAAGATTTAAAAATGACAGTAAATATATAAAAATTTAAAACAAATAATGTATATATGTATAAAGGCATAAAATAAGTAATATATATATATATATATATAAATAAGGGAGAATCTTAAAATGGATAATAAATAAGACATTTTAAAATAAACAAAGAGAGTTTACAAAAGTATATGAAATAATTTAAAATAGGTAATTTATATAAGTCAATTCAAGATAGTATATAAAAAATTTAAAAATAATATGTATAAAAGAGAAATTTAATAAAATACCATTAATAAAATACCAAAACAGTTTTAAAAGCATAATATATATAAAATAATTTGAAATAATCAACATGTAAAACAAGTTAAAATATAAAATATACAAAAATAATTTAAAGCAAACAGTATGCTAAAATAGCATACATTAACAGTTCTAAAATAAAGGAATAAATTAAATAGCTTTAGGACGCGATTGAAAGCGAACTGAAGTTTAAGGTAAAAATCGTAAAAAAGGGCCAGGGACAAGAGTGAAACACGCTCAAGTGTGCAAGGACCAAATGGGATAATAACCCTGGTCTCAATGTGTTGCGTTTCAATTCACTAAGCCATGGATCAAATTGAAAATAAAATGGAAATAGCGGGGCAAATTCAAGAAGAGAAAAAGAAAAGGGACTATATTGAAGCACTCCGCAGAAATGGAAACCCCATATGTGCAAATATCCCCATATGCATCCAAATCTATGGCACTAACGGTGCCGTTTAGAACATTACAAAACTAAAAAACAAGAACCCTAAAACTAATGTTCATTCATTCTTGAACATAAAACCAAAAAGAAAAGAAAAGAAAAACTCTCCTAATTCCTCTCCATTTGACCGACCGTCTGCCTCACACCATTCCACCATCATAATCGGTTTCTGGTGATGAAAGAAGGCTCCGTTTAAAACTCACTTAAAACCAAACCTGAAGGTCTCAATATTCAGTCCCAAAATCCCCTCTTTGCTTCGATTTTAGCCAAGAAGAAGGGTTCTGAAAGCAACATTAAAAGGTAATCACCCCCCATTTCCCTTTTTATTTTCGAAACTTCAAAGCAAAATAAAAGAAAAGATAGAAAAAAAAGTCAAAAAGGATAAAAGATGCAACCTTTTTATTGATTTTTCTTTTGTATTTAAAATCCGGAGGGATTTTTGTGTTTGTCTCTTTTTCAATCTTGCAAAATCTCCCCCCCACCCTTCGTACAAACTCTATTTTTCTTTCTTATAGACGATTACAAAACTGTTTCCTTTGTCGTTTTCTCGTTGTTTTTCTCTATTGTTTGCGTGTGGGTCTTGTTTTGCAGTTGGTGTCAGAGAAGCGTGGTGGGCAGCAATGGCGTGGTGGCCTAGCGTTGAACGTGCTGCCCAAGCACATGAGGAGCGGCGGCTGAAAGGGGAGAGAACCCTAGGGTTCCTCCAAAAATGTTAAACATTTTGGGCTTAGGGTTTTAGTATGTTGGGCTTGTAACTGGGTAATGGGCTAGGTGTAATTTGGGTTTGGTTTTGTTTGTAAATAGACTTTTAATTTGGGCTATTTTATTGTTATTTTGGTTTTGAGATTTTAAAAGGGATTTGGGTATTAATAGAATTTTGATATAAATAGGTCCAAAATTGGCCTACAACAGTCAGATTTTGCTCTGACTTGGATTAAAGCATTTAGCTTCAATCGACACATTTTCATAATGGGTTGGTGAGGGCGAATATTTGTATGTATAATGGAAACATGTGAAATAAATTTAATATATATATATATATTCAAATCATGGCATTAGATTTAATATTTAAAAAGTTATTGATTTTTATTTATTTATATGGGTTTGAAGTAGGACTTATTAATTTAAAGTTAATGGTAAATTACATTAATAGTTGTCACCTAAACTATTTTTTTTTTCTTTTTTAATCACTTAACTATGAACAGTTACAAAATGGTCACTCAACTATTCAATTATGTCTTTTTCGGTCACTAGCTATATTGAATTTTTTAGTGTTTCCATTAGTTTCGTTTGAATCAGACTGGTCGGTCAGACCAGGAATCGTTCAAGGCATCAGTCTGGAAAGTGGCATTTCGGATAATCGAGAATCGGTGCAAACCGATTGAATAGGCTAAAAAGACGGTTGAACTGAGTTTTAAAGTTTAATTTAATTTTTTCAACATTTTTTAATCGAACCTATTGGAATGGTTGAATCGGTCGAACTAGTGACCTAACTAGTTCGACCATCAGTCCGGTTTAAAAAATATTGGTTTTCATTTTTACATTACCGAGTTGGTGACTAAAAAAGACAAAATTGATTAGTTGAGTAGTCATTTCGTAACTTCTCATAGTTGAGTGACTAAAAAAAATGTGAGTGACTATTTTGTAATTTTTCATGATTAGATGACCCAAAAAAAATCATAATTCGATGACTTCTAATGTAGTTTACCCTAAAGTTAAAACACTTGTCTTCATCGTTTTCAGTTTTACAAAATGTTTTTAGTGAAAATAACTTTTTATTGTTTACTAATTTTCGTAAATTTTCATTTTCTAAAAATAATTTTTAAAATTTCAAGCTCACAATTCTTTTAATTTTTTTTTTCAAAATAAAAACGAGAATGACTATTGTAAGGTTGTCAAAGTCACTAAAAATAAAACCTACTTGAAAAAAATAATTAGTATAAGCAATAAGTAGTTCGAATCAATAGGGATTTGTAGAAATTTTATTCTTTCAACTAAAACAAATAAAATAAAGAAGGAAGGTTTTATTTAAAGAAAACTAAAAATTAAAAAAGAGAATTTAGAAAAAAAAAAAGAAAGCAATAATAAAAAAATTTAAAAAAATCAATAAAATGAAGTTTCTAATCAAAATAAATTTTCCATTTAATCATTAATATAAAGATAAATTTTAATATTTACCAATAAAAATAAGGAGGACTGGAAATATATAAAATATGAATGTTTATCAACAACAGTCTCATAAAACCAAACAAAGCTTTAGAAGCTTACCATAAACAAGAAGTTCTCTTAGAATTTCATGTTTTATTTTTGTTATTTTTTAAGCTAGGAATTAAGAACTTTAGTGATGAGATTAATATTTTAGAAGAAAATTAGATTTTAGGTTCTGATCCAAGCCTACCTTGAGTTTCTAAATTTCTTAGAATTTTAAAAAATTAATATTTAAATCGGTCGTATCATTGATTTTCGATTTAATTAATTAAATTAAATAAATTATTTAAAAATAAAAAATTGATTCATTTTCAGTTAAAATGATTCAGTTTTTAAAACAGTAAATTAATAATTTTGGTTATGAATATTTGTTTGTTTGACTTTGAAGTTGAGACAAAGGTAATTAAGTGGTCTTGAAATCTAGCATAAGGATATATTTTAATATAAGCACATGTTAGAGGTGGTTAATATACTATTGGATTAATTCTTAATTGGGACCTTAAATTCTCGATAAATATTAAATCTTCAAACACTTTGTAATATATTAAAAAGAATTATTAAAATTTTGATTTTAGAAATGATCTGTTTCCAACATGTGATACATGTTTTACTTCTACTTGAAATTATCAACACGTATATGAATTCGAATCGCATGTGAAAATCATGTTAAACTTTCTTTATCATAACGTGTGAGTTGCTAATATTTCTACGTTAGAATAGTCGGCTATAGATGACATATCATTAAAGTTGTTAATTTAATTTTTATATTTTAATTTTTGACATAATTTAGTACCTCAATTTTTATAATATTATCGTTACTCTAAATACTTCATTCTGATAAAAATGTTGGGTACATATGTCCTTATACACGGCCTTTTACCTTTTCTTTTAAAGATAATATAATAATGGTCAATTTTCAATTTAGATCCATATATTATGCTTAAATTTGAAATTTAATCTCAATACTTAAATTTTGACATAATTTGGTACCTCAACTTTTATAATGTCATAATCAGTCTAAATACTTCCTTCTAATTAAAATGTTGACGTATACATGTCCAGATACACAAGCTTTTACTTCTTTTTTCAGATTACATAACAGTGGTCAAATTTCAATTTTGGTCCTTATGCTTTGCTTGATTTTGAAATTTAATCTCATACTTTAATTTTTAACATAATTTGATACCTCAACTTTTTTAATGTCATCAGTTACTATAAATAATTTATTTTGATTAAAAGTTGACGTGATTTTTTAAGAACTACCAACACTGTTAAAATTCTATGTTAAATTTAAGTCCATTACAATGTCATTTTTTTGTTACATGACAAACAAGTGGATATTTTTTTTTCTCATTTTTAATATGTCATATCAACGAATTTAATAGAATAATTTTAATAGTATTAGCAAGTGAACCAGGATTTTTAAATCTAAAGTAAAAAGGGCTAAATTCCTAAAAATAAAAATATTAAGATAAAATTGAAAATATATAAAGGGGTGGCATCTATTTAAAAATCACATTATCATGAGATCCTTTTAAATCAAAGGTTGAAATGAAAAGGGAGAAAAAAATATCAATCTAGCGTTGATCGCGTCCCGTAAAAATTTCCATTGAAAAACATGGGTTTACCTTTTAACCAGCTCAACTGGTTTCAACACTAAATACGAGAAATTAATTTCCAGAAAAAAGCAATGTATTCGATAATCGACTTAACAAGTTCTAGGTCACCAATATAATTTCCTAGTTTCTTACATGACTTGATCAAATGACAAGTCTCCACATTTCGATTTTTCAAAGTTTTAATTTCTCTCATTATTTTTCACCAAATATGTAAGTATATATATAACCATAATAAGCCAAGATAAATGAGTCAAAAGATCATTAATTAAAAAAGTAATTGTAGGTTTGTAACATGCTTTTTCTAAGGACCTTTTCTTTTTGTTTTATTAGGTAATATATAACCTATGGGGAGATAACCCTGTATATTACTTTGGATTTTGAATTTAACCCTTAAATTAATTATATAAATTTCAAAGGTGTATATCAAATAGTTTGATTTTGATTTTTATCCCTAAATTTGGGATTTAATCTCTCTACTTTAATAATTTCATCACTCTAGGATGTCCAAATTACTAATACTATTAACTATTATCATTAAGGTGATGACATGGAGTTTTACTATAAGAAAGTTATTTGAGCTATTTAAAGTAAAGAGATTAAATATTAAATTTTAGTATAATAGAGGGACTAAAACAAAATTAAACCAAAATTATATATATTATGGATTGCCTAATTGGATTAGGTAGTAGTTGACACACACACACACACACTAGCCCTATTAAAGGGATCCAGATCCACCAATCTCTTTTGGAAATCAAAAGAAAACCACTAAAAATCATTTTAGCATCACTTTCGGAATCCAAAATCCATAGAATCTAAAATTATATGGTTTTAAAGGCTTGAATCAAGCAGCTATAGGGAGAGATAAGAATGAAATGAGTTGGGGTCCAAGGATTTGCACATAATAAATAGGTCCAACAATCTAAAGAACAACCTTACTCATGGCCTTTGTTCCCACATATGGCACTTAAAAGCTAGTAAAGTGACAAATCTACCAACAAATTGGAAAAAAAAAAATATTAAAGCCTTAGCTTTAACTTTGGCATGGACTATATATTGTCATAAAAAGAAATACCCAAATCCCAAATAAACAAAGAAATGGTCAAATTTTGGTTTTGGTCCTTTAAATATGCTTAAATTTGAGATTAGTCCTATACTTCAACTTTGACATAAACTAGTTCTATTTTTATAGTATTAAAATTAGAGTTGTCCATGGATTAGGTTGAGCCGAGTCAAGTAAAAAAATTAGGCCAGTTTTCTAAGCCCGAATCCCTCCCAAAAAATGGGCTTAAAATTTTGTCCAGGCCCAGCCCTACCTACCTGTATTAATTTTTTATATTATTTTATTTATATAAAATAATATAAAAATAAATTTAAAAAATATAATACATCAAATACATTAAAATAAATATTTCCCAACAAATGTATTTTTTTTTAAATATACTTAAATAACACTAATATAAGTGCAACTTAACAAGTAAATACCTCTAAAATAGCATTAAAATTAATAATAAAACAAGAGTTATACAATATCTAAACAATAACAATAAAATAGTGGCAATATAATAACGAAATGATAGCAAAACAATAAAAACAGTGGCAAAACAACAACAATTTTTTTTTAAGAATTCGACTAGGTTCAGGCTAAAAGAAGCTTACCCGAGGCTCAACTTATTTAGAAAACGGGCCTATTTTTTTGGATCTATATTTTTATCCAAACTCTCCACTTTTCTTGCAGGCCTACTCGGCCTAGCCCATAGATAAGTCTAATTAAAATGTTTATGTGAATTTTTTCTTAAAAGTAATCCATTTCAACTCATTGTGTTGACTTGTTTTTTTTTTGGGCCTAGCCCATAAATAAGTCTAATTAAAATGTTTATATAATTTTTTTTAAAAAATAAGCCATTCCAACTCATTATGTTGACATGTTTTTCTTTTTGTTAGAAGGTATAGTTTATTGATATCAATAATTTAAATTAATAAATAGCAATATAAAAATGAATAAATTAAATTATGTAAAATTAAAATATAAAAATTAAATTTAGTAAAAGGGCAAAGCTAGAATATGAAAGTACTTGAACTAAGTGAAGGGTGATCAAATGATCATAAATAATAGAGGTTTTATACCAAGAAAAACAACCTTTGAAAAATAATGAATAATAACAAAGAAAATGACATGGAGACATATAGCTTTAGAAAAATGTGGTCCGACCACCAATAATTCGAAGGGGCAAATGCCAGGAAATATCTTTGAAAAATATGATTCATATTATAAATTCGTAAGCTAGTTAGATTGGAACACATCTCTCTATAACTTGCGTAATTTATCTTACTTGATTTAAATTCAATTTAAATAAATTTAATTTTTTTATTATCTTTAAAATAATAAAAAAACAAATTAAAAGAAAAAATTTCGAATAATTCTCAAAACGACTTAATTTATAAACACCTTTGATCCAGATGATAGTAAAATTAATGATTATCAAAATAAAAGTTCAATTTAACGTGAGATTGATTTAATAAACATAATATCCATTGAACTTGAATTTTCTCTGTAGCTAAGAGCAAAAGCCATTGCTTTCAATCAACTTGTTGTGTTACTTAATTTCTCATATTGCATGTAGCCCCATAGTCCTTTTCAATTCCTCTGGAAAAATTGTGGAACAGGTTTATTGCTTTGTGTGTATATATATGGAATATTAAGGTCCTTTCATTTTAATTCTTATGTGGGGCTACTGGCTTCAAATTGGAAACTTGGAATTAATAATCCATGAAATACTAGCTCCTATCTATCACAAATTGTTCATCTTTGATTTTTATTTAAAATTTAATCATGAAAAAATGTTCAACATCACAAAAATATTTGTATAATTTTTTAGAATCTTCTCACCAAATTAGATTCAATCTAGACCATTTTTGTTTAAATTGGGTATTTGTATAAAAAAAACAAATAATAACTAATGGGAAAACACCTACCTTCAACCAAAGGTGAAGCTTGAAAAAAAAATTAAGGAAGTCAGAATTAAGTTATATATTTCGATAAGAGTTAAAATGCAACTTCACCATTGTATTAGCTAATATCTTTATAATTTTTTGAAGGACTATTGACCGAAAATAGTTGCTAAGTATCTAGTTAAGTGCTGGTAGAAGTGATTAAGGAAGTTGAAACAAAAACAGGGGACACGAAGATTATTAACACAGTTTGGTTTCTCTACAACTGTGAAGCCTAGCTCCGTGAGAAATATCCACTATCTTCAAACAATTGCAACAAGTGAACCTAAATCTATTACACCCGAGTGACAATTTCCTCACTTTTGCACCTTTGAAGACTAGAACTCTCACCCCTAAATTCGACACTATGAACTTAGCTTGTAAAACCACTGCACAAATGTTTTACAATCAAATGCGCTCTCACAAATAATATTCTCACTTGAACAGATTAAGTGCTCTAAAAAATCAGTACATAAACCTATACAAGTCTTTCAATTATATAGAATTTTTCAAGACTTGCTGGCATGATGAAGATCTATCGCAATCCTTATTAAACAACAAATAAACTAGCTGAATGCAATATAATAATAACAAACAAAGTGAATAGGGATTGTTGGCAACTAAGTTTTCAATATTCCAATCCAACTTCCTTGATCTAAGGGATTAGATAGATATGATACGATTCTCCAAATATGTTTCCCCAAGTGATATGATTTTTATTGATAGACTAGATACAATCTAAAATCTCAGCACATTCCAAAGACGTGGTTCAATAAATTGTCAATCACATAAATATGGAAACAAGTCAGTCTGTCGCAGTGTTTCAGAAAATAGACACTTCCTCGAGCACATCTTATTTATTCCATATTTTTCAATAATCTCCCATTTTAGTAATTGTTGAACAAAACATGTATAACACATGAAGCTATACTATAAAAAAATACCTTACCATCAATGTTGAGTTTAGGATTTGCATCAACAATTAATCGGGGATAATTATAACTAAGAAAGCTAATGAAACAAGGAAGATAATGCAATAATAGTAATAATCATGCATTCATCAAAAAGTTTCAAGGGGGAAGGGGAGCAAATACCAAAAACACTCCACACTCATTTTTCAATAATAATAAAAAAAAAACACCTCGCATCGTCCCTCCTCCACTATTTAAAAAAAAAAAACCTATTTATTTAGAGTGGATCTATTCGAAATTCATTAGACAATTTGAGTTTTATCTTTTCTAGATGCAATTTACATTATACTTTTAAAATTAGACTTTCCTAACTAGATTTGCTCATTGGTTAGGTCGCGACCCAATTTTGACGAAAAAAATCATGTTCAAATCCGAGCTTAGCTCAACTTAGTCAAGTGACCTGCTTTTACATTTTATAAATTATAAAATATTTTTAAACTACTTTTATAACTAAAATTACATCTTTTGTATTACTTAATCAAAATTTAGGTCAAAACTATACTAGACTGATCCCATGTAAATCAGATGTACCAAACCAAACTAACTACCTAACTCACGCACAAATCTATCACAAACCTCTCTAGCTATATTATTTTGGGTGGAATTTAATTGTATATTCTTGCTGTAGTAAAAATGTAATTTTATTATTTTAATAATTTATATCTTTATAATTTTTAAAAGAATGAATCAAATTTTTATCACTTTTAAGGAGTTAAAATATAATTTTTCTATTACTAATTTAAAATTTATAAATTATAAAAAAAAAGTGAAAATTAATTTTCCCTTTTTGGAGAACTACAACCTCTACCAACTTCCCGACTTTGCCACTGCTCTAAATATTCATATACTCGACGGGACAAGGATCTTTGTTGCTTATTTACACTTCACATCACAAGTTTACAATCCTTGATTAATGGACCTAATTTCTTTTTAATTAAACACAACACTAATCTTAATGTATAGACTATTTTATAAAGGAAAGGAAAAAGAAACATTTACCAGTCAAACCATCATCGAATTGGAAAAAAGAAAAAAAGAAAAAAGCAACCCATTGTTATGTATACCTTTTGTTGCTTAGACATGATAATTAGTATTATGTTTATGCATATACGTTAAAATTAATTTATTATATATTTATATAACATTAATGCATTAAGCATTTTCTTTAAAAAGTAATAAATTAATAATTTTAATAAATTAAGTTTTGATATAAATAATTTTTTTTATCTTTTATTATATTGTAGCAAGATTTCGAATAAAATAATATAAAAATCAACGTGTGCACTAAAGCAAACCCACATCAAAGTGAGAGTCCATTTATTGGTGATTTATTAAAAGAAGTAAACATTCAAGTGGTCCTTTGATGCAGATGGGTTTGCTTTACTTTTTTCCCTTTCCGACTAGAACTTTAATTAGGAAAGGGATACCACCAATAGCAATACTATTGGTATTATATTAATCAAAATTTTTTATTGTTAAAATCGTTAATTTAATGATTAAATATTACGATAAAATTGTATATAGCATGATTTAAGATGATTTTTTTTTAAATGTAAAATATTATCACTTCATTTCCAAAAGTAAAAATTAAAAACAAAATTGGTTGATATAACTTTGATAATTTGAGATGTAATTAGAACGTTTTGAAGTTTGGGAACCAATTCAGAATAAGGTTTATAATTTGGGGATGTTTGGTGCAACTAACCATAACTTCTCCCTAACCCTTAAATAGGAGGATAAATGTATTTCAGCATATTCAAACTCATGTATTACACTTGCAACAATGTTGATGCCGACGAAAATAAGACTCGATTGACAACTTTTTTAAGCCTAATTATGTTCTCCTTCTATGTACTCATTGCACATTTGAAATTTAATTCCTCCACTTTTAATTCTAAGAATTTATTCTCTCTACTTTTTGCTTAATAATTAAAATTCAATTGATGACACCATCAAAAGTATTTCGTTAAATTGAATTGTGTCATTTTCTAAAAATAAAAAATAAAATTTGCAATGTGCTTTACCATTACACTAAATACTTGTTGATAAGTGTTGATAATTTATCCAATAATAATATCCTTTCCAAAGTATGAAATAAATGAAAAATAAGGGTTAATTCCACCAAAAGTTCTTAAACTATAATCTAATTTCTAAATTAATCCCTAAATTTCAAAGCATTCTAATTAACCTATTAAAGTATCATCATTATATTAACCAGGTCTTTATTTTGGAAAATAAAAATTTTATTAATGAAACGAGACCTCAAAGAGATTTCAAACACAAACATATCGTGTACAAAGATATCCAAATCAAACAATACACCAAAAACAAATATGAGCCACGAGATCAAAACACTCAACACCAATAAAATAACATGACAAAACACCCATGAACAAAACCGGTCAAAGGGTTAATTAGGTATCGATTCAATCAATGGGGGCTTTTCATAAATCTTAATAAGTTAACAACAACATGCGATATTAAACAAGCCTTCATCAATGACTGAAAATGGAAAGATCATGAAAAATTGCCAAGCACCATAAATCAATTCATGCATCAGAGAAGGAATTTCCATGAAACACATGAGAAAATTTAGATTTCAAATTGAAGTATTGTAGTTAGCATTTCCTAACCAGCTTTGGATTCCCCTTTGTTAAGTTCAAGTTTTCTACTATGTCTTCGAATTAGGGACCCAACTTGAAAGCTGCTATCATTGTTTACATAATAGAGTTAACATGAAGTCTAACTATTCAAAAGCTAAAGTTGAAGCAAACAATGAAATGGTAGCCTCTCCCGAAAGTGATACAAAACTACACTTCAATTTCATGGAAGCAAACACGTTGGTGGTGGTTTTTTCAATGAAATGAATGGAGATCATAGTTTTGGCTTGTCCAAGTTGGCTAACACTGTCATTTTCAACACAATTGGTTTGAAAGAGAATATGTAGGCAATCATGTTAATTTTGCATGCCCCAATATTGTAATATTGTATGTATAATGTATATTGAATATATATGCTTCCTATTTATTTCTTCTGTTCAAGAGAAAAAAAGAAGAAGCAATCATAAAAAAATAAAATAAAATAATTCATATTGTTTAGAGACGCTTCATTAATATAATACATTACGAATTTAAAGTTAAAACTCTCATTGGGTTTCACTAATAATATCCAAAACCTTCAATCTTACCCTAAATATTAAATCCTAACAAAATCAACATTCTTTTTAACTCTAGCTAATAATACCCTAAATATTAAACCCTAATATCTATAAATACAAATTTTAACTCTTATTAAAATCTTCCAACTTTAATTAACAAACAAAACCGAATACTTCAAACTCAAAAATCTTAACCTTAAATCTTAACCTTAACTTTAAACTCTAAATTTTAATATCATTAATTTTAACCATAACCCTAATTTCATTAAAAAAATAAAAATTTAAAATTTAAACACTCTTTTCACTAATTCCTTTTCTCTATCACCAATTGTATGGTGGAGATGAGAGTAAGCAAAATGTTGATATTTGCATGTACGACCTTAGATTGATATGTGCCTCAACCAATAGCCATGTGTCCCAAGTAGGTCCAGCTATTCATTTCTGCCAGCCTGGCATTCTTTTTGAAAACTCATCTCTATCTCTCTCGTCATGGAAACAAAAGCTTCCAAAGTAACAAATATATATATATATATATATATATATCAAATATCCTACATCAACGCCTCTCTACAAGCTTATGAAATGATACGATTCAAGTCCAAATCTTAAATGATTATATTTGATCAAAGATACTCATAATAACTTGTTCCAATATCATCCATGCATGTGGAGTAATTAAAAGTTGAATAATCTTTATGATAGATTTTGAATAGAGAAAATAACGTTAAAAGAATTTATAGAGAATAGAAATAGAAAAACTATCATTTAAAACCTTTTAAAATTTGTAAAATTACATGTTAATACGAGGTGTAAAGCCAAATTTTTGTTTTGATGCTAAAAATGAATAAAAAAAATTTAGAGCCAAAGTCGAAATTTATCATTATATTAACTTGTGATTTCTTAAAAATTAAAAAGACTATAATTTTTTTTTTTCATTTTTTTTGGAAGTCAAAGCCGCTTGCTGCCTTCCCCTCCTCTACTTCTAGCTCCTCTACATTTAATTAATATAATGATAAAATTATACTTTACCTTCTCAAAAATTTATAATTCATTTATAACCTTAAAACATCTTTAAATAAAATTTATTACAAGATCCAATTAGACAATTAATGAGTTACTAGTTATGAATACAAGCATGCACATATATCTAGTTTTTTCCTCTAAATAATTTTATAAGCCAAAAGTAAAAAGCCATCTCATTTATATTTACTTGGTACAATAATTTTTTTTTAGTGAATTACAAGTGGAGGGCAAAACTCTAACAATAACATGACTAGTGTGACTCGAATCCAAATCATACATAGGGTGGTGAACACCCTGACCATCAGGCCAACACACGGGGTTCACTTGGTACAATAATTATCCAAGCAATGGTTATCAAGAGTTGAATATTTACCTTTTCACTTCCATTAATTTCTTTAATTTATCACTAGAAATTTTATCACATATCTATATGTGTAAAAAATACGTACCGAGAGCACAAAGGTGTGCTTGAAAATAACATATAATAAATAATAAAATGTATGGCTTAAAACTAATTAATAATAACACATAAAATATGTACGATATTAAAATAGAAAAAAATAGATTAAATTATGAGTACGATGAAATTTAAACACATAAATACATCAAATTAAGAATACTAAATTGAGTATAATTGTCTATCATGATGTTGTCATCAATCTTGAGTTGGTGTCGAGTGAACTTGTGACACCAACTCAATCAAAAACATTATTAATATATACAACTGATGGAGGTAATGAATTGTGCACATTAAAATAAAAACATATAAAAGAAACACTAAAACGAAGTTTTGGTTTAATGGTAAATTTAATATTTTACTAATCCAATTGGCATCAGTTCAAATCTCATTGTATACATATTTTATTGGTTTTTTTGTTAAAATAAAAAGATTTAATTATATAAGGACATTTTCATAAATTTCCTAACCGAGTTGATGATGGTTGACTCGTGATACTAACTTAATAAAAGACTTTATAAATAGTATAAATAATTATGTACCAAATAGACTAAAATTATTTAATACATTATCATACGAATATTTGAACTCCACAAATAAGATTCAAAAGGGGCAGAAAAAAATAAAATTTAAGTATTAACAAAAATGAGACATATAGAAGCATTTGAACTTGTAATATAAAAAAAAAATTCGCTGTCAGTATATTAAATATTAATTTTAAAATAAATAAATAAATTTAAATTAATATAAGTGTAAAACAATATTATTATTTGAAAAAGCACCTTTCTTCATTCCATTATAGTCTAGACAACAAACAAAAAAGGAAAATGCCATAACTATAAATAAATATATATGTACTATATGGGTATTAATCCTAGTTGCTAGACTTTGAATTTTCAGATTAGCTATGTCAATGCTCTCAAACATTAATGTTAGCTAGGAGAGTCCATGGGGTATTTAATATGATGAACGGACGGTTAGGATTTAATCCAATTGAGATGTGGTCTAGGCTTTGTATGAGATTAAATTATGTCATCGAACTTAATGTCCATTGACCATGGCAAAAGGGAGTCCTTTTACGACGTCGTCGGTACTAAATATCTTTAAATTATTGGACCCTATAAGGATATACTTATGTAATTTTGACTGTACCCCAGGGTTTTGTTGTAATTTCCTCTAATCAAAGGGAAAAAAATGTCTAAATATATAAAAAGAAAAATTTCAACCACTCTTTCGAATTCCCTATTGCATTAAAATCATAAGAAGCGTGTGACTTTGTATTTCGAAAGGTGAAATTTTGGTTTTGGTTCTACTACTATACTCAAATTTGTGATTCAGTCCCTAAATTTTAGTTTGACTTACTTTGGTATTCAAATTTTAATTATTGACTATTTGAGTTTTTCTCGAAAACACCCAAAAGCAAAACCAAAACGTCCCCTTGGTTAAATAAGAACATTACATTTTTAATTTTTCCAAAATATTAATAATTCAAGTTCTTTTAAGGAAACATATAATTTAATTAAGCGACAAAACTAAACATTTTGTGTGAAAAGTCCTTAAACTGATTTAGTAACTTTTAGAAATAGCCAAAAGTACATTTTTTTCCCATTTAATCTATAAGCTTAAAGGGACTTAAATTAAATTATTATTTAGAATTGCAATTTTTTCTATTTATCAAGGGGAGTCATAGTTAGGGGAGAGTAATTTTCGATTTTAACCGAAAAACCGATCCATTCAATTTTTTGGGTTTAGTTAAATGGGGTGATCGATTTTAATTTTGATTTAATCGATTAATTTGATTGGTTATCGGTTTTTGAATCTCAAAATCAAACCAATTGAAGAAAAACATACTTATTTTATATTTTATAATATATAATAAAATATAACCATATAAATCCAACCCAGTAACCCAAGGTTAGTTAATTGAAAACCTGACCGAACCAACCAAATCAAAGTTTGTTCGATTTGATCAATATTCTCAACTTTAGTCGGATGGCTCGATTTTCTTAAGTCGGTTAGAAAAAACCCTAATTGAACCGACTGATTAAACTGATTTCTCTCCCCTAATTAAGGCCCCTCTTTGACATTATAATAAAAGTAGAGAACCCAAAGTATGTCTAATTAAAGTACAAAAACTTAATCTCAAATTTAAACATAATAGAGGGACCAACATGAAAATTGGACCTTTTTGAAAGCTTTTATGCGTGTATATATATCACTGCATCTCCTTCATCCATTGCGTCCAAACAACAACAACAACAAAAAGATCCCTTCTTTCCCTTTTATCTCTCCGAAAAATCACCCCCCAAAAAACCTATTTCTCAGTGCCACCATGGAAAGTTTTTCAAAGATGGAAATGGAAGCAAGCCCACCAGTTGTAGAAAAGAAGCTATGGAACATTGTACGGATAGTCTTCCTCATGTTGAAGACAGGGATATCCAAGAGCAAAATTATGTTGGACCTTCATTTCATGGTGAAGAAAGGAAAATACAATGCCGGCAAAGTGATAAAAAACTTGGTTTTCCACCGGAAAGTCCATGACCACTTGTCGTCGTTGAGTTGCCGATCCAACGACGCTCACTTATCCTTCGTTTCACCAAGGGAGTACGAGTTCAGTTGCAGTAACAGCCCGGCTATGGCGGCGTTTTTTTACCACAAGCGTGGCGGTAAGAACCACCACCATGGTTATCATTTTGGGAAGTCGTCTAAGTATAGGTACGATGACGTTACGACGGTGGCTGCGGTGCAGAAGGTTCTTGAGATGTTGAACAATGAGGCAGTGGAGGCGGCGGTGTCGCCGTTGATTTTGCCGGGGTTTGGGGGGAAGAGTCCGTTTGTGAGGCAATTAAGGGTGACGGACTCGCCGTTCCCGTTGAAAGATGAAGGTGGGGGTGATAGTCAAGTGGATATGGCGGCTGAAGAGTTCATTAACAGGTTTTATAAGGATCTTAAGCTGCAAAAATGAATGTCTGCCTTTTGAAACACGGGGTCGATGATGGTGATGACGATTGCTGCATATATATATATATATCATAAGTTCATAAGCATATATATATATACACACTTTTGATCCATTTAGCAAGGTTGCTCATGTGAATTTTTTTTGTTTTAATCTGACAACAGTTTGATTACAAAAGGGGTTTTACACTGTAATTTTGCCTTTTTGTAATTTGATTATTAAGAAGGTTTTTTTTTTTTTTAATAATTGTAAAATGAGTATGTAGGTGACTGTATTTTTCTTATAAATCTTGAAAAAGAGAAAATAGAATATGTGTTTAATTAAGTTTCCTCTAATTGTGAATATCATTACTTTACGAAAATTATAAAATAAATTCAATTATTGATATTCACAAAAAAAAAATATCAATTTTTAATTTCCGTAAAATATGTGAAATCATATTAATTAATGAAATAATTTTGGAGGTTGATGGAGAGTGGGATGTCTTGGATTTACTAGCTTTTTAGGGTTTTATTTTTGTTTTAAAATATATATTTTTCTTGTATTTGTTGTGTAGCTGTCTTAATTTTTGATAGTGATGGCTGTCGTTAATTTTTGTTGATTTATTTTACGTCACTATTGGAGTTTGCCATGCATGAAAGTAAATATTTATAACAGTAATTTAACTTTCATTTTCAAGTGGTTAGTTGCTTTGGAAACAATTAATACAGTTCAATATATTTAATTAATAATAATTAATGTTCCAAAAGTTACTTTTAAACAAATATATTTATCTTTATATTTTTCCATTAAAAACAATTTGGGTAAATTTTTTTAAAAATTTTTTCTTAAGTACCGTTTGATAAATAATCGTTTGAACTCTCAATAATAATAAGTATTGTCTTCGGGTCGTGTTAGATTTCGTCAAGAGACAAAATATTAACACAATCTAAGGACAGTACCTTTCGTATGGAGGACAGGTCAGTTACCCAACAAATAACACTTTGAAGACTTTTTCCAATGAGTCAGCCTCTTCCACAGTGGTGAAGGAAAACAGGGCAGGCAATGACCTTGTCCCCAGAAAATGATAATTTTTTCATTTAACCCCTTAAAATTTTATGAAATTACATATTAATTTAATTATACAATTACATTTTGACCCTTCAGAAAATTAAATTTATCGATAATACATAAAATAATACCAGATATTAACAGGGTTGTTTTATTTAATATAGTAAGGTAACATGTTGTCGGTCTATAATTCTAGATATGGAAGCAAATTTGCATAATATTATTAAATAGGAAATAACAAAGAACTTGCTGGTCCAAGAAATTGCTATAATTTTAATTAATAGTGGGTGAGAGGTTATATTTATTTCCATTAAATTCCATAAATGATTGAAGTTTTGAGTCTTTATCACTTTTATCTCTATCACTTAAACCATGGTTTCATTTTTCTCCTCCTCGAAGCAATAAATTATGGATGAAACTTTGGTCAAAATTTTTTATTGGTCCTTATATTTTAATAAAGTTTGAAATTTGATCCTTATATAAACTAAATCCTCCCACTTTTTTTACTTAAAAATTATAATTCGATTATCAGGAAATTTAGTATTTTTCGTCAATCATATGCCATTAAAGAAAAAGTTAGAAGTTTTATATTAAGAGGATCGAGATTGAATTATAAATTTTGAGAGCCAAAATACATTTTTTTTTTCTTTTTCATGATTAGCTTACAACTTTACACTTTTTTTTGGAGGATCAAAACAGATGATTTTCTCGAACTAAGGAGGAGGTCAAGGGACTTATATGCCGCTTATACGACTCTTATATGCCCATCATATCAAGGTAGTTTAATTGACACAGAATTTTTTCCTTAAGTTAGAGATTAAGTTACATATATTTTTATAAAAATTAAAATATATTGATTTATATTTTTATAATTTTTAAAAAGATTAAATCTAAATTTCATCATTTTTTGATATCAAATTACAATTTTACTATGTATTTACTTATAATTTTATAGATTTTGGGGTGTAAAGAATAATTATCCAATTTTAGGGGCCTACCCCTTCTTTTGCCCTGCTAATCCACATGTTAAGTTTAAATTTTTTTATAAGAAAATTATTAATTTGATTAGAAACTTTAAATAGAAAAAAATTTGATAATTTTTTTTTATTTTTTTACATGTAAAGATTAAATTTTAAATTTATCAAAATAGAGGGACTAACAGCAATTTTACCCTAAAAATTTTGATGTTATATATATATATATATATATATATATATTTGTGATTATCACCTTTTTATTTTCCTTTTATTTGGATAAAAAGAATTCACTCCAAATTGCAGACACGTACCCTGCTCGACCGTTTCTTTGACTTAGACACCAAAATGTGAGTTCTACATCAATCTTTTTCATGTTTTTTTTAGCTTTACTTAAAACTACTTTCATTTATGTATAATACAAAACTCAATTATTGTTATTATTGTATAATAATCCCTGCTGTCCATATTGTTAATGGCCACGTATTTCATTATCAGATAGTCATCAACACTTAAACTAACATAACGCTCTTTTGCTTTACCTTTAATCTCCTATTATTTGTCCCCTTATAAGACATTGAAGTTTTACTGCTTTCGAGAAAAGAAGTTTTATTACAATTATTCTCAAAATAGAAGTTCTATTGCAAGATAAAAGTTATCATATTGTAAGATAACCATAAAGTTAGGTTAAAATATTTTATTGTCTGACTCATCTAGTTGTTCTATTCTTTGTTCCAGGAGTTTGTGATAATTTAAAGTGGTTTTTGTATATTTCGATTATTTGAGTTGTTTTTCATGTGGAGGTAATTATGAAGAAATTACAAGTGCAAGTTTTACTTTGAAATTAATTAGGTTGTATTGTGAGGTTTTTGGTATCTTTTGGAGAGTTTAATTTATTATACTGCAATTTTTGGGAGAGTTATTGTAATAATTTAGGGACAATTTTGAAATTGTAATTATCCATTAGTGATAGGGCTTAAATTAAGAGTTATGCCTAATAATTATCAAGTAAAATCATTTTCTAAGTGTGGGTTCGCAGAGATAAGATTATTGAATCCGAATTGCATTAATAAACTTATTACGTTGTGTTGAGGCAAGTGTTTTGATGTGGTTGTCAAAGTGTTACTAGTAGTGACCACTATTGTTAGCATTGCAACAGAGTTGTAATTTATCATATTTGAAGTTGGCAATTATTGAAATAAAATCTTTAAGACTATGAATACCAATTTATTCGAAGCAACTTATCTTGAAGATTAGATCAAGTAATCGAATTTCTTAAATTGTGGAGATTAGATCAGGATAGCATTGAAGACATATATCCAACAATCCTCTTTACATTGATATTTATTAGTACGTTGTATCTTGCTATTTTAGCTACTATTTATGTTAACAAATCTTGAAAATTTTTATATATTGAGAAACTTGTATAGGTTTCATGCTGAGTATTGAGAGCACTAATCTAATCATTGTGGAACTATTTTTAGAGTACAATTGAGAGAGTAAATAAGTTTTGTTTACCGTCTAAATTTTTAGGGAGAGAACTTAGAGGTGAGTGATCCAAATTATTAAGTACAAAAGTTGAGTCGTTATATTAGAGTGTGATAAAACTTAAATAATTTGTTATATCGTATTGAAATATAACAAATTTACCTACTAAACTAAGCTCCACAAAGAAATCGAACTACGCATTTTCATGTTTTTTTAGCTTTACCTATAATTACTTTCATTCATGTATTTACAAAACTCAATTATTGTTATTATTACAATAATAATCTCTTATGTCCATATTGTTAATGGCCACGTATTTAATTAATTAGATAATCATAAACACTTTAACGAACATAACGCTCTTTTGCTTTAGCTTTAATCTCCTATTATTGTCCCTTTGATGAAACGTTGAAGTTTTATTACAAATCAAACTTTTCATCTCGCAATATAAAATTAGGTTAAAATACACTTTTAAGTTTCTGTAAATATATTTTTATTTTTAAAAATTTTAGTTTATATACTTTACGAACTTAAAAACTCGGATTCAATTTTTAATATTATCAAAAGTAATCTATTAAACAAGTTGGTGTTTTATTTAGGGGCATAATTAAGAGATTGGTAGGGCCTTGACTTCTCTAAAATGAAAATTTTTATTTAGTTCCTTTAAAAATTTTAAAATTTTAATTTAGTAAAGGTAAAATTACACTTTGTCCCTCCTAAAAGTGATAAAAATTTGATTTAATCTTTTAAAAATTATAAAGATATATGCTATTAAAAAGGTGAAATTATATTTTTGTTATCGTAAAAATTATAATTTATTTTCGACCCTGGTTTTATTTCAAAATAAAAATATACTCGATAGATATGCAAAAAAAAATAAAAAAAAATAATGTAACAGGCCTTAATTTAATAAAAGAATTTTAACGATGTTAACAATTGAACTTGCATTTTTAATCCAAAAAGTAAAAAAAAAAATCTGAAAATAAAGAATAAAAAATTAAATTTTAAATGTAAAAAAAAAATAACCACTTGAAGTATATTTTAATCATAAAATTAAAACATGTGGATAAGAACTAAAATAAAGAAGACTAAGAGCCAAAGTGGGACTCTTTTGAGATGAGTTCCTTCTTTTTCTTTCTTAAAAGCTGCTGGTAAACGTTTAAAATTTTTAATTTTTCTTTTTAGGTTAAAATATGTGGTAAGTTTTTGTAATATTAAATATTGTTAGTAAATTATTAATATTATATCAAGTTTTCTTATTATTAAAATCACTAAATGGTAAATTGAATCTTATGTAATTAAATTTAAAATAAAAATTTTAAAGAAAATTAAAATGTTCTCGAACAACTATTAAAAGTAAAAAGTAAAAAAAAAAAAAATTGTAAAAGCTTTGAAAATTTCAAAACTAAGATTTTCATCTATTTTTATAATATTTAATTCTTCTTAAATCTTTTATTTAAATTATGTCACATAAAATTTGATGTGTCATTTGACAATTCAATTAACGATTTTAGTAATAGAATGACCTAATTAACATAACCTCGATATTTTAGGGATGTAATTTGAATGATTTGAAGTTTAGAGCAATTTAAAATGAGAGTCAAAATTTGAGTTAAATTAAAAAAAAACAAATAATGGAAAAGGAAATGAGGCATCCTGTAACACTCCCTACCCGTATCCATTACCGGAATAGGGTATGAAGCATTACCGAAGTTTACTGAACATTTTCAGAAAATTTTGAGTCATTTATTATTCATATTTTGAAAATAATCATAACGTCTCTCTATTGGTCCCTCGAAGCCCCAACCATACAATAGAAACCAACCGGAATTAAATCGGGATCATAAAAAATTTCGCAAAATCTTAAATTTTATTTTCATCTAAGTACTTACCATTTCAATGCTCCTTATAATTAAACATGTTACCATTCAATCAATAGCTTAACACTTGTTTAAGCGTCAAACAACATCATTGTTAGTATACTTGCACATATTTCATCTAAATTCAACATTAATATACTTATTTTCTCGACATGTCACACTTGAGCTTAATAATTGTCTTTACTTGCATAATTTCCTTGTATCAACATATCAAAGATAATCATATATGCACATGTTATGAAATATATCATTCTCTTACCGTTTCTTTATAAGTGTATATCAATCATTTCATTATATCAATATTTCATGCTCCATCATTTCCATATATTTTATGTATATTTATTCCGGTAAAGTTTATATCAAACTTAACATAAATTATATTCCATGTACTTATTCTTATTTCGTTTATCTATCTTCATAATTATTTCATACAACTATTTTGTACATATATTTCTATATGACCAATTCTTGTAAATATTTCACACAACCATTTCATATAACCATTCGTCATCTGATACATATTACCTGAATATCAATTGTTCAATAGATGTCATAGCGTCTCCCATCCACAGTCTTATTTATCTTTGACATGATGCCATAGTGTCTTTCAACTATGGTCTTACTCATTTTCTGTCATGTTGCCATGGTATCTTTCAACCATGGTCTTGTTCATTTCATATCACATTGCCATGGTATCTTTCAACCATGGTCTTATTCATTTCATATCAAAGTTGTCATGGTATCTTTCAACCATGGTCTTACACATTTCATATCAAAGTTGCCATGGTATCTTTCAACCATGGTCTTACACATTTCATATCAGAGAGTACACACCGCGAACCTCATCCTTACGGTGGGATTACGGTCCAAAGCTAAATCACTGTAATATAAACTCATAGAGTATTGTCGGGATTACTACCCAAGCTAAATCCATCGCAACGACAATTACTCTAATGAGCTTGGATCCGAATTACGAGTCAAAGCTAAATTGGACCTAATTCGGATTACCCGTCCGGGCTAAATCCATTTTCCACATATTCTTCGGGAGGGATATATCAGGATAGGATCACCCGTCTAGGCTAGATCCTTTTTACCGTCAATTCCTTTTCAAAGATCCATCGAATTTTCCTTTCATTCAACTGGGATTTCTTCCCCTTTTTATCAATATGTCAGTATTTCATAAATTTTCATATAATGAGCATTCAAATCATATTCATATAAAAAACATGCATTTCAAGCATTTAAGAATATAATTCAAGTTACATGAACTTACCTCATTACTTGTTTGTGTTTATAATTTTATTAATTCGATATCTTTTTTTTTTCCACGATCAAATCTCTTATTTGAGTCGTCCGGATCTTTATAAATAAATTTGATCATCATTTTCATTCATTTCATATTCTAATGTATTAAATTAATGCTCTAGGCAAAATTACCATTTTGCCCCTAAACTTTTATTTAATGACAATTTCATCCTTAAGGTCAGGAAAATAAAATTCTTGCAATTTTAATCCTTATTTCCAGCTATTATTCTCATGCATATTAATAACAGCCCATTAATTCTATAAAATATCAAAATTTTCCATAATTTCAACACTTTTCAATTTAATCCCTAAAACATGTTTTCCCCCGATCTTGAACTAAATTAATAATTTCATTCAATTTTTTAATTTAAATAATAAAATAGTCCATTTCATGCAATTTGGTCATTTCTAACATTTTTACAAAATTACCCATAAAGTTTTAATTTTATTCAATTTAGTCCCTGAGCCTAAAACATGCAAATTAGCCATGCCAGATGAATATTCATACATATTTTTCTCCTCCCCCTCTCCATTCCACATCCTTAATATATTTAACACACTTGTAAGTAATATTTTCCATAATTTTTATTAATTACTTTTATAAATATTCAAGCTGTCCATCTGTGTCATAGTCACTAAATTATTTATATCTGTAGCTATAGAACTCCAAATTAAGATCCGCTAATTTTCCCTGAAACTAGACTCACATATCTTATTACCATAAAATTTTAAGAATTTTTAGTTTAGCCAATAAGTACAGTTTATTCTTTAAATTTACCCCTGTTCTGCTGTCCGACAGTCCTGACCCTTCTTCACTAAAAATTAATTATCTCCTCGTACAGAATTCGAATGATGTTCTCGTTTATTTCTCTTGAAAATAGACTCATTAAAGATTCTAAACATATAAATTTAAGTCCATAATTATTTTTATCCAATTTGTGATGATTTTTAAAAGTCAGAACAGGGGAACCCAAAATCATTCTGACATTGTCTCAAAAAATTGATTATATCTCATGATTTACAATTCCATTGCTTACATAATTTCTTCTATAAGAAACTAGACTCAATAATATTTAATTTCATACTTTATTCATCCTATAATTCGATTTATAAAATTTTTGATGATTTTTCAAAGTTAGACTACTGCTGCTGTCCAAAACTGTTTTGGTACAAGATATTAATTATCATGTTATAACACCCTTATTTTCTTTTTCTACACCATTTCTCATCACTTTCTCTTATTTTCTCTTCACTAACATATCAAAAACATAGGACCTTATGTAAGAAAACTCTACTATAACATTATTTCCATGCTTTGTCAATAATAACAAACTTAAAAATATATTGAAATCTTGATGAACTTACCTTGTTCTATTGATACTAATCTTTAACTTGATTTTCTCTCTCCTCCAGCTTCTATTCTTGAATCCAACTTGATATTCTAACTCCCCATGGTCTCCTTAACATTTCTCTCTCTTAGTAGCTATGGAAATTCTTTTGATTTCTAGGTGAAAATGGTGAATTTTTGGTGGAAGGACCAAATTGTAAAGAAAAAAAAATTCTTTCTTTTTCTTCTCTTCTAACATTGGTTGCATGCATGGAAAGATGATGAAAATTCTTCATCTTTCCTTCCTTTTATACTAAATAATTAATAATAAAATAATAATAAAATAATAAAATATCTTATTAAAATAATATATATCTAATTAAATGATCATAAAATATCATGAACATCATCATTATTTTCTAGATTTCTCTCTCTTCCAATTGACCATTTTGCCCTTTATTATCTTTTAAAATTTCATCCTTGAGTCATCATTTAATTTGGTAAAATTGCAATTTAGTCTCTCATAGTTCTTCACCTATTCAATTTGGTCCTAATCCATCCATTTTCCTTAGTTTCTAGATCATTCCACTCTTAAAATATTTACACTATTGGTCTTTTAACTTTTTCATATTTACACTTTAACCCCTCAAATTTTAAGTATTTATTCTTGTGCAACAAAACTTTTCTCACTTTTACAATTTAGTCCTTTCTTGAATTAATATATCATAATATACTTCTCAATATTGACATAACTCAAAATTCCCTTTTTTTTTCACTTTATTTTCTTATTTTACTATATCAAGGATAATATCTTACTGTAAAAATTTTCAGGGTATTACACATCCACAATAGAAGAAAACATCTATACTACTTAGGGATGATAATGGAGCGAGGTGGGGGTAGATATTACTAAATCCACTACTGCTCCACAATAGGCATACTTTGTTTCACCACTTGCCCCATTCCACAATGGATGTATAATATTAAAAACCATTACCAGTTCTATGGATATTGGATGCATCCATCTCTACTCCACTTTAATTTAATTTTTTTTACTTATCTTTAATATTATCAATATTTTTAAATTCAATTAAATATCTAGACATAATTCTTAAAAAAAAGCATAAAATATATCATTTTTTCTATATTACGTTACTACATTTTTACCTTTTTAATAGTTTATATATACAAGAATAAAATGATAATTTTTTTTTTTTTGTTTTGCTTACTCTTAAGGCAATACTAGTTTTAGTTTTTAGTTTCTTGTCATCTTTCTAGTATATATATATATATATATATATATGAGATTTGTTAAGGTAAGAGTGTCATCAAATTTATTGAAATCGTTCTTGGAGGGTTTTGTCATGATAGAGCATAATGATGATGTTTGAAATTCATTGTCAAGTTGATCTGATGATGACGAAATTAAGATACAATTTTTTTTGATTTGTTTCTAAAATTATCTAGTATTGCAATTATTATCAATTTATCTTTCTCACTTTTTGAGGTTATTTTACAGACATAACATTTAAGTATTAATTTATAATATTTTATTTATAATGTGTACTATGTGAATTCATATTCCAATAGTGTAGAATTAATGTTTCGGATTCTTACCAACAAATGGTTAGGTGCAATAGTAAGATACATTGTATTTCAAAGGAGAGAACATAAGTTTGAACCTTGGAGACAATATTGTTAAAAGGAGTACCCCAAGCCCAGAACATAAACAATATAACGGATATGCATAATAAAAAAGAAATTCGGATTCTTGCAAATATCCAATATGATTTGGTTGGGTATTGCTTGAGGTAAAAACCCAAATAAACGATGTTTGCATTACAAGCCTAAAAGGCAAAGAACACTAAAGAACTTTTATAAATGGGCTTAAGGGCTTTAGCTTGTCCTTTAAATACCGTGGCTGCCCATATCCGTGTCCTTTAATTTCCATGCACGTCCCCCACCCCTTTTTCTTCACATTTAAACAAGTATTCTAATAATTTCTTCTTAATTTAAATGAATAAATTTCAAAATTATAATTGAATATGGAATGTTATACATAAATTTTCATTACTCTACTAATTACAAAATGCTTACAATTTTGATTATATATAAAATAATTTTATTATATTTAAATTCAATTTGTTTTTACGTATTTCAACATTCAAAAAATGATTAGAAAAAATAAATTTTTTATTTATAGATTCAAAATCTAAAATTATTATTCACTACGGATTTAGAGAGAATAGGTAATCAAATAACAAATAAGGATTCGAATTTGGATATCTACATCCACTTGTTATAAAGTGCATAGAATTTTGATTATATACATAAAGAATTTTAATGGATTCAATTTCAATTTTTTACCAGTAAAATGATTGGAAAAAGTTAAAAATATTTAGATAATTTACAAATAATAAACAAATTCAAATTTACAAATAATAAACAAATTCAAACTTTTAGATAAAAAAAATATTCGACATGCTACTATTCTAAAACCGAAAATTGATTTAATAGATTATTGGGTGATTTGGGCAAAAATATATGTCCGAAAAATGAGGTTGGACAAAAAAATAAGACTCATTTTCTAAATGGGTCGAGCCTCGGGTAAGCTTTTTTTACTCGAACTAGACCCAACTCGGCCTGAATTTGAAAAAAAGGTTGTTGCTATTTTGTCACTATTTTTTCATTATTTTGTTATCATTTCACCATTATATTGTTGTTATTGTTTGGAGATTTATAATTTTTATTTTATTATAAAATTTGTTATTATTGTAGAGATATTTATTGCTAAATTGTATTTATTTTAGTGTTATTTAACTATATTATATTTTAATGTATTTAACATATTATACTTTTTAAAATTATTTTATATAAAAATAATATAAAAAAACTTTAAATACAATCCAGATTATCTGAACACGAATTTAATTAAAAATAAATTTTGATTAGCTCAAATCAGACTTAAAATGCAGACTTAAGAGTGACCGGCTCAGGGACAAAACAGCCCAAAGGAAGACCTTTTGAATCTTTTTTAACTCTACTATTCTTAAAAAGAGTAAATGGAAGTTTGCTGATTGAAAGTAGAGGTGTGCATGGGCCGGGCCGGGGCGGGCCCATAAAAAAATTCTACCCGTTTTCAAGGCCCGGGCCCGGTCTGGCCCGAAATATGGGCTTGGAAATTTGTCCAATCCCGGCCCGAGAAAAAAGGTAGGCTCGAGCCCGGCCCGGTCATATTAATTTTTTTTTGCTTTTTTTATTAAATAAAAAACTTTAAAATATAATAAATCAAATACATTTAAAACATAAAAACAAATATTAAAATAAAAAATAAATAAAAAATAAGACTAAAATAATTATTAAAATAATACATAAATTAAAAATATAATAAAAATTAATTATATTAAAATTGAAAAATTGAAACAAATTAAAACTAAATTAAAAATTAAATTATATTAATAACAAAGTTTTACAATATCAAAATAACATCAAAACAACAAAAAAAAAAGTAAAGTAAAAGTACTAAAGTTATTTAAAATTAAAAATAAAAAAATTTTAAAATAATTTAATATTAAAATCGGGCCGGGCCGGGTCGG
Source organism: Gossypium longicalyx (assembly GCA_025698465.1). Taxonomy (NCBI): domain Eukaryota; kingdom Viridiplantae; phylum Streptophyta; class Magnoliopsida; order Malvales; family Malvaceae; genus Gossypium; species Gossypium longicalyx. Next base: position 81,432,690 of record CM047001.1, on the reverse strand, counting down.
GCCCGGGCAAAAAAAATCTTACCCTAGGCCCGGCCCGTTTTCTAAACGGGCATCGTTTTTTGTCCAAGCCCATTTTTCGAGCCTATATTTTAACTCAAACCCTCACATTTTTCGGGGGGTCTTCGGGCCGGGCCGGGCCGGGCCGCCCGGCCCATGCACACCTCTAATTGAAAGGGAAAAGAAAATCCATCATTAAAATTGGAATCTTTACCTTTTCTTTTTTCTTCGTAATAGTGAAGCTTTCTCTGCTCATTTGTCTTTTCATTAAAATAGTACTAGTACACGGTCTGATTTTTGTACCATTCATCTTTATGAAATTTTACTTTTTTGATTCTTTTCACATTTCGCTTACATTTTATTTGACAAGAAAATATCAAATGCTTTTGTTGAAGAAAATTGAGAACCCAATTCTAAAGTTTGAAAATTTTGAAGCGATACGAACTGTTAAAAGCCCCCCACTGAATATTTTTTTTCGTTGCTGCATTTCATCAAATGTTTACTTTGGATTAACAATGGCTAACAATTCCCATGAAGACGTTGTTTTATTACCTCAAGCGGTTGAAGCATTGATATCCAGAATTTGCAACGAGCAGGAACAGCCACGACTTGGTTACTCAACGAGGCAGGCATTGGCTGAGGTAGGTGAAGAAGCATCCCTAAGGATTCTAGAGAAAATCCAACGGACGGAGATTCGTACTACGTTTGATCGATTCGTGATGTTTATGATAAGAAACGAATCAAACGGCAATGGCTCTCCACAAAAACGATCCAATTCTGCTCAACTAAATAGTAGCCCCTTTTCTTCTCCCGCCAAAACTTGCCGGCTTATGATGAACTCTCAAGGTTTTACACTTCTTTGAAACCATGGGTTTGTTTTCATTTTAGTAGTTGTTTTTGACGTTTTGTGTTTATTGGTTTTAAAAGGGGGAGATAATGTTCATGTTACTTCAGCTTCAGTTACCCCTATTCAGAGTTCTTCAGTAAATGCTAATAGAGAAGAAGGGTTTAGTCCACAGTCGGTAGCTACTCCAATTCTGACTTCTTTAACAAATGTTGGTAGAGAAGAAGTGTGTCCACAGTTGGTAGCTTTAGGGGAGCTTGAATTTCGTAAAGCTTTTCTTATTTTAAGTTACATTGGGCAGTAAGTTTCCAATTTATGGCTATGTCTATCTTTCACTGCTTTTAACAATGTGTTTTTAAGACCCTTTTCCATATATATTTTTGCCATAGGAATAAGTTGGAAGAAGTAATCACTGCTGATCACATTCGAAGTTTGAAGAATTTGGGGATGGATGAGTTTGAAAAAGAGATCTGGGATTCCGTGGGTCAATGTTATGCTCGAGCTGACCGTGTTAAGGTAAACATAACGGTGTTAGCTGTGTTAGATTCTAGCCATATGTGCTAATTATGAAGGGAATGAACATAGATGTTTCTGAAAATTGTAACTTGTATTCGACCCTTTTTCATGTGGGCATATTACCTTCCCTGCTTTTGATGCATTGTGAAATTGTTTTTTTTTTTCTCTCTTTTTTTTGCTTTTCTCACTTACCGTTGCATACCTTTGTCTTGCAGCTGCTTGAGTGGGAAGGAAAAACGACTGAGTATCATTGTCATGTGCAAGAAAACGGGACATATAGGTTCAAGGTAAATTGGAAGTTTCAGTTTCTAGGCTTTTGCATTGTCTTGATTCTTTGTTTTTTGCATGTATATATGTTAACTTACATTCATAGGACAAAAGGATTGGGTTAAGTTTTTAGACACTTATAGAAACATGTACTGGATATGGACAGATTTATGAGGTTGCTGAAGGCAGTTTAATGAGATTTACCTTTTTATCTCATGCTTACGAAAACTTATTCTATTTCATATGGTAGGCATGCATGGTGGTACAGATCAAATTACGATTTTGTAAAGCTTTTATGGTAATAAGTGGTGATATGGAATTATCATGACGTTGGAACTAGCATACCCCAAACATCTACTGGAAGTGTGTATTTGTCTGTTGCTTGCCTTACTGGATTTGGGTCATGATTTGTAGTTCTGGCTGCAATTGATCTCACAAAATGGTTGTGGTTGTTTCTATCGAAGGGACTTAAGTCCCCTGATCCGTCTTTTTATGGGGTAGATGGATTCACAGAGTATTATAATGTGCTTTGCTTAATAATTATTATTTCTGCATTAATTTTCCTTGGCAACCCTTTTCCCCCCAAATTTATTGTAATTTAACATCTCCTTATTGTATTGAATGTGTTATTATTTTCATGTGGTTTATCAGGGCCCTTATTTTGAAAGGACTAGAAGTCATTTGCAAAGGGTTTTAGGAGATGATAACGTTCTTTCTGTTAAGTTTGAAACAGAAGGAAAAAGTCCACTTGACAGTGGTTATGTAGGGTTCAAAAAAGTTGCAAAAGAAGGAATTCTTGTTGGTTTGCGCCGATACCGATTTTTTGGTGCGTCTTCTGCACTGCATTCTTGGGATAATAAATATACTATTTATTGTTCTTATTTTCCCTTCCATTTAATTCTGAATTGTTATTCCAGCATACATAAAGTGTTCAAGCTAGCATGTCTTGATGGCTTTTATATTTTCTGCTAGCAGTATGCATCTCGGAATGTATTCTAGGCATGCATGTCCATGATATGCCATGTTGCAGGAGTAGGGGAATAATCACGGCCAGCTGAATTGCATCTCTTGTTCATGTGTTAATGAGGAATGCTGACATCATCCAGTTCATTTTAGTTGCTTTATTCAGCATTGGTTTAGGTGTTTTGTTCAACTTGTCTAAGAGAATCAGCACCAAGGAACGATGTTAGAGCTGCTTTTAAATGAAGGAATTGGTTGTTTGCTGTGCTATAATATTACCTGATGGTTTCACCATTTTAATATTGGTAAAATGTAAGTTGCAAAAAGAAAAAGTTGGTGGAATGTATGTGTTACTTTTCCTATGCCACTCCTATGTTCTGTCTTTATATTAATTAGGATGATCTAGTGCGACAGCTATTAATTTCAGTCCCCAGCTTCCATTCCACTATGGTGTTAAGTGTTTATCTGTGCATGTAAGAAAGAATTACTTTTTTTCCGGTTTGCAGCTTCTGGGATTCACATATATGTTTGTTACCTTTATCTGCAGCATATGAGTTATTAACGATCTTCCATCTCTCGTTTCTTGAGTAAACATCTAATGTGGAATTTATTTTTTGGAATACCCTAGTTATTAGGATTTGGGCATGGCATTGAACACTTACCATGTAAAATTTCAGTATTCAAGGACGGAGGTAAAGAAGCAAAAAAGAAAGACCGGAGTACCTCACCTGTCAAATGCTTTTTTGTTAGATTCGAGTCTAATGCAGCCATTGATGATGGTAAAGAATATGTTTTATCCGGGAAAACAGTTCAAGAAGCCAGAAGTGTGTTTATGCATGTACATACCCTACCAAGTATGGCCAAGTACATGGCCAGGTTAGTGATGATACAGATATCCATGTTTAGATTCTTCAGTTTTTTGTTTTGTTTTTTAAGTGGCTTCTTTTCCTTGGTCTGTAGATTTTCACTAATCTTATCTAAGACCATGAAGTTGGAAGATGACTTGTCCAACTTAAATTTTATGGTGGAAAGAGATATACCTTGCAAGGTATGGTATATGGATTTAAGTTTTCATATTCTTCATTAGTTCTTTTATCTTATCTTGTTTCTGAGTTCAATTTGATATTTTAGTGCTATAAATTTTGCAGGATAAAGATAAAAAGCCCGTTTACAAAGATGGAAAACTTTGTATTCACTCTGATGGGACTGGTTATATTTCAGAGGATTTGGCATTGAAATGCCCAAAAGATGTCTTCAAAGGAAGCATTATGAATGGTGCCAATGTTGAGATTGGACCAATTGGTGCATTGCTGGTATGTTAACTTGTGAAAGCATTGCATAGTGGTTGCCCCAATAATTCATCAACGTGTTGTGCAGGACAATAATCAGTTTGATAGACGATTTTTGCATTAAAATTCCATCAAATCTGCTTTCTGGAATTGGTTAAAATTTCACAATGTTTGGGGTGGAATGGATATGCATGCTTGTAATATCTTGGTCATTTTAAAAGACATGGATTCCAACTATTTATTTGCCATTTAGTTTCTATGGTACTAGTTTGGCAATTTGTTTTACTTTTCTTTCCATCTGTATCTCTTAATTTTTATAGTTGGGATGTTAAGCTTTTTGTCTATTGATCCTTTTATTGTTACCTGTTTGTCAGTTCAATGATTTTCTATGATTGTAAATTTCTTCTCAATGAACTTTAGGGGGAGTCTCCAGACACAATGCAGGCAGATTCTTACCGTAGGGTACCGGTATGTGCATTGAACAACTAGCTGATGCTCTCTTCTCCAATTTTATAAACTGATTATCATTTCATTCTTTATTTTCTTTCCAGCCTTTGCTGATCCAGATCCGCTTATTTTACAAAGGTTATGCTGTTAAGGGAACTTTGCTTGTCAATAAAAAGGTATAATTTTAACAAATTTCCCTTTATAACTGGAACAATACTCCAATGGAAAAGTCCATTCTTGGAATGAGGAGCAATGTTTAGTTTTTTGCAGAGTATATCCTGAAGTATACAGGACTGGTTAATTTATTGCTGGACAAAATGTGTAAAATTTTTAGGAGAAGTTGGAACAACCGAGCAAATATCCGAGATATTAGCCTGGTTCAATTAGCTATAACAATTATTACATCAGATAAACTAGATTTGTGTTTCCAATAGAATAACCTTTAAAAAAAAGTGAGACCACCTCTGCATATTTCCCTTAAAAAGCAAATGGTCAATATAATCCATTTGTTGTTGTCTAGGATCCTAACTACTGTAACATATTTTTGTTGGCTAACAATTTCTCTGCTTTTCAAAAGCTGCATGCTTGTACTAACTTTTATTCCAAAATTTTGAAGCTTCCACCCAGAACCATTCAAGTACGGGATTCCATGGTTAAAGTTGAGCCAGGTTTGAATCTATCAAATATCTGCACTAGGAATTCCTTGGAAGTAGTTACTACAAGGTACTTGCCATTGTTTAATTCTTCTAATATCTGTTTTATATATTTGTATATCATCCGTTTAGTTTTTTCCCCTCCATATCCTTGAATAATAAGTACCCAATTGAGTATGTTCCGAGTTCAAAATATGTGAGCTGAGTTGGGTTTTGCATAAACATTCTCAGTACTTGAATGAATCTTCAAGAGGAAAATAAAAGATAAATAAGGAAAAGGCTTGAATCTCTCATTTATGTTAATCTTTATGCATGGCTGTTTAAATGTAGCATTGTTGTTCTGGTTGGATATCTATCCAATAGCGGGTTCTTCTTTTACTCTCTGTCACAACATGTTGAGGCCGGTCCTAAGCATTTACCGGAATTGTCATTTTTATTCTTTATTCTTGAGGTGAATGCTTCATGGGAATATGAACTGTAGCTGGCAGAAGTTGAAGCTTGGCAGCTCTTGCTTCTTTAGTAATTGCAATTAAGAACATGTCCCAATGTGTGCAAAATCAGGAGGGTGTTCCCATTCCCAGATGTTGGATCACTCCAGTGCTTGTGTCCAACCTAATTTGTGGGCATAAAGCCACTCTTTTGAAGCCAATGACTTCACATGACCTTCTTAATTTTCTTAACTTCCCTAGAACTTACCAGAAGATCATGAGGTTGTGCTTTAGAAGTTCAGAGCATGAATGCAGAAAAATTTGTTGCTCAAGTCAGTCTTTCAGCCTAATAAAAATTGCTCATTCTCTGTTATAAGACAATCTGCAACTGAAGATGCAATATTTCTTTTATTTCTGGCTTGATTTTGATGAATTTGGCTTTGATGGGATTATGCCCTGTGAGCTGTTAATGTTCCTTGCTGCAGTTTTGGGTGATATGATTTTTGTCATCTCCTGCAGTAACCAACCAAAGAGAACTAGTCTTTCAAAGAATTTGATTATGCTCCTTAGCTATGGAGGTGTCCCAGACAATTTTTTTATGGACTTATTGAAGAATGCTTTAGAAGAGTCACAGAGTGCTTTCTCCAACAAGCGAACAGCTCTCAGAGGTAGTTTTCTTAACTTCTTTGTCACCATAACTTGTAGCATTTACAAATTTGTCCTCTCTCCAATTTTTGTTTTGAAGATCATACTAACTTAATGTGAATATATTATACTGTTGTAGAAAAAAAAAATTCTACTCGATTGTTTTAGTTGTTCTTTGCTTTTGTTGGCTTTGCACAATATCCTGGTATTTATCTACATGTCACCAATAGTCTTGTCTAATTGATGCTCCTTTGCTTATCTGCTGCTTCTCACTGGTGTAATCAATTTTAATCAATATTCTTAATTATCACATGCAGTTGCTCTTAACCGTGGTGGCTTGGATGAGCTTTTGGCTGCAAAAATGATTTTATCAGGGATTCCTCTTGATGAATCATATTTACAATATCGGATGTCTATAATGTTGAATGAGGATAGGAAGGGTCTCCTCAGTGGAAAGCTCCCTATAACCGACTCTTATCATCTAATGGGTACTGTAGATCCATCTGGAGTCTTAGAAAGTGATGAAGTCAGCATCATCTTGTAAGTAGGGTTTTTCTGTTGTTCTTCTCATTTTTGTTTGTGATGGCCACATAAAAAAATAATTAATAATCTCCAACGTGTCATCGAGTATATTCTCTTCAGTAGAAAACAAAAAGATTAATCCCTTGGAGCATCACAATTTTTAAAGGGCTTTTCATTTAATGGGTACTATAATCATGTGTTAAGACACTTTCCGCTGACAACTCTGTTTATACTTGCAACAACATGAATCTCTCTGGTCAAATAGAACTTATGGGTCTTTGATGATATGTGTAGGGATAATGGGCATATTTCTGGAAAAGTGCTTGTGTACCGCCATCCTGGTGTACATTTTGGAGATATACATATCCTCACTGCTAGATATGTTAAAGAATTGGATGAATATGTAGGTCATGCCAAGTATGCCATATTCTTTCCTTCCAATGGCCCACGCTCTTTGGCTGATGAGATGGCTGGAGGTGATTTTGATGGTGATATGTTCTTCGTTTCAAAAAATCCACAGGTTGGTTTCATTTTGAAATAGTTTCTGGTCAAAGAGTTTATTTTCCTCTTTCTTACATTTTTTTTCAGTCATTGCTATCATCATTTAATAGTACTCAAACAGTTTGCTATGATTTTTCCGTCTTCATTCCAATTGGATGAACTTATTAATTTCAGTATCCGATAAAAGGTGACATTTAATTTTCTCTTTAGTTCTTACATATGAGAATGCCTTTACATTCCTACATGGTTGGTGGTAACTGTTGTCAATTGCATTTCCTTTGGTCTAGATTTCAACGACATTCTTAGATATCAAGCATGAAAACGATGGGATTATTTTTTGTCCTACTTATTCAATTTTAAGCATTTACAAAACAAAAATCAAAAGAAATTTAACTGTTCTGTTGGGATACTTCTGCTGCTTCAACCTCTGCATTTTCCCCGTCTGTTGGGTAATTTTTTCACCCTATTGTTTTGGCCACTGAATTCTAAAACATGAAGTTCGACTTACCCTTCAAAAAGGACTATGGTTTTATAGATACAGATACAACTGTGAACTACATAGAGTAAATTTTCGGTTTTAAATGTATTTTGCTTTAATGTTTTCTGAGACGAGGGATACCGGTTTTTATACTTTCTTCAGTTATTGGATTACTTCAAAGTCAGTGAGCCCTGGACAGAAAATTGTACTACTCCTGAAGGTCCCAGTCGGCGGCCCAGTGAATTTTCAGATGAGGAGTTGGAGAGTGAGCTCTTTGAATCATTCTTGAAAACTAGGTTCCAGCCAAGGTAATCACTTGACTTTATACCTTAATATAATTTAGTCTCAGATTAATTTGTGATATTATGGTGCTTTTTGGCTTTTTTTCAGTTATGCTATGAGTATGGCAGCAGATAATTGGTCTGCTATAATGGACCGCTTTCTTACTGTTGAAGATAGTAACTCATCTGAGAAAACTCTTATGAAAGAAAACCTGAAAAACCTGGTTGATTTATACTATGAAGCTTTGGATGCACCAAAGACGGGAAAGAAGGTTAGTAAGTTACTTTTGACAAAGAAATCGATATAACTGATATTTGTAGTACAGTTAAATGTGATTCGTTAAGTGAAGCCAATCAATAGTGAGCAATTGATTTGAAGAATGATCTCTAACCTTTGACAGACTCGAACTTGAAATTACTTGAACATGAAATGTTTGAAACCATAATGATCGGACTGAAAGCCGGAGCCTCAAATCTGAATAGCTCAAACCCTAAATGGCTCCGAAATGACTCGAAATAGAAAGTGAGCCTTTCTGAGAGATTGATGCTTATCTTAGAAATCTGTATAACCTTTCCCTACTTCCGAATAGGTTAAAGTTCCGGAAGAGTTGAGAGTAGCTGTATTTCCTCATTATATGGAACGGGAAAATTCATTTAAGTCGACTTCCATACTGGGGAAGATTTATGATCATGTCAAAGCATATCAAGAAGAAGTATCAAGGAAAGGTAAAGCATGTTCTTAGAGTTTTTATGTTATGTGCTTATTATGGAATAAGTGAGTGGGATAACATTTTTAAACCTTAATCCTATTCAGAAGTTCAAAAGCTCCCTTGTTTCAATGTTGAGGTCTCTGAAGAATGCCGTTCTAAATGGACAGTACTTTACGAGCAATACAGGAAAGACATGACTTATGTCCTGAACAGCGGTAACAAAGAAAAAAATGATGCAGCTGCTAATGCACTTTATGACGAGTACAAAAAGGTGATTAGTAGACCTCTCAATTAGTTAGAAGAGTTGGATTAATCTTAGTAGATCAATTTGAGTTTTAAAATTTTGGGTCATTTTCTTTTCTAATCATTTCAAGTTTGAGTCAGTTTCTGGTTTGTGTTGTTTCTTGTTTGGGTCAATTCAAGCTCGGAACATTTGGTTGTGCTAGCTGGCTTTCGGGTTGGGCTTATTATCCTTTGGCTTGACAATTAGTTCTCAAGTCATTTTGGATTCGATTTCACGGTTCAAGTTGTTGAGTTTTTACAGTCAAATTGTGTTGAGTCTGGCTTAGATTTGGGGTTAATCAAACTAGGTTTTCGGGTTCAAGTTGATCTTGATAGATCAATTTGGTTTTTTTTTTTTTTGAAGTCAATTCTTTTCCAAATCATTTCAAAATGAAGTAATTTTAGGTTTGGGTCAATTTTGGTCCAGCTCATTTCAGTTCAGGTCATTCAGTTATATTGGTAGTTTTTGGATTGGTTGATTAGGTCATTTCGGGTTTTATCCAAGGTTTATGGAGTTGGACCAGTGGTCAAACTGATCATACCACCGGTTCTCGGTCTGAATGGTCTGGTCAGTTGAAAGAAAAAAATTATGAAAATTATAAAAACCGGTTCAGCTACTGGTTTTTAGATCAGTTTAATTGGTCTGTGCCGGTTTACGAGTCAACTGATTTTTACTTCTCACTGAATTGATACCTTGGCTTGGTTCTTGGTTTGATCGGTCAGTCTGGTCTGGTTCAAACAAACATTGGTTTTATCATTTGATTTGCCACTTGATTCAAGGTCGTTTCAGGTTTGGGGTACTGACTTTTCTTGATGTTAACCTTTTTTGATCAAATCAAGTTAAATCCGAGCTTATATTTGAGTTATTTAGATTAAGTTTTCAAGTTCAGGTCATGATTAGTAGCTCTAGTCGATTCTTAGCTTCACAAATCTAATTGAATACATATATTGTTGCGGGATTAGGTATTGTATGGAGGTGCAGAGTTGGTCGAGAGACAAAGACCAATGAACCAAATCAGTGAGGAAGCTCTTGCCATTTACAACATTTGCTATGAATATGCCATAAAAAAGGACGATGTTGGCAAATGTGGGTTCGCTTGGAAAGTTGCTGGCTCAGCCCTTTTGAATCTGCATGTCTTGGGGCTGGGTGAAAAGACACTCTCATGTGCTCCATCAGTGTTGAAAGAACTTTACTCGTGAACTAATAATGTTGTATGTAATAATAATAGCTTTAAGTGTTTTGCAATTATGAGCTTAATTTGAAATTTAATTGTGTATGTGTGTATGTATATATACTAGGTAGTTTGAAGTCTCCCTTATGGGTCTTCAATACTTTAAAAATCAATATATTGTGTGTGTTTTCCCTAAAAAACGGAATTTCTTTTTCTTTTTTTTAATTGTAAGAATCAATACGGAAGAAGATAGGCAGAGAAAGGTGGCAAAGGTGGCAGTTCACTCTTAAAGGGCGAGGAGCCGTTGGGACAAAATGGTGGAAGAGAAGTAGACTTCGGGAGATGAGAGAAGAGGCAGTTGCTCAGTTTAGTGAGAGAGTGAAGATTGTTTCTTGCCCTACTGTTCAGGTGTGAAGACAAGTATATTGGAAACTAGAGACATCACGTGTAAGCATAGTGTTAGCTGCAAAGTCACCATTTATCCCCTTATAAGGGTGGTGATGTGACTCTGTAGATAAGTGGCATGACATAGTAGGATGGTAATTAAAATGCTCTAGGTATCTCTAACGGAGGTAGCTTGTGGTGAAGATGTGCCCCAAAACATGATTTTCATTACTGACAAATAGAAGTATTGTGAAGGTTGACGCATGGGAATGTTGCAAGCGTAGTATAACAATTTTAAATATCATATAAAAGGACAAGCTTAATACGTTTAGTAAATATAACAAATAAAATAGGATATATGTTAAAATAGAGGTGTTCACTGGCCTGGGTCAGATCGGGTTTGTGTCTAGTCTAAGTATGATATTAACATATTTTATGTTTGTTTAAACTTGATCTGGTTCGAAATACGAGCTTAAAATTTTGTTTAAATCCACTCATCTTTATAAATAATTAACTCAAGTCCATTTGAATTTACTTAAAAATAATATTTATATTATTTAATATTAAATATTTTAAAATTTTAAATATAGTAAATAACTTTTAAATGTTTATATTATTGAAATATTATATATTACTATAGATTTAATTTTTATGTTTTATAATTTACTTAATATATAAAAATAACATAAAATATAAATAAACTTAAAAAAGGGTATGAGTCTTTAATGTCCAAGCCATAGCCTAATCTTGACCCATATTTTAAATAGGTCTAATTTTTTTTGCCTAAATCTATTTTTCAAGTCTAATATTTTTTGTCTAAACTTTTAAATTTAACTTGACCTATGAATAAGTCTTTATTAAAATAAGATAAAATTATCAATATGCATTTATTCATATTGTGTAAAATATTAAATATTTAATAACTTATTCTATATTTATATTATACTTTTAAAATGAAAAAAAAAAACCGATGATAAAAGACAAGATATATACTTACAAAAACATCATATCTATCTACTTCCCTAGTCTTATCCCACAATTTCTTCCTAATTGAGTCACTTGAAAATAAATAAATGGGACCCGTACAGAAGAGGGGATAAATTTTGCTATTAAAATTCATGAATCTGATACGGTAAATATGTTATCATAGTGTAATATCGAATTAGTTTGTTGTTTCACATATTAGTCATTGAAAATTTAATTAATAGATTAATGATTGTCATTTACATCATGAGTAAAATTTTAAAAATCGAAAAATATAGACTTAGAATAACGTATAACTGTACACATAATATAATACTAGTAATTAAATTTAACCAAACAGATTTAATTGCTTCAGGCCAGGACTAAAATTGGCTAGTTCGAAAAGTGCAGAGACTAAGTTTGATCAAATTAAAGTACATGAAGTAAATCTACAATTTTCATTAAGTACATTGACGGATAGCATAATATTGTTGGATAATACAAACATTACCTATATAATCAGAATAATTAATATTAATATATAAGTTAAATATATGTAGTTACTCTAGTAATTAATTTTTATTTGATGATGAGCTAAATAGAAATTAATCTTAACATGCAAAAGTTATATATCAGTGTTATGGTTCTCAAATTACAGCCACGTAATTTTTCTAACATCCCATCTTTAGAGAAAAGAGTTACATTTTTCAGTTTGGAAATCAAAATCTCAAGAGTCAAAGACTTTAAAATATCAATAGAAGTACAGTTTCGCATCCAATTTTTTTATTGATAATTTGACATGACAAATCCTACTTTTATATTTTAGATTGAAATTTTTTCAATTCTAATAAACTTAACAAAAAAAAATCTAAATCTCAACTTTGAATTTATTTAAAACTTAATATATCTATGAGATACTGAAAAATGTCGAAATTGTATTATTATTGAATAAAGGAGTGTATATTCTAATGAATGATGCCATAAACATTCATGGGACCTCAATGACCAAAGTACTGTGAATGATAAAGAAACATAAAAAAGCTAAGCCTTTCTTTTATTGACAAATGACAAAACTTCGCCACCCATCACCACCACTTGGCCACCACGTTTGGCCTAAATCTGCCACCTAGCCGCCTCTGTTTTCATATCATTTTTAATATTCGAAACCTTCCAAAATAGGACAACACAGGTTATTTGTTAAAGTATTAATAGAGTTCGCAGCTCAGACGGTGACTCAACTCTCCAACAAAGACTTTTTTTTAGAAATATACATTTAACCCCTTTCACTTACATTAATCTTGAAAATTGATACTTAAACTTGAATTCTTTAAAATATCATGATATGACACTGTGATATTATGTCATATGATCACTTGAATTTTTTTTAATTTTATATAAAATTTTCATGTGATGATGTAACATAATCTTAAATGTCACATTATTTTTATTTTAACGGAATCTAAATTCAAGGATTAAATTGAAAAACACTAAACTTAAGGACTAAATATTACTTTATTTTTTTTCTTAATACCCATTTCGTTGAAAAATATAAAGTAAAAAAAATGATCTATTGTTATTCGTATAACTTTTCTTAAGACAAATAAATCAATAAATCACTCTTGTTTGTTCTTTTAATTTTTTTTAAAAGCATTTCTCAAAAAAAATAAAAATTTAAAGCATTGTTGTATTAAATTTTAAAGCACCAGTTTTAAAAAACAATTAAAGATTGTAATTCTAATAAAAAATAAATATCCGAATATTAAAAATAACATTATTATAAAAGATAATTACGGAATTCAGATATAAATGATAATATCGACATAAAAGATAGATAGAAAGGTGGTTAAATTATATTTTAAGCTTAAATTTGATAATTTCTCTTTCATTGAAGTCTAAATTTCTTTTTCCAAATTAAATCTTAAACTTATTTTTTTAAAATTTATCCTTGAAAGAGAAAAAAAAGAACTCAAACCCTAAAATGATAATGATTTCACAAAAAGAATACACTTCCTTTTTATTATTGGAAAGACTGTTTTCCTCTTGAGGTCTGTTCCACATTTTGTTAGTGCATGACAAATTGACCATGACAGTGATATTGTTATAAGGGTAAAAGTTTAGAAAAGACAGTCGACACAATGATAAAAGTATGAAATTCTGGGTACGAGAATTTGGAATGGATCTCAATTAATTTTATTTTTTACTTTTAATTATCAAAATAAAAAATAAATAAAAACACCTCACGTAATTTTTCGTAAATTTAAATTATTATTATTATTATTATTATTATTATTATTATTATTATTATTATTATTATTCATTTTTCCATTTGCCGAGTAATTTTGTTAACTTTTTTTTATGCTAATTTTGTTTAATAATTTGCCGTGGCATATTTAAAAATGTGATATATATATCTTAAAAAATTTTATGGATAAATTGTAAAAATAACCACTTAACTATGGTTTTGATTTTATTTTGATCATTTAACTATTAATTTTTTTATTTACTTATTTAATTATTTAAAATTTAACTCTTTCTCAAGCTACTCTTTCTGTTGAGTAGTAACAGGTGCTTGGGCAGCATTTCTAATGGTGGTTGTTTGTTCAACATTTCAAATTTTAGTGAAAGAATAAATATTAGAGGGTTAAATTTTATAAAAATGTGGTGATCAGAAACACATATTTAAAAAATAAAAAAATATATAAAATTTTAAGTCATCAATTTGACTTTTTGGTTTCATGCTCTAATTTAACTACACTGAAAGCAGCTGATCATAGTGTTCTTTGTTTTTCTTTTTGATGTTCTGGGGATTGATTATTTATTTGTATAATATCCACTTGAACTAAATTTAAAAAAAAAAAAAAGTGATCATAGTATCAGCTGAAGCAGAGAGAAATGGAGAGCACCTTCAAGGAGATGAGAGGTGGTGAATCAGTACTTGACTTGTCCCCCAAAGCCACCGTCGGTGGCGGTGTTGAGGATGTTTACGGCGAGGATTGTGCCACCGAAGAACAACTTGTCACCCCTTGGACTTACTCTGTTGCAAGGTCACCTTTTTTATGTAAAAGCTTTTGTTTTCGGTTATGGGTTTTTTTTTTTTAAAGTTTTTTTTAACTATTTCTTCCATGGTTTCAGTGGATATTCATTGTTGAGGGATCCCCATCATAACAAAGGGCTTGCATTCACTGAGAAAGAAAGGGATTCTCATTACTTGCTTGGGTTACTGCCTCCTGCTGTTGTCACTCAACAGCTTCAGGTTTATATTGAAACCCCTTTTTATGATCAGATTTTGAGGAGTGGTATTAATGCATGTTTTTTGTTTGTTTTAATTCCTAGGAGAAAAAAATGATGGATAACCTCCGGAAATATCAAGTTCCACTGCAAAAATATATGGCCATGATGGAACTTCAGGTCTCACTTTAAGCTTTGGAATTGTTGGGAAAAAGGGTTTGTTGAGGGTCATGGGAGGTCGGACTCTCTCTTTGGAGTCCATTGAGAGTCGACGGACCCCTCAACGTTGGAGGAATTGTGCCCGGGGTGTGTAATTTGGTTTTATCCCGGGTTTTGTCTTCATACTCCACAGATTCACGGGGAAGGAGCGTCTAGCCCACCAAAGAAAAGTGAGCATTTGGCCTCCATGCTCACATTTCTTTGGTCGACAAGGTGCTTTCACACTGTGAACCCGTTGGGACTCTTCGCGGAGTAGGGAGACTAAACAAGGGATAAAACCGAGCATAGACACCCCAGGCACAATACTTACACTGTTGAGGGGTCTGTCGGCTCTTGATAGATGACACTTCTAAAACTTCTCCAAAGAGAGAGTCCGACCTCCCCTCTACGGGTTTTTTTTTTTCATTTCTGCTCATTGGTTTTTCACCATTAACAGGAAAGGAATGAAAGACTGTTTTACAAACTTTTGATTGATAATGTTGAGGAGTTGCTCCCAATTGTTTACACCCCAACTGTAGGTGAAGCTTGCCAGAAGTATGGAAGCATATTTAGACGACCGCAGGGTCTTTATATAAGTTTGAAAGAGAAGTATGAATGTTTCTCTGCTTTTGTATAATTTCAATATCCTAGTGGATTGGCTCAATTTAATTCGACAATAACGTGCAGGGGAAAAGTTCTTGATGTTTTGAAGAATTGGCCTGAAAGGAGTATTCAAGTTATTGTTGTAACTGATGGTGAGCGCATTTTGGGGCTTGGGGATCTTGGCTGTCAGGTAAATTGATTAAATTAGAAATGTTTTAATGCGGTTTTTGTATTCTGTAATGTAAATGAGTAAATAGTTTGGATATGATTCTGTTGGAAATTCAGGGGATGGGAATTCCTGTTGGGAAATTGTCTTTGTACGCAGCACTCGGAGGGGTTCGTCCTTCAGCGGTAAGCATTGTTATGTTCTTAAGATGAAATTTTACATAGTTAAAGGAGAAGTGATCTTTGGATATAAATGGCACTTGTAATGATGCTATCATAATGATTGATTCCGCCCTATAGTGTTTACCGGTGACCATCGATGTGGGCACAAATAATGAGCAGTTGTTGAAAGATGAGTTCTACATTGGACTTAGACAAAGGAGGGCAACCGGACAGGTTTGCAGATTTTAATATCTTAATCATCATGAACATAACTTATGTTATTCTGAGGTTGTTTTGGTTACATTTTAGGAATATGCTGACTTGCTACACGAGTTCATGAGTGCTGTCAAGCAGAACTATGGGGAAAAAGTTCTTATACAGGTAGGACACTTCCTTTTGTCTTTTAGAATGTATTTTCTTCTTGCATTTTCCTAACCATGTTCTTCAAACGTTACGCAGTTTGAAGATTTTGCAAATCATAATGCTTTTACATTGCTTGCGAAATACGGCACAACCCACCTTGTCTTCAATGATGATATACAGGTTGGTTATTCTAGCAACATTGTAGGGAGCTCCCTCATTACAATTGTTTGGGTTTTTCTTTAATTTATGATCACTTTTGGTGCAGGGGACGGCATCCGTTGTTCTTGCTGGGGTTGTCGCTGCATTGAAGTTGATTGGTGGTACCCTAGCTGACCACAAATTCTTGTTCCTTGGTGCCGGGGAAGTAAGACACCAATCTCTGCCTCGTCATTTTTTTTTTCCTGGGAAGGGAAGGGAGCAATATGCTGAAATAATTTACTTTTAATGGACCAATTGGAAATACCTCTAGATCGAGTCACTGATGGTTGCTTTTGTCGTACTGTTGCAGGCTGGGACTGGTATAGCAGAGCTTATAGCTCTCGAGATGTCAAAGCAGGTAAAAGCATACTAATAAGAATTTTACAGATCTTTTTAGTGATCGTAAATTCCATTGCAGTGCTCGGGGTGATTATTTTTTTGTTAACTTTCAGACAAAAATTCCTGTGGAAGAGACCCGTAAGAAAATCTGGCTCGTGGACTCAAAGGTATCTATAAGCTTGGCGTTGATTGTTGTAGAAATAAATATATCGTATGAACATCCATTTTCACCTAAATCGGCATGAGAAAAACTTTTCAGGGACTGATTGTTAACTCTCGTAAAGAATCACTTCAACACTTCAAGAAACCATGGGCTCATGACCATGAACCTGTTAAGGATCTATTAGGTGCTGTCAAGGTAAGAAAAATATTACTTACTTTCGTGTTTTTTAAACGAATTTCTGGTGCTTACTTTTCTCGTACTTCTTCAGGCTATCAAGCCAACTGTTTTGATTGGGTCATCTGGAGTCGGAAGAACTTTTACGAAGGAAATTATCGAGACTCTAGCCTCCTTCAATGAGGTACTTTACGAAGTCCTTGTATCTATATGCTTTCTGGTATAATATAACTTTCTGCCAACCGGAACTGGAAAATATTTACATTGTTGTATATTGATAATGATGCAGAAACCTCTTATTATGGCTCTCTCCAACCCGACCTCACAATCTGAGTGCACTGCTGAAGAAGCTTATACTTGGAGTCAGGTAACATTCTTCATTTCTTAGTTCGTACTCTGTAAACCTCATAACTAAGGTGTAAAAGCTACCAGAAAGTTCAGGTGCCGTATTTGCTTCAAAATCTCATTCTTATTAATGTTGTCCGCATCTTGCAGGGCCGTGCAATTTTTGCTAGTGGAAGTCCATTTGATCCTTTCGAATACAATGGAAAAGTTTTTGTTCCTGGACAGGTCCGACCATTATTTGATTGTTTAGTATAGTATAGCAAATTCTCCCCATATGCAATATCTCATGAATACCGGGAACTGATCACCATGTTTTCTTCTGTCATTTCAGGCCAACAATGCTTACATTTTCCCTGGATTTGGTCTGGGTTTGGTCATCTCCGGAGCAATTCGTGTGCATGACGACATGCTTCTGGCTGCCTGTAAGTAAACAATAATTAACTTACGAACAACACAGCAACATATACATACCGAAATTCGCTGGGATTTAGATTAACTGTATACTGTTCTTGCCTGTCTTCGTATTAACAGCGGAAGCCTTGGCTAAACAAGTATCTGACGAAAACTACAACAAGGGACTTATTTATCCACCATTCTCTAACATTAGGAAAATTTCAGCTAATATAGCTGCTAACGTTGCTGCCAAAGCATATGAACTCGGTCAGTTGACACTTCTAGTCGAATTACAGACACATATATATAGGTGTTTTCAATTCGTTTAAGACTGAAACTGTTTGTAATTTGCTTTCTAGGTGTGGCAACTCATCTCCCCCGTCCTGCCAATCTTGTGAAGTATGCCGAGAGTTGCATGTACTCGCCTGTCTACCGTAGTTACAGGTAAATTTTCGTGCACCATTTTCGTATATAATAGCTTCATCTTGAAGCTCATGGTATGCTGTATATGTTGTCTAATAGACCAAAAAATATGACTTGGGTTGTGAAATGTTTACTGTTATGAGTGTTTGAAAATGTTGTATTATTATGTTTTTGAAGCAGACTATGAGAGTGTTTCTATGTTCATGTTTTATAATTAAAAAATAATATTTCTTTACAAATTTACTTTTATTTTTAGGAATTTAGTTATTTTAATTTTAAGATTTTAAAATTCAGATGTAATTGTTAACATTTTTAAATTGTTTTGTATGATATTTTGAAATAAAAATTACAGAAAATGACGTAATAAATTTAAATTTAATAAATTAATTTTAGTAGTGTTCACAAGTGGACTTGAATTTTAAAATATAGAAAGTAAAGGGATTCAATCCTTGAAAGTATTAAATTTTAAATTTACAAGGAATATTAAAATTTATGATATATTTTAACCAATATAATAAATTTTCATTTCAAAAAATTTATGTGCAAATGCATATAAGAAAGTTAAATTTATATATTTATTTTCTACTAATATTCTGCTTTAAGTTTTTTTGTTATACATATATTTAAAATTTAAATTTAAAATATTAATTTAATTTAATATAATTAATATAATTTTAATTTTTTACATGTAAAATTTTATGCCATATTATAATTTGATGATGTGACATTATATGCGATTAAATTAGTAAATATGTATATATAAGTTTCGTATAATGTCAATTTTAAAGTTTATATATTTTTTTATCAATTTGATATTTCTTTTAGTTACATTTGACTCTCGATCTTCTAAAAAGAGTCAAATTTAACAATTAATCTTTTAAGAGAGTCGAATTGTTGACGTTAAAATTTTAACATGATAACTTGTATGGTAATTGTATTTCATCTTATTTTATTTTTGAATATTTTTATAATTTTAAATTATTTGTTGATCTAATACAGTTTGTTAAGTAATAAGCAAAGTATGAGCAGGTAAGCTGTGACAAACACAGTAAAATAAGGGACATCAAAGTCTAGTTTAGTTTTCCTACATTAAAGTCTTTCTCTTTCATGTTATTTTTTAGTTATTTTAAATAAAATATTAAATTATAAAATATATAAAAAAATATAAATTATTTAAGTTTATTTATGATATTAATCATAAAATTAAACATATACAGAACTTTAAAATATTTTAATTAATACATGCAACCAAACTCGTACATTAACGAGTCAAAAGATTATTTCCTGTATAAGTCAAACTAATTACCATACATATATATATATATATACACAAATCCCATCCAAATTTAATTAGTGACTGAGAATTTTTATTATTATTGAGGATGGATCCTCTACATTGGTGCTTAACCATTCCTTTTTCGTTGTTGTTGCACAATCAACAAAGAAAAATTACCAATGAAATCTGAAGATGAAAGCAAGTCTCCAATTATCCCAATCTCCCGAAATTCACACCATTCTTCTAGACCTAAGGTTATTGCATCTTCACTCCTGTATCTTCTCCCAACAATGATAAGTTGGTAGTCTTTGACGATGGATCGAAGAAAAGTCGATGTTTCGGGTCCGTCTTTTACATGTTCCTCGATGTACGTTAAGGGCACACTTGCTTTGATGTCTTTCAATATCTCTTTGTCAAGCATTCGTTCATCTTCGGCTAGGAAGAACTCTAAGCTGTCCACAGCTTTGAGGTAGATTACGGTGAGGCTAACGCTTTCGTCTTGCGAAAAGCGTTTAGCTAATGCTAGAGCCTCCCTATCGTCTTCGCCTCCTAAGAAAATTACAGCAATGGCGTAGGATGAGGAGTTGGATGGTGATAGTGTGTCTTTGGAATTGGAGCCTTTTATATTGCGACGTCCTTCGACGAGGATCCCTACTGAGCAAGGTGCTCGTTCGAGGATGTCGAAGTTGAGGCTTCTTGAGGTTTGATCTTCTGATTCGATGGTCCCGTCACTGTACCACCTACGGTGAAACGGAAGTATTATAAAGGATGTGAGGCGGTCCATGGCGAGGTTGCATGTATCTTCGTACATCAAATTCGATGGAGAGACCGCAGTGAAAACGTTTACAGATACGGCTCCCAAGTTGTCCCGCTCGAACTGTTTGAACGCGACCATGACATTGTCAGAGTACGATTTGTTAGATGACACTTTCTGTTGGTTGTGATGAGCGATGAAAAGCGGCGTGGCTTGTCCGCTAAGCTTCACAAGGTGAAGTACATCCAAAGCAATCGGACATTCCCTAGTCGGACAAGAGGCGTTCAATAGGTTGATAATGGAATTAACATTACCTGGCACGTGAACGCAACCGATCATTCGCAACTCTTGGTTCAACCTGGAATTCATGACGGTCCGTTTCTGAAAACATAAATACTTCTTAGATGGGTCGTAAAGCTTTTTCACGGCTATTGGCACAACGCTTGCCACAATAATGATTACAATAGTCAAGTGAGCGAATATATCCTCCGATATAATCTGCATTCGTTTAACCAAATCAAAACAACAAAGCATTAGACATAACGAAATCCATTCCAAACCCGAAAAACATTACGAGAAACACGTACTCTAGAATCATTCATGATGCTGTAAGAACCGATCTCGACAATCCCTTTCGATATCATTATAAAAGCAAGTGCAAAAGAGTCCCTGGTGGGCATCTTGCATAATAAAGGCAACAATAAAGAGACCCCAAATTTGATAATCAATGTTACCACAGCTCCAACGGCTTGATGATATGCATATTTGGTAGAGTATTTAAAGTAAGATAAATCAAACCTCATACCACATGTTGTAGCAAATATAGGCATAAACAAGCCTGAAACAACAGGGTCTAGCTTTTCAACCAATGCTGACCCTAATGGCGGACCATCCGGAACAGCCAATCCGAAAATAAATGGACCATATAAAAAATATACACGAAATAGTTCAGTAAACCTAGGTGATATCATGAAGGCCAAAATGATGATATAAAAGCAAGTGTCTTTGATTTGGCCAGCTTCAGGTGTACGTTTCACCATCCATTTCATACCGGGCCGTAAAACGAATACGAGGATACAAACATAGAGCATAGCCATTCCAACATCAAATAGAACATCTTTGCTGCCCTTTTGGATCCCGGTATTGACCCATACGCTAAACATGGTAAGCACTAATGTCGCCATGTCGCCTATGAGTGCCGCGGATAATCCGAGCCTGCCGAGTTCCGAATTAAGTATCTTCAGCTCGCTGAGAAGGCTATGTATGACCGGGAATGACGTCCCAGAATACGTTACCGCAAGGTGAAAGATTTTGTTGGAAAACACATTGCCTCCTGGGTGAAGTGTCTTGACTGTCATCAACCAAAATATCAATGATACCAACACGGGGAACAAACCAATAGCTATGGCCAATTTTCCAGATTTCCATGTTAACCTAAGATCCATTTTTACCCCACTTAAGAACATGAAGAACATAAACCCTAATGCTCCCACTGACCCTAAAACTGCAACACTATCCTCTGATATGGTAACCAATGAATGGTCATCACTGAATATCACAGGACTCATTAGTATCCCTGCCTGCAAAACATACATACGTGGGTTGTTAAACAGCATAAAGGGTACAAGTACTGAGGCTATTGTCTTAAGAATCAGATTGCATTTTATCCTTTTCACTGAAAAAAAAAGAGTAAATTAGTGTATGCATATACTTAGAGGTGTTTATGGGATGGGTTGAGTTTAGGTATGATATTAACATATTTTATATTTGCCTAAGCTTAGCTCGACTGAAATATGATATTAAAATTTTGCTTAATCCCGTCTATATTTATAAGTAACTAATCAAACTCATTTTAGGCTCGCCCATATTATGTTTTTAAAAAAAATTATATATAATTATCTTAGATTTTTTTAATGTTTATATTATATTACCAATACACATACACAAAACATATGAACATGCACTTACAAGGAGCTGGGAGATGAACAATGGCAAACCAAAGAGCTTTAGTAAACTATGGATGATTTGAGTGAGAACAAAAATGACCACCATTTGAAAATGAAGTCTTGGCCCAGAATAGTCCATGAGTTTACCAAGTTTGTCCTTTTGAACAAGCAATGCAGCCAAGCCTGGTGAGATGACTTTGGGTGGGAATTTAAGGCAAACCTCTTCTGATCTTGCTGTTCTATCCATGCCAGTAGTGTAGGAGCTTGAATTATAAGCCATGGTGGATAGTCCTGCAAATTGGTACAAAGCTACAAAGATATTTTGATAATGGGATTGGCAAAAGGATTGGAATTAAATTTATAAACATTACAGGGTGTTTTTTCATTAACAGCTTTTTTGTTCTTGGTTTCAAAACCAGAACTAAGTTCTTGTTTTTTCCATTACATTTGAACCTCATGCATATAACTCTCGATGACATTGATCATTTTGTTCATTGTTATAGCAACCTTAAAATTTTTCAGGTTTTTTTTAGCATTAACAGAGTTGGTATAGCAAACAGTTTGTTTTTGTTTTATTCGAGAAGTTAATATTTGAGAGTATTTATGTTTCGAAGGGTGTACTTAAATAAAGTTATAAAATTTGTTATCAAATTGAATTTAAATTCAGATTTTATTTTTAAATTTAGGGTTTAGTTTTTGTGATTAAATTGAAGGGATAATTTAATTTTTGGCCTTTGAATTTGGTAATTTTTTTTTTGTTCAATTTTAAACTTGGATTCTGCCATTATTTGATGATGTGACCACTGACCAGTGTTTTTGAAATATGACTAGATTGGTCAGTTGGACCAATTAGATTGAGAATCGACCGATATAATAATCCAAACGAAGGTGTTGAATTGATTGAATCAGAAATTGCTCGAAACCGATAAAAATTGAAAGTTGAGACAAACCAATAATTTGAACATGATGAACCATTTTTATATTTTTTTATGAATTTTAATTAATTAATTAATTAATTATTGTTGGTCTAACAATTGAACCGATCAAATCAATTGAATTGAGAATTAGTAGTCTGATTGGTTCAACCGTTGGTCCAATAATATGAATTTTGAATTTTCAAGTGACAATGTGGCACAATCTCGGAGTGTCACGTTATCAAACTATTAAAATTTTCAAATTCATGGACCAGAATAAATCTAGTTACTAAATTTAAGTACTAAAGTGGATAAAAAATATAGGTACCAAAATGAACCTAATTACCAAGAATAGGGGTAAAAATGTATATTATCCCTAAATTAAAACTTCAAGTTTCACTTTACATGTCTTGACTTGTTTGTTACTTCAAGATTTTAATAAAAAAAAAATCTTTACATTTTAAAGTGTTTTTATTTTGATCTAAAAAAATCTTTATATTCTTATCATCGTTGTTAGACTTTCATTTTAGTTACCTAAGGGTAAAGTCTCTAACAACAGTTGATTGTACAAATCAAATCATGTTTACAAACATCAAGTGGATAAAAAATAATTTTTTTGCCTGACCAAAATGAAAATGTAAATATGATGTGGCATTTACAATCAACTGTTGTTAGAGATTTAGTACTTGGATAATTAAAATGAAAGCGTTCTCTAACAACAATGAAAAAATTGCAAGGATATTTTTTTTGGTGATCAAAATGAAAATCCTAAAAGTTAGGTGATCAATTGAGTAATTTATCCTAAAAGGAAATTAATGCCAATATATTAAAAAAAAGTTTTAATGGTAAAATATATAGTATGGAACTATATTTCGATTTTAAGATTGGCCCTTAACGATTTTTGTCTTAAGTAGTCCCTAACTGAGGGGCTGGAAAATTATAAACTAGCTAGCCCCTTCAAAAATAATAAATTTATGTTAATATAAAATTACACTTTAACCTTCCTAAAAGAAATTTTTTTTTGTTATACATGATAAAAAAAACTAAATTCATTTACAATTCAATTCCAACCCTAGAAATTTTTTGGGTTCACCCTTATTTATTTAATCAGTCAGGTTTTTTTAACTCAAAATATAATATTCTTAAAAGGAATTAACCATGCGACACTTTAGACTAAAGAATAATATTGTCATCGTCATCATCATCCTTCCGACCATGATTCGATCCAATGCTTCTTGAACAACTTGTTTAGATTGAACATCAACTAGTTGCCTCCATAACTTCATTACCTAAGATGGTTTTTTTTTTTATCTGATGAACAAAATTTCAATTGTTAATAGAAGCTTTTAGATTTCCTGAAACCCGAAAGTAAATTAATCTAATCATGCAAGAGATATGTTATACTCCACCTCAACATGGAACATGGCAAGATATGCGGTAATCAGCTAACGACTCTTAGTTGGGAGTGATCCGCGTACAACCCTTAGCAAGAAATTGTATGTAGCGACCTTTCGTGTAGGACAGTTCGCAGATGACCCCTTGTATGTTCTATCTAAACCAACTAAGAGAATACCAAAGTTAAACCACCTTATACGACCCTAAGGACAAGAATGTTAGAGTAGAACCAACATTGCACTCACCCTTGTGAGGACCACCAAAGTGTAACCATCTCGTACAATCCTGCAGACAAGAATGTCGGAGCAAAACCGACAATACACTCTATGACGACAATTGACTTGTAACGGCCCTGACATCTGACTAGCACGCACAACTTTGCAGGACACTACATTGTTGGCTATGTGGCACTACAAGAAAGGGGTGCTCTTATATAAGCTTGAGTGTACGAGGAACCAATGACATACTTCCTCGTACTTTGAAAAAGCCTACACAAAAAATTGGATGCTATTCATCAATGCAGGGTTTAGGGAGGGTTTTGGACAATACCCAATTGGCAAAAAAAATTGGGTTTTTCAAGCTTTTGAAGAAATTTGAATACCAATTTGTCAAGTTAGAGTACATTGTGTGCATTTATAGATTGAATTACAACAACCAAAACCCTTTAACATGTAAAGATAAATTTATTGGTGTATTTCTTAATGGGTGAAACTACTTTTCTTTTATATAATATCTATAACTATTCATAATTCTTCTTTAAATTTTTAAATAGGAGGATAAAGATAAATGTACTATAGTGTACTCAAACCTATATTTTTTTACACTGATAATAATACTAAAACCAACTAAACTAAGACTCAATCTGCTTCAAACTACGTATTAAAACTTATGTATTCACCAATATACATATATCATCAAACGTTAATTTTATTACAACGTAGCTAGCTCATCCCTAAGATCTAAGGAACAGTGTTGGATAAGGAATAAACCAACGGCAGAGATTTAACTATTAATTGGTCACTTCATCCATTGAGACATTGTCCTTGGCAGAATTTTTATGGATTTTAAGTCTACAGTAAGGGATTTTTCCACCGTGGTAATTAGTTTTTCTTGTAATCTTGTCCCAATCTCACAACACTACAAAATTTCATAAAAAGAAGAAAAAAATGAGAACTTATGGTTAATAAATAGATGAAGCATAAACACAATAAAATTTCGCCAATTTATATTTGTTGAAACCTCTCACCTTTCTCTAAAAAACTTCAGCGAACGAATTTCACAATTTCCGAACCTGCAGAAACATTATGTTTAGATACCTCTTTGTTTATCGTTTTATTTTTCATATCTAAATATGTGTCGGATATAAATATGGAGATAGAAATACACTAACGGGGTAAGAAACTCCTTTTCTATCGAGGAGTCAAACTCATTTTTAAGTGCGATCAATGTTTGCTGCAAAAAAACTCCATGGCTGACCACTGCTATCTCCTTTTCTTTACGTGCCAATAACCTGAAATATTAGATTATAGTGTTTAAAAATCATCTAAACTAACACGAAATTTTAACTAAAATTGTTCATAGGCCAAGTTAAGCTAATTAAACCTGATCATGTATGATATTAATATTTTACATGGATGTTAACAGGGAAAAGTTAGTAATTGTGTGATGAGTGTCTAGGTGAATTAACAAAATTTGGAGGCTAAAGCTAAAAATTTGGGGTGAAAAATGGAATTCTTTCATTTAACAAAGAGGATAGAAGGGATTAAATTGAACTATTACCATTTGGGAGAAACTAAAGCTGCAATTGTATCATTCAACCAAATTGGGCCAAGGCCCCTACATACCCATATTGCTAAAACTTAATTCGGCTAGAAAATATGTATCAAATTTTGCTAAATTTAGCACTTATTTGTAAATAGTTACTAAGCCTTTTTTTCAACTTACCCATATTTTTTTTATATTTTAAAATACATTGTTTTTATTATATAAATATGAAATGTCGTAAAATTTCATCACAAGCAGTGCTATTTATCAAAATAAATACATTTAAAAAAAAACCTTATCGGATTAAATTATGTCATCTGTTTTTTTTTTTTTTTAAGTTATAATCCTTAGAAAACGAATCGAAAGAATTAAAGGTCACTGTACAAATTCCAAAAATCATAACTGAATTTATATTTTAACTCACCTTTGGTATCCTATTCCCACAAGCTCTTAATATTTACATTTTTATTAATTTAATTTTTATTTTTAATTGAATTTCACCATTAAATTTTTTTAAAAACATTCAAATTGTTTTTAAACAAAAATATTAATAATATTATTATTTTTAACGATGTTGATGTTGCAACTCGCATAACAATCTACATATAATTCATGTTGACGTTATATTATTTGTCTTAACAAAAATATTAACAATATTATTATTTTTAACAATGTTGATGTTGCAACTCGCATGACAATCCACTTATAATTCATGTTGACGTTACATTATTTGTCTTACACGTCACTTTGGGAAATGTGTCCATATTGTAATAAAAATATAATTATTTTTTTATATATTTGAACGATAAATAAATAAATAAAGTTAACTTCATATTTTACTATTATGTTTTTTGTGTTTCTGTCTTTCATGTTTTACATGTATAGTAAATTTGTGACAAACAAATATTAGTTCATTAATTGTCTAAATTCAAACTGATGATAAATAGCACTGTAAGAATATTTACTTTGCAAAAAAGATAACTTACTTCAGTAGATAATCTAAACGAATCCGTAATCCCGTAAAAAAATTAAAATAAATATTTTATTCAAATACTCAAAAGAATTATGTCGTAAAATACTCAAAATAAATATTTTTATATTAAATAATTAATATATTTAACAAGCAAGTTGAGATTTTATCACATGTTTATTTATTTATCTTTTAATTTTTAAATAAATCTTAAAAACACATGATAAATCTCAATCTGCTTATAATATTAAAACTTTTCATCTCCAGTTTACTAAACAATTATCCATATAAAAAAATTAAAAAAATAATACAGTAAAATTTTGGAAAAAACGATCTAGGCTTAACCAAGCTTCAGCATTAAGTATTTAATTTCAAGCATAATCCATATTTTAAGCAAACTTAAATTTTTTCACAAACATATTTTCGAGCATAACAATTTTGTCTAAACCACTTCAAATATCAAGTAAAGTATTCGGTTTAAACGAATAATCCAACCCTTTAAAGATAGATATGTGTTAGAGTTTTTAGTACACACCATTTGATAAACTTGATTCCCTTAGTAGCAACTGATTCATTGCTTTCACGTTCATCAGCTTCCCATAAAATGTCATCTTCACGTTCAATCTGAAATAAAATTATTTTTGAACAGGTTTAGGCTTCCATGTTTACTGTTAATGAAATTCAGAAAATTGATTATATAAAACAATTACCTTATATCTTATTTTTATTCAAATCATATCAAATAATTATATATAAATATATTTAAAATATAAGTAACATTAAAGTATGAGTAGAGTGCAGGGGAAAAGCAAGTTGTACTTGCCAATGAAAAATCAACTTGAGGGAATCGAGACCGGCACTGGCTGATGGATCCTCTACTGCGACCCTTGCTCTACTTTGAATTCAACCATACGATTTTGAGTTGACATATAAATGTATTGAAAAGTAACAAAGCCAAGCTTGACCCGACATACCAAACGTTCACGACAAAGTTCGGATGCTATGATCGGTGGTTGATTGGAAATGGGTGTCTTAATCCCATTCTGACAGCCATTCCCTACTGTATTTTCGTCCTTTAGTGGACTACCAAAAATTCCAACTGATGTTTGTAATGTCCTGTAATATTTCAAATCATTAGAAACTTTGTGACTAGACACGTAAAAGTTAACTTGAATCATTTTAATAACAATCAACCAAAACCCAGAACATTGTTGTTTTGTGAGATTGATACCTTGTCAGAGGGGAAGTTACGACTAGTTCAATTCTTTCCAGCAGTCCACTTGCAGAAAGATCTTTCCGTTGCTCACGAACCTGTTAAAACCAGCTAAAATGTAAAAAAAGTTGATGAAAATTTAATATTCAGTTGGCAAAGCTTAGTTCAAGACCTGTTGCCAACCAAGAGGAGAGAGTTCAGGATCAGCATATTGAATTCTTTTTAATGGATCACGATGCCTCTCTGATTCTAAATTGTGAAGCCCATGTGCATGCCTTATCTGGTAAAAACAACATTTGTTAATATAATTAATGTACATTGTTTTTCTTACAAACATGCATGCTTGCTTGATAAATAAAACAAAGAAATTACTACAACATGCATGTTCTTGTTTGATAAATATTGAAGTAAAAAACAGGCAGGAACCAGATGAATAACAAGTTTTTGATTGCTATGATATGGAGCTACTGCAGTTGTTTCCATTTCTGCAAACGTGAAGCAAAAAGAGAGAGATGGGGGGGGGGGGGATAGAGAAATATTGATGATCAAACAACGCAGGGAATGCAGAACTATTTATAGTTCCATGAAATTGGCTGTTCCTCTAGGTAATGACGACCTTCCTTCAAGACACGGTGTGGGTGTAAACGGAAATGGACCCACTCTACATTAATAGTAGGAGAGGCGTTCATGTTTTAAGTGATATATATTTTACCGAGTGGTTTAGTGGTTAAAGGATGTTGATTTCGAATCTATTCATAAGAACAAGTGATTTTTTTAAATATAGTGTATATGTGATAATGGGTATATATTTTATAAGTGTGAATACTAATCTAAACTAGTTTAGATTTATAAATTGGGTAAAACTGATATCAATAAAGGCAATTCCTTTTCATTAAAAAAAAATTTGTTGAGTTCACACGTTGCTTTACCTTAACAGGGAAAAGTGGCAATATAATCCATCATGACCATTACGTTAGTTATAATTGATATTTTGAGTAGGTTAAATTTAATTATTAGTCCCTCTATTTTATGAAAATTATAGATTTAATCCTTATATTTTAATTTGATCATTTTTAGCACCTATACTTTTTAAATTTTAAAATTTCAGTCTTTGTGAAACGATAACTGTTACATTCATTAAGTTAAGCTATACTATTTCCAAAATCTGTTATGGCAAGCATATTATCATATGTATAATGTCACTTTAGCTTGACATTTCCACATATTACTCACTAAAAATCTAATTATTGGATTAATAACTGCCATTTGGATCAATACTGAAATTATAAATTGTGAAAAGTATATGGACTAGGAATAATCCAATTGGAGAATATGGACCAATTCTACAATTGTACGCATAGAACAGAACTACTAATTGAATTTAACTAAATGAATTTAACAACTACTATTTAGGTCTGGACTAAAACTTCAAATTTTGAAAAATACATAAATTAAAATTGACCAATTTGAAAAATACAATGATTAAAATTTATCAAGTTATAATACAAAAACTAAATCCATAACTTTCCCAAATACAAAAACTAATAACAAAATTTAACCTATTGAATATGTTAAAACTACACAAGGACCATATAAATAGATGAATAATTGAATTCTTTTTATAAAGTATAATCAATAGGAGTTGTCCAAAGACCGAACCCGAGATTGAGATAAACTCAAGACTTGAACACAAACTTTTTATCACTCGTGATTCAGTGGACATCGATGTTGTAAAAATTGAATTAGAGGTCAAAAAAAATTTCATATAACTATTTAAATTTTTTTTAAAAGTGAAAATTAATAAATTTAAATATTAAAAATTAAGGAAAAATTATACTAAAATAGAATGCATACTTATCATGTCGCCAATATGGTAAAATTTCCTTTTTATTTTTTTTTAAATTTCTTTATTATAAAAAATGTTTTCAAGATTTTGTAAAAATGAATATTAACTTTTGTTGGAACATATAGTGCACAATTGCTTAAGAAAAATAGAGTGCATAAGTTATGGCTACAATGACCATTGAATATGGCATTGTGATAAACACAAGAAAAATATAGCATGCAAAGTTTTGCTGATTTTTTTGTAGTGTTACAAGTGTAATATAATTAAAGTATTTGACTAAAATTATAAGTATTAAATTATTACAACCTAAATAAATTATTTAAATAATCACGTAGAAGAATCAAATTATTACAATATAAAATGATTAAGAATTAATACAGTGTTAGACTAAAACTGATAAACTGAACTAAAAGTCATACATGAAAATCACAGGAGAAAATTCACGTATATAATTCCATGAATTTTGAACAGGATACTCGTTTATATGTTTTATTTTTAATTTTCTAGTCTTCTCTTAAAAAGACAAATTCAGGACAAGGACAAGGACAAGCGCATAATCTAACAGGTGTGGGATAAAAAAAATGGTGCATTTAATCAAACATTCAAATATGAAGTCAAAAAGGTTAGTCTAAATATCAAACCATAAAAAGTTGTGAGTGCTCCCCACAAGTCAGACTTTTAAGTCGTCGCCAAGTCTTCACCACGTGATTGGCCTCAAATAGAATTTTTTTTTATTTAAATTCCTTTACGTTTTATAAAATTTTAAATTAATAATAATAAAATTACATTATGATCTTTCTCAAAAATGATAAAAGTTTTATTTAATCCCTTATAAAAATATATAATTTAATTTTTATCCCAAAATCTTTTTCTGATTTCGCCATGTCAAAGTGTAACTTTCTTAATTTCATAATCCCATTACCCACATTACATGTGTTTCCATAACTTTAACAACCTTTCTGTCATTATGATTCACTTTTTCTTGATGATGCTTTTTCTAATATGATTTTATTCTTGATTTTAGAAGAAACCATCATAAAACGATTTGTTTTTTATTTTATTGGATTAATATATTGTTTGGTATTTATATTTGGTTTAAATGTTTAATTTGATATTTAAATTTTTTATTTTTTCAAATGTATACGTGTATTTGAGTTCAATTTTAAGTTTAGTATATGAGTTAGTTTCAAATTGATACTTGATTTTTAAGATTTCTCCTAAGTTTGATTTCAATTTACAATTTGGTACTTGAGTTTTTCCTTTGTCACAATTAAGTACATGTGTTTTTTTTTTACTAAAATACACATGTCAAATATTTATTTGACCACATGATGATTAGTTTAGGTACCAAATTGAAAAAAAAAGACTCAAGTACTAAATTGACATTAAAACCAAACATAGGTACCAAATATATATTAACTCATTTTTATATAAAGTTAATTTATATTATTTTGATATTTAAAAATTAGTTTCCAAAATTAAATTGAATTCAATAAATTTATTCATTGGTTGTTCATTTTGATTTGTCTACATAATTTTATACGTTTTAGTTTACTTTTCAAAATTTTATTGATTATTCACGTGTATAGCACATAATTTTATGCACTTAATTTTTAATTAATTATTTAAATAATATATTTTTAATTATCGTAATTAGTGCAAATTATAAAGTAATATTCTTTATTCGAATTATTGAATATAATTGAAATATATTAACTTATTTAATAATTTAGATATTATAATAATACATTTTCAAATCATAATTAAAGTACGATGTTAAAAAAATTGATATATTGTAGATCAATAAGCTTTTTTAATAATACAAACAATTCAAACCATAATTAGAGCATTTATACTATATTTAATATATAATATAATTCTGTTCCATATAATTAATGCAAAGTAACATTATTAGAAATAGTCAATTATTTTGATAATTTAAATATAATACTAATAAATATTTCTAGTCATCATTAAAAAATTACAAAAAAATATAAAAATTGTAAATTACACTTTTAACTATTAAATTTTTATTTTTCCCTTTTTAATAATTAATAAATTGATCTAATTCATCGATAATATATAATTAATATGATGTAATGTATTATATTATATTATATAAATATATTTTTATGTAAAATTTTATACATGAAATATAAAGTTGCTTAGTATATAAATAATTAAAATTTGTAATATTTTTTTATTCTTCTTTTATTAATGTAAATATAATAATTTAAATATAAAGTAATTCAATATAAAACTTAATTTTTATTATTTATATAAATTTATTTAATAATAGTATTTTAATAGAATAAAAATTCTTATTATGAGCATGATAAATTTTATTTATAAATATGATTTTCTTTTATATTTGATAAGAAAAAATTTTCCTTTAAAAAAAAAAAATCATTATCAAGTAAGACCATGAAAAACCATCTGGCCCAGTCTTTTGATTCTTAAAGTGGAGTGTTTGACACTCCAAATTTCTGGTGACTTCAATTGTCTGAAACCAATGAATTATAGCCCAGTACTAATCATGTCACTTATCTATGCTACGTCATTTTCTAATCAGGTCGGCTCAATTAAGAATTTTTTTGACTCGAGTTTAGTTTGACTCGAATTTATTTAAATATTCTGTCATTATTGTTTTACTGTTGTTTTATTATTGTTTGTTGTCATTTTGATGTTGTTTTGTTATTATATTATTGTTATTTTGTTGTTGCTTTTTTTATATTGTATAATTTTTGTTTAATTTTTGTTTAATTTTTGTTAATATTTTAGAAGTATTTGCTTACTGAACTACAACTATCTTAGTGTTATTTAAATATAAATAATAAGGATGAGTAAAATCTTTTTGAGTTAATCGAAGTTGATGGATTTTATTTTATCATCTTAATTTGATTTAAATATTTTTTAGTGGAGTCAAATGAAATAAAATTCGAGTTAAGTCGAATAAATTTGTACAAGTTAAATCAAATTGAAATTTGATTGGCAATATGATTAAATTTTAAGTTAGAGCATATAAATTTGAGACCTTATATATTTGAAATAAAAATTTAATATATTTTTGTAAAAATATTGAAATTTTTACAAATATATTGAATTTTTAAATATTATTTTGTAATTATTTTAGAGAGACAAATGTGCTCATTTTCAAAATTGATAGGAATTTAATGGATATTTACACCGATTTATTATTTAGATTGTTTGATTTCAACTCGACTCAAACTCAAAAACCCAAACTAATTATTCAAGTTGATTTGAAAAACTGAATAACACGATTAAATTAACTCAAATTTTGAAAAAAGAAGAAGGTATTTTTACAATTCAAATCGAGTTTTGCTTACTCTTAACTACAAATGAATAAAAAAATTCATTTATATTTTTTATCAAATTAAAAAATAAATAAGTACGTTTGGAAACAAAATTTTGAAATTTAGTGAACACAACTAACACTTCTTGTATTCATTTATGTTAATGAAGAAATTTGTTTAATAAATCATTTAATATCTGATTAATAACATTATTATTGTTTGTGTTTTTATTTTATTTATTTATTTATAATATATTTATTAATTATTACGTTTGATTTATTTATACATAAAAATAAGAATTTTAATTATTTGATAGTAATGATTAATTCCCTTGCCGTAAATTTTTTTCAAAAAGATAAATGACTGCCATGAAACGTGTTACATGCTCATAAGCGATGATCGAACCCCTAACCACAAAATTAAAGGACAAAATAGAAAAATACGCTTAATTTAAATACAACAATAAAATACGTTATTGAATTAATCAAATTACAATTTTTTTTATTCAATCATTTATTTCAATAGTGAGTGAATTAAAATATCATTAAAATTAGAAAAAAAAAATATATAACATAAACATTATTTTTATAAAAATGAATTAAGTTTATAAATTATCCAATATAAAATGTAAAGTCAATAAATCCATGAGAGAAAGTCAATCAAACCAAATAATAATAATTTGGGCTCAAAATTGGATTGGGTTACAATAAATTTGGTCCCAACAACAAAAAAGAACAAGATAGTTTTATGTCATAGTTGAATCACCAAGCCGATCGATTCTTAATTCAATTAGCGAATTGATGTAATATAGTTCTAACAATATTTTTAATTTGTTTATGTTTAAAGTTTAATAAAACAAATATATATAATTTTTATGTTAAATGAAAATGTAACATTTTTCTTATAAAAAAGTTTAAAGTAATATGAACAAATTTAAACATGTTTAAATTAATTATTTACAAATATAGACAAATGTGAATAAAGTTAATATTCATATTTTTGGTCAAATTAAATTTAAACAATTATATATAATATAAATACCATACATAAATTTAACTTGGCTCGATTCGTGGACACTACATTTACGGTTTTATTTTTGCAAAGGATCCTATAAAAACAATTGTTGAGAGAACTTAATTCTAAATTAAATTGCAATTTCATCCTTCTTTGAAAACCATAGATTACCTTGCAAGCTGACAACCTAAGGAAAGCTATAGAGAGGCCCAAAGCTATGAAGTTTGTCATACTTAGGCTTTAATTTGGTGTTTAAACTTAAAGCCCATGTCTCTTCTATTGTGTCCTTGTAATCTTATTAAGAAAACTTAAAAAATTACAATACATTTCATTTATTTTTTAATACTTAATTTTTTTTTCCCAACCTTTTATATTTGTTTATGATAATTATTTGATAGAATGAGGATGAATTTTTTAATTTTATAAATAACATTAAGAAATCACCACATGTATTTAATTAATATTTTAAAAAAATTTAAAAAAAATTATGGAATTAAAAAATTCACCACCAATTTCAGGGACGAAATCATAAATTTATTTTGGGGGCCTAGATGAAATTATATTTTTAAGAAGTTAAAGTATAATTTTATCATTTTATTAATATATTATTTCATAATTTTAAAGGAGTTAAACTGAAATTTTACCATTTTGAGGAGTTAAAGTGCAATTTAACTATTATATTAACTCTAAAATTCAAAATTTTTAAAAGGGACTATTTTTTTTACCATTTTGGGGCTACCTACCCCGTTGATGTCGTCCTTGATCGGTTTATCAAATAATAATTCTTATTAATTTTAAGATCTCAGGTTTGAGTGTCACCTAATTTAAATATATAGATTCTCTCCCAAACTTATTATGGTTAGTTAATTTGGACGAGTTAGTCATTGAATCACTCAATTCAATGCTAGTAAGAATTGATTCTATAGAAGCCATTTTCTAATAGGGATAAATCTCAAAATTATACACAAATTTTGAATTTGTGTAATTTTATAAATGAATTTTTAATTTGGCCAAATTCTCACAAATTATTAAAATAATTATTGATATAGCATAATTCTATGTTTATATATTACATACACATATAATTATATTTATCCACTATAAAAATAAATTGATATATTTCTTTCTTTAAATGTGTATAGTTGAATCACAATAAAAGCTTCATGTATATAATTGCACATTAAATTTAAGTTCATAAATAATTTTAAGATTTATCCCTTTAAATATCATACTTTTTTTTTTAAATCTCATTATAAATTCTAATCATATATGCTCTTTTTGACACAATGCCTAGAACTATATATAACGCCTCCCCAATTAATAAATAGGAGAATAATACGTTTCAGTGTACTAAAACCCATGTCTTCCTATATTGACAACAATAACTATACGAATCGAGTTAAAACTCAATCAACATTTTAATATTATGGTTGGTAAAAAAAAAGTTACCTCAAAATCAAAGTTAACCGATAATTAATTGTAAATATTGTGTCAAAAATTTCAAAAAGGTGTAGCTATTTGTTAGTTGTAATTGTTGAATGTCACCCTTGAATGTTAAAAAAGAAATCTTTACTTTAGGGGATTGGTCGGTCCATGTGGCAACCCAACAGGGTTGGTTCCCTTAAATTAAGCATGTCCTTCAAGATATAATTGCGTTTCTCTTATGGATTTAAACCATCATTAGATTCCTAATCAATTAAGCTTTAGATCTTTCATTTCAACCCCACCTTAGATTTTCTCACTATTTCTAATTTTAATTACTCTTAAATCACCCTACCCTTGAAAGATAATCTAAACTATCAACACTATACCTTTAAGCATATATATACTTGATATTTAGATTTCCCTAGATTTTCTAGGATAATACATCCATCTACTTTTAATTTTAATAATCGACTACGATTTAAATATCAAAATTATATATAAACTTTGAATCAATATGTACATGAATTTTGATTTTGATTCAATTGTACATAATGAATGAAATAAATATATCGATTTATTTTTATATTAGATAAATATAAATATTTGCGTATGTAATATGTAAACATAAAATGATGTTTTATTGATAATGGCGTCAGTCGTTTATGAAAATTAAATCAAATTAAAATGTCATGCATATAATTGTAAAAAATCAAAGTTTATGCATAATATTGCACATTGGACCAAAGTTTATGTGTAGTTTGGGGATTTATTTATTTGAAAATTAAGTCCAATTGATAACATTATTAATTGATTTCTATTAAATTTAAATTTGTTACCAATTGAATTTTAATTTTTAAACCGAAAATTTAAATATCAGAATATACCAAATATTCAAATTTAATGAAAAATCATTAACAATATTATCAATTGGGCTTTCATAATTTTTTTTTAAAAATATTGGTGAAAATATATTGCCACTCCTTATACTAAAATGAAGTTTGAGATTTAATTCTAAATTAAAAATGTTTTAAATTTCTTTTATTCCGATTTAAAAATATTAGTAATTATTGGTCAAAGTTTACACCTATACAATTGTACGAACTTCAATAAACCATTATGAACTCCATAAGTATATCTTATAGTAAGTAAATTTTGACAAGAAATATCAACTATGCTAATAATTAGACCAAGCTTTTTAATTCTAAAAAACATATTTAAGTTTTTAATCACATGAATTAAATTTTAAAGACCTAAAACTTTGACAAATCATCCACTTAAAATTCAAATGAAAAACATCATCATTTAAAAATATGGGCCTACGACGATTTAGTTTAATGGCAAGATTCAGGCTTTTGGAATTTTAAAAACTCAAGTTTGAGTCTCACCCAGGTAAATAATTTGTAAGTTTTATCTATATTTTAGTTTAGTTTAAAACTTACTATGTGTAGATTTTATCTAAATTTATTCTATTCTAGATTATAATATTATTCTGGTTTCAATCCGGTTATGTTTTATAATGGTTGATTATGGATATAGTTATTTGGATACTTGTTATTTGTAAGAATAAGTGTGATTGCATTTGCATTTATAACTAGAAGAGATGTAGCCTTGGCCCCTTGGCAAACAGAAAATTACAATTTTAACCGCTCTAAAAAAAATCAATTCAAGTCCTTTTTATCTTTTTCATTAAATGAAAATTTTCATTTTTGGTCCTACTAAAAATTCATAATTCAACCTAAGACCTTTTTACACAAAAGCCTTAGCTTTAACCTCTTCCAAAATTTTATAATATTACCTCAACCTCTAGACCACAACATTTCCAGCTTCAACCCTACTTATTCGAAAGAAAGAAATGAAAGCATTGCATTGAGTTTTAATCATATTTTAGCTAACAGAAAGAGCAGCGGGTGGCACCTTAAAGATTATAGGTTTAAACCTTATTGTTATCATCTCCTCCCAAAACAAGGGCAAATATAATCTCCCAAATTGTAAAAAACAACTTTTTGACTGAAATAACGGAATCAATTCACAAAGGTGAGGCACCGTGACCTTGACTTGACAAATATTTTATATATATATATAGATAGATAGATACATATATGGATTGTGTGTCTTTTGATTTTGGTGGGGAAAGTTAGTGACCAAATGGTGGGAAGGGATCTATAGATTTAACTAAAAAAAAAAAGATGCTTGTAACTCCCAAAGAACAAAACGTTATCTATGGCATTTTTCCAACATCTTTGGTGAGACCCCCCGAATCCTATCATATCTAATTCTCATCATTCCCATAGGTTTTTTCTTTATTTTTGGTATATTAATGGCAAACATGCCTTCTATCATCTTTGTCAAATGGGAGGGGGATCTAATCTCTCTTTTGTTTCATTCAAAATAGTCGTAAACTAATATATTTTTGTTGACTTGTATACTTTTTCTTTTTTCCTCTATGTTTGACATGAATATAAAGGCAAGAATCTCAATTGTACGATGAAGATATGTTTATATATATATATATATATATTCTTTCTTTAATGGAAGATTTCATCAGCTGGTAATTAATTGGAGTGTGAGCTAGGGCCACTAATGACATGATGAGAGGGATTTGCAATTCTCTATAATCACATGGTAGTATTCATTATTTTGTTTTGACCGGATTAATCAATCGAAATTTAATTTGGGTTAAATATAAGGGTGTAGGGAAAAAATTACTTGTAGGAGATGAAAATTGGATTATAATTTTTTAAGTAATTTTATTAATTTTAAGGGACTTAGAAAATAATTATACCATTCTAAAGACCAAGACCAATACCATCCTCTTGGGTTCGCCCGATGTTAAATATGAAAATTTGGTTTGTTCAATAACTAGGCACAAATCAATTGTACACTTAAAACATAAATGCTAAGGTAGAATTATCATTTAAACTTAAATTATTTTTAAAAAAATAAACACTCGATCAATAAATTACAATTTAAAATTTAACGAATGAATTTCAAAATTATTAAATACAACCTCTAAACATAATAATAATTACAAGTTAAAAAGGAAATTCAAAGCACAATAGAGGAGAATGTGCTCACTTTGTGGAACACCAACAACAATGTATGACTGTAATTCCTCTCTCCAAAGAGGGTCTAAAATTCTAAATTCAATATTATAAAGCAAACCCCATTTGCCAATTTGCTCTCTTGTTTGCTTTCTCATCTTATTGAGAGAGAGTCATTGAAGAAACAAGACGAAGTGGGTCAAACATTGTGGGTGATTGTGAAGTGAAGGTCCTAGGCTCCTAGTCCAAGGTGGTGTGATGATCAACTAGTTATTAAAATAACTTACTAAAAATCAAATCAAAGCTGTTTTATTATTATTAATTATTATAATTATTATTCAAAAAGCTGAATATAAAGATGAAGTGGATGCCATCCAATAATAAAAATTTTATAGAAATTTTATATTAGAAGTTAGATTATTTTTTATTTTTTATTTTTTATTTTAAAAATAAAAAAATTAATTTATGTATGTTAGTTCAAAGAGTATATTGGTATTTTCTGTTAAAAATTTTATCTACTTGTAGTATTAAAAACTAGCATGACTAACGGAATAACCAGATATAATGCGTGACATGCCATGTGTATATCATGTTGACATACAAGGACCCATTTTTAACAGTAGAAATGGATTTTTTTTTAAAAATGATCTATTTACTCTTTGATTTAATGTACAGGGACTAAATTACCTATTATTTTAGTAGAGGGGGCAAAATGCAATCTGACTTCCAGTATAAGGACCTCAATGGTACTTTTGTCGGTGTGGGATGGAAATAATAGTATGTGATAAAAGTACCATAGAGGCTCTTGTATTAGGAGTCAAATTGCATTTTACCTCCTCTACTCAAAAAATGAGTTAATTAATTTTTGTATGTTAGATTATATAGCAAATTGGTCCTTCTATTAAAATTTTCATCCATTTGTTTTTTCTTTTGCTAAGCCAATCAATTTTATTGATTAAAGACCCTCTAACACAAAAAGAGAATACCATACAAAAGCCAAGTACCAAGAAAACACCACATAACAAATATTGATACTTGGCATGCTATGAGTACATCATATTGACATACAATGATAAATTTTTAACAAAATGACCAGTTTATTCTTTGATTTGACATACAAAAACTATTTTACTTATTTTTTAAGTAAAAAAAAGTAAAATGTAATACTACTCCTAAGACTTCTATAATATTTTTACCAATTAAATTAGAATAAGTGAGAAAAATATGAAGGTGGGGGGATTTAAGAAAGACAAGAATGTTTCACAAACCATGTGCAGAAAATGCGCCCCACGTGGGCTATGGGCATGCGTGTGGGTCTCTTACAAATTGGTCCTGTTTGGTTTTAATATTCTTTTTTGGGGGACCTGTTTTTAGAAGGTTCCAGTTCAATGAAGAAAACACCAATAAGGATAGGATTTCAAGTCCCATACACAAAGGATATTCGAATAGATACTAGGAAAATCATATATCTAATATAAACACATATTGCCTTATAAAGCAAAGCAAAGCTTATTGTTCATATTCATAGGGGCCTTTGTTTTTTTTTTCTTTTTGTTTTCTTTTCCATGTTGCGTTTCGTATCAATGTCTGCATGCAAATAACAATACGAATATTACAGGTTCACTGCATCATTAAAATAATTTGCAAATGGTGGAATTAATATATATATATATATATATGAGCTTTGCCAGTGCGTATTAGGCAAGCACCTATATAAAACCTTTTATACATATCCACGTGCCTATTGTGTTTATATATGTATGTATATAGCTTTTGATAGTTGAACCAGCAAGGGCTGCAAATTTTAACTTTTGAGTTTTTGATATATATTATGAACCAGGAATCCTCTCCCCTCAAAAGGATAATGCTTGATATAGCTGTTTCAAAAGTTTATTCAGAAAAAATAAAAGCTGTCCAAAAAAGTTTGGCTTTTGAGCATGATTCAATCTTCATATGTATTATAATACTTTTTTTTGTCAAATTATGATTTTGGTCCTTTTATTCTGCTCAAAAGTGAGTCTAGTCTCTATAATTGTCACAAATTGATTTAAATGTTTTTTATGATGTCATTAGTTAGTCCTAATAGTCAAAATGATAAAAAGCAAGGACAAAAGGGGGATCATAGAAGCACTAGAGATTTTAACAACCATTCTAGCATTGTCGAAACTGGATTGGTAGTTAAATCGATCAAATTACAATTTTTGGTTCAACCGATTCAACAATGATTAAATAAAAAAGTTTAGGAAAATTTATAAAAAAAATCCATAAACCAGTTCAACTGATAGAACCATCGATTTTTTGGTACAAATTTCTAGTTTTTTACTTGTTCACAATGATTTGATTTATATCTAGCTCAATCGGTTGAACTACTAATTTCTGATTCAATCAATTGTTCTGATTTAATTTTTAACATCATTGCAAATAGTTAATATTGTTAACTATCTTTAGTTTTAATAAAAACACATCACATTGACATGAATTCTTTTTGTGTATGTTTTTAAATCTATGTTAGCGTTTTGATTGAAATAGTTAACATGATAACTATTTAAATTAACTAATGATATAATAAGAGTAGATGATATCAATAAAAAAAATAAAATCTAAATCTCAAATTTAAGCATAGTAAAGAGTTAAAATCCGTAATTTAACCCATTTTTTCTTGAAAGGAAATAATTTAATTTATCATGTATTTTGGGTCAGCTTTCTCGAGTCAAGACAAGTTAATTGCCCGGAAGAGCCAGGAAACAATTGTATTTGGTTTGGCGTCAACATCCAACATTAAACTGTACTTTTCATTAATGCAAATTGCGCTGTTAAAGCAAGGGCGCATATATATATATATATATATATATATATATAAAAGGAGATATATAATTAGATGAACGTAAAATTAAAGTAGTTTTTGTATATATTTATATAATTAATATTTTAATAATTTAATAATTATATTTTATATTTTATTTATATATATTATGCATATTAATTTTTTTATTAATTATTTTATGTATAAATTTTTAGTCGTTTAATAAATATTAATTTATACAATACTTTAGATTAATATAATAGATACATCAAATTATTATAAAAATATATATATAACAAATACAATTATACTAATAAATTTAATAACTAATCGTTAAAACATAAATCGTATAAATATATATTTAATTTTATACATGTCTAAGTCAATCCCTCTCCTATATATAAATGTATATTTTTCCATTTCAAGTATTTTGCTTAATTTCCTTAAACTCTCCTTCAAGCATTCCATCTGCAGCCGCAACTTCGTCCATGGGACCTACCCCCACCATCTGCAACATTTAGCTTTTCCATTTGTGATGCCAGTATCTTAATCAGATTCTTATTTGTAGACCATTACTTACACTTTTAGACACAAAGTCGAGTTGGGTTTTTTTATCAGTTTAGATTAAATTTATTCGAGTTTGGGTTATTTTAAGTTCGGTTCATTTCGATAAAAGTATTATAAATATTTTTGTACTAAGAGTTAAATTACATTTTACTCCCTTTACTGAAAAAAATGAATAAATTAGTTCTTATACGTTAGATCAAATAGCAAGTTGGTCATTTCTATTAAAAATTTCATCTATTTATATTATTAAAAACTATTGTGGATGATGAAATAACCAGAAATGTTACACGTGATGTGTCACGTGTGACTCATATTTTCGAACATGGGCTAATTTTTAATAGAATGACTAGTTTATTCTTTAATCTAATATACAGAGACTAATTTACTTATTTTTTGAATAGAGGGGACAAAATGCAATTTAACTATAGTATAAGGGCCTCCATGATACTTTTATCGATCATTTCAGATTTCGTCATTAGGATTTGACGAGTGATGCTCATATTCAATTCATTATAAGATTAACTCATTTTAAATTTTGATATTTTTAAATTTAAATTAAATAAATTCAAATTGTATTGAATCAGGTTTGAGATTCATAGCTAAAGTTTATATAAATTAACTTAAAGTGTTAGATTAGTTTAAATTTTAATTATCAAGGTCAGCTTTAGACAATACTAAAAATATATATTTATGTGTATAAGTAACCCTAGGCAACCCTAAAAGGTAATGTTAATCCAGCAAGTTACAACATGCAATGTATGTATAGGGTGTAAGTAGTGGTATTGCAGAAGATTAACCAAAAGCTGCATTGTGTTGATCAAGTTGTTGAGTTGTTATCATTACTTAAAGAAAAGTAAAAGGAAAAGTCAGATCAGAGATTAAGGTTGGGTTTATTTATGTTCAACTGATATGCTGCAGTTGGCTTTATGCTCGTGCCTGCCCTTCTATCCTATATATGTATATAAATTTTTGGGTAAATTATACATCTAAGGTCACTAAACTATTAGTAAATTAGTGTTTTGGTCACTCAACTTTAAAAAGTTATAAAATGGCTACTAAACTATTCGAAAGTCTTTAGCTATTTGAAAGTTTTTTAATTAAGTCATTAGGTTGTTAAGGGTTTTTTTTTTTTTTTAAAGTCTAGCTAGTGAGCTCCAAGCGACGATTTCACGATTAGTATAATGGATTAGTACTCTGTCAACGAATGGAAGAACATACCTTAGGTCTAAATTGATCTAATAATTAATGTCAGAGATCGGAGAAGAAAGTTGTTTGGATTTCAATTTGTAGATCTGTAATGTTCAAAGTTGTTTCATAGACAATGCGAACAGATAAGACCATACAATAACGGTTTTAATAACCTAATTACTTAAATGAAAATTTTTAATTAATTTAATGATCATTTTAAAACTTACTAATAGTTTAACGACCTTAGATGTAGTTTACCTTATATATATATTTTTCTCTCGTTAACATGCATGCTAGCATGTATGTATGTATGAAGTAATGGAAATCTAGAAGCAAATCTTCGTAAGTTGTAGTGGTATCTATCTTTTTACCATTGTAATTATAAAACATTAATAGAAGGGTATGTAAACTATATCAGGGTAACCTAGTTAAATATTGGTAAATTTTTATTTTAGTTAATTAATTATAAAAAGTTATAAATTGATCATTAATGTTATCGATATTGATTTTTTAGTCACTCACAATGCCTGACGTGGATTGTTCATTTAAAGTCAAATTGTACACAATGTCTTGTACTATGCACTTTTGGGATTTAGGCTCTCTTTTTATATATATAGAGAGTGAAAGAAATTAAAAATATGAAAAATTAAAGGGATAGAAAAATAGAAATGTG
This sequence comes from Gossypium longicalyx, assembly GCA_025698465.1. NCBI lineage: Eukaryota > Viridiplantae > Streptophyta > Magnoliopsida > Malvales > Malvaceae > Gossypium > Gossypium longicalyx. Next base: position 81,388,494 of record CM047001.1, on the reverse strand, counting down.
AAAAGTATATTTTTTTTCATAAGTGTGTTTGGAAGAAAAGGTGAAAAAGTTAAAAGAAAAAGTAATTTTCTTTTTATCTATTGTTTGGTAAAATAAAAAAACGAAAGCAAAGAAAATAAGACATTTGAAAAATGTATAATTTTGAACTAATATACGCTTCTCTCTCTCATCTTATCATTCTAATTTATGCATTATGATAGAAAATTGTTCTCTCTCCTCTCTTTTTTCCTTTCGCTTTTCTTTCCTACTAAAAATACTCAATTTATTTTCTTTCCACTTTTTTGTTCTCTCATTCTATCGGTCCTTCCACTTTTCCACCAAACCAAGCATACCCTTAAGGTCAAATCGTACAAAAGGTCCCAACACTTGCATTTTTTGGGATTTAGGCTTTGCTTGATAGAGTGGAAGAAAATTGAAAAGATGAAAAACTAAAGGGATAGAAAAATAAAAAATTTCTTTCCATAAATGTGCTTGGTAAGAAATATAAAAATTTTGAAGAAAAAATTTACTTAGTAGAGTCGAAAAATAAAATGAAAGAAAACAAAACATTTGAAAAAAATGGTTGATTGGAAATCAAATGCTTAGCATAGGAATCTGCTGTACAATTTAACTTAAAACAAATGACTCATGTCTACATTCCGTTAAAAAATTAACAGATGAGTAGTAAAAAAATCAATTTTATCGATTTCGATAAAATTAATGATTCATTTATAATTTTTCATAATTAAAGTAATAAAATAATAAGGTTGTATTAGAAAATTATTTCCAAGCAAATTATGGTGATTGTTGATGGGGGGAGAGGGAATGTTGGAGACAAAGTATATATTTTAATTTTCTTTCATATTCAAAGTGAAGTTTGAACTGATTATTGGCATCACATAGTGATCCTAAAGAAAGTCAATTTAAGATATTTAATTTTGAAGATGTTTTTTAAGTTATCTGCTAAATTATGTTGGAAATAATGCACAAGGGACCCATGCACATAGCAGATGGGGAAAGGGAAACAATTTAGTGGTCTTCAATTATTATTTTTATTTTTCTAATTTTTTAATTCAATAACATAAAAAATTATATGGGTATACATTATAGAAAAGCATTTTTTTATACAATACGGATGGTAAAAGGTAATATAGTTTAAACTCGTATCGAATGGATGTCTAATAATAATTTTAATCATCATTCCATACAAGTCAAGACAAATAAAAAGATATTTTAGTATACTTTAAACTTTTCTTTTTAACGTCGATATTATTATTCAATTCCTTATTTTGGTGCTACGAGTTAATCAAGTACTAATTCAATTGAAAAATTATTAAAATTTAATATTTTAATTAAAATATAGTTTGAATTAAAGCTTAATTTAAATTTTCAATCTTATAAAAAATATTGTTTTTACATATTTTTTACCGACATGATATGATATAATTTAGGATATATAAAATGCTTTTATTTTTTTCCTTTAGATAACAATTATATCATTATTTTTAGTCAAGGCTGTTTGAACTGGACTGAACTGATCGATTGGACCTGAAATTGGCTGGAATACTAATCTGGAGAGGGATTTTAAATTGGTTAACTCAAGAATTGATATGGATCAATTAAATTGGGTGGTTGAACTGAATTAATACTTTTTTTTACAAATTTATAATGATTTATTTAATCGAATCGGACAAACCGATTGAATCGATAAGACCAATTCAACTATGAATCCAATTCTGAAAACCTTATAATTTCATATTTAAACCTTAAGCAAATTTGTTCCTTCACTTATGTAAAAAAAAAAAAAAACATATCTAAATTAACTATAAAATTGGAGCATTATTTGGAAACCGTTTTCAAGCACAAGGTTTGGAAAATGTAGTAGTTTTAGTAAGTTGGATCAGATAGAAAGCTATTATTATCAAATGGGGCAGCCCCCCACTTAAATTTCAATGTTCCAACCATTCAAGAAGCAATTGAAAACAGTGTTTTGCACTTTTAGGACAGCAAAAAAAGAGAAATAAACTCATGATTTTCTCTAAGTTTGGTAATGAGAGAAACTCTCATAACCATACATGCTCAATGACACAAAATTTTGGACTAAAAACAATCATATATATAGTGGGACCAACTACATACCATACAAGAAGAATTCATGCTTGATAGGGATTAAAACCTATTTTCCTGAACTCCAATTTTCTTGCACATTGGTTAAATTGGAGATGTGAGTTGAAGGAGTTAGATTGATTCGGAGTCAAATTCATTTATATCATGTAAATTTCGATTTTAAAATTTTAAAATTATTTTAGGTTTGAATCATTTTTAAATTCGGTTTGTTTCGAGATTGAGATAATTTAGATTTAGGTCGTTTTGGGTTCGGTCAAGTTTGTCAATCGAGTTTTTAGGGCAGGATATTTTTTTGGTATAACCACAATTGTCGTCACATGTCTTACTAATCATGCTCGGACCGGGGATGGTATTCAGGTAATGTCCTCCCAACAATTTCGAGTCTGGGTTGATTCAAATATCTTAGAAAGAAGTCTACTTTCACTTCTTTCAATCACTTGTTGGTAGGGTCCGATCATTTTTAACTTAAGTTATTTCAAGTTTTATTATTCAAGTTTGACAGTTTATCATTTCATGCTACTTGTTCAAATTATTTTATGATCGAGACATTTCAAAATTGGGTTCAAGTCATTTTCAAATTTAGGTTGAATGAATTTAGGTTGTTGACTTTGTAAAACTCATGAAATGATCATCGATCACTTGTCCTCGTGCATCAAATGACCATATCAATAGTATAACAATATTATTATTATTATTTATAATCTAAATCTGATCATGTATGAGTCTTATTTAAATTTATTCTATTATGATTTATATATATTTTAATTTTTATTCTGTTATTATTTATCTTGAATTAAATTTAATTTTAATTGATTGGACATATATTAAATTTGTACTATAATTGTAAACTGCAAAAGGAAAATAATATGAGAATATTAGCCTTCTATACCCCATCTTCCAAGTTTATCATTAGTCTCTCCTTCAAACATCAATTATTTGCTGCATATATAAGGTTTATTATTGCACCATATATATAGATAGGAGAGATTTGCTTACACAAATGTAATTTTTTGTAATTTTTTATACGATTAATATTTGAATAATTGAACCGTTATATTTTATGCTCCATTCATGTAGATAATGCACGTCAAGATTGGCATAAATTAAAATTTTTTAACTATTTGTTTTATGTAAAAAACTTTCAACTATTAATATATATTAATATAAACAATATTTTAATTTGGTATGATAGAGATTTGTATAGGCTCAGAATATTACATGCATGACAAGTACAATATATATATGGACCCATTCACACTATTCCGTATACTTTTGTATAATTAATATTTGACTTTATCAAAATATTTGTATTTGTCATGCATATAACTTTTTGAATCGATCTGGTATCTCTATCATATATATATATATATATATATATAAGAATTTGTGCATATTATGGGGGTGAAGTAAAAAATTGTAAAAGTAAAAGGGGGATGAATGTCAACTTATTTTTTAATCTTTACGCTGCCTCTTTGTCCTCCGTTGATCACGTAGTTATTACATATATTATATCCAGCTCTCTCTTTGTGTGCATGTAAAAATCTAGTGGTCTAATTATGCTTTCAATACTATACTCTTCATACTTTTGAAATATAGTCCCTCTACTTCTAGTTCTCAGGGATTTACAACTTCTACTCTTTTGATTTAATAATTCGAAGTCCAACTAAGAACACCACCAAAGGATTTCAATTGAATTCAATTATGTGGTATTTTTAAAATAAAATGATTTGCTCAAGTGATCAATAATTCAAGTGTGAAAGGTCAAATAAGCAAATAAAAATATTAAATGGAGTTGTAAGGTTCTCTATTTTGAATATAAAGTTGCAAGGTTCTTCAATGCTATTTCAGAGAAGCGAAGTGAAAGTTGGTACTCTTTTTTATTTTAAAAATGACGCGTAATCACATTCAATATAAGTTTTTGATGATATTGTCAATTGAAATTCAATTATCAAATTAAAATAGTTGGGAGATTATATTAGTGAAATTGGAAATAGATAGATTAAATTTCAAATGTATATAAAAAAGTATAGGGACTGAACAGAGAATTAGCCCAAAGCTTGTCGCTAACCATCATTCATGGCGATTCCTAATTTAAAACGTAGGTTAAAGTTCAATTTTTTTTCTAAATTCAAACCTTAATTTAATGGTCATTTAGTTCAAAAAGAAATAAATGAATCAATTAATAACCTAAATACCAACATTCCATTTCAACAGTTAATATAAAGTTCGTAATTTTGGGGATACCTTTGTCCTTAATTTGTGGGTAATTAATATTAGACAGCGTTAATAACCCCCCAAAAAATGAAAGCTAAAACTTTTGGACCCAATTGTAGGAGATTAAAGTATTATTTTATCATTTATTTATTTATGATTTTTTCGTGTTTTAAGGGATTAAACAATTTTTTTTTTTATTTTTGAGAGTCAAAATGTTATTAATTTATAATTACATCATTTACAAGGGGACTAAACAATAATTTTTCCACTTGAGGAGGGCAAGGCTGCTATTGCCTCCTAGATTCGCCTTTGCCGACGAGTATTTGAATCTACTAAATATCGAGTTTGATAAGCGTAAAAAATAAATGGATAATAAATTTGGTAGATAATAATTAGAAGGTTAAAATATGTTATAGGTTGTTATATTCTTTATAAATTTAGAATTTTGTTCCTTTACTTTTTTATATTTTAAAATTTAAGTTCAACTACTAACACTGTTAAAATTATGTGACTTTTTAAGTTAATTTTCTACCATCATATTTTATTGAACAACCATCAGTTGACACATCCTGACACAATATGCTCCTCAACTTGAAACTAAAGCTCGATTCTCTTTTAAGATACCGTTGTTCGATCGGTGGCGTTTCAAAAGGAACTAATCAATTTAGAGGAAACCCTTGAACCCTCGTCATGTGGTCAACCGCTTTATTAACATCTTCTGGAACCAATCTCAACCAAGTGCACTAATTACATCGAAGAATCAGATAAATTAACCGCAACTGAAGCAGCTAGCTACCTATCACACCTTTAATTCAACAAGCAAACAATTATCAATCTCAATCTCTACCTCTCAAAATCCCTTGTCCCAAGCAATTTTGAACTCCTCATACAAAGCTCATGCTTCAATACGAAACATTGAGGCTAACCCTATATGCATCGAGAAACCAACTAACCAAAATTGAATTTTAATTTTGAAATTTAAAAAATAAAATGACTAAATTCTTAAAAATAAAAATACAGAAATAAAATTTTAAATTTGTAAAAGGGAAAAAAATCTTTAACCAAATTAAAATATCATCCAAATTTATAAAAACATATATATAAATATCCAAAACTATCTTAATTCACATTAGCCATTTCCATCCCTACTCTGTTTTCAGTTCTTCATCCTCTCTCGTAACCCTAGTCCACGCCCCTCTTAAGCTTTTAACATGTCATTTTCACTACAATAGAGCTCCAGTTAATCAAAATTACCATCCAGTAATTAAAAAAGAGAGTAAAATACTAGTTGTAGTAATAATGTTACGTAGTAAAAACAGAGAAATAATCATAAAATCACCCCCCCCACCCAAAAAAAAAAAAACAGAGCAATATCTCGTAAAATTACAGCATTTCACTTATCGGAAATTGAACCAATCTGACAAAACCACTAATAAAAAAGTAAACAATTTTATATTTTTACACAAAATCAGTCCTTTACCTATTTGATTACCCCCCCATTAAAATTCAACTCCATACGTTTATATATATATGTATGTATAATCTCAGCTCAAAAAACAAACCTTCAAAAAAAACCCTTTGATCATCACCATGTGTAACCAAACTCAACAAACCCATCTTTATTTCCATCTTCTAGACCCAGAAAAACACTATCTTTCAGTATCAGAGATCATTAATGAAACTAAATCCCTCTTGCGGTTAGCTTTTCCTATAATCTTAACAGGTCTCATTCTCTATTCACGTTCAATCATTTCCATGCTTTTCCTCGGTCATCTCGGCGACATAGAACTCGCCGCCGGTTCATTAGCCATAGCATTTGCCAACATTACTGGTTATTCAGTTCTATCAGGTCTAGCGTTAGGGATGGAACCACTTTGTTCACAAGCTTTCGGTGCTCAAAAACCCAAACTTTTATCATTAACCCTTCATCGTTACATTGTTTTTTTATTATTTATATCGATTTTAATATCATTTCTTTGGGTGAACATGTTTAATATCTTTGTTTATCTTCATCAAGATCCTAATATTACTCGTATTGGTCAAAAATATTTGTTTTTTGCCTTACCGGATTTATTTACACAATCATTGTTTCATCCCATCCGCATTTACCTTCGTGCACAAGGTATTACCCATCCGGTAACTTTATCAACACTCATCTCCACCGTCCTTCATTTGCCCATCAATTTATTACTCGTTTCCCAGTTCGGGTTCGGCGTCGCCGGCGTAGCGGCTTCCGCTTCTATATCAAACTTCTTCGTCCTTGTTTCACTTGTTGTTTACGTTTGGACCGCCGGTTTACATGAACCCACGTGGGAAAAACCGAGTTTCGAATGTTTGACCGGCTGGAGGCCGCTGCTTAAGCTAGCTGCGCCGAGCTGTGTTTCGGTTTGTTTAGAATGGTGGTGGTATGAGATTATGATTGTTCTGTGTGGGCTTTTGGTAAATCCAAAAGCGACGGTTGCTTCAATGGGGATTTTGATTCAAACCACGTCGCTTATTTACGTTTTCCCTTCTTCACTCAGTTTCGCGGTCTCAACGCGCGTTGGTAACGAGCTAGGGGCCAACCGTCCTTACAAAGCGCGGTTATCCGCTGTGGTGGCGGTGTTTGTATCTACCATGATGGGCCTATCAGCATCCACCTTCGCATCATCCATGAAAGATAAGTGGGCCATGATGTTCACATCAGATTCTGAGATCCTACGTTTGACATCCATCGCCCTTCCCATCCTAGGGCTCTGCGAGCTCGGGAACTGCCCGCAGACCGTTGGATGTGGGGTCCTTAGAGGAAGCGCACGTCCTTCCACCGCAGCAAACGTGAACCTGGGTGCATTTTATCTAGTGGGCATGCCCGTTGCGGTTGGACTCGGATTTTATCTCGGATTCGGGTTCTCGGGGCTTTGGTTGGGCTTACTTTCGGCCCAAGTTTGTTGTGCCGGGCTTATGTTGTATGTTGTGGGGTCTACTGATTGGGACCTACAAGCGAAGAGGGCCCAGATGCTGACGTGTGTAGATACAAAGCTGTTAGATGATTGTGATGAGAGTAAGGGTGATGAACAAGAGCCGTTGGATTCGTATCATGATGACTTCGGGCTGCTTAATTAACCAAGTTTAGTAGTAAAACAAATTATTAGAGGATTATATGAAACTCCCTTTATTTATTTATTTTAGTGTTTTCTACTTTTTTTTTTCTATTTTTGTGAATTATTTTGTTCTTTTTTGCGATGTCTTAATTGTCAAAAATAAAATAGATTTTTTGTTCTCTTTTAAATTCCTTCCTTTTGTGATTACAATAATAATCGAGTCGAATCATCTTTTGATATGGAGTATCCAAGCGATATCCATAGTTGTATAGGTAGTGACCTTCGGGTCAATTCTTGTCAAAAAAATTAATAATAATCAAGTCGAATCCAACTTAATAGTAAGAAGGTCATGATCCAAATTAAGCAAGTTTCAAAATTTGCTATTTCAAATTCAGGTTGAACTCAATATGATATTATTATCTAGAGTTTGATTCAAAAAAAAAAAAAAAGAACTATTCAAACTGAACTCGATTATAAATTTGTTTATAAAATTTATATATCTAAACTCGAACTTGAACTCATTTCATATATATATATTTCAATAAATTAATAAATTAATATCAAAATACTAAAAATATATTTAAAAATAAAAATTTTAATTTATATCATTCAATAGCTCAAATTATTCAAATTAAATTCGCTTAAAAAATAATTAAATCAAACTCAAATAACTTTAACGCACAAGTATCTCATTTATCTCATAAGTTATTTTAAAGAAAATAATAACTTCGTTCTTACATCTTGAGGTTATTTTGTTTTAATCATCCTCAAGAGAAAACATTACTATAGAAATTTTAATTATTTAAAAGAAAATACAACATTTCCTATATGAATAAAGGTTAGCATTTATTTTTTTTCGATTCGTTTATCAATTTTTTAAAAATTTAGTGTGGTTAGTTCGATCAGTTAAATCGATTAATTTACTTACTTTTTATATATTATAAAAATTTACTTCAATTACATATAACATACATATATATTTAGTCAATTAAGTTGATCGATTTAGTTATAAATTTCAATAACTAATTGACTTAATTGAGATAATAATGGATTAAATTAATAATATTCATATAATAAAGTAAATTAAAAAGAGGTTAAGAAAAAAAGAAGAAGAAGAAATTAAGGTAAATGTTTCAAAGATTGAGACAAGACGAGTAATTTTGATATTTGTAGAGCAAACTACAGACAAAGGCACTTTAGAGTCATTCAATAGACATCACAAGGCAAGGTTTAGCCAAAAAAGTAGTATGTTTTTTCATTTAAAATTAAAGAAGAGGTGAATAGCTTATTACCCCAAAAAGGCAACCAAAAGGGTTAGGGTTGATATTTTGATTTGAAAACCATAGGTGCTAAAACATCATTTGTGTTGACTTCTATCAGGCACAATAGGTAAGCCAATGGTATATCAATTTCATGTTACAGTTAAATTTGGAGGGTTTCTAAGAAATTTGGTCCCATCCCTACCTAAAAAATATTGCTACATTATTATTGTCCAAGTGGGTCTAGCAAGAAAGGAAAAGTTTTTATAGGCCTAACCAAATTTCATGGTGGTGGTGGCCGACGGTGATGGAAATTCAATGTATTGGCAAATACAAAACGTGACAATCTCTCATACTTAATTAAGTCAGTAGAAAGTGTTGTTGAAGTAAAGAAAATAGTTTAGGCACATAAGACAATGAGAGAAAGGGTCATAGATGAGTGTTTATATTAAGTGTTCGGACTGCCTGAAGCATATTCATTGATTGCTGAATTAATCCTTTTTGATATCGTTGACATATTTTATGATAAAAAATATTCTGTGATGAAATGGTGATTATGACTTTAGGCACTATTTTATTTTCTTATTTATCTATTTTCAGAGAAAATAAATTTTAGAATAAAAGTATTGGGCTAATTATTTTGGACATATTTGAACGAATAAAACTCAACACATGAAGACTAATTGAGTGGAAATTGAAGACTTGAATATTAGTTTTTTGCAAATTAAGTCAGATTATTTATAGAATAAGTAAAGTTACTTTTTATATTTGAAAACTTTATATTGCACTGAGACTCTTGTGGAAGTATTATCTTATGCTAATATTTTAGCCTTACTTTATAAAAAAGTTATTAGATTATAACTCTTATGTAAACAAAACTTAAGTAGTATATAAACTTAAGTTTTGTCTAAGTTAAAAGAGCAACCAAGAGTGAAAAAAGACTTCGAGATAGCACAAATTTGTTCAAGTTAGGAACGGGTATGTGTGCATTATTTTTGTAAGCAATCAAGGGGTCTCTTGAGTTCCAGGACTAAGCTTTTGAGGGGGAGCTTAGATGGAGAGTGATCTAGTCTTTGTCCAACGATTAGGTTGCTAAATTGGTGAGTGTTAGACCAGTCTTAGGACTTAAATCATTAGTTGTATTGTGAGAAAAATAGTGAATCATTGTTCTAGACAACACCCACAAATGTAGACTGCAAACGAACTGCATAAACAATTTCGATTTATTTTTTTTACATTTTTACTTTTTTTTCTCTACTTTCTATTTCATAATTGAAATTGCGATCACAGGCACCATCTTAACCACAATTTCAATTTGGTAAGCAAGTAATCCCCCATTTCAGCAGACACTCGTTGGTATAGTTATTATATTTACATTAGTCCATAAATATTGCATATATGAGAATGGCGGTGGGATGGGAAAGGAAAGAGACCAATTATTTAGAAAGTTACCAATCGAGACTTGATTAGGGAATCGTCAAGACAAGGTGTTTGACATTTGAAAGATACAATCTTTGACGTATATTCATGTTTTCAACTATTTAAAGATATCTAGGTTATTCACCGACAATACAATTAGGGTTAATTTCATGCCTAAACTATCAACGTTATAAGCTACTACATTAAAACTTGTTCAATGTGAAAACTGGGATTTGATTTGTTTGAATATTCAAACAGAAGCCTACTTATTGTAAGCAGCCATAGAAACCAAATTCAAAATGGCTAAAAGTAGCTTCTCCTTTCACGTCACAAACAATTTCTTTTATGATAATTATAATGAGAAACTTACTGTTTGTAATTGTTAATAAAGATAGAAAATATAAGTTATTTACTATTCAAATTCAAATTTTATCGCATATTCAATCTTAATTTATTTGTTTTTGGTTTAGTTTGATTTTAAATTATAATTATTCAAATATGTATTTGTGATTGTTTATTGTATATATACTTATAAAATTCTCAATTTTTTTATTTAATTAATCTGATTTTAAATCCAATCCAATTTAATTTGACCACAAAAGTAAATAACTCAAATCTCAAAAAATAAACCCAATACAATTCAGACTGGCTATCAAAATCTGAAATTATCCTAGTTTATAATAAATAAACTTGAAAAATTAAAACTTTAAATTTGAATTATTTGAATTTAAAATTGATTCAAACTGATATGATTGTTTAATGATTCGTTTAAATTAATTCGAATTACCCAATTGATAGGTGTAGATATTGATGAGGACAATATCATGAATAGCTTGTAAACGTCAACTTTGGAACCCCACTTTATTGAATTTTCGTTAAGGGATCGAAAAGCATACTATTGATTTAGTTAGGGGATTCTTTATATGAAATGGATAAAAGTAGGAACAATGAATATGGGCATAACAGGCTCTAAGGAAAACCCAAACGTGAGTGTTGTCTTTTCTTGTTGATGATCAGCATTTGACATATCAGTTATGAAATTTCATAATCAAATGGTTAAAATAATTTCGCTCTGCTAGAGGTTTTGAAATAACAAACTCAAATTTTGAGACATTTAAACATCAAAGCTAAAATAAGAAAATAGGAAAAAGTTTATTTCTAATTTCGAGACTTGAAAAATATTGTGTCGAGACATGAACTTTAATTTCTCGAGACATGATATTATTGAAACAAAAATACAAACAATAAAATGAGACCTGTCTCAAGACATGAAAAATCCTGTTTAAAGACAAAATGTTGAAGTTTGACAAAAAGAGTGGATGTAAATCCTAATCTCATAATGACCCGGTACAACCTTTAATTAATTTATGAGTATTATAAGAATGTATGAATATTATGAACTGCTTGAATGTTAAAATAATTGTTGTGTGAGATTGATTTGATATGAGTTGCTCTAATAGCGTAATGATGTCACACATTTGGATTCAACAATCGAGTAGGGTATGGAGTGTAATATACTATTTTTTTTTTTTTTTATGTTTGTACATGTCTAGTCTTTTGAGATTCATAACATTTGTATATATTTATGAGTTAATTGCACCAGACATCCCTAAACAATTACACTCATTTTAAATTGGTCTCCAAACTTTAAAACATTTTAATTTCATTCTCAAACTATCGAAGTTATATCAATAAGACTTTTACATTATTAAAATTTTTAATTTAATTGTTAAATGAGACGTCAAATCTTATGTGCTATAATTTAAATTGAAAATTTTAAAAAATTGAATATAATAAAAATAGTAAAAGTTTTGGTTTTGAGGTTTTTGAAGCATGTATAGCTTTATCGAATACTGAATCTTTTTTTTTTCTATTTTACCTTATTTTTATATTTGACTTTTTAACGTTATGCAACGTTTTAATTTTCTTTAAAATTTTCAGTTTAAAGAATGCCATATAAATTTTGACATGTCATTTAATAATTAAATAATAATTTTAATGAAAGAATATGATTAATATAAGATCGATAGTTTATGATATAATTAAAATATTTTGAAGTTTAGAGATCAATTTAAAATGAGGGTCATAGTTTGTAGTTTGTAGATATGGTGCAATTAACTCTATATTTATTTAGAAAATTAATATAGACAAAGACTTGGGTCACATTTTGGACTGGATTGAACTATGAGCCCTAGGCCTGATAATAAACCTTTGTCCAATAGGGATATTCAGCAGCCCAATTCTTGAGACTCATCCTCCCAATCGAAGACTTGCTGCCGCACTCGATTCAAGTCATTCCCTTTAAGGCTTTAACCGAACCATTAAGATACAGAAGAACAAGAAGATATACTCATTCGCTGGCTATGTGGACTTTGAATGGCAAAGCAAGATGGCCTTAGACTTTCGAGCGTTGATGACTGTGTAGAGAAGCGGGAGCAACTCAAAGTAATGAGTTTGTTGGCAAACAAATACCTCGAGTTCTTTCATATACTTTTAGCATGGTCATAGCTTAGTTGTTCGATATCTTCGAGAAATTTCGATGCTTGGTTGCTCCATGTCTCATAATTTGCTCATAGTGCTGTCATGTTATAATTAGTTATTTATGTAATAAGTGAGAAAATACTTGGTTCCTACACCTTTTTATTTCATCATCATTTTTTTTTATAGATTTTGTGGCTACTTTATGTTTGTATAACTCATGCCTACATAGCTATATTTAAACGTAGTGAAGCATGTATGTATTTAACCATGATTTCATTGTTTTTTTTTTCATTAGAAAAATTAATGAGATGTTTACTTTTCTAAATATTAAAATACTCTTTTCAAACACTGATAAATAAAAATTTGTTTTATAATAAAATGTCACGCTTCACAAATTATCAAGTTCTAAAATCAAATTCACTCAATTATATAATTTTATGTTCATATCAAATTTTTACGAGATCATGTTTAAATATTGAACTTTTTCCCAATTTGAAAACAACACGTATTAGTCAAGGTACCAATTTTTTGGTGTTGTGAGGGTGCTAATACATTCCTTACATGTAACCGACTCCCGAACCCAAACTCGTTTTACTCTAGTTTTTTAACGTGGATCCAAAATTATCTTTTTCTTTTTCTTTTTTTTTAAGAATTTCATTTTTTTTCTTTTTTAAAAGGTAATTATTAGGTGACTGATCATATCTCATCAAAAAGATTAGTGGCGACTCTTATTCTCTTAATAACATCCATCATTGTAACGAATTTTTACATATTTTTTCAAATGTCGTCAAAACTACTTTTCAATTAAAAATGATTTCAACAATTTATATATTTTTAAAATATAATTCTTAAACTCAAATCCATTATAATATTCTCCAAACCCAAATAAATACACTCATTACTCAAATCTCAAATCCAATTATCTAAACACATTAACATTGTAGGCAAAGGCTAAAACCTTAGGTCTTGGAGTAATTATGCTTAATTCCCATTATATGTAATTTCCATATGTGGGATTTTTGTGCGATTTTCCATAGGTAAATTTTGCCTAATTACATCTCAATTCATCTATTAATATTTTGTTAATTTAATTCTATTTTATACTTACTCGAACATATATTTGTTACGCTCTTATAACTCTAACCAAAATCTCTATTCCAAATTATAACATCCCAAACCCAAATTCAATTACTTATCACCAATATTTTAACCAAAATTTCAAGTTTTCTTTTTCAGTTAAGTCAATCGATTAATGGAATTGATGAACTTAAGCCGGTTTGGTTATTTTAATTTTTAAAAAATAGATTCAATTATCAACTTTTATTTTTACAAGACCATTTAAATTAGTTTTCGAAATTTTTTAACCCAACCAATGTAACCCATATTCCGATTTAACTTTCTTAGAAGGATAAATAGCGCCTGGCTTGGTTGGTAGGGGGGATGACCCCATCATTTTATTGAGATGGAATTTCATAAGATAAGCTTTGAACAAAATGGTCCAATATCACTATCATTAAACAAATATGGATTGTTACTTGAAGTTCGTGATAACTTTCAGATTCTTTCATACCTTACCCTAAAATAAATGAAATGTTGTACACATAAATGGTTTTGGCAGTTCTAAATGTTTTTCTTACAAGACAATGGCTTCTGAACAGCACAGGTTGCCAGATGAAGACAAGAGACAAATTTTGTAACAATGTCCAACTATACTTCATCTACAAAAACTACCACTATTCCTAGGTTCCTAAGAACCATAATTTCGCACTCTACATTCATAAATCACTACAAATTGGGTTATCTCTGCATAATTCAGGATAAAAGTAGAGTTTTTATTTAAAAAGTGAACAAATTAGTGTATGTATATTAAATCAAAGAGTAAATTGATTATTTATGTTAAAATTTCGCTATTTTATTATTAAAAACTGACATGGCTGACAGAATAATTAAATGGTGACATATGGCATATCACGTGTACCTCATGCTAACGTACAAGACCATTTTTTAACAATAATAATAGGTGGAATTTTTAACAAAATGACAAATTTGCTCTTTGATCTAACATATAGGGGTTAATTTATCTTTTTTTTTTTTAGTAAAAAAGATAAAATACAATCCAACTCTTAATACAAAGACCTCCTTGATACTTTTACTTGATTTATGAGTCTCAAAGATTTAAAAAAAAAATTTTAAAGCATTATTTTTGGCAGATAAGTAGAAGGATGATTTTTTCTGGCAGAAAGGTGAAAAGAATATTGTGTTAAAAACAAACATTCTAAGTATTAGTCTGAAAATTGTGGATGAAGTAGCTATGTAGGTTCTGCTTTAAAACTAGTTTGAGAAGTTGTAATTGACTAGCCATCTCCTTCCCCTCTACTTTTGTATGAAAACCTCCTTAAGTTTGTAAGACTTTATGGTGTCATGAAATGTGTCATTTACAGCAATTATTAACTCCTCCACCTTGGGAGTATTATTGTTGTTGTTGTAGTAGTTCACCTTTCATTTCAATTTGGGTACTTTTTCCTCTCCGAGGAGATGAATTATTATTTGATTATTGAAAAGAACTTGAAGGTAATTTTGGGCATCGAAATTTGTGCTTTAAGGATATTCTCTTTAATAAAAATATTATTCGAGATAAAACTATAGATAGTTTTGAATTAAGAGTTTGATTATATTTTAATTTTTTATTTAAAAAATAAATAAATTAGTTTATATACATTAAACCAATAAGTAAATTAGTCATTTCAATTAAATTTTTTATTTATTTCTATTATTACAAGCGAGTATAGCAGATGAAATAATCGAGCAATTAACCAATTTTTAACAGTAAAAATGGATAGAAGTTTAATAAAAGGATAAGTTTACTTTTTAATATAACGTATAAAAATTAATTTACTTATTTTTTTAACGGAGGAGCTAAAATACAATCTAAATATTTTTACCTACTATAAGATAATGAAATGGATAGCTTTAAGTATGCATAAGATAACAATTTTTGAATGGCTTGACGGATTTCGAATTAATTCCTATTGAATGGAGTGAGTATTTTTTTTTTTTTAAGAAAATGAATGGGGAGGGATAGGGCAGGGCAAGGCGGGTGGGTGGGTAAATTTTATTTTATTTTGTTGCAGTGAATATGGATTGATTATGGTCATAGTTTGCAACCAGTTCATCGGTCTTGCAATCATGGTTGTTCCTTCTCAAATATTCTTTTGACAAAATAGATGATCCTCGATTTTGAAGTGGGGGTAAATTTGAAGCACAATTATTTCAATGTTGCCCTTTAATCAAATATGTATTTAAGAGACAATTTCAATTTCTCCACAGCCCAATATGAAGTCTTTATTTTCTTCATTTTTTCCGTAAATCCGTACGAAAATGAGTTTTGTGAAAAAAAGATTAGAAACAAATATGCCAGACCTCATTTTAGATATTGTCTCTGAATTGTCTGAGATCCGCCATTCCCATCAAACTAAGGCCAGCTCAGAAACTAGATCTCGCATCATCCACCAAGTTACAATCCTACCCTATCTCTTAGCTCCGGATTTTTTTTAGGGGTATAATCAAATCGAGCCAAATTTAAATAAGTAACAAAGTTAAATTCGATTTAAAATTTGGGATTCAATAATTAACTCGAACTCCATTGAACATCAATTTTTAAGTTTCAACTCGGCTTAAGACGTAATCTAATTACTTGAACTCAATTAAACTTTTTTATTAAATTTCATACTCAATCTCAATTAAATTTATCCGTAATTAAATTCTATCTACATAATAAAGATAGAAATATGATTTCACAATATATATAAATATATTAAAATGATTAAGCTCGTGAATCATTCAAATTGAGTATTACAATACTCAAATTCAACTCTATTGATAACTCAAATTTAACTTGACAATCACTAAATTGATATTAAGTTTGTTTAATTAAACTTTAATACCCTACAAATACTAATTTCTCATTTGCACTCTTAATTTTTTCATCCATAGCATCCCAATCTTTTGCACCAGTTTAGTATAGAAAGAAATTAGATACATCAATTGAACATGTACAAGTTGCGTTACAGATTAATTTGTATTAGAAAATTTAAGATTATTTTAAGTTATATCATTTGGAGTTAAAGTTATTTAAATATTTTACTCGAACTTTTAAATTAGATCATTTATAATAAAATTAAAGTTTTAAAAAAATTAATCGAATCAATTAAACCATTAATTTTTAGTTTGATCGATTCAATCGATTTTAAAAAAAATTAAAAAATTTGATTTTTATCTAATTCAATTAATTATGAGTAGTTTGTTTAAAACCTAATTTAACCCTTTAAATTTAAATTAATGGAGTTGAATTTCCTAAGAGATATAATTGATATCTAAGGGACATCATTTGTTTTTCATTTTGTCTGGTTACAATCAGTAAAGTGGTAGCAGTAAAAGAGTCAGGAAAATTCATAAAGATTCAGCATTAGCTATCAAATTCTTTTTATATTAAATTTTTAAAATTTTTTATTTGGATTCTTTCATGATTGTGAAAAGACTGAGAACATTGGGTTTGATTTTTTTTAAAAAGGTACATCAACAGTGTAATGATCTTTGTTGTATATATCCTTTAAGCATGGGTCACAATTTGGGTGTCAAAAAAATATAAACATTCAAAAAAAAATTTAAATTTAGAGCACAAATAAATGAAAGGGATGAAGTGGTGTGTAGCCAACAAATGAAATTTAAATTGTTTTTCTTGTCTTGACTCGTTCTACTATACAAAGTTATTATTTTATCTTATTATTAAAACGATAAATTTGTAATAACATGATATAAAAAAGAAATTATACATTTTAATTTAAATATTTACTTGACTATAAAAAATTAAAAATATTAAAGATAAGTAGTAAAAATTAAATTGAAGTGGAGCAGGGTGGGGTGGGGCAAAGCAGGATAAGGGATAGATGCATTCAACATCTATGGAAGTGATAATAATATTCAAAATTATACATCCATAGTGGAGCAAGGCGGGTGGTGGAGGAGAGTGTGCCAACTCTGGAGCAATGGTGGATTTAGTAATATTTCCCCACCTTGCTCCTTTGCCATCCCTAAGCACAATCTTAGAGTTTTAAGTCATTACATCTGAACGGAATTTAAGTTCAATGATCAAATTGGGAAACATTGTCAAATTTCGGGACTATCGTGGATCAAAGAAAATTAAGGGAACAAACTGAAAAAAATAACTAATTTAGGGACTAAATATTGTTTTATCCATAAATGAAATAAAACAGTGAAAAAGATTTTTTTTTTCCTGCAAAATTCACAGTTATAGATGCTGGGAATTGCAGCAATTGAGAGAAATGTTTCCCAAAAACCCCTCCAAAAGCAAGAAAGGGCTGAATTTTGCAGCCAAGGGGCAGTACAGCTATATATTATAGTGTATACATTGGGGGGGTTTATATATAAATATATAATAGGGTCAACGTTACAGAGGGAATTAAGAAGAACAAAAACTATTCCCCAGAATGCTACCCAATTTCATTGGCTGTGTTTGTTTTTTACTGTTTTCATGCTGTGAAGTTTTACACTGACATATCGTTTGCCTTTTTTTTTGTTTTCACTTCCATCAAACAATTTACCTTCCAGTTAAAATCTTTATTGATTTGAATGGATTTGTCAATTCTGATTCAAACTCAATTTGATCCTAAAAGTTTAATTTCACAAACTCAACATACTCGAATTTAAAAATTCAATTTGGTAAATTTGAATCCGAGGTTGATATATCTTTACAAAAAATCATCATCTTGAAAAGGATATTAATTAAAAATGACCTGAATAAGTAGTAGGAAATAATCTAAACTTAAAGTGAGCAAAATTTGAGATAATTTGAACAAAAAATTGACAAAATCTTAAATTAATCCGAACTTGTAATTGCCTCAAATTGAAATGAACCGAAATTTTAAAATTATAATTGTTCAAATCTAATTTGACTTGAGTGAAAATTCGACTCATATATAATTAAAAAATTTAGGATTTAAAATTAAAGTTATGTTTTCATGTAATTCTAAAAACTTAGCTTTGAGGGCTATAAAAGGTAAGAATGAGGTTGTCCATGAGATACCATAATGGATGGAAGATTATTATTAGTGTTTGAATTGAGACTATTTATTACCAAAATGAATGAGTTTATTCTCATTAATGGTAATGAAATTCTTTTAATTAAATATATAATTTATTTGCTAGGGTTAAAAAAATTAAAAAGAGTTATTATATTTTTAAGTCGAAATATTTTTAGATTTCACAAATAGAGGCAATGTTATTATGGGCCAATTAAGGATAACTGTGACATTGAGTTCAATCTCATTTAATGATCCCACCTCATTAGACTTACCAATTCATTTGATTCATAATCAAATCCAGTTCACACCGTAAATCAAACCTAAAATAAGACTTTATAAAGAGACCATCATGATAGAAGGACCTACTTTCAACCCTTCATCTATAAAAACTTTGCCAGGTCCTTCAAAAATGATAAAATTATCTTGTAGCCATTTTAAAGCTTAAAAAATTACAAGTTAATATAATGATAAATTTGCATTTTAACTTTTTATCTCGCTAAAATAATTTTCTGACTTCAACCCTGCAAAGAGATAACGATAAATAGATAATGTAAAAGCTCCACTTTTATAGAAACACAACATACTTTTATCACTATAAATAGTGGTTTTCTATACCCCTAACCATATAAATTACTCTCGTTATACCAATTTTTCATACTCTTAACGATGTGAACTTCCATAAGAAGCCACATTTACATTTTATGTTGTTACAAAAATAAAAACAAATGCAAAGATCTGTTTACCTTACCCTTTCATCACGAGATCAAGACTCGATCCTTGTTTATGAGAATAAGATATATCTAATAATCAGCCGTTTTATTTTTACGAGAAATTCCTACAATCAACTATGGATGCCATGATTTTGAAAAATAAAAATTGCAAATAGGTAAAGAAGAAGCGTAAGAACATTAAAAAAATCAAAGGTTTCACGAGATTGTCAGAAGCTGAGGTCCCTAAAGGCATCTTTGTGTTTATATGTCTGTTTTTCACACTGCTAAGACACTGTTTTATTTTGTTTTATTTTCTTGCCAAACCCAAACTTCCCTCAAACATTGGTTTACCATTGGAGCTCTTAATTCTTTTTTTTTTCTTTTTTACAATCAATATATTAAAAATGAACTCTTTTTGGAGTATTAATCACATTATAATTACATTATAATTATTTATAATTGATGTTTTCCTTTTAAGACCCTCTGAATCTCTCAGAGGCATGTTTTTGTCATGTAATGCAGTTTCTCCCAATGCCATGGCAGTATTTTATAATTTTTATTCCCTTTTCTCTGGTTTTGAATTTCAAATACTACTAGTATGAACACAATGACTTTTTTATCATCAAAAATTAAAAAAAAAAAAAAAAGAAGGGTCTAATTCTGAATGATAACCCTCTAGTTTAATTTGTCTTGATTAGGTCTTGTAATATAATAAAAATCAAGAAGTTAGGCAAATTGGGTAGCATTAAACATTGTCATTAAATTGTTGAATTGAATATCAACAATTTATATGCAACAGATTAGTACAATTAGAAGTTCAATTTCTTATATTTTATTAATAACTACACTAATTTCTCAGTTTTCATAAATTGTGACATATTAAACTTCTTAATTTTTGTATAGTAGAGTGATGAACTTCAAAATTAAACCAAAATATTTCTTTGCTCTCTTTTAAAAAACACTAGGAAATTAGTTTTTTTTTTTGGTGAAAGTATCATTGAGGCCCCTGTACTATAAGCCAAATTGTATTTTACTCCCTCTATTGCAAAAATAAGTAAATTAGTTTCTGTAAGTTAGATCAAAGAGCAAATTGATATTTTTTGTTAAAATTTTATCAGTTTGTACTGTTAAAAACTGACGTGGCTAATGGAATTATCAAGAAGTAGTGATATTTGGTGTGCTACGTGTATCTCATGTTGATGTACCAAGATCACTTAACAATAAAATTGGAAGTAATTTTTAACAAAATAACTAATTTACCCTTTGATCTAACGTGTAAAGATTAATTTATTCAATTTTTAAATTAAGTGAGAAAACTACAATTCAAGGATAGAAGAGGATGATAAGATCATAACTTAGTTCCCTTTATTTTAGTTTATAAAAAACCAATCATCTTAATTTGCGGAAAATTGAGAAGTTAATTTATTTGTTAATTTGGATGTCGATAATTATTATTAACATAAAAATTAATTTGAACAATTTTATATAAAAAATTTTAATTAAATTCTCGATTTTCGAGGAATGGTTTAAAATTATTTTATTTTTCTTGTTTCCCAAATTTTCTTCTCCACAAATAATTGACCTTTCTTCTAAAATCATTACTTATAAAGTATAGTAATGTTATTCTTCAACAACTTGCCATCACCCTTTTTAACAACATGGAAAAGCACCTAAAATTGTGAGCTGAGGTTGTATTCAGTTCACCATTTCTACTTCCCAAAGCTATCGTATAAAAATGGGCCACTTTTAGATTTCACTTTTAAAAGAACCCCCTTTCTTTCACTTGTTTTTCATTTAAGTAATGGGAAAAGCTACAAGGTGGCTAAAGAGCTTATTTGGGATAAAGAACAACAAAGAATGCCCAAGTTCCGGTGACCGGAAAGATAAGAAACGGTGTGGCATTGGCCATTCAGCGCGGGAATCAAGCGGCGGATTATGTCACAACCCTACAACGATACCACCAAATATATCACCGGCAGAGGTGGTTTGGCTGAGATCATTCTACAATGAAACGGAGAAAGAGCAGAATAAGCACGCAATTGCGGTGGCAGCTGCCACGGCTGCTGCTGCAGATGCCGCTGTCGCCGCCGCTCAGGCAGCTGTGGCGGTGGTGAGGCTTACGAGTCATGGAAGAGGTACCATGTTCGACGGTGGTGGACACGATAAGTGGGCTGCCATTAAGATTCAATCCGTTTTCAGAGGCTATCTGGTAATTTAAATCGATTTTGGATAGTTACATATGGCGGAGCAAACGTTGTTTTCTTGACTACTCGACCTAAAAAGGGTCGGTGTCGATTTTTTGTTTTGTTTTTGAAACATGGAGTTTTTATTTTCGAATTTCAAAACAGGCTAAAAAAGCATTACGAGCTTTGAAAGGATTAGTGAAAATTCAAGCACTTGTTAGAGGATATTTAGTGAGAAAACAAGCTTCAGCTACACTTCATGGCATGCAAGCATTGATAAGAGCACAAGCTACAATCAGGTCCCGAAAAGCACGAAAATCTATGGTAAAAAATTGCAATAATTCAACTTTATTTTGTGCTTTTTTTAATTTAGACCTTTTTTTTTTCTTGTTTTTTAATTAAAATCTATATTGTAGGAGAAATTTGATGATACAAGAAGTGAACGCACTCTTTCTTTTCATAGTAGAAGATTATCGGCTTCTCTTGATACACTTAACATTGAAGAAAGTCCCAAAATTGTGGAGATTGATACAGGTAGACCTAAATCGAGATCCCGAAGAACCAACACATCAGTATCAGATTTCGGTGACGACCCATCATTTCAAATCCTGTCTTCTTCGGTTCCAGCTCGAGTTCCGGCTCGTTTATCTGTTCCGGATAGTCACACTGATTGGGGACTAACCGGAGATGAATGTAGGTTCTCAACAGCACAAAGTACACCTCGGTTCATCAATTGTTGTGTGTCTAATGCACCGGTCACACCAGCCAAGAGTGTATGTGCTGATAACTTTTTTAGGCACTATGGGATTGGGAACTTGAATTTCCCTAATTACATGGCTAACACACAATCATTCAAGGCTAAATTGAGGTCACATAGTGCCCCGAAACAAAGGCCGGAACCGGGACCGAAAAAGCGGCTTTCGTTGGTCGAAACGACGGAGTCTAGAAGTAGTTTGAGTGGTGTTAGGATGCAAAGATCATGTTCACAAGCTCAAGAAGCTATTAGTTTCAAGAATGTAGTGATGGGGAAACTTGATAGATCCTTAGAATTTGGTAGAGATAGTGAAAGGACCTGTTTGCAAAGAAAACGGTGATGTTGTGTAAGAAAAAAGAACTGCCTCTGCCATGGTAGTGAACAAAGATAGGTGATGAAACAAGGTAAATTGAAAAATTTCCCATATGAATTCAAATCTCAGTGTTATCTCAAGGAATTTGCCTTATTGTCAATGAAATTAAATTCCATTTGTAGAATTATATTACCCCTGGCAATCTCTTTCAAATTATTGGGCTCCATTTGGTCGCAAAAAAATCCTTTTCTTTGTAATTGTTTTCACTGAAAATATGGAAAAAAAAAAGTATTATGGAGTAATTGTACTAAGAGTCCTCTTTACTAAAAAATAGATAAATTAGTCTTTATACATTAGATTGAAGAGTAAACTAGTTCTTTTATTAAAAATTTCATCCATTTCTACAGTTAAAAATGAATGAAATTTTTAACAGAATGACCAGTTTACTCTTTAATTTAATATACAAGGACTAATTAACCTATTTTTTAAGTAGAAAAAACAAAATACAATCTGAATCTTAATACAAGGGATTCTATAATAATTTTTCCCTAAAAATATTTTATAAAACAAAATAAGAATAACTTGGGGAAGAATTTTGAATTATTCCCACATTGTTATGGTTATTTTATTGGTTAAATTATGGTTTTAGTCCTTACACTGCATTGAAGATTTAAATTTTATATCATAATTTCATCGTCTTATAGTTATTAATAATATTATGTCTTAGTCCAAATTACTAAAATTTCCGATGGTAGACTGATGTAAATTTTTTAAGAAAAAAATTCCAAATCATGAGGCGAAGCATAACCTTTTTTTAAAATGAAAAAAATTTATTGAAAAAATATTTTTTTGATAACCATAATTTCACCTTTTAAATAAGGAATTTCGGATTTTTATACATGTCGGAGTAATGAATTTTTTTTAATGGTGTTACTGATTCGGACTAAAGCAGATTAAATATAATGCATAAGTTCACAAAATTGAATATAATATAAGGACTAAAACGATAATTTGACCTACTTTTGTTCTCCACCGTCATTGTCCGATTGATTTGAGGGAAGTGGAATTAAAGATTCATATGGATGTTGAAAAATCATGCCATTTTGATTGTGGATTTTTTTTCTCCTTTTCTTTCTCATATATGAAATAGGATTTTTCTTTTTTTATGAAAATAGAGATAACAAATAATTTAATGAAATATACTGTATTTTGTTGAAATCAGATCCTTCCAGGGACGAAGTCAAAATTTTATTTTTTAAGGGAATAAAATTAAATTTTAAAAGAGTAAAAGTACAATTTGATCTTGTTATTTTAAGATTTTAAAGAAATAAATTATTTTTTTTTAAAAATCATTTTTAGACGTCAAAAATTAAGGGACTAAAATAATAATTTACCGTTTTGGAGGAGGAGGCCCTACCTGCCCTTTGGTGTCATCCCTATGGTGCCGTAAAATATCATCTATTTCATAAAATAATTAACTATCCCATCTATATTTTAATTTCATGTATATGAATAATATAATATTGGGTGTGATAAATAAAAATCTAAAATGATAGCAATTCCAGTACAATATTCCCTCCTTTATTATTTGAATTTGGAATTGTGTGTAAAAGTCTGCAACTCATTGATCTTAGCTCTTTGTTTATATATGATGTATGATAGCTTTCATGGCGCCAATGCCCCCTTTTTAGTACCTTCAATTATGACCCACCATCTCTTACATCTTTTGTTTCTTTCTTTCCTCTTTTATTTTCAAGCTCTTTTTTGCAATTATTGCTTCTTACCATCCCATTCCGACTATCAACTAATGTAATTTAGTGAGCAACTAAAGCTAAATGAGGAAATAACATGCACCAATTTCTCATTATCTTACTCTCCTTCGTAAACAGTTCTAGTCTTATGAGCGCATAAAATTCACATCCAAAAGAGTTTTGTCTATCGTTTAAGCGGTTTATTTAATTCGACTTTAAATTTAGTTACGACCTACGGTAATTATGAGATATCGGTGTGTCTTGCATAGGGCCGAATTCAGAATATTTTTTTAAAGGGGGTCGGAATTTTTGAAGGAACTAAACAAAATTTGTTTCATTTTTAGAGAGGTTAAAATTGCAATGTTAGTATATATTATATTTATAAGAGGATTGAATTCAATATTTTTCATTTTTGAAGGACCAAAATTTAATTTTACTATATATTAATTTATATTTTTTTTTATTTATAAGAGAACTGAATTGAATTTTTTTTTTCTTTTTTGGAGGGCCAACTCCCCTGCCTACCCCCAGATTTACCTCTGGTCTTGCACCAAAAAGAATAGACTTCCCTTTCTCTTTTGTCTTTCTTTTTGTCGTTAGAGTTTAATAATTACCTTGTTTATTTACCTTCTTTTTTTTTTTTCTTTTTAAGATACAACTTACAACTAGATCAATCAACAATTATCATCAGAATTAATAATTACATGCACCAATTTCTTGTTATTTTAGTGTCTTTGATTACTTAATTTTTCCATTGATGTTTATTGGATCGAATGATAAAGAGCTTGATGTCTTCAAGGGTGGAGCTTGGAGTTTTGTAATGGGAGGCTGAAATAAAATTTTAAAAGATTGGGGTCAAAGGATAAAAATTTGTTTTGGAAAAAAGGTTAAATTGAACACTTTGTAATTGAGAGGGATTAAAATTACTAGTACTCCATTTAATCAAGAGATTCGTGGCACCTGCCAGCCTCTACATCCTTAGATGTCTTTAAGTAAGATATTGAGTTCAAATCTTACAAGTGAACAAAATAGACACTAAAAGAACTTTATCCTCGCATAGAATTTCTACCCGACTCAATTCTAAATTTAATTAGGACTTAAGGTAGTTATGAGAGTCGATAAAAAGAAAAAAATTTCCCTTTTCCCTCCATCTTTTTTTTTTTTTTTTTGTCTTTATAGTTTCATAACTATATTGTTGAAGTAATTTTTTTTTAATTTAAAACATAAATCTAGATCAATGAACAATTATCTTTAGAATTAATCGACTCAAACTTAGACGCTCAACATCTTAAAACCTCAACTTTGGCATTTCAGCCAAGGTCTAGTTGGCATTATTTATTTACATGTTAGGTCATTAAACTTAGTATCATCCTGCTAATGCGACTTTGGTTGTGTTAGTGAAGTTGAAGTCTTAGACCTTTAAGGCTCGAATCTTCTCTTATGTAAAACGTAAATCATGTGTAGTTAATTTTTTTTAACTTAAATCTTATGACATGTAAATCTTGTCCAAAGTTATTCTAATCCGAATCAATATAATTGTATTTAATACTTAAAAAGAACTTAGTATCAACTTTCATTTAATTCACTATATTTTGATTTCATCAAATTATATTAAAAACTATATCTCTTATGTTAAATCCTTAAATAGTTTTAATGTAAAAGTTTTCATAATTTGAATGTTTGACTTATTTTCCAAATAAAATCAATTTTGAAATTTATCGAGTTGTAACGTTTTAATTACGTCTCTAAACACATTAATTGAAGGGTTAATTATTATTTTGGCCCTTGAACTATAGCTAAAATATCGATAAAAGTATTTGTGAAGTTTCTCTATTATAGGGACTAGATCAAACTAATCCCTCTACTATTAAATGGATAAATTAATCTTTGTACTA
This sequence comes from Gossypium longicalyx, assembly GCA_025698465.1. Lineage (NCBI taxonomy): Eukaryota > Viridiplantae > Streptophyta > Magnoliopsida > Malvales > Malvaceae > Gossypium > Gossypium longicalyx. The sequence continues at coordinate 81,362,228 of CM047001.1, read as the reverse complement.
TTAAAAAAAATTAAATAAGACCAATTGTTAAACGAACGAGAGAGCACTGATTAGTATGAAATGAGTTAGGATCAAATCCGATCAAATTTTATGAACTTTTTATTTATTAAATTTTATTTGCTTAATAATAATTTTAAAAATTACCTTTTATAATTTTAGAAATTAAATTAAAATGTTCATTTTTTTATATTTTTTTAATTTTTATGCTATAGTTGAAAAAATTAAAAAAATCAAATCAACATTTTAACCATAATTCATGCATCAAATTAATTATTATCCTTCGACATCATTCCGTTAAAAGATAACGAAAATAAATAAACAAATGATCAAAATATTACAACTCGATAATATGAATGACTATATTATAAAGTAGAATAAAAATTAAATATAATTTAATGACTAAATATATAATTTACCCATATATATATATATATATATATTCCAAACGTGCTTCACGACGACCCCATTAAGTAGAAGTCAAAAGAAACAGATGTTTTCAATTTTTTCTTCAATTTTGTATCAAATCAAGTAGCAGAACTTTTTGTTTTGGTTGGTTCTTTTATAATGAATCATTCGGCAATTTTCTTGCAATTCTTAGTCAACTATCTTTTTCATTTTTCACATTCCCCATTAACTTCTGATTTCAAACATGTATAATGTTTTCTTCAATTTTGGACACATTTTGTTTTTGAATTTAAAAGTTTAATTCAACTAATTTGATTTTGAAACTCGATATAATTTAATTTCATCATAAAAAGTAAATAATTTAAACTCGTATAATTTAATCTAAAATTTATCTAAATTTAAAATGAATTGAACTCGGAAATGGTTTGAACTTGGTAACTTTCCCGTATTGGGGTCTGAACTTGTATTTGTTCAAGTTAATCTCTAAACTTGGCAATTGTTCTCGTATTAGGTTTGAATTGTTTTTTATCTAAGTTAAGCGCTAAATCTGGCAATTATTCCCATATTGTATCTTGAACTTTTTTTTGTTTAAATTAATCCTTAAAGAGTTCAGGCCCCAATATAAGAATAAATGTCAAATTTAAAGACTAATTTAGACAAAAAAAATTTAAACCCCAATATAAAAAGAGTCTGAATTTAAATCCCCAAAATGGTTTAATCCAATCTAAAACAACTCGACTTAAAAAATTATTATTGAGCTAACATTGAGCTGGACCTAACATTGGTAGCCGGCCTAAGCCTAATGACCCGTCTTTTATCATCAATGTTCAGATCTTTTAAAATCAACAGCCACTTTTTGGGCTTTAATATAGTTGTTTTGAGTATTATGGTTTCCAAATTCATCATTTAGAATAATTTTTTAGGTAACTCATCACTTAAAAAATGTAGAGATTTAGTGTATATGTTGAATAGTATCTACATAATTTAATGTTGAATCATTTTTAATGATGAATAATAGTCTTTATTAGTGTCCAGATGTTGCTAACAACTTTCTAGAATTTATCTCAGGAATCTTGAATATTGTAGTTATGGATAGAGAATTGATGTGTGGAACAGTAATCCATGTGTGTCGACTTCAAGCAAAAATTATCTGGTTCATCTCCTTCCCCTTTCCTACAAGTTATGGGGTTCTATTTAGGAGGAAATAAAAACTAATAATACAAATATAAACTATCTCCAAAACCTCTCATATGTAATCTTCTCATAATCCTTCCAATGTGTACAAAGTTAAATATATTACCCATTCAACCTTGAAGTTTGATTCAATATTTGAGAAAGTTTGAACAAAATTATTAAATTCGAAAAATAAATTTAAATTAAAAAATTAAGTCAGCTTAAAATATGATTTGTGTTTAGATTTTAACATTCAAAACCCAAGTATACCCATATTTAATGTTGTAAACTATTATATTATTTTGTCTTTATACATCATGTAATTCATATCTCGAAAGTTAACTTTCTAACTAATATAAATATTAAAAAATATACCAACAAGTGTTAGTGTCCGATGGTAAGACACATTACACTCTTAAGGAAATAATTTAAGTTTAAATCCCATAAATGACATTGTTGAAAAGGGTAGCCATGAACCTTAAAAAAATTAATCTCCGTAGACTATAAAACAAACATGGTGAATACCTTGATTCATCCTTACTCAAGCCGGAATTGAGCCAAAAATATGATAAAACTCATCCATATTATTTTTAAATTTATTTTATAAACTATTTATAATATTTTTAATTTAATGTTTAATAATTTTATATATTTTTTATTTATTAAAATTATATATAGGCATATTAACATTTTTTAATATTTACATTATAGCATTATATATTACTATATATTCAATTGTATAGGAGTCATAAATTACCTAATATATAAAAAGAACATAATATAATATATTAGAAATTTAGAAGTGGGTCGGGCTAAACTCAAGTCTTGAATATTCAAAATTTAGCTTGACCCATTTTAAATTAAACTTCGCCTAAACCTATTTTTTAATCTAATATTTCTATCAAAACCCTTTCAAATTTTAGATGAACCTTTAAAATTGTACAAAAAATCTGAACTATAATCATCTCTAAACGTAACAAAAGAGTCAAAAATATTAGAAAGTGAATTGCTTCTAATCAAATTCATCATGATTATCACCATCGTCTTCAAAAAAAACCTAGCTATCATCTTTTACAAATACTACTTTCTCGTTTTGTTGATATACAGTAAAAAAATAAAAATTGATGGATCATCGTATAATTATAATTTGATCCATTCAGAGCCATCAATAAAACTAAGAGAAATAAAAGGTTTAGCTTCCTCATCTGTAAGTTCCCTTGACCATGAAACCCTGCCTGCAAAGCTTGCTCCTGGCCCTGTGCATTTGTACTGTCCATAGAACACCGTCCTGCCAATGCACCATACCACAAACATCAATGCAATTTGCAAAGCCAGGCCACTCAGTCTCTTGAAAATGCATGCGCATGCTATATTAACCAAATATTGCTAAATGTATAATAAATTTTAGCAGGGTTCAACTTCAGCTAAGGCTTTTCTTTTATAATCCATCAAAATAAGGGTGATGCTAGAAAATTACTTTAGAAAAATAAGAATAAATCATTGAATTTTAAACAATCAAAGTGTAATTTTATTATAATAGTATATAATTTTATAAAATTTTAAAGAGATAAATAATAAATTTACTATTTTTGGAGGGGAAAGCTCACCATTTTTTTGGATTGCCTTGTGTACTACATGTAGTTTCAGGGTGAAACAAAAAGATTATTTTAGGAAGTTAAAAGATTAATCATAATTTTTTAAAAAGTGAAAACATAATTTTATTATTATATTAATTTATAATTTCATAAATTTTAAAATGACTAAATGGTAAATGACAGATTGCTCAAAGCCTAACATTTTGATGGATTGCTCAAAGCCCCTTTCTTTCCTTGTATATTCAGGTACGAGTGAAATCTAAAAAAAAATTGTTTTAGGGATTAAAAATGAATTATAAATTTTTAGACGTCTAAGTGTAATTTTTACATTATAATAACTTGTAATTTCATAAATTTTAAAAAAATTAAATGTCGAATTTATCATTTTTGAGAAAGTCAAAACTAGTACATGCCCCTTTTCTAAAGGGTTAAATTCAATTTTACTATATTATTAACAAGCAATACCCGGTAATATTTTAGTCCTTGATAACTTATGGGTGAGTAAAATTCTGTTCAAATAGTGTAATTCAGTATGTTGAATCTAAAAGTCTTTTAAATCTCTTAATGTTTATGTGTATATAATGTATGCATTATGCAAAGCATGCAAGAAAAAAGAGCAAAAGAGGAAAGGGAGAAAAGATTATTACATCTCACGGTTAGGGTCACCCCAATTATACCAGCCCTTAGGCAGTATGATGTTGTCCATGTAAGTGTAAGCAAATATCACCCTCGAGAAAGGACCCCATGCCCTCCCTAAATATAAAGCCCCTGACCCTGTCACCTTACACTTCACAAAAGAGAACCCTGTGTCATCTAGGATACTCCCTCTGTTTTGTGCTGTTACTGCCCCTGTTAACCTTGCTATTGCATGCACATGACATCCCTAAAACAACAAACAAAATTATATGACCCGATTGAATTAAATTTGGGTTTTAAAATGTATGTTCAATCATTGTAGAGCTACGGTTTCAAAGGCAATAATTGTGGGGCAGTTGGCGTGACAAAAGCAGATATGGTAACTTATTCCCTTTCCTTCAAAGTTTAGTAAATTTTCTATTGCATAAAAAAGAAAGGGGTTTTATGTTGGGACAGTTTTGGAAAATCATGATTTTCGGGTAAAAGTACTATGGAGGTCCCTATATTAAAAGTTAAATTGCATTTTGTCCCTTTATTCAAAAAATGAACAAATAGTCTTTGTACGTTAGATTAAAGAGCAAATCGGTCCTTTTTGTTAAAATTTTCATCCATTTGTACTGTTAAAAATTGGCGTGGCTGACAGAATAACATAACAATACCACGTGCACCTCATGCTTAAGATGACGCTAAAAATTTTGTTTGGGGGTTAAGCTAAAAATATTGTATTAAAAATGCTTAAATTAAATTTATTAATTTTTCAAAAGGGTTAAAACTACAATTTTTCATTTAATCAAAGGCTAAAAAGGATTGAATTGAATTTTTAAATTTTGAGGAAGGGCTATAGAGCAAATTTTCTATTTAGCCAAGAGGGCCAATGCCCCTACCTATCCCTTTGGTTACGCACCTGCTCATGCTGACTTACATGGACTAGTGTTTAACTATAGAAATAAATAAATTTTGAATAGAATGATCATTTTGTTCTTTGATCTAATATATAAGGATTAATTTGCTTATTTTTACCCTTAATTTTCATTTCAATTATAGAGGAATCTTTAGATTTTTTATTTTTTTTCTTGTTTTTAATGATGATGAAACTAACCTCAAAGAGGGAGAGAGCATTGCCAAAGATGAAATCTACTGAGCCTTCAATGTAACAATCTTTATAATAATGTCTGCCAAAGTGATCATAAAGTGTATCTTGAGCTCCAAGGAATCGACAACCGACGAAAGTAGCCGTATCCGCCGATATTCTAAATGCTACAGCTTGTTTTCCGATTGCTCCTGGTGCTGGAATTGGTGCAGTGTTCTGAAAGGGCAACAACATTAAAAAAAATTGCAGGCAATGAAGACTAATTTAAGGTTTTTTTTTACCTTGAATGTAATGTGTTTGGCAATAAAATAAGGTGAATTCACAGCAAAAGTTGCAGAACCATAGGTTCCTAACGGTTGTCCTCTAGCTCCAGGTGTTTGAGCTGTGTCTCCCCATTGAACAATTGTTTTATCTGCCCCTGCTCCTTCAATTGTTATGAAGGCCTTCAATGGTGGAATGTTAACCTTTTCCCTAAAAAAATTACATTTTCACAAGCATGAAAAATCAAATGCAGGAGAAAAGAAATGATCTATATGTTGCAAAGGTAAGTCTTGTATGTCTTAATTGGTGGTTCGAACCCCATATTACGCACAAAACTATGACACTTTTTCTCGTGAACCCTTTAGATAAAACCTCAACATAAAGATAATATTTTCCGCTCGGAGACCGAACTCCCCTCAACAGGGTTACAGACATAAAACAAACAAAAATGGGGAATCACACTGAACAAGGATTAACATACAATTGAATGTGGACAAACTCTAGAATCCAGAGTTTAACCAAATAAACAAAAAATGCAGAAAAACATAAGGACAAAGAGGGGGGAAAAAACAGATTATGTAGTGTGAATGTACTCACGTGTAGACCCCAGCATGGACCTTGATTACAACTCTCACAAGGTTAATGAAAGGAAGAGAATCAATGGCATCTTGAATTTTGGTGAAGTCACCGTATTTGGGATTCTTGTCGACGGTAATGGTACGAGAAGGGAAAAGCTTGTTTTTTGCTGTCCTGAAAACTGAGTGATTAAGGCTACCAACAAATTTAACCCATTGCATGAATGGTTGTTCTGAAACATGGGTTCCCGTCACATTTGATTGCTTGTGATGGTGCTTCCTTTTAAGTTTGATACCTTTGGTATGGCACAATGTCTGAGCTGAATTCAAGAGAAGAACAAGGATGACAATGTAAAGAAAACACTGAAACTTAGACATTATACAGGTGTGTTTGTGGCAACTAGCAACTGATCAGGTCGAAATTATGGTATATATATATACACAAAGGTAGCTACTAGCCAGCAAAAAAGTGTGATGTTTTATTGTTGAAATAGAGAATCAAATGACAGAAAGGGAGAGTTCACGGGTGGTTTTGATGACAAAACAAAGACTTTCAAAGATGAGAGAATGAGAGAGAGAAAAAGGCAAAACAAAACAATCTAGGCCACAAACACAGACAGGTTGCACTTTCTGGAATTAAAAAAAAACAAAAATTCTTGCTTCATGTTAAATGTTGTTTGTTTTGTAATGCCCGTGAGTGGTCTCTCCTACCTGTTTCTGTATTAAGAGGTGAATATATTCTGTAAGAGAGATAATGGGGTTTTGGAATGTCTATATCTACTAAAATTTCATTAGTTTTATCAATATTATTCTGGGCTTAACTACAAAATTAGCCCCTAAACTATAGTATTTAAAGTGGTATCTAAATTTTAAATTTTAAAGAAATTATTTTATATATTCTTTTCATATCATCATTCATAGTTCATTTCTATGTATCTAATGACATTTCAATAAACTTTTTTATATTATTAGTTCATAAATTTAATAATTTTTTTTATCTTGAACCATAAATCTCGAATTTAAAATTCTAAACTCTAAACTTAAAACTTAAATCAGAAATTAAAGTTGGGGTGATTTCATCTAGCTTTCTATGATTAGATTATTGGCCTAAACTAAGCAATTTGGGTGGCTTACATGAGGTGGGGGCAGGATAATTTTTTTGTAAGTAAAAATGGGTGAGGAAAAGGGGTTCTTTTTGGCCATAGCAGGGCCACTTGCTGTAGTACACAAATGAAATATATACACATCAACCCTGGCTTACCCACGGCTACCATTACAATTTTGTTCTTGTTGTAAACCTAGTTTGTTACCATACTTGTTGAGGGCAACCCATTAAAGTTTGAAGGTTAGTTCAAAATAAGAAAAAAAAAATAATGAAAAATATAATATTTGAAAAGTGAGATGTTTAAAATATAAATCAGACTCAATTTTAATTTTAAAGATTTGAGCCTAATCAACTCAGCTCATTTTATAAATTTGTGATATATATATATATATATTTGTAATTTATATTACATAAAATTAAAAATAGAATAATAAAATACTATGCAAAACATTAAAGGATATGGTAAGTTGTTTAAATTTAAAATTCTAATAAAATGAAAACTATTTAAAATATTAAATATTAAATTAAAATTAATATTGACGAGCTTAAAATAAATTTAAACTAATCATTTATAAAAACGGACAGATTTAGATAAATTTAAGACTCATAATATGAATCAATCCAACTTAATTTAAACAAATATAATATATACTAATATCATACATAAATTCAACCTCAAACTTGATTTGCCTCTACCCATAAACAAGTACATTTTTCTCATATATTAACTTATATTCTCACTCTGACAGAAAAAACCACTACCACTCAAGCAATAACTTATTCACAACTACAATTACATTTTAAAAAAAAAGAAGAGGGTGTTGTTTGTGTTTGGATTTTAGAATTTTGGTGATGTTGATGGTATGGATAGAAAAAGAGGGTGTTGTTTTGGGTTTCACAATTCCTTAATATATTTATATACAGTCAGACTATGATATCTATCTTTAATCTCATTCTGTGCTGCAGAATCTGGAGGTGGGTACCACTTCTCTGCATTTTCTTTTAAGGCTAAGTTGCTGCTAAAAGAACTCATTCATATATAATCATTGATTCATTTCGTGATAAATTCATTCCGTAATGAGAGCAGGAAAGAAAATAGTATTTTTCAATAAAATATTCTCAGTTCAATTCACAGTTGTCAATACAGGGATTATAAATTGGAGTAGGTTGAAGCACATTATCTTCCTACAGGTTTGGTTAATTTGTTCCAAGGTCATTAAAGTATTAATAAGTTTACGTTTTGATTGCTCAATTTTAAAAAATTACAAAATGATCATTAAACTGTTCGAAAGTTTTCATTTAATTGTTGTTACATGACATTTTCTATTCGTATTGACCACACCAATCGAAAGTTCTATTTTCTCTTTCTCTTCTATGGTTCATTTTTTTTTTCATGCAACAACTTTGAATATAAAAAAATTACAAATTAAAATCCAAACAACTCTCTTCCTCGATATCCAACACTAATCATCAAATCGATTTGGATCTATAGTATATTCTTCTACTCATCGATAACTATTGACCTACTATACCAATCATCAAATTCTCACTTGGAGCTTGTTACCCAGACTTAAAAAAAATAAAAAATAAAAAATTTATTCTTTAATTTAAATAAAAATTTTCGAAAAATTCAATAATAAACAAAAACTTTTAAATAATTCAACAACAAAAAGTAAATTTATTAATAGTGTAATAACGTTTTTAACAACAAAAAATCATTAACTATGTCCTGCTCTATAATCCGTTTTGTGTCTTTCTTTCTATTTTAAGGCATGGAGTTTTTAGGAATTAGGAAAAAGAGAAGAAGAATTAATTTACCATATGTTTCTTTAAGAACTCCCGTGACATTGAATGCTTTTTTTATTGGTCTTGCTCACAAATAATTCTTTTCTACTGGCATGTCTTTTTAACAGATTCCAACAAAAATATTACAGTTAAAATTATACCTGTTCATGGTTGAGATTATCCGTTCAAGTTCGGAGATTAGCCCGAAATTTAGGAAGATTTGAGTAAAAATACTAGATCCGAAAAATGAACTCTGATAAAAAAATTAAACCCATTTAAAATATGACTTGAGCTCGAACTCAAACTTAAATATTTAAAGTTTGTAGCATACATTTCTTGCTACTTTTAGCATACAATTTTTTTTTTTAATGTTGATGATTAAAAATTATATATTTATCGTTTTCATCAAATTTTAAAAAAATGAATTACATAACTTAAAAGGTTTCATCAAATTAATTTTTGATTTGGCTCGTTGTTTTGACCAATATTTCATTTAAATTGACAAAAGGCTTACTACGTGTAAAAAATTTTATAATAGATGGTTCAAGTATAAGCAATACGAAATCTTGGTACTATGTTGACAGTAGTCCTAATATTAGTAAATATTTTTTTAAAAAAAAAGCTATATGAAAAAAAATAGAAAGTATTTCTTATATTAGTCGAATTTTCTAAATTTATTTATTTTTAAATCAAAAAAAGAAAAAAAAAAACTCTAAACTTCAAAAACTCATTTCAAATTATAAAGGTAACTATACAAATAAGTCATACTACTATAAGATAAATTTGTTAGCACTGACTGAAAATATAAAATGAGCTTGAATAAATAACAAAGTAATCACTGTGTTGTGGAAGAACAATTACCTTCGAAGAAAATTTACCCTTATTAGTGTAATTGAGTCATAAATGTTACCTCTTAAAGTTAACACACTATTTCTATATTCGTACACCCGAATAAAAAATGTGGAACAACGATTGGAGTTGCTCTTCTCAAAGTAGTCGAATACTCGATCGGAAAAAATGATTGAAGGAAAGCATTCTCTTTTTTGTTGTATAAAATGAGAAAGAGGATCAGCTATTTATATTGTTTCTCGAATGAGAAATCAGTAAAAATGCAGGGACAAAAACAGTAAAATGTCGCAGATGGTGCAATTGAAAGAAACTGACCAGATTTTCTGTTGACGGATCGGATTCTCTAAAAAGAACAAAAAAATTTATTAAAAAAAAAAACCCTCTTACAAACATTTTCTCAACGTGACAGAATAAGTAACAACTTATTATTCATCAAGGTTACCAAATGTCTTATTTGAAACTCATGTAATGGTCATGTAATGAAGGAGTTTTGTGGAAGGAGAATACTATGTTAGAAGAGCTTGGCTTTCCCATTTAGAGATTCGACACTGTTTAACTCTGAATTTAGTTAAAATCTAATATAATTATTAAATCTTGAAAGATGTTAGACCAAAAAAAAGAAGAAAAAAACTAAAAAATGAAAATGATTTGGATTAAAAATTCAATGCGGTGAAAGATGAACCAATGATGTTGAAATCAGATTGAACCAAAGTTGAATTGGCAACTCTAAGTAGTTAAAAAATCTATTGTTGAATCGAAAATCAAAATTGGGTTGTTTATACTCATTGGGTTATTGATAAAATACTGGCCCAAATACCATATTTTTAACCCTATTTGTAAACCCAATGGACAATGATCTAATCCAATAAATAAATAAATAAAATGCAAAAAAAAAAAAAAAAAAAAACAACCTAACACTCGTGTCCTAAATCAATTAAAAAATTATTTTAATATCTTTTCATTTTTAAATAAATAATTTTTATTATTTGAAAACATTTTATTTTTTTATTTTAAAAAAATAATAAAAATTTACCACCACTCAACTAAAATTATATTTTGATAATTTTATATATTTTAAGTTTATTTAAGTGATAAATTTTTTTAATCAATAGAATATAATTTTTTAAAATTTTTTGAACTTACTATAATAATGTTAGACTTCATTTGACAAAATACTTAAATTTTCTGAATTTTAAATATTATTTGATAAATTTTTAAAATTTTATTAATATTTTTAAAATTTTATTTTTAAATAAATAAAAATAATTTTTTTATAACATTTTAAAATTATTTTTAATATTTTAAGTTCAAAATATTTATCTTTACGTCATATAAAAAATTAAAATTAAATACAAATTAAAATAAAAAAACATAAATTTAATTTACATTTTTTAAAGTTTATTTGATTCACTGGAAAATGCAGAGATCAAGGTACACTAAACCTTATCTCCTCTCTCTATACAACTCTCTGGATTTGTTTGTTTCCCGGGAAAATTCAGACCGTCAAAACTCAAGGCTAACCAACATTCAACATTTTCAAAAAAAAAATTCCTGAAAATTTAGACAGTACACTATTTCCAGAAACCATCCATATCAAAACCACATCAATTTTAAACATCTCACAAAAATTTTCTTTCACGATTTAGCTAAGATAATATCATTAAAAAAGGAAGAAGAAGCAAACATCAACAATTAAAACCGCAATTTCTACAAATTTATTCATAAACATTTTTCATGATCTCATCACAAAAACTAGATTAGAAAAAAAAAAAAAGGCAACGATCGATGATGATAATAATAACGATCTCACACTACCATCATAGACAACACAATTAATTATCATTCACGATTTCATCAGGATCTTCAAAGTTAGGATCCTTAACATCAAAAACCTGTTTCTCAACTCCAATCTCAGCCGGCGAAAAGCTATCTCCGGCCCAAGTAAACTTCCCGCCATGACCTCCTTTCTTTGGCGATCCAATCATTCCAGTACCAGATCTCCTATCTTTCCTCACGTCCGACGATTTTCCGGTACCTTTGCTACTCTTTCCGGTATTCTTCATCTTTTCTGCAACTCCGGCTACCAGTTTTTCAAATTTCAAATTATATTCGAACCGATTTCTTTTGCATTACTGATGGCGTGAACCGGTGGTTTTTCGGAGGTAATGGAGGTTTATATAGAGCTTGTAATTGGAGGATTTGTGAATGGATAAGATCACACTGTAAATTAATAATGGTTTTTCTTTTGTCGGAGATGAGACCACGTGGAAGAATTAAGTCACTGATTGATCTGAGCTGTACACGTGGTTAACTTGGGATCCACATTAAAATAGTATAAAAGCAATATAAATGGATTTTTTGTCCAAAGTGTTTTCTTTGACATTTATAAATCTATACTATTTTTTTTTGGTATATTTATCTGTAATTAGTATAAAAATAGTGAAAAAGTTAAGATTAGATATTATAATAATATTATAACGTAAGATAAAAATAAACTAAACGCACTGTATCTAGTTGCTCATCCAAACTCACATTAAGTGTGAAATTGATAAATTTTAATAAAAAATATTAATATGGTAATTAATTAATTAAAATTAATCTTTAGCCCAAAAAAATTAATTTAATCCTTTTAAACTTTCAGCCTTTTAAAAATTTATAATTTAATTTTAACCTAAAAGAAAAACTTTGGCTTCGTCTCGTCAACAACAACAATTTAATTGCTTCAAATATAACTTCCCATATTCATATTTCCATGAAACCATAGTCCAAAGAAAAAGAACCCCTCAAAATGGTATGCTACTCAAAAAGGGCTAGCTAGGTTTATAAAATTCACATATTAATCACTATATAGGTTATTAGGTAGCTAGAGAAGAAGACATAAAACAAACCCTTGTTGAACTTGAACCCTTCTTTGATATGGTAGCCTTAGGGCTATAATATACCTTGTTATGGTGATGATGACCATCTAATCCCCATCCATAGTTCTTGCATGATTTCATGATCTTAGCTTTTACATGAAATACTTTCTTTGGTAGGTCTTCAATGCTCTTCACGTTTGCTAGCGATGTGAATGACTGTGATTTCCCATGGTAATGCTTTGATAGCCCTCTCCTACAAATACATAAATAAACAATTAATCAACCTAAACATGGGGGCAAAATAGATGCATGCATGCATGTATGATGATGCTTACTTGATAGGTAGTTGAGCTATCATCTCAGATAACTCATAAAGTGGCCCATTCGATGATGATGCAGAAGATGTAGTATCATCAACCAAGTCTGATGAAGAAGCTATTGAAGCATTAATGGAGTTTTCAAAGGAGGATTCATCACTTTCCATTTTCTTCATTTTCATATCTCCAAATATTTCACCCATTTTGCTTTTGAAAAACCCTATATATGATATTCTAGGAGGGAGAATATATATATATCTATATATATAGATATATAGATATATAGATATATAGATATATAGATATGTATTATCCTATTGTACTTTTTTTTATTCAAAGATTTGTCATTATCGTCTCCTTATGGTCTAAATTTATTATAGTTTTTCTTTTTCTTTTTCTTTTTTTATTTTAATTTTTCCCATATAATACTAGAAGATTGGATAAGGTCTAAAATTGAAGGCCATATCCATATCTGAATCACCATTTTGGCCGAAAATTAGGTCATTGTCTTGAGAAACTTTGCCTCAAAAAGCTATGACATATATTACATGTTTTAAGATCTCAAGGCATTCCACATTGTACAAGGGAATCTTTGTGTATCTTACATATATATTGGTAATCATAAGAACCCTAATTCCAATTGATTTTAGGGAGATTTTTCTTTTTGAAGGTTTTGGGTTGTCTTTAATTTTACCACTACTCCTTGTTTTCCTCCTCTTTTGCTTTTAATGGTTAAACAATTCAACCCCCCAAACCCTCACTTTGCTCTCAAAATAGGTTTAATTATGATTTTTAGTCCCCCCCACTATACTAAAATTTGGGTTTAAGCCCTTTAAATTAACATAATTTGGATTCTCTACTTTTGTAATATTGGTCGTAAGTCTAAACTGATAAAATACTATTAACTTGGATTTTTTTTGTTGATTACTTTCTTACAAAAAATAAAAAAAGATAAACAATAATAGTGATATTAGTTTGTTGACAAGTAGTTAATATTATTATCAATTCGAACCTACTAATAGTGGCGAAGCTACGGGACAAGTAGGCGCCGACCCTCTTTGCTTAAATGGGAAATTTCTTCTTTAACCCCTCTCAAAATATAAATCATTTAAATTAAATTTTTTAAGTTTTGAATAAAAAAGAAAAATTCCATTTGTGGCCCCTCTAAAAATATAAACAATGTAATTTTAAGCATATTAACAAAAAGAAAAATATAACCTTAACCCCTCTAAAATTTTATAATTTTATCTCGACCTTCCAAATTAAAATTTTTAGCTTCACTCTTACTTACTAATAAAATTATAAAAATAAAGAGATTGATTAAAAAATGTATTCTATTTTTGGAACAGCTAATTTTATTATGGTCAAAAAGCAAAGGCTGCTCAGCAGCTACAATATTCTTTTAAGAAACCATGTTAAATTTAGTGTGTATTTTAAGTAATTTTTATAATTTTATCTTGAAAAAGACAAAAAGAAAAAGTAAAGGAGAGCACTTTCTTATTTTTTTATTTAAAAAATATTTAGTATATTGTCAATTGAGTCTTAATTTAATCAGCATGAACATTATTATCAATACAAGAGATTATAAATTTGAGTATGATAAAATATGTTATTATACTACTTATGGATTGAGGAAGGACCATTAATAAATTTTAGATATTATATCAAAATAAAAAATATAATCAAAATTTATAATAAAATTAATAAAAAAAAATATTTATTATCATTGTTGCTTTTAGAGAAGGAGTGGACCGAAAAGTTGAAAAGTTAGGAATAAAAGATAAGAAGGTACTGTTTCGAACGTATCAAGATGAGGAAATAAGGTATCTTTTTATCTTATTTTTTATAGTTACTTATTCAAATGAAAGGGAAATATTTGATGTTGCTTAAATAAAATTTTAAATTCGAATTTTATAAATTAAAATTTTGGGTAGTGAGATTTTATTATAAAGGAATTTTATAAAATTCTTTTTAATATAATTAAAAGATAAAAATAAAAAAAATTATGTTGATAACTTAAAAATTTTAAATTAATATTATTAATTGTGATTTGATTATTTTTTTATTTCATCAATTAATTTAAAAAAATTTAACGAAATCTCGTAACAGTAGAATCTAAATATATATATAATTGATTGGGCAATAGAGAGGCCACCACATGTATATGTGGGTAAGCCTTATCCCTGTTTTTTAGTGCCCACAGCATTGGAATTTGGACCCATTAATCAACCCTTTTCAGCTATTGCTTTAGTACCCATAGATCTGATTGGTTTATCTCATCCATCCACCTCTGCTCCCAATACATGAATTTTTATTTTTTTTTAATAAACACTCCTAGTTATTCAAATCGTGATGATATTTAAATAAAATTTATTCTAGAAAAAAAAATCAACTCTCTTAAAGTATTGCTATCATAAATGGATGTATTTCAAATTCGACCAACTTAGACCTATGAACTCTTGGGTTTTGAACAAGGTGAAGAATGATTAAGGACCAAATCAATTTTAGGATCAAAACATGTTTTTGTAACAAAAGACCAAAAATTATCTTCGTCTTGGGTAATTCAATGGAGATTCCAGCCAATCTACAAAATACACAAGGTTGAATTGTTGGGACTTTTTGATGAAGGGGTGACTCTGCAAATAAAAAAAAAAAAGAGACAATCATGGATTTGGAGGGTAAAAATGGAATTTCCTACAAAGAATTTAGTGGTAAAAGAAAACCATGGGGGAAACTTACCAAGAGGTCCAAAGATGATGCTCTCTTTTCAGGGCTTGTCTGTAGGCTAAAAACATTGAAAAGGCAAAAATAGAATCAATGTTTATGATCACAATAAACCAAATTTTAATTCTTCTTATAAACCAAAAAAAAAAAATTAAGTCTCAATATGGGAATAATTGTCAATTTCTGAGCCTAATTTGAACAAAAAAATGTTCAAATCCTAACATGGAAACAATTGTTAAGTGCAGGTATTTACCAGGCTGAGACAAATGAACAGAACTCTGAAGAGAAGTCATTTGGTGGAGCATTTGTCTTCAAAAGCTCATCAATGCTAGGCCAAGTTTGCGGATCTTCCGATTGCTTATACGGGTAACGCCCGATGGCGCACTCGAGCGCTACCATGCCTAAACTCCAAATATCGCTACTATAATCATAAGTGCTCCCACTAATTCTCTCTGGCTACAAATGGAGAACAACAAGATGATTACGATAAAAATACGATGATGCCGAATCGAATCACAAACAACACACTTACCGACATGTAGTTGTTATCAGTCCCAACAAATGTATCTGTCTGGTCCATTGAGCTAGCTACCAATGTACTAAGACCAAAATCAGCAATCTTCACTTCACCATTTCGGTTTACCAGTAGATTAGACGGCTTTATGTGACCATGTATTACATGATTTTCATTGTGCAAATAGACAAGACCTTGTAGGACCTGGTCACACACAACAGCAATAAACGGTTCGGGTATAGTTTTAACTTGTCTGAGCACTTCGATCAAAGATCCACGGTCCATGTAGTCTAATACAAGAAATACGTCTCCTCTGTGATAGAATGAATGGTTGCAAGACACGACATTCGAACATTTTGATGCATTGTTTATTTTAAGATACTGCACGTATTGTTTAAGAATCTCCTCTTCTTGTAAGTTCGTTTTTATAACCTGCAATGCAGACTCGGTATATTAGCTGGTACCAATGATGTTGTAGGCTTCAGAAGGGTGTGAGTTCGAGTGAAGCTTTGGGAACAATCAATTGAAATGATTCTAAAAGCTTACCTTCAAGGCATATAATTTTCCATCCCATCTATGGCGAGCAAGTTGTACCGGACCTCCACGGCCATTGCCGATAACTTTGACTGTCTCGAGGTCTTCCAATAAGAATTCAAGATCAAGCTTTTTTATATCAAAAGGCTGCTCAAAGTAAATCCAACAAGAAACATTATCTTCCATCGATAGGATTGTTATATCACAACTAGTTAACTACTACAAGTTCATAACAAAAATAACACAAATGAAACAAAACCACCCCCACCAGGGACTTAGCCCCAAAACGGTAAATTTTTCATTTAGTACTTCTAGAAAAACTGATTCAATGGTAAATTTGCAATTTGTCACCACAACTAGTTAACTGCTACAAGTTAATAACAAAAGTAACCCTCCAAGAAAGCAAGGGGCTTGGCCCCAACATGGTAAAATTTCCATTTAGTCATTCTAGAAACTATGAAGTTATAAACAAGGTAAAATTACAATTTGACACCCCCAAGATTTTATAACGTTGCTATATTGAGTACAAGAAACTTACTGAGGATTCTTTTTCAGTGGAAATGAAAGGCGCAGGATCCCGAATTAGAAGCTCATCATCAAGTTCATGAAGTGTCCAACGTACCGTCCTGCTAAAAAAAACGAATTAACATTCAACATGTAATGGAAACCATAAACCAATAATAAAATATTAAACTTTGATTTCAAGAACCTATTTTTAATTAATAAAAAACGAATCTTTTGATCTCAAAATATGGTTACATAAAAAAGAAGAAAAAGAAAAGAACTTACAAGAAATTAGGTTCTCGCATTGGATTTGGAGGAAGGAGGCTCAGTGGCTTCGGCGGTTTCTTGTTCTTCATTTTATTTTTCCTTTACTGAATCTTTATTTTTCTTCTCGGTGATTATATATAATTATATATAGTAACTATGTGTTCAGTTATGGTGTTTATAATTTATTTTGATAATTTATCACCTAAAAGTCTTTTAACTGCTTCAAAATTCTATCAAGAGATCAAAACACTTTCAAGCTTATCCATTCACCTCTAAGTATTCGATTGAGAATTTTAGCACCCTAGTCGACCCATGCTTCTAATTTTGTCAAATATGCCACATTCAAGTGGGCCGAACTCAGCACAAATAAAACTTATTCAAGGCCCAAGTAGAGAAACAATTTCGTTATAGCGGAAACGAAACAAGCAATAATATCTTTCCCGACAACTTTATGATTCTGTCAGCCACTCCAATTTTCAACAATAAAAATTAATGAAATATTGATTATAACAACCGGTTTGTTATTTGATCTAATGTGTATAGATTAATTTACTTTTTTTTTTCAAATAAAAAATAAAATACAATTTAACTCCTAGTGCCACGGGCCGTGGATCAAAACCCATAACGAATGCACACAAAACTTCTCATGGAGGTTAGTTGATTAAATGGCGTTCACTTGACTCAATTGAATTGGCCCGATTTGTAGAACATGAGAAGAAGCCCGTCGACTTGAAGCCTTGGTGGCCTAATAAAACACTCAAGTAAAACTAGAGTTATTATGGTGAATATTATAAATCGAAATGAATAAAATTGTATAGAGTTTAAATCCCTTAGAACTCTCAACTTGTAGATAAACTTTGATCTCCACCATCAATAGAATTTAAATTGCTCTAGTGGATTTGGGGAGCTAAACTATAAATAAATGTCAAACTCTAACACTTGGTGTGTGTTACTTTTCTGTTCGTTTGTAGCTTCTTTTCTTTTCAAGTTTGCTTCCACTTTATCTCGATGCCTTAGAAAATTTTTTTATCAATTCTCACAATTCGACAATTAGATTGATTTGGACAAATTTAAAACTAAAAATCTATTTAAAACCATACAATTTATGAGACTAAAATTTTAATCTCTAAATTACAATCATACATTCACCGCAAACTAACCCCTTAATCATGATCCAAGCACTATTCCACCAAGAAACAACCAATGCTATCATTTTGCCACGCGAGCATTATACAGACAGTGGTATGATAAATTGAATGCAACTTGAATTACCATTATTAATTTAATAAAAAAATAAAAATTTTAATTCATTTTAAAATATGAATTTTGGAACATGAATTGAATGTAGCTCTTTGAAACAATGTGAATATATATTTGTAGTATGTTGGGTAGACCCTCCTCTCCAAATTAATTTCTCTAGGGAAGATGTTATAATCTATAGACCTTGACCAATTCACTTTTTAGCGTGGATAAGATCGAGTTAGATATTTGTAATTTTATAATATTTAAAATTAAAATTATTTATTATTTATTATTTATATTAAATTTGAGTATTATAATTATTATTAAAATTTAAATTAAAAAAATTATTCGTTGATAAAAATTAAAATAAAAGATTTGGTCTTGACTCATCGAAACAAAGACAAAGAAGTGATAGAGAGTTAGGGTATTAAAAACAATGGGGTATACATGCCATGCCTCCTAGGGTCAGGTCACCCCATAAATACAAAGGCCCCATATCCCATATCCCATACCCCCCTCAATCACTTTGTTCCATTCATCTCAACTTGGATAATTCAAGATAAAATAATTTAATAAAAAAAAAATTTAAATCGAATTAGTGGATGATTTGATAAAATATTAGTTTTAGGTGGATAAAAGCAAATGAACTTTTGTGATTAGCGTAATAGTCAAAGAAAGTTCACTCATGGAATCAACCTGAGTTCGAGTTTTTGAAAGAGCAAATGGTAAGCATTTAATTGGACTTCCTTTGGACGTAATATATCCGTATATAGTGTAGGAATGTTCTTATTGTGTATGTAAATATTAATCCTCTAATTATTTAGTACCGAAAAATTTGTATATTTTTATTTTGATAAAAATAGTAACTTTATTTGGTGATTTATAAATCAAAATAATTTGTACATATCATAGGTATATTTGAATCTGATTTATTTTTAGATTCCTCATTTACTTTATTCCTTAAAAAATTTATTTTTAAAAAAATTATATTTAATAAATGCATAATTTAGCAAACTCAAATCTTTGACGAATTATTTAATTAATATAATTAATTCAAAATTTAAATATCCAATCCGTTGTCATATATGGTAAAGAGATTAAATATCAAATTCTAATATAGTAAAGGGATTAAAACTGGAATTAAACCGAAAATAATAGTTGTTTAGCGCCGCCAAATGGAGCCGACCAAAAACAGGGACTTTGAAGATGAAGAAGCGACAGAGAATGCCACGTCAACAATGTGTAAGCCGATAATATGTAAAGGAAAAGGTTGAAGACAAAATCCTGCCACCCCCATTCCAAGTCCAGCTCAGCTTAGCCTCCATTTTTATGACAACGTGGTGACAGCCTTTTTCCAGCTGTCACGGTCCCCCCAATTTACCTCCAGATAAATCTATTTATTTTTAATAAAATATAAATTTATTCAATTACATTATAATTAATTATTAATATTATTAAATTTAAATTTTTTATGATTTTATTAATAAAATAAATATAGTATTAATTATATTTTTATTTTTTAATTTAATTTATCAAACATAATCTGATGGATGTGATTTAGTTTAATTTTAAAGTTGTTTTAATAAATATTATTTATTAATTATGAATTTTCATGAAATTAATATTAAAATCTAAAGTAAATATTAAACGTTAAAAAATAAACATTATTATTTTTAGATATTAAAAAAATTGTAATTATAAAGCTTAATCGAAGACAAATGAAAGAAGAAATAATTTTATTTAATATTATTAAAATTAGAAGACTTTTTGTGAGAGATGAATTTTATAATTAGATTTATAGATAATTAGCGAACCAAAAGCCAATTATTAAAATAGTTGCATTATTACTGCATAAATTAGACTAGTTAGATTAAAACTCATATATATCAACCACAAATTACAAGATTTCAACTTGAGACTCAGGACACATAAAATTGGGCATTGTGGATCTCGAATCTAAGTATTCAATACACAAGCTTTATCCTTTACTTAAATACGACGAGCAGAAGAGGAGAAATTAATGTTAAAAAAATAGAATAAAAGAGGTTTTCGACTATGCACAAAATTTAAGAGTTAAATGACCCATAATCCCGTACGGATAAGGTCTTCGACCCTTGGATTTTTTGCCCCACATATCCTTAAATTTACCTCTCAATTTTATTTTTTTAACAAATGAGTTGCACTTTAAATTTTTCAGATCAAATCAAACGAAATTCAGATTATACAATTTTAATAAAATTTTACCCCTCATTTTAAAATCCGATATAACTCAACCTGATTTAATCGAAATCTAATATGAATCGGTTACAAATATGAAATCACATTTTCTTGTTTGTATTGCCAAATTAGTCATTAAATTTTTTTTCTCTATTACCATATTTGGAATTTTTTTTAAAGTTACCATATTTATTAGCAAATTTCAAAGCCAAGCAACACATTATATAAACACCCATAGACTTGGAAAAGAATCATTTGGGTCAAATCAACCATGAAAATCCACAATTCCCTCCATTAACAGCTCGTCACTCTCAACGTAGATGTTCTTTTAAGAGAAAACCCATCAAAAAAGGCAAATTTTTCACTATGGATCCATGTCCATTCGTTCGTTTGATCATCGAATCATTAGCTTTAAAACTGCCGCAACCCACAAAACCAGTCGCCGTCGCCAGTGGTGGCGTTTACCCTACGACGACACCGTGTTTCTGCAAGCTCAAGCTCAAAAACTTCCAGTCTCAAACGGCTTTGTTGCCACTCAGCAACGGTTCCGGTGATTCTCCCCCTGAATCTTCCACCTCCGCCGCTGGTTTCCACCTCGACGCTCTAACGCTCCGCCGTGTCTCCGGCAAGCCTGTGACGCTATGCGTCGAGGTATTCACCGGGCGTATGGGTCGCTCCTGCGGTGTCAACAGTGAGAAGTTGGTCGGTTCGGTTCAGGTTACGGTCGACTTGGGTGTGTCGCAAACTAGACCGGTAGTGTTTCAAGATGGGTGGATGAAACTCGGCAACGATCATGAAAAACCCTCCGCTAAGCTTCACTTAACGGTCAGAACCGAACCGGATCCTCGGTTCGTTTTCCAGTTCGGCGGAGAACCGGAATGTAGCCCCGTCGTGTTTCAAATTCAAGGCAACATTAGTCAACCGGTTTTCAGTTGCAAGTTTAGCGCGGACCGGTCAAGATCGCGGTAAGTTACTCTGTTTCCATTTCCACTATAGCACGGTACATTTTAGTCCCTTCCCTAGGACAGTATGCTAAAATGCGCGTCAAACTTGTGTCAAATTAATTTAGAATTCAGTCCTCCATATTTTAATTTAACTTAATTTGATCTAATACTTTTATAATATTATTAGTTAATTAAAATAGTAAAAAAAATTAACTCTTTATGTTAAATACCAACTTGATTTTTTTCCTAAAAAACATCTATTCTTCTAAAAATATAAAATTTTAAGTTGATACAAAAATAAAATTGTATTTTGGTATTCTAAACTTTTATTATTTAATTTTAGTCCTTCTATAAAATTTTGTCGTATAAAGTTTGTAAGTTAAAAATAATTATAAATTTCTTTATCTTTGCCCTCTCCCCAAAATATTATAATTTAATTTTAGGCTTTTAAGAAGAAAATAATTAATTTATAAATATAAAAACTAAAATTTAAATTTTGATAATAAAGTAAAAAGTTAATGATTTATTGGATGATTAAGTGCTGAATATATTAGCCATTGACCAACTATGAACTTCAATTTTAATTAAAAAAATAAATCTCATTGTAGAATAAAATCCCCTATTAGATACTTAATCCCATTGGAGAATAAAGTCTCATGCTTAATTTGGGTCAAACCTATTGTTATCTGTCACAATGCAACCACCATTGATTCTCTTCCATGTGCTCAAACATTTAATGTTGTTTGCATATAATTATGTATTTAATTAATCAGGTCTCTCCCACCCAATTTTTCCAGCAAGAATAGAGGATGGATGAGAACATTAGCAAGAGAAAAGGAAAGGCAAGGGAGGGAAAGGAAAGGATGGATGATAATGATATATGATCTATCAGGCTCTCCTGTCGCAGCCGCCTCGATGATCACTCCCTTTGTGCCTTCCCCTGGAACGGATCGCGTCTCGAGGTCCAACCCCGGGGCGTGGTTAATCCTCCGCCCACACGGCTTTTCCGTCAGCAGCTGGAAACCATGGGGTCGTCTTGAGGCGTGGAGGGAACGTGGTCCTGTTGATGGCTTGGGCTATAAATTCGAGCTCGTTACCGACAATGGCCCTAGTAACGGCGTCCCCATTGCCGAAGCTACAATGAGCGTGAAAAAGGGTGGCTTATTTTGCATTGATCGGAGAGTATCGAAATCCGATTCGGCCGCATCGACGAGTTCGAGGTCACCTATTAAGGGTTTTGTTATGGGTTCAACCGTTGAAGGTGAAGGCAAAGTTAGCAAACCAATGGTACAAGTTGGGATCCAACATGTTACATGCATGGCTGATGCTGCACTGTTTATTGCACTGTCGGCCGCCATTGATCTTAGTATGGATGCTTGTCGACTTTTCTCGAGGAAATTAAGGAAGGAACTTTGCCATGATGAACAAGATTTATGTTCTTAATTTTTTTTTTATAAAAGACCCCCTAAAAGTTTCACTTTTGTTGCAGTGATAACCAGTTGGTTTGAGTGCAAAGCTGAAAAAATTGAATATTTCCTTTTTACCCCCTACATGTTTTCCAAAATTTCTTCCATTAGGGGACATATTTATAATAATTCACACAGTTTTTTTTATTCTGTTGAAACATTATAGAGGAACATTATACTACATGAAATTTGTATAGGCAATATTCAATTGCTTATTACTGTTTGTTCATTGTTACCTTTTCCATTCTTTGAAAGATCAACAGCTTTATATTCATAAATCATTTTGTTGATTTAACTGTTAAACATTTGTCTTTACATAAATTGGTCAAATTTTGGTTTTAGTCTCTTTATTATGTTGAAATTTAGGATTTAATCTTTTTATTTTAATTTAATATAATTTAGTCTCTTTATTAATATTATTGGTCGTTCAAGTTGATAACATTATTAGTCGTTGTCATTGAAGTGACTGCTTGAAATTTTTTTTACTGTTATTCAATTATTACTAATGGTGTTGTCAATTTTTGAACTATTAATAACATTATAATAGTAAAAAAATAGAACCATAATTAATATGCAATTCTTGAACTGAGAAACTGAAATTGTTGAAATATATTGCTAGTCCTTATACTTTGACAAAATTTGAAATTTAGTTTCTGCACTTAAAAAATTAAAAATCAAGTCCACTTACTTTTTTTAATTTAAAAATCTCAGACCAATCATTAATGTTGTTAGTATTTGTCAACAAAATTTGTCAAATTGACATGTTGATTAGACTGTCATCATATAACGTGACATATTATTGACAAAAAAATAAACATGTTAAGTTGAAAAAGTAAAAGAAATTAAATCTCAAATTCCAAAAAAATACATGGACTAAAATGATCAAAGGGACCAAAAATTCATTTGTACGACAAATAGATGGCAATGATTGCTTCTTTGCCTAATTTTATTTTTACTTTTTTTTCCCAATAAGTTGAATGAATTATGTAATTTCATTGGTCATGGGTTTTCTATTAAGCAAATAAAGTGGGCCAAATGTATAATTTCAGCTTGCGAGCAAACTTTGATTAGGTTTCTTTTTTGGTCCTTATAGGGATTGTTACTTAATTTTCATTAATTGGATTTGTTGATGCACTTTTGATGATTTGATAGAGTTGAGGTGTTGGAAGGTAAAGGTGAGTTAAAAAAAGGAGATTTCAACTTATGTTTTGAGATGCTTTTTTAATACGGAAGTCAATAAATGATGTATTGATTGTCAAGTAATCGAGAGTCGATGGAGAAGAAGAGCTACTCAATTCATGCCTCTTAATTGCTCGTTAACCTTGCTGGCATGCTGATCTGTCTAATAATTAGTTTGTTGGTTCATGCTTGTTAATTGTTTGGTTAACCTTGTTGGCCTGCTAATCTGTCTAATAATTGATTTATTAGTTTATGCTTATTAATTGCTCGGTTAACCTTGTTAGCAAGCTAGCCTGTAGATACTTCATTGATTTATGTTTATTAATTGTTTGGTTAATTTTATTGGCATGCTATGTGTCTAGTAACAAGTAATTGATTGTTATTAATAGATGGTAATGTTATGCACTTGGACCCTTATGAGTTTAAGCTTTCTCAAAGCTAAAATATGCCTTAATATTAGGCTGTGACCTACCTATATATTGGTATAACATATTTCCTCTATTTTTTTCAGACTTTTAGATATCTTTATCTTGGCCCAATTAACTATAAATTCAAAACCATTTCTCATACACATAGGTGGGCTTAACCCACTTTTATTTTCTGTTTTTGTGGATTATATAGTTGAGCCTTTCAAAGCATGGACTCTAGTCCTTAAGAGGGAAAGGCTACATCCAAAAGGGCCTAATCTTAGTTTGGTAATTTTTTGGCCATAATATTTACGCATACCCTCATACTCATCACCCAAAATAAAAAGAGAAAATTTACCCAATGCTTTTAACCATGACATGATTAACAAAAAAATGAAACCTATAACACCGATCACTATAGATTAATTTATGGAGACATCAAATATGATATTTTATTTATAACCTTAAAAATATAGACCCTACTACAAACCATGGTACTTGGCAGTTGGTATTTCTTCAAACTAGTAGCTTTTAGAATGGAATCAATTCTCTATTTAGCATATAATTATCGATATATATATATATATATAAAGGTTACATTTGATTTAAGAGACAATTGGTTCAACAAAAGGCAATCATTCCCTTGAGTCTTTGTAGCTTTAAAATAAAGAATTGTGTAGTAGGTTCTACCCACTTTGTTGCCTCAAATCTTTAGAAAGAAGGCAACTTCAGAAAGATTCACACAGAATTGCAAGTAAGGAATTATGTGTATGTATACTTCATAACTTCACCTGCATTTGTTTAGTGCTGAAGCAATATATGGAGTCACCCATTATATATTTTGCATATTTTCCCCATTCACTAGTTCTTATATTAACAGAAGCTTAATTCATAAATTGGTTCCTAAATATACCTTTTCTCCCACTTTAGTATTAAAATGTTATAAAAATGGAGTTTTTAAACCCTACACTTGGGTGGCCAATAATGGGTCTTAGGGCTACTAAATCATAGGGTTTTAAAGTGCTCAGTGAAGTAGCGAGAAGCTTAGTCAATGAATGCAGCCAAACCTTTAAGTAGGGTTAGCAGTATTACAAACCATAATCTTGCTAGGCTGCTACCATTAAATTTCAATCAAAACCACTAATTAACTCTCCTTCTTGCTAGATAAATATGGTAAAATAATCCGAGTTCTTCTTATTTTGTTTTTTTTTTTTATATAGCGGATTTTTAATTTTTAAAAATCTGGTTGGAAATAAATGGCCGAGTTTTGATCAACCCTGACTGTTTTAAATAAATAATAGTGTTTTTGTCTTAAGCTTTTAAATAAAATCGAGTTCCAAACAAGATTGAGATCGAAGTGAGAAAAAATTATCTCGCTTCACTTTACCTCTTTACGATCGTTAATTGATAAGACAATAAAAAACTTGAAAAGTCAAAATTTTATTATATTAATTTATACAATCATGTTATAAGTAATATATTTAGTATTCCAATAATGTAAATTTTGTTTTTTTCTTTTCTGAAAATGAAGGATCAAAATTCAGAAAAAGTCATTTTCTTCTATTATGATAAAACAAAATCAAGCAAACCCAAACCTAGGAGACTTCCAAAATAATATTGTCTAACAAGAAACAATATATATGCTATGGGTTGACTATGACATGCAATGGTAGCAGATTGTCCTAAAATTAAATTGAAAATTTCATTCTTTATTATTTATTATAAAGATTAAAATATATCATAAGTCTCTGTAATTTTCGTAAATTTAAAATTTAATTAATATATTTTTATTTTTAAAAATTTAATTTTAATACTTTTTCATATTTTAAAATTCATGTTAAATTGTTAACATGGTTAAACTTTTTTATTAAATTAATCAAATTAACATTTTAAAATAAATAATAATAATCAATAACAATGTAACTAAAAAATAATAATTGTAATAAATTTAAATTTTGAAATTTAAAAAATACAATGACTAAATAATATATTTATAAAAAGTATAATATATTTTAATCTAATATAAATATAATTTTAATATTTTCATTATATATAAAAATATCATTTTAATTTAATATCCTTAATAAAAAAAATTCTTATATTTACATTTAAATCCTAATATATATTTCACTACTAATTTTAATCTCCCCAAAATTAATATCTCCAAATGATTCAATGGAAGATCCCACTATTGAAGCAGTTGGGTTTCTGAGGTGAGGCATCCATCATGATTTTGGGATCAATATTCAATAATTTCTTTTTTGAGCTCAACCTATTCTTAATTCTCTTTGGCACTTTACGTCATCCTCCATTTCGTATCCTTGAAGAAGTCATTTCGTATCCTTTTAATACGGTTTCTTAGGTTAATGGATAAGTGTCACAACTTGTAACTTTCACATGAAATATAATTTATTTTCATTCATCTTATAAAAATAAATTATTTTTCATTGGAACTTTAAAAAGTTGTTATTCTGGTTTAATAAATAAATAAATTCCACAAAAAGATAATATATTCCTAGATCTCTTGTCTCTAAAAATCTTTTCCATGATTATTTTTCACCATTGTTTTTATATTTTATGTTTTTTTAAATTTAAATATTTATTTGATTTTCCAATTTTCCTTTTGTCATTTTTAGTTTCAATAATAAAGTAAGATGTTCATGTTAAGTTTGTGAAGTGATGTCGAATCAACATAGCTCCACTACAAGGCCAAGAGCAGACAAAAAAAACATCTCCATGAATCATGTGTTCCAACTAAGGATAAGCTTTTTGATTTTTTTTTTCGACAACATTTTCGATGTGTGTTTTTTTTAGAGTTAATAAATTTTTCATCATATTCGATATTTTTGGATAAAGATTTTATCTCTTAATTTTATCAAAAATGGAGCATGATTCACAAAACAAAATATTTTATTGAATGTTTGATAAAATAAATAGTATGTGTAAAATTTAAATTCATACCTTTATACAATATTATAACAATAATTTAGATCGATAAATTTAATTATAAATAAATTGATTCAAAAATTCATCAAAAATTAAATAATCAATTAAAACCTATGAAAAACCAGAAGTCTATTTTTTTTAAAACTCATTTGACGTGGAAAGCAAAGTTTGTATGCTTCTATGTATAAATTAATTCATGTGTCTTTTTATCCATTGATGAATTTGTTGAGTAGAATTAATAATTGATTTTTGTGCTTCTTTTGGCCAAGAAAATCGTATAGAGAAATGGGAATCCTCTAAACACACAAACCAGCCCCATATTTGGAAAACTTTTACAAAATCTCCCCTTTTTTTAAATAAAAGGAAGAATCTTGTTATATTAAATTTAAGATAAATTATATTTAAGGCTACTAAATTATTAATAAGTTTACGTTTTGGTAATTGAATTATTTAAAAGTTTTATTTAAGTCATTTGACTGACAAGTTTTTTATTATTTAAAAATATTTACCTACCAGGCTTCAAACGACGATTCGATGATTGATACAGTAGATCAATACCCATCGAGGAATAGAAAAACATATATCTAAGTTAATTTAACGGTCAATGTTGGAAATCGGAGAAGAAAACTATTTGGATTTTGGCTTGTAGATTGGTGACGTTCAAAATTGTTTCATGAAAAAAATTAAATTGTAGAAGAGAATGGGAGAATTTTGATTGGTACAGGTGATGTGAATAGATAATGTCATATAACAATGATTTTAACAACCCAGCAACTTAAATGTAAACTCTTGAATAGTTCAATGGCTATTTTGAAACTCTTTGAAATTGAGTGATCAAAATATAAACACTCTAATAGTCTAGTGAACTTAGGTATAGTTTACCTTTAAATTTAGTCAATATTTTATAATCATATTAAGTTTTGACAAAATTTAAAGTCGAATTTATTAGACCTTTTTTTATTAATAAAATATGTTGAATTCCTTACCACTCATTCGATTTGACATGTATTTATAATTAACTTAATATATTTTTTATTTAAAGATAATATATTTTCTCTTCTTCTAGGAGACAAAAGTGTCTTTTCGTAGGTTTAAAATTATAAATTAGTGTCAATGTCTAAATGATGTATAATGTTTGCTTTAAGACGTAATTTTTTTATTACCAAACTGATTAGTTTTTGATCAATAAAAAAAAGAAGAAGCAAAAGTGATAACTTAAAATAACATCCAAGTGATATCGTTGCCAAACTGTTAAAATATTTGGTAATTACGCTGCTTTAAGGGCATCCATGAAATGAAAGCAAGACAAGAAAATTGTATTAGTTACATTTTAGAATTTATATTTTTTATTAATTAAATTCATAGTTGATGAAGTTTTTTTTTTTGTTATATTTAAATATTAAATTTAGATAATTATTTAATGTATTGACAATATTGTTTTTAATTTGTAGTTATGTTTCGATGCATATATGAAATTTGTCAATATATGGTTACCACTAGATTTATTAAGAATCATTCACGAAGTGCTTTATCATGATATATCATAGTGATGGTGACAAATTCAAGATGGTGAAAGGAATGATACGATATATGAGATTGGATTTTTTGTGTATCATTAATGCAGTGAGTTTCTTGAAGTTTTTTATAATTATTTTTTAATTTATCAATATTCATCAATCAGTGCTCGATTTGACTTGATGTGATTAGTTAGGGTAGAGTTTTGTTCTAGAGAGTTGGTATTGGTAATTGATGAAAGGACAATTGTGATTTCCCCAAGAATTTTTGTTGAGATTCAATGGGTCCTCCCTCTTTTGAGTCATTCTCTTTGGCATGGTGACTATGCTAGTGATGGACTTTTGACAAAGTATTTATATGGGTATAACAATTGCCCTCCTAGACAATTATGTTAGGAAGTAGCCTTCTTGGAGGCTATCTTTTGGCAAAGTAATTGTGGCCATGTATGATGTGGTGAGAAGTAAATTGTACGTTGGGACTCAAAAAGAGTGTCAAATTAAACAAAAAAAAAATGTTTATTAATGTTTAAAGCTAAAAATCGATAAAAACAGATAAAAAAATATTTAAATTGCTTGAGAATAAACTCTTCAAGAGGGGTACATACATGGTTTCTTGCTGTTTTCTCATAGATGGCACTAATTGTTGATGCAAAGAATATAAATAGAAGTTTCTCAGGAGTTTAGATGCAGTTCACACAGTATTACCTGGAGTTGCTAAGGGACTTTTATAATAGAAGGTTTTTGGTCAAGGGACTTTATAGAAGGTTTTTGAGTCTCTTGAATAAAGATCCTACCGTCTAGGCCCAAGAGTAGAGTGATGGTTGGTCCGATTGAGTAGTGTCCAAGTTAACTTGATGTGTCTGTAGAGTTTTGTTTTGCAGAATTGATATTGAGAAGTGATAAGAGGGCATGTGCTCATCTTCGCAAGAAGTTTACTTGAGATCTGATGATTCCTCCCTTATTAAGTCATTCTCTTTGGGAAGGTTTTTATATGGTAATAATATTATCAATATTTTCAGAATTAAACTAATGATCAAACATGTTAAACCATCAAATTTTAGTCTAATCAATTTAAGCGATTATACCACTGATTCAATCGCTTGAAAATTAAAATAAAAATTATAAACACAAATAAATAAAAAGAAACAATTTAAATTTAATTAAAACATTTACATTACTATTGGAATATTGGAAATTAAAAAAACATTAAAAATATAAATTCAAATAAACAACATAATTAATCTTTAGACTCGAATTAAGATACATACTAAAACCCATATCCGAGTTAATTTAGTACCTTAAGTCAAAGTATATCAAATGGTTCGAGCGATCAGCACCAGCTTCAAGCCTTTAAACGACAACAGGAGATGGTCTGATGAGTGCACTGAGCTGCTTTCGGCAGTCAGCAACCCTCACTTCACAATATCAAGCAAACGACAATACTAGACTCCCTTCTTGACGTTTTCGGCATGATGCCATGCTCACTTCCCCTTTCACCAGGCAATAGGTGATTTTAATATATGTGGTTGTTTTTTACCTCAGCTTTGAAATTTGATTGCAAATATACTTTGGAACCATGTGTATAAACAAAAGAGTATATTTAACACAGTTGCTATTAGGATGTAAATTCAAGAGCATTTTTCCTTGGATTTAAGAATTTAAAGGTTATAAATAAAAGTAAGTATTGTATGATATATATAAAAAAAAATGTATATATAGGGAAAAGGTAGATTAATTAATCTCAGTTTTCAGCCATTTCACTTTCAAATCAACGTACCCACCAGATCCTCTAAATCCCAGAAACGTTGACAGCCCCTTTCTTCTGCAGTAAAAGAAAATGCAAATATTTTCTTCCTTTCTTTTCAAAATTACTTTATTTCTGGATTTTGGTGGTTCTGATTTAACTCGGGCCAAATTAATTTGATCCTCGACTCGTGGCATCAATTAGGGTTTTCATTCGTGGCCTCGCTTTCAGTCACTGTTTTGAAAAGTCTTCCATGAATTATCACACCACTTCCACCATTTAAAGCCAGCCTTTTGGAATCTGTTCAAACATCATTTTGAGTGGCTTTCAATTAACCTAGGGATCAATTTCCCACACAGTTTTTCTTTTTGCTTTTTAAATTGTTCTTCATCATGGAGTTAGAATATATGTGGGGAGAGATTCATTTTTACTATATAAAATTAAAATAGTTTTATATTATTTTAATAATTCCCTCATTAATTTTTATATTTTATTCATATAAATTGTATATGTCGAGTTTTGAGTAAATTTTATGTGTAATGATAAATTTAATAATTGAGTTGCTAAAATATTAATTATACAAAAAATTGTGAAAAGTACGTAAAACTTCTATATTAGCTATAAAATATCTCATTTAATTTAGATTTAGTGACTATACATATTAATACATGTTTCTAATTTTAATTTGTTCCCTAAATTCTAAAATGTTTCAATTAAATCTTCAAATTATAGTGTTGTTTGAATTAGATCTTTTTATTATACTAGTTGTTAGTTTTGGCATTAAATGTTAGTTTGGATATAAAATATTTAAAAACATATATTAATTAAAGGTAGAATATTATAACACTAAAAACGGATAGACTAACGGAAACACTTAATTGAAACAATTCTTCAGTTTTAGGCTTCAATTAAATTGTTATGAAGTTTAGAAAACAATTTAAAATTTGACCCATAGTTTGGGGACATACATTGAATTAACCCTTACTTTATATATGGATAACCAGCAAATGTATTATTCTTTAAAGACATAATACTAAATTCAGCTCTCATTGTTTACATTTTTGTCAATTTGGCCCTTTATTCTTTTTTTTAAAAAGCTTAATTTTGTCATTAACCTTTCAATAGGAGACAAATCTCTTTTTCTAAATGGAAATATTGACTAAAACATTCATTTTTAACGATGTTGGTGTGACAACTCGTGTGTATTCCATGTTAACATGGCATATTTGTAATATATGTCACGTCAACAAGTAATTTAAAAATTATAAATAAATTAAATAAACAATTCTAAAATCTAAAAGATATATAAAAATTCAAAAAAAAAAAAGCATGAAGTATGTGTAGATTGTCATGCGAACTACTATGTTTAATAATTTAACGTTGTAGTCAGTATTTCCTATAAAAAGGTATTTTTTATATGTGTTTTTCACATATATCCTATTATTTTTAAGGGTAAACTATTAGGAAATATATATTTTGGTCACTAAACTTTAAAAAGTTACAAAATGGTCACTAAACTATTCAAAAATTTTCATTTAAGTCACTAAACCATTTGAATTTTTTTTCTTTAAGTCACTGGGTTGTTAAGTTTTATTTTCTTATCCAGCTAGCGAGTTTAAAACTATGATTCAACGACCAGTATGATGGATCAATACTCTTCAATGAGTAGTAAAATATAGATCCAAGTTAATTTGATCGTCATTGCCAGTGATCGGAGACTAAAACTGTTTGAATTTTAGATCGCAAATTCATGGTGTTCAAAGTTGTTTCATGAAAAAAAATATAGAAGAGAAGGAGGAGAGCTTTTTATTGGTGCAAGTGGTGCGAACAAAGAAGGCCATACAACAACGATTTTAATAGTCTGATAACTTTAATCAAAACTTTCGAATAATTCAATGACCATTTTATAATTTTTTAAAGTTAAGGAATCAAATCGTAAACTTACTGTGAATTTTACCTAATTTTTTATATATATTTATGTTTATATGGTTTCATCTTGTCTGAAGTTGTCCAGTCTATGTCACAGCCACATGCATGCATAGGGTTTTTTTTTAGACGTGATTTCATAGCATATTTCAGGAGGAGAAAATCACGGCACAATTTAATCGACAAAAAACATAGAGAATTTACTAATAAATATGGGATGTACTGAGAAAATAAATTATAATTTAAATTCGAATTTTGAAAATCATATTATTAATAAAAATAATTATGAATCTGGAGAAATTAATTTTTATAAACTTTAAAATCTAACATGAATAATCTTTTAATCGGAAGATTTTTATTTATGCAAAGACGGTGACCCTACGGCACCAAAAACATCACGGGAAAATGCAATGTTGAGAACCAAAACACTAACGAATGCATGCATTTGGTTAGGGTTCTTTATTAATTCACATGGGAATATAGCTAAATTCATTGTTTCCATCCATATATCACTACTATCCAATCACGTGATGGGAGTTTGCATTACTTATGTTTTTTCGTATCGAGTCTCAATTCGGTTAAAAATTATTTTTATTTATAAATAAATATATGATTATGTAAGTGTTCTTAATTTTTACTTTTTTATAAATTAATAAAAATTTATCCATAATATAACTTGAATAAGAGGTATTATGTATGAAAAAACCTTTACCATAACGTAATAAGTATATTTGTTATATAAAATTGTTATATATATTTCTATATCTATGTACTTTTTATTTATAAAATAGTTGATATCACTCATCTGTTCACCAAATAGAGACGGATTTAGGGGGTTGGCAGGCCCTAGCCCCCCTAAAATATAAAATTGTTATATAGGCCCTTAAATTTTTTAAAAAAAATTTAAATTAGTAAAGGTAAAATTTTACTTTAGCCCACCCTAAAATTATAAAAATTTAATTTAATCATTTAAAAATTATAAAAAAATATAAACTATAAAAAATATAATTTTCATTCAGCCCCCATAAAAATTTGTTCTAGCTTCGTCCCTGTCACCAAAGACACTCTTTTATTTGCCAAAATAGTTATATAATTTTGTAAATGTTTTAAATTTTTTATATTTTTATAAAAATTAAAAAATTTGTCCATAAAAAATTTAACTTAGAACACTATGCTTTTTTTTTTTTTTGGCGATTTGAGCTAAAGCAGTTTTTAGTTATATGAAAATTTAATTAGTATATTTATGTTTTAATTATATATATATATATATGTATGTATTTATACTTACTATTTATTAAGTTTTTTTTTTATTGAGTAGAGGTTACCCATTAATCGAGTCCCAACTAAGTTAGTGAATTACCAAAAAAGATTAGTTTCTTTTAACAACAAAGTTAACATGCAGGAACTGAAATGCCATCTATTCAAACGTACAAGAATTGAAACGTTTCTTTTAAGAGTAGAGGGACTATAATGAACTTTTTAATATGATACAGAGACTTGTAATAGACTTTAACCGTTGAAAAAAATATAAATAACAATTTTAAAACAAAAGTTCTATTTTAGTAGGGTTATAGACGTAATTTACTTTTTTTAATAACTTCAACCTAAGAACTCGAGAAATTGAGATTTTAATCTTACCAAATCAAAATTTCATTAATAAAATTATTTACTTTTTCGTATTATTAATATATTTTTAAAATATGACTTAAATATTTTTTTTATTGTTTTTAGTAGATGTAGTTTACCTTGCACGCAAGTAAAGTAATAGTTCCCTAATTATTGTTGTTGTTATGGAGAAAGAGATTGCATTTATCCATCATTTTAGAGATTGTTACATGTTCTTATCACTAAATTAAAATTAATTAAAACAAAAAAAATTTCTTGAATTTTATGATTTTATTTAAATTCTAATTTATACTTACTCAGAAAACATTTGATTTGCACTGTTAATTATTAGAATCGATGTTAGAACACAAATTGAAATATAACAATTTAGACGAAACGAAGTAAGAAACAAAGTAAGAAGAGAATTAACATACGGTATTTACTGATGCAATTCGAATTTACCAATTCTACTCTACGAAACGTAGCTAAGAGAATAATTTTACTCAACGGCTTATATGGTACATATATTAAGTTTAAAAAGTTGTTTTTATATAATAATATTTTAATTTTTAGACATATAAATTTTACTAATCTTGTTTAAACAATTTAAACATTTTATTAGCAAGAGATAATTTCTCATGTATTTTAACTTACGAAATATTTAACTAAATTACATAATATTTTTTTATAATTTATTTATACTAATTTCATCTAAATTACATAGTATTTATTATTATTTATTTATATTTGTCCAATTAGTATATATTAAATATTAGAGAGTGAATAACTCAATAAATATAAAATCCTGGAGCAATTAGATAAACCGTATATGATATTTTTTTTCTTGTTAATTTTATTGTTGATACTTTCTTAGATTCACACATTACATACGATAATTTGCTTTTATATATTGTTACTTGTTCAGAAAAGTTTGTCTCAAAATATTATTGATATTTTTTCATATTAATTAATATTATTTTTAGAATTTAAAATTATATAATTGTGAAAATTAAATTTTATACTACTAAACATGGTCTAGGTAATTACGATGTAATTACACACTATTAACAAAACACGTCTAGTGAATTAAAATACATTGTAATTACATGAGAGTGTTGATAGTAATCACGTTTTCATTCAATTAGTCTTTTGGTCTCCAGACAGACCCTAAATAAAAAATTTAAATAGATAAAGTTCGATAAATACTGAATTACATTTCTTATTATTTTAAATTACTTTTTTTATATTATATAATTACTTTAACTATAATATTACAATATAAATATTATTCAAACTACTTTATTTATGATTTAAATTATTGTACAAATATAATTATTCTATATTTTACAATTACTTTAATTATGGTTTAAAAATATTTTATTTTATTCACACAAAAAAAAATTATTTAAAAATAATTACTTATATTAATTATATAAAACAAATAATTAAACTCATATATTTACGAATGTACCTAATTAAAAAATTTAGTATAATCATTTTGAAAAATAAATCAATATTTCATTTAAAATAAAATAAAAATCATTTGGAATAAAAAATTTTTGCTTCATATCACTATCACCAACTAATTTTGAAATTTTAAAGGAGAAAATTAACTGTCGGGAAAGCTTATGAAAATAACTAACGTTTGGATTTATATAGTTTGATGGCCGCATTATAGTATTACGTGGCACCTCATATTGCGGAGATATATAAATTATATATTTCAAGATTCATTGAATTAGTGTCATCTTTTAATTAAATTCCGACTTAATTATGATGTAATTAAAAAATTTTTTATTTTTATAAATTCATAGATATTACATAATAAAATTTGAAATCAAAATATTATGATTTTTAATAAATAATTTTATCATTTTAATTAAAGTGACGATTAATTATTCTATCAAATTTTAAAAATTTACGAGTATGTTGTAATCTAATTTATATATATAGCATCTTCCTACTAATATTAATTGTATTTATTATAATTCATTCGGTCACCAACTTGGCTCAATCAATAAATTCTAATATTCTCATAGTTTGAAGTTTCTTTTTTATTTCAATAACAGAAATTTTAAATGGTGTTAGGAGATTAAAATGTAATATTATTTTATATTAACTCATGATTTAATTATTTTTGAATTTTTTAAGATAAAGTGTAAAATTACCACATGATAATTTTTAATTTTACTATTTATTAAAAGACTAAAATATAATTTTTTTTTTCATTTGAGGGGCCTTGCACCCTTTAAATTCATCCTTGTCTCTGGGGTTTGAATATGTATTATTTTTTTGAGAATATAATACGTCTTATCAATAATTGTGTTCGTTATTTAAAATAAAATAAAATATTAATAATAAATCAAATCATACAAAATTAAAACACAATGTTTAAATCTTTTAATTCAAATACAATATAAAAAAAATCATAATTTAACTTAGAGTTATATTATTCAAATCAGACTGAACCCCATCATTTAAATTCATGAATTTCTCATGTATATATATATATATGTATACGAATGAAAACACATTTTATAATTATATATATTTAGACTTGAACTTGAAATCTGGAAGTAGAGTGAAAATCCGACAAACCACGAATCTCGATATAAGAAACAGGGAAAAGAAGCGGAAGACAAGAAGATGATGCCACGAGTCGTTTCACACATGTCGGGGAGTTCGTTTTGTTCCCATTACCCTTATTACAAAGAAAAAGACAAGCCAAGGCCACGCGTACGGTCATACTGTTTACAGAACACAACTAACAAAGGACACGTTGAGATCATCCGTACATATAAAAAGGAGTTTGTCCGTTTGCATTTCCATGCCAGATGGACAGGTCATTGTGGCAAAAACTGAAGTTGGGGTGTAATTGTAGTTCCCTTTAGATTTAATTTTTACTCTTTCATATTTGTCTTTATTATTCATAAAGATTAGTTTTTTAAAGTTTCACTTAACTTTAATAATGTAAATAATATTATTTTTAAGATTTGAACTTAAAAATTTTTTAATAACATAAACTTATTATTTCACTTAACTTTAATACTGCATTTTAAGAAAGTATAAAAAAATATGAATTTGTTAATTTCACGTCATTGTTTTAATGCCAGTAATTAATGATGTTATCATTAGAAGTTATTAATAATATTAAAAAAATTTATGTAAAATTAAAATAGAGGGTTTAAATATAAAATTTCAACATAGTAGGAGGACTAAACTTAGAAGTATCCCGTCGGGAAAGGGATTTTTCTCGTACCACGAGCTGAACATGGTGTTCTGTCCGAACGGGAGAGGATTCTCTAAAGATTTGCCACGTGTACTTTTTATAATTATTTATTTGTTGTTCCTTTTGGACCCTGTTTCTGATTCTGGCTTTAGATAACGTGACTTCACGTGACTGTCGTTGACTCTTTTTTATTTATCCTTTGACTATATTCTCCTCCCGACAATGGCCATTTAAAATAATTATATATAATAGTCTAAATTCATTTTAATAAAATTTAAAAGATTAGTTAAATTTTATAATAACATCTATTTTACAAAATTTTAATATATTAAAATATAATAACATTTGTAGCGTATGCCGTTGTGGGATTCCACTTATTTTGTATAAATATTATGTGTGAATTTTTATCAAGATATATTATAAATTTTAATTTATCATGTTTTGTATTGAATTTATTCTAATTCTAATAGGTCAAGTATATATTATTTATGATTTTTATTGTACTTATAATTGTATTTGTATTTGTAAATCCTTTAATATAAATGAAATTAGGAATAAAGTCTTAATAGCAAACTTAAAATTCTTAGAACTTGAAAATCTCATGTTTGAGTCTCATCTTATATTCATCGTGTATGAGTTATCTCCATATTTACTTTTTTAATCCATATAATGCTTGGGTATTATCCAGATTTATTTTGAATGTATTTTGATTTTCAATTAAACTTTTCACTATAATTAATTAACTTTAATTATTGTTATTTATAATTGTAATGATAATTATTGACGGAATTGATGTCATCTATTTTCTTATACAATTTTATATTTTATGTGAATTATAGGAAATTTGAATTTAAATTTTACTATTTTAATCAAAACTTTATTTATATAATAATTTTAGGTATTTTTTCCACCTAATTTTATCCTTAAAAATATATTAATAATTCCTAGGATTTAGCACTCAATTTTTTTATAAAATCAAAATGGTTGATAAAAAAAAAATCTATGTGAGCAATTTAATTGATTTTGATTGAAGTTTCCAATTTCATTTAATTCAAATTGTTTTTTAAAATATTATTATTGGCTTATCTTAAATCATACATAAAGCTGATTGTCACTGTTTTCTAGGGTTTCGTTTCTTGGATTATATTATACAATGGAAGTTTGTAGGTGTCACTGTTTTCCAGGGTTGGAACCTTACGTAATACTTAATACTTCAAGAGATTTCTGCTTTTAGAAGTTTGAGATTCCAAATTTAGTAATATTATAATATAATCCCTCAATTATTGTATATATCTAAGGTTGTCTTTAGTATAAAACATAGGTTAACATGCACGTATACATATTTCTATTTTAATTTTACTCATACCTATTGAGATCGGTAACAGAATGTGACAGGATTAAAATTTTTTAAAAATTTTAAGAATTTTTTTTTTAAAAATTAGATCAATAATCATAATCTATCCAGACCTATAGTAAAATAAATCTATACAAAGTCTACATATAGTGGGGCATTAATAAAAAATATAGAGAGAGTGAGGACTCACACATTGATTACACATAGTAAGACTGAAACCTAATATCTTAAAGTTCTCAAGGCATTAACTTTATCATTAAGCTAAGGCTTTGTTAAGGGAGGCTAACTCTATCAGGAAAATGCCATGAAACAATAAACCCCTCAACGGGTGACTGTAGTCCTCGGTGGGGGGAAGGTTGTCTCCCAACTCTAATGATAGTTTGAATGCCTAAAAAGGTGACAAGTTCATAGAGTGTGAGTGCCTTATTAGGTGCCTCATGAGACAGAACCATTTGAATGTACATGATCACTCACTAAGGAAATCTTAATATTTACTTTTGGTGGAATTTGAATATGTGCCTAGAGACGAAGTCAGAAATTTGATATTAGAGACACAAAATAAAAATTTTAAAATTTTAATTCACCTAAATATTTATTTTATTTTTTATTATAATAAAAAATAGAAAAATGACTAATCAAAATAGGAAAATTTAGTTGAATAATAACACATGTATAATTAATATTATTTATTTCAATGTGCTTAATAAGTGCATCTCATTGAGATCACTATAGGAGTAAGTTAACTTGTTGGAGTAAATTAATATATATATTTGAATTGGGTAAAAATATTTTAAAGTTTTAAGTTTTTTTTAATAATATCATGTCCTGATTATATTTGTATTTTTTTA
This sequence comes from Gossypium longicalyx, assembly GCA_025698465.1. Classification (NCBI taxonomy): domain Eukaryota; kingdom Viridiplantae; phylum Streptophyta; class Magnoliopsida; order Malvales; family Malvaceae; genus Gossypium; species Gossypium longicalyx. The sequence continues at coordinate 81,322,415 of CM047001.1, read as the reverse complement.
CACAATATTTAAAATTATCTATAGTTCCTCCTCAACCCTTAAATAGGATAATAATGCGTTTTAAAACACTCAAACTCACGTCTTCTTACATTGACAATAATGTCCATGTCGATCGAACTAAGACTCAACTAATTTTAAAGTTAAAATTTATAATTTTATAGTCAGGTCATGTATATTAAATCGAATAAAACTATAAAATTTTTTCAAAAAAATCACCTTTTTACGTGGAATTAAAAAAGGAAAATTAAACATAATTTTGAAAAGTACTCATTTCATAATTTTTATCACATTAATATAACATTTTATATTATTTTAGATAATTTTTTATAAAATTTAGAATAATAATTTAAATATGTATTTTTAACAAAAGATAATTTATTTTGAACATATTTTTTAAATAAAATTAACTTAATATTTATGACTTTTTTTTTTAAGTTTGATGTAAGTGAAGTTTTATTAGAATTATCAAACAGTTAAAAATTTAGATTTTTGAAAGTTTTATTTTTCAATTAAATGAAATGTTTATTAATTTATCAAACACATGATGAAAAATCATTAGTTAGAAAAGATGTTTTTTAGTTTCTCTGGTTTTTAATTTATGATTTGGCCCTTGAATTGTTTTTTCTTTTCATTTTGGTATTTCAACTTTTTCTTTTGTCTTGTTTTGGTACCTGCACTATCAATTTGTACTAATTCATCCTCAAAAAGTTGCCAATAAAAAATGCGACACCTGAGTGGATGTCATAATTTTTAAGTAAATTAAGAAGAAAATAAATAATTTAGATATCAAAATCAGACAAAAATTCTAAACACTAAAATAAAATAAAAAATGAATATAATTCAACAACCAAAATAATAAATAAAGCTTGAAATTTAATAAATAGATCTTTTGACGTGGAAAGTTTTTCTTCTATTTTTGGTCGTGGACATTAATTATTTCATAAACCACACAAAATCAAATTCTGTACATTTTGGTCTAATTTAATTTTAATCAATTCGATTTGATTATAAAAAAATTAATAATTTTAATTTAAATTAACCCAAATTTAAACAAACTCGATAAAATAACTTAAATCGATTAAATTTTAAAATGATCAAAACTTCCAACTCCAATAACCTAAACAAAAGCAACCCTAAAATGACTTAAACCCGAAAATAATCAAAATAAAAATTACTCAAAAATCAATGAGAAAATAAAAAGGACCAACTTAACTAATCTAATCGAGGCAAAAAGAATACTAGTTTTAGATGTGAAATAATATTTTTTTATACATTAATTTTTTTTGGTGGAGTTTAGATGCACGGTTGTGTCTGACCATTCAATTTATCGTTTATCTTACTCTATAATATTTAACTTTATTGTTACCGTATTTTTATACTAATTTCAAATAAATGTAATCTTTATTCAAACTCCGCTTAAAAGCCTCCACAAAATTAGAGATTTTGAGATTTTATTTTGTTTTTATTTTTTGTGTCAGAGAAGTAGATGGACATTTATCATTATGTTCAGTTGTACTATAATTGTACCATTAAATAATAAGGAATAAAAAGCTCAATAAAAAAAGGATTTTTTTTTTCATCTTTATCCCTTTGGAAGCCTAGGGGTCTACCATCTTATTTTTTCCTCTACACCTACGTCCCTGCACTTACGCCACGTTTCAGTAAAAATTACACTCGTCCATTTTATGATTTTTATTTTTTAATTCGATTAAAATATGCTAAATAATTAACACATTTTATAAATTTTATATAATTTATTTATTGTTTTTTTTACAGAATAATTTTATTTATTGTTGATGCTTATTCTTTGGGGTTATTTTATTTTTATATTTTATTATATTATTATAAAAGAATTTATGAAATTGGCATAATACACTAATTATATATAATTTTAATACTACGAGTTAATTATTTTCCAAAACTTTTGTTCAGATAAAATTGATAATTATATATAAATCTTTTACTACTCTAATTGATAAATATATTATTTTTTCTTGTCAACTAAATATAATTTATCAAAAAATTATATTTATTAAAAATACATTTCTTACTGATATTACTTTTTATATTTTGAAAATATAAAATAATGACAGGTGTCAATTTTTAAAATCTATTTGTAGAGTTGTTGAAAATTCCACTGTGATTGTACATGATAATTATCTATATTTTTGTTTCAAAATATTATTTATATTTCATTTCTTTTAAAAGATAAAAAAAATATTTAATTTTTATAAATGAGGTGTTTTCTTGGAATGTAACTTTTAGATTAGCATCCAGGTTGAGTTGATATTATTATTATTATTATTACAATATAAAAGAATGTGTATAAAAATAAATACTTTTATATATTATGTATTCTATAAAAAAAGTTATATTGTTTTTGGTAAAAATATTATAAAGACATTTATATTAAAAATCGGATTATGTTTTGCCCTTTCTATTAAAGTGAGGTACAAATAGGACGTTATATGTAACTGTCTGATTATTTTGTCGCCACACTAATTTTTAATGATAAAAGTGAATAAAATTTTTAATAAAAAATCTAATTTATTAATTTTAAATAAAAAGGACAAAATGTAATTTAATTTTTAATACAGTCCTTCATGGTATTTTTACATATATTTTTCGTTGGCAGCATTAAAATGAATCCAACACGTGGCGGTCAAACGAGTGAACGTTCATGTCGGCTTAAATAACAATGCAGTAACTCCAACATTACCCGCACCTAGATCATTTTTTACCGCAGTTGAAAGTGGACACATTTTAAAAAAAATAATTTATAGTAGCTCCTAGATTTTTAACCAACCACGGTTAATATAAAACTAACCACAGTTAAACAACCTTACTTTCCACTCCCAGCTTCTGCTTATAAGCATCCAAAACTTGCCGGTATTTCCCTATACAAATCTTACAATCCAAAAAAGAAAAAATGATGCTTGGTGAAACTCATCGTCCAAATCCGACCGTCCACGTACCACCTTGGCCTGATCTCGACGATGATCAGACGGATGTAGTTTACTCTCCTATCCATTACAATGCAACCGACAACAACTTGAACAGTAACGGCAACCCGTTTTACCTCCATGAAGCGTTATCAGCTTTACAACGTTATTTGCCATCGAACGGGCCGGATGTTGAGTTGGATTCCGAGTTTCCGGGTTTGGATAGTCCGGATTCACCGGTCGATGCTTATTCCTGTGACCATTTCAGGATGTACGAGTTCAAAATCCGGAGGTGTGCTCGTGGGCGGTCTCATGACTGGACCGAGTGTCCGTACGCCCATCCCGGTGAAAAAGCTCGTCGGAGGGATCCGAGGAAGTATCATTATTCGGGTACTGCATGCCCGGATTTTCGTAAAGGGAACTGCCGGAAAGGGGATTCATGTGAGTTCGCTCATGGGGTTTTCGAGTGTTGGCTTCACCCGGCTCGTTACAGGACTCAACCGTGTAAAGATGGGTCGGGCTGTCGTCGTCGGGTTTGTTTCTTTGCTCATACTCCTGACCAGCTCCGTCTCGTAAGCTCTACTGATACTTACGACGGTTCACCTTGTGGTAAATCGCTGACGTTTTGGTCTTCACCTGGTTCTGGCTCACCTCCGGTTAGTCCCCGTGCCGAGTCTTGCTCTTCCCCTCCCGTCTCGCCGATGGCTCAGTCGCTAAGCCGTTCTCTCGGTTCGGCTTCTATTAACGAGATGGTGACCTCTTTAAGGAACTTACAGCTAGGGAAAGTCAAGTCCTGGAAAACCCAAGTTGGCTGTTGCTCCCCTTCGTCACCTTCCAGTTTCGGATCCCCCAGAACAGCAATGATCCGACCCGGTTTCTGCAGCTTACCCAGTACTCCGACCCGAAACTTAACCCGTACAGGTATCAGCTACCCGGATTCGTGGGATAAAGTGTGTGAAGAAGAACCGGTAATGGAGCGGGTTGAATCCGGACGTGATTTACGTGCAAAGATGTTCGAGAAACTGAGTAAAGAAAATTCATTGGAGCGGGTTAACCCGGATCAATCTTCCGGAGGTCCGGATTTGAATTGGGTTTCGGACTTGGTAAACTAAAAGTGAAACTAAAATCTTTTTTTTTTAATTAACTTTTAATCTATTTTGAGATTTCTTCATTGTGAATATAGCCTCTAAAAAGGTTAAAAAGGAAGAAGAAGAAATCTGAAAATTCTGAAAAAAAAAAAAAAAGCAGCCTAAGCTTTTTTTTTTTTTTTTTTTTTTTTTGTATAGGGTAAGCAAGCAAGGGGGTTATTGTAATGGTTGATATTGTGCTTATTATTAAGTATTTTTAATTATGATTATCCAAGTTGCTAATCTTTTTTATTTGTACTAAAAAAATAGTAATTAAATATTGTAAAAATTTAGAGCTTATGTATGCTCTTTTATGGTCCTTGCAAGTTAATGCAATCTATGTTTTGCCAAATTTTAGTGTTATAAATATTTATTTTTATTGATAGTGATGTAATCTCCATAGACTTTGGTATTGAGTACGATAGAAGAAACCCTATTTTATAATTGATTGTTGATTTTGATGTTTCATGCATAATTTTTTTTTTGGGTGAGGACCAAATTTTAACAGCAACGTCATTCGGTGGTGTATAATTTGATCCAGTTTTTTTTTTTTTTTTTTTGTGTGTGTATAATTTGATCATCAGATTAATATACAGGATTCATGTTAGGTAGGTTGGAATTTTAAATTTTAGATTGATTGATTTGTGAATCGAATAAAAGACCGAATTAAAGATCGAATCGAACCATCTACAGATAGATAGGGTTCGATTTTTAAGCAAATTTGATAAGATTTTTTATTTTATTTTTTAACCACTTAAACCTTAACCCAAAGTCAAAACACTCACATTCTTAACAAAGATTTTTCCCAAGTACACTTAAGAACTTAATCCAAAGTCAACATACTCAAAATCCTTAATGAATATTTTTTTTATGAAAATTCGCAATTTTATATGTTTTGCAGTTCATAGTCAAGCGTGGGCCATTGTGAGAATTATCATGTATAGAAGGAAATAATAATAATAATAATCAATGAAAGCAAAAAAAACAGGAAGCAAAGCAAAGCAAGGAAAGATTTTTACTTTCCTCATTTTTAATTTTATTCCTAACTCATTTAATTTTAAAAAGTTATAAAATAGTCATTAGATTATTTAAAATTTTTTATTAAAATCATCGAGCTGTTAAAATTATTATTATATAGCTTTTTATGTTTGCACTATCTATACTGGTCGAATGTTTTCTTTCTATTTTATAGTTAAGTTTTTTTTTTATAATTTTTTTTTAATTTCACGAATTTGTAAATTAAAATTCAAAGAAATTTCTTTTTCGATCTTCAACATAGACTGTCAAATCAATTTAGATTTAAAAGTATGTTCTTTTACTTATAGATGGTTACTGATCTATCATATTGATCGTCTAATTATCACTTAAAACTCTCTAGGTAAACTTTTGAAAAATAAAAACCTAGTAGCCCAATGGCAAACAAAAACTGTTGAATAATTCAGTGACTTAAACGAAAATTTTTGAATAGTTCAATGATTATTTTGTAACTTTTTGAAATAAAATGATTAAAATATAAATATATTAATAATTTAGTGACATCAAATGTAATTTACCAAATTTTTATTTATATTTCCTTTTTTTTTTAACACTTGTAACACGCAACCGTGGGGTCGTTTGATGATTTTGGACGTGCAAAAAAACTAGACCAAATCATGTTTCTAGTCTTTTGATGTGGTTTTGGAATAATTATGAAAAATTGAACTTTGATTTTAACCTTTCATCATTTCGTATAAAATTTAGTTTAAATTATTTCGAATATAATAATTTTAAATTTTATTATTTGAATTATTATGAATTTAGATATTTTAATGATATATTTAAATTATTTTAAATTTATACTAAGTAAATGATTGAATCGAATTTAAATTTAAATTTAAATGGTTCGAAATCAAAATTTTGATATTAAAAAAATTGAGTGTACTAAAAATTGTTATAATAATAATAATAATAATAATAATAATAATAGAGTGTGAGGTGGGGTTAGATGGGGTCTATTTTTATGACCCCAAATAAATGCCCAACCTTTACTCTTAGGTTTCACTATTTAATGGTTTTGTTTTTATTCCACCAGTCGAATCTTATACTTTTTCCTTTTCCATATAAAATTTAACATTAACCCACTTTTACAATATGTCTTCGCATAAAGGAAATTTAGTCAATTTACATTAATTGAAATTACACAATTTTATTTTTTTAAAACACCATAAATTCTGTATATATATATGTACTTGCATAAACAAAACCCGGAAATTATTTTAGAAGATTAAATATAAATAAATTCTTTTATAAAATTAAATTGCAATTTTATAAAAGTTAAAAAAATTATATAAATTTTTAATTTTTAATTTTTAATTTTTAAGACTAAAATTACTGTCAACCTCTATCTTTATCCTTGAAACTTGAATCCTCCATCTTAACTAAAAAATTAAGGCTTAACATGATAAATTATATATTGAATATAAATATTTGAGATAAAATTCACTTGTAACTCTGCCTTGATCAACAAGTAAAAACTATTGACACAATAAATTATATATTAAATATAAATATTTGGGATAAAATTAAGTGTTCAATAATATGACTCACCAGTCATCATATAAATGTTTTTATGACAAAAAATAACATATAAATTTTTGTAAGAAAAAAAATGATGTTACATTAACTTGTAGATTAAGCAAAGCATTTTATATTTGCAACATTAATTTAGTTATTTTGTCAAATTGTTCATCTTAATAAATTGTTTTTTTTTTTTTTGGTATTTTAAAAATATGTTAAGTCATTGATTTCATATACGTTGTAGGTAATTTTATGTATTTATATTTTAATTTATTAGATAATATTTTATTTCATTTAATTAATAAAATGATATTATTAAAATAGTACAATGATAAGAAATTTAAATTATAATTAAAGTTAGAATGAAAATAATAATGATTTAAAAAATACTTTTTTAATTATTAATTGAGTGAAAATACGTAAATATTGCATGTTAATGTCTTTTATTTTATACGAAGTATCTATTATTGATGTACATAACAAAGTTATATCATATAAAATATATTTTTTAAAGCTTAAATTTTATTCATAAAATATAATCGCATCATACTAAAAAATTATTAATTTTGAATCCCTAAACTAAAAAAAGATAGGAATTTAAGAAAGAAGACACAATCATCTAAAAATAGTAAAGGTTAGTGAAGAATCGAATATTATTTAGATTTAACATATTTTAACCATAATTCGTACTAGATTTATAGAGAGAAGGATTATTACTACTTGAATTTTATATTCAAATTAATATTTTTTTTTTGAATAATTTCATTATAAATTTTGATCTAATATTTAAAGCTATAAATAGAATAATAATATGCTTTAGTACGCTTGAACTCACGTTCCCCTATATTGACAAAAACGCTAATACTGATTTAACTGAGATTTAATCAACTAATATAATCTAACTCTTAATATAAAATATTTGATGATACAAATATTTAAACCCGAACCCAAATGACGTAGCTATCATTATTGATGGTTAGTGGTAGGTCTGGTTCGCAGCCCCAATTTAAATACTGATGGTGATAAATAATGATGTCCCTTCAACCGACGACCTGCTTTTATAGTGAATGCTAATATATATAACACATGTAATGCTTTGTCTATATTCTTGATTATTATTTTATAATAAGATCAAAACCCTACCCTACAATCTAATGTTTGGACTCATTAAATTGATCACTTTCCAACAAGACCCACTTTGACGTTTGCCCATTGTCATATTTGGCAATTAAAAAAAGAAAAAAGGGAAAACCTTAAAAATAATTTGTATAAATATTATAAAATATATTGATCCTTTTAGGTATATGAATGGACTACTATATTATAAAAGAGGCAAGTACAAAGTTTATGGTTTAATTTCCAGTTATGTAAAGTATTTCTTTTGACAAATAAGATAATGTAATGTTTAAATATAGTCCAAAACGAAAAGAAAGAAGTTGAATTATACGCAGGGAAAAATTTGAAAGATTTCTTGGACATGTGATGATGATGACTTTTGCTGGTTTCTTGCATAAAAGTCTTCAAACATGATTTTAAAATGTCAATGCAAAATCTTAATCATGCTCATGACCCATGATTAATATTTCATCCAAATCTTAGTATATATAAATATAAATAACTTATGGATTGGATGAAATTAATCTAGCTAGTATTAATTTAATTTTTATATTATTAAAAAATTAAATAAAGTTAAATTCTAATAAAAATAATATTTACTATTAAAAAATAATAATTTTTTCCCATTTGCAGTTCTAATTCAAAAAAAAAAAAAATCATTTTGCAAAAACAGTAAAAAAACTTTCAAAATTTTAATTTTGTTAATGGTAAATGATATTTTTCAAATATTAAAATTTTTTAATTTTTTAATAAAAAATTTAATTTAATCCGATCCCTATAATAAAAAATGTTATTGAATTATATATATGGATATATAATCTATACAACTATATATAAAAGAAATGCCCACCTGTCCATTTTCTTCCTTTCTTCCTTTTCTAGACATGAGAACATTATCGGTAAATTTTAATTTCAATTTCTAAACATTTTAGACTATAAGAATGGTTAAATTTTAATTTGATCCTTGTATTTCACTCAAATTTGAAATTTAATCTATATACTTTATTTTTGACATAATTTGATACGTCAACTTTTATTATGCCATTAGTTAGTCTAAATACTTTGTTCTAATTAAAATGATGATGTGAATTCTTAAAAATCATTAGCACCGTTAAAATTATTTATTAAATTAAAGCCTGTTACAATGTTTTTGGTTTTTTATGTGGATACCAAGTTTTTTTTTTTTCAAAATTCTAGACCAACATAAAAGAGTTCTAACAATGTTAACAAATGAATATAAAATTTTAAATTTGAAATGTAGAGGGATTAAATTTCTAAAAATGACAGTATAAATATTAAATTCTAAATATACAAAACTTATAATAAATTGTAATATTTAAAATTTTACACTATAATTTAGTCAAAAAATAAACAATTAACCTAAGCCGAAACGTGAGTAGAGATCATACTACTTAAGTGAATGAATTAAAGAATTAGCATATAATCTATTGATTATGATGTAAATTATTAAAATCATTTAAAAGATACAACATGTCCACATGGAAGGTGACAGGGTTGTGGATGCTTTGGCTAAATATGCCCTTAAATGGGAGCTAGGTTTTTACAAATTCTTGCAACTAACTAATCATGTTTTGGAGTTGATTCATGATGATTTAGAGGGATTGACTATGACAAAATGAGTTGTTTGTAATAGTTTCTACTACCTTTATTTATAAAAAAAAAAAAAACAATTTAAAAGATACTTAAAAAGGAAATTTTGGAAAGATGGTTGTTTGGTAATAAAGTTTTGGGTGATAATGGTTTGGTTTGATTCGGATCTGTATTATGATTTTTAAAATTGAATTGAAGAGAAAATATTTGATACATTTTTAATAGACGTTTTATAAGCAGATTGGAGAGTTGACAAGTGTCTTAGATATTTGAACATTTTAAAAAAGGAGACATGAAAAATTCTAAAGTTGTTTATTGTAATAAAAAAAATTTATATTGTCAATATATCAAATACTAACCCTGAATTAATCTAAAATAATAAAATCAACTGAAATTCTATCAATTAGAATCAATTTAGTTCTTCGGCTTCTAATTTTTTTAATAAATTTAAATTTTATATAGTATTTTAAAGTTATTTTCATCTTAAATATAAAATATTTTTTAATTATTAGAATTTATATATTAAATAAAAAAAATATCATTCCATTCAGATAATTGCAATCTTTTTTAACTTCTACATTGAAAACTAAATACAATTAAGTGAGAACTAAACTATGTGTAAATTTGGTTTGGATTTAATTTAAAGTATTGTCATGAATGAGTCTTGTCCTAGTTTAGATTATATAGAAAGTGACAGACACAAACCTCGAAAAAAATCAATTATAAAATTAATGGCGAAACCCGAGGATAAGGAGGGTCCAATCCCTTTGAGTTAAAATGGGGAAATTTTCATTTAACTCCTTTCAAAATATAAACGAAAAGTTAAAATGGAACTAAACCCAACACTAGGGTTAGAGTTTGGTTTTGGATTTTGTCAAATAATAAAATGAGAATAGGGTTTTGGTGTAGTGTGATCGCCCGGCAAAACTAGGTTACCGTCAAACAAAGCAAGTGATATTAAAATTTGGAGTTGGTTGTCACTTTCATGTGTTAATAATTTCATTAAGCAATTTTTATTTGTTTTGGTCCACACACATAAAATAAATAAATAAAACCAAACTTATCCGATGGTTTAGGGTAGACTGTTAGGTTTTATTCAAACAGATTTGGCTTTTTTTTATTTAATCTTAAAACAGTTCATTTATAGAAAAAAAAATTAAAATTAAATAAAAAGGCTAATGGTGATGTTGAAAACCTTTGATAGAAACAGCTACACATTATCTTTTGGACTTTTTTTTATGAAGTAGGTAATTATGATATTATATAATCCATAGAAAGAGGAGCTACGATGACGCATGGTTTTAATTTTTGGGATAATTTAGAATTTAGTCCATATATTTTTATGTTGAGGACTTTAGTTTTTTTTTTTTTTTTTTTAGATTTTAAGAATTAGGTCTAATTATTAAATATTATTGAAATTATTTTGTTATATTCAATTTCATTACAATGTTTTTTTTTTTTAATAACATGGCTATCGAGTCAATATTTTTTATTTCAAAAATGTTAGACCACAAATTTAATGAAAAAAATTTTAACAGTGTTAACAATTGGACATGTGTTTTGAAATCTGAAAATAAAAGCACAAGGATGGAATTCTAAAATTGGGAAAAGTATAGGGACTAATAGCATATTTTAACTATATATATGTATGGGTAATATTTTAATGATTTGACCATATTATTTATATTCTATTTATGTAGATTATGCATGTCAAATATTGAGTAAATTAAAAATTATCTTACTTTTTGTTTTATGTAAAAGGAAATGGATGATATGTACAGTTATAGTATATATTTCATGATTGTTAAAATATTAATTATACAAAAAATTATAGAGGTTTGTAAAAGTATGTCGATCTATCACCCCTCAACACATATATGTGTGAGGTCACTCAATTATTAATACAATTCGGGATTGTATCGTATCAAAGTTTAAATTTATGAAATGTTCTTTCTCGACTCAATCAACAAACCATGGAAAGTTATAAAATGGACACTAATATTACCGATTTATAAGTTTTAACATTTTGATCAATTATTTGCTAACTTTCGTTAACCCCTTACCAAAACGATGATATGCTATGCTAATCAATATAATATAAGGTTAATACATAATGGAAAAATATTTGGTACACTGTTAGCGAAGTTTTTAGACTTCACGAGTAAGGTCAAGGGGTTGACAAATGTCTTATTTGGGTATAGTAAAATATTAAAAAATAGATATTTAAAAAAAGAGACACGTTTCAGTTTTGTAAGAATACTTGTGAAATAAAAAATATATATTACTAATATACCAAACACGATTTCATATCTAATTTGACCCTAGAACTATAACTAATAAAACGTTAATTCGGTAGTTTTAGATTTTTTTTTTTAAAGATAGTTCCAAAAAGAATTTAAAAAATCTAGAAAATTGAAAACTTATTGTTCTTAAATTTTAACTTTTTAAATTATATTTAGGAAAAAAATTAAAAATTCATGAAATTTCAATATACATATATATAATGTGACTAAGATTCCCAAAATAAAACGTAATAATATTTTTATATGTCTTATGTTTATTGGTATTCTTTTTGGAATTTTATTCATTTTTCATAAACTCTTTCAAAAAAAAAAAACTTATGACCTTTTTTTTATTAGAATTATTTCGCATGATTATATTTGTTTTAGAAAATATTTTTATAATTTAAGATAATAAATTATTAATTGATTTTTGTAAAATTCTAAGATATTTTTATAATTCTATTAGATTTTTTTAAAAAATTATCATTAAAAAAAATATAAAAGTATCAAACATAAATATTTTTAATCCAAGAAACAAGTTAAGTATAAAACCTGTATAATATTAAGTCAAAATATCACATCATCATTCCATTAAAAGGTTATCGTTAGTTGGCAGAAACACGATAAAAACATTTCCAATCAATAACATTAATAATTATTTTGTAATTTACGTAATTAAAAGAATTTACTAATAATTTAATAACTTTTAATATAATTTATCATATATATATATATATATATGATGTTAAATTTGTTTTGAAGGATTTATTATCTGAACTAATAAATATTTATGTCTGTAATCTGTAAATTTATGTTTTTTAATTTAAATAATAAATATTTGAAAGTTAATATCTATATTTACTCGAATTTTATAATTAGAATATATGAATCTAAAAATCTTTCATATATCAAATATCCTAAAATATCCCAATCTCATTATTTATTGCTAGCCCAATTAATAAGGGCCCACTTGAAATAAAACTTGTATATTCAATTGGACCAGTTTTTGGCATTAGTTTATTCAAGGTATCCATGAGATAAGACCATGGACCATTGATTTGGGCCCAGCAATAATGTGGTTCTAGTATTAAATTTATATTTTTTTTTCAAATTTGATTATATTAATTAATAAACTTAGCATATCAATGGAACAACACATATAAAATTATTAAATTAAAAATTTTAAAAATTTAAAAAATATAGGTAGATCTAAGATAGACTGGGATCAAGTATTTATAAATATGACGAGCCTGGATAGCATTTTAGGCCTATATTTTAAGTTGGATTTGGCTTAGACTAACATAAGATGTATCGACATCATGCTTAAGCCTGACCCAACCCGTTAACACCTCTATTTACAATTGTCTCTTATAATAGCCGTTTAGTCTTCATTCTTCCAAATTAATAAATAAATTGAAAATTAATTTTTAAAAAAATACAAGTACATAGATATAACTATTTTATAAATATTATAAAATAGAATTAAATTAATACAAACCACAAACTAATTAAAAATCGAAATAATCTCATATGGTGGGTTGGAAATCTACATATAACAATTGTGCATGATAAATTCGACATAAAAAAGTTAAAACATGTTATAAATCTTTATATTTTTTGAAAATTTAAAATTTATTCTCTGTAATTTTATTTTTAACAATTTAGTCCTTTTAGATTTCATATTTCAAAAATCAGGTCTAACTATTAACACTATTATTATTTTTAAAAAATTTAAGTTAATTACAACATCAATTTTTAATTACATAGCTATCAAATAAATTTTTTAATTTCAAAATGTCACACCAATAAATTTAACCAAAAAGAAAATTAATAATATTAACAATAAGATTTGAATTTTAAAAAATAAAATAAAAATTTAAAATAAAATATAAAGACTAAATTCTGAATTTCTAAAAATACATAGAGTTATTACATATTTTAACCTAATATTTAGGGCCGTTGACTTAATTTTGTTTTTCTATAAACAGAAATGGTAAAACTGTTTGGGCAAAAATAATTTGAAAAAAATGGTCAAATATGAAAGGGTGAAGTAGAAACCGCGTGAAAACTTAAGCACAATGAAGATGACTGAAACAAATGTGAAGTACTTTTTAGCTTGGATTATGTAAGAAAATAATTTGCCACGAGTTTGCCAATTTTGACCCAATTCCAAATTTTCACTTCATTAATTTAAATTAAATTGAAAATCTAATTTTATCTTAAAAAATTAAAGATTCAAATAAAAGTGATCAAACACAAAATGATTCATGTATGAAATAACTTGAATTTAAAAAATTTGACAGGTAAAACTTAAATAGCCTTATTTGGGGAATGTCAGTTTTACTCTAAGAGATATCTTTTTGAAGAGTTGTTAGAGAAGTCGAGGAGCCCCTCAATAGTGAAAGTACTTTGCCCAAGATGTTTATGCTCAGTTTTAGCTTTAGGTTTTGTCTCCCGACTTCGAGGAGAGCTAACAAGTTCACGGCGTTTGGGGGAACGCCTTGCCACTAATGAAATGTTTAGCATTGGGGAATTATCAAGCTGAGCTTAAGCTATCAATTGAGTCGAATTTGAGTTTAATAATATATGAATTGAATGGCTTGTATGTCTTATTAAACTTTTCATTTTTTTATATTATTAAATTACATTGTATCCTTAATATATATTATTAACCCTAAATATAATTATCAAGCGAAACTCAAGTAGCTCGATTATATCTTGAATCAAACTCTAATTTAAAAATAACTATTTAGTTGAGCTCAAGTCGAGTATAAGCTCAAACTTGAGAGTATTAAGACTTGGCTCAGCTCGACCCAATTATACATTAAGTAGTTGACTTTCACTTGTAACCCTAAACAAGTAAATAATTTCTAGGAAAGACCCGGCCCCCAAAATTGAAGAAAATTATGTACTTGGTCCCTTTTCTTTTGTTTAACTGTCGTAAAAAGTCAACTTTCCCAATGGTTTTTTATATCCAGAGTCCATGTCTTAAAAACCAACAGCTAGCAAAGGCATTTCGTTTAACACCCCCCTCTCATAATTTTATCATTTTGCTTTTGCTTTGAGTTTCTTGTTTATCAATGGTAAGAGCTCCTTGTTGTGATAAATCCAACGTTAAAAAAGGACCATGGTCCCCCGATGAAGATAACACCCTTATAAACTACATTCACAAACATGGCACTGGGGGCAATTGGATTACTCTTCCTCGTAAAGCAGGTTTCTTACCATACATACATACATACATACATAGATGCATGCATGCATACATACATGATGATGATGACGATGATGTTACAGCCCTTAAGCGATGTGGGAAGAGTTGTCGTCTACGGTGGCTTAATTATCTAAGACCAGACATCAAGCATGGAGGGTTTTCCGAGGAAGAAGATAACATCATTTGCTCCCTTTATAGTACCCTAGGAAGCAGGTATGTTAATTCAAAAACCCTAATTTGTTTAGTTAGCTCGAATTTTGAAGATAATATTAATGAGAGGGTAGTCATGAAGTTCGAAGATGAAGATTATTGGTGAATAGTTTTAGGTTAAAATTTGCTATGAGTCACTGTACTTTGTAAAAGTTATGAATTTAGTACCTATGCCTTAATTTGATCAATTATAGTCTTAATTTATATTTTTTGAATTGGTCAATTTTAGTCCTGATCAAAACAATAAAAGTTAAATTCATTTACTAGTAATGTACTATATGTAGAGTTGTAGGTTTAGTTCATATTCTCTAATTAAATCATTTTAAGTATTTATACTTTTCACAATTTGAAATTTTGGTCTTGACACAAAATGGCATTTTTAATCCATTAATTATTTTTTTAGTGAGTAATATATTGAAAAAAAAAGCTGACATGGCATTGCACATATGATAATATATTTGCTACATTAGATTTTGAAAATAATAGAACTTAGTTTAATGAATTTAATATTTATCGTTTGGTGAGGACTAAATCCACAAATTTTATAAAGTGAAGGGACTAATGGCAGAATTTAACCATAATTTTATGTATTGCTGGTTGGTTTAGGTGGTCAATTATAGCTGCTCAACTGCCAGGAAGAACGGACAATGATATAAAGAACCATTGGAACACCAAGTTGAAGAAAAAACTATTGACCGCAAAGATCAAAGGAGACAACAATGAAATAACAACCACCATCTCAGCAGCACCATTTTGTAAACCTGTAGGTTCCAATGGAAGCAGCAGTACTACATCGTCTTCTTACATGACAGACTTGAAAACATACCAGCAAAAGTACTACGAGTATCCAGCACTGGTTTTGGACCAAACTGATCAGTTTCCAATGCCATATCTTCCCTTTGAGAACAATTATGGAGCTGCTTGGTGTAGCAATAGAGTTGGTAATGAAGGTCAAGGGATGATGGATCATTTTGTTGATTTTGAGGTTGACCCAGAGCATGTTTTGAGTGGTTCAAGCTTTCAAGAGGAAAATATCAATGGAGTTGGTGATGATCCATGGTTTGGGATCGTTTCTGCTACACATTACAGCATCTTTGACTAACCGACTGTTATTAACCTTAATGTAGTCCATGATTTATATATAATAAACATTGTCAAAGGAAGCAAAACATGTTTTTTTAAAAGAGGGGAAACTATTAAATGTTTGATAAAGTGGAGAGACAAATAAAAGTTGTTATAATTAGATGTTTAGTAGGGTATGAAAATGGGAGTTCAATGTAACTGATGATTTTCAAAGTAAACTAGTTGGTATGTATTATGAAATCAGCAGATCAATGTGAAAAAATAAAAAATAAAAAATAAAAAATAAAAAATAAAAAATAAAAAATATTTTTTAACTTGAGTATTGATATAGTTATTATTGCTACAATAAGGAGTATGTGTGGCTGAGACGTACTTAGAGGTTATTAATAGATATAGATATTATATAAAAATATTATGTATTTTTTAAGGTTACTTTTCTTTTTTAATGTTTTTATATAATATTAGATTATGTCATACCTACTGTTATTTGTTTCATAGTTTTAATTTGAGCAGCGGATCCTATTCCAGAGACATGAATCTCCATATTAATAGCATGTTTGATTCCAGCATTGAATAGATCAACGAATAATAATATTTGTCCATCTGTAATGGAAAT
Organism: Gossypium longicalyx; assembly: GCA_025698465.1. Taxonomy (NCBI): domain Eukaryota; kingdom Viridiplantae; phylum Streptophyta; class Magnoliopsida; order Malvales; family Malvaceae; genus Gossypium; species Gossypium longicalyx. The sequence continues at coordinate 81,305,658 of CM047001.1, read as the reverse complement.
CACATTAATAGGAATATACGTCGAAACATCTCTCAACTTAAGTCTCAACTATTGGTAAAGCAGTCATACTTCCTTCACCTATTCGAGAACTTGATTTACCGGCTTTTTCTAAAAGGTGTGAATGCAAATAAAAAATATCTCATGGATAAGTTTCGTAACTCGACAATTTTCGTAATGGAAAAGACATTTGACGATAAACCTGTGCTTGTTTGAAAAGATCATCATAAATGATTAACATGTGTCGTTTATACAAATATGCTTACAAAATAATAATATAACAAATAAATGAGGATTTAGTTAAAATGGTGAAATTAATATATTAAATACTATGATGTTTTGAGTTCAAATTATATTATGCGAGACTTTTTTTAGACTTTACATAAAATATAAAATAACAAAAATAATCTGAAGATAATTACTTATTATTTTATAAAAAATAAAAATTATAATTTTACAATTAAATTAAGATTCTATTAATAAATGACACTAATTCACTCAACCATTTAAATAATAAAATAAATATTTAAATAAAACAACTTAAAACAGCACCTTCACATAAAATTACCTCTCTTGAAAAAAAAAAAACATACCAATACTTTCTTCTTAGAAAATATAACAAAAAAAAATGACTGAAACTGCGAAATATACAAAAATTAATCTAAAAATTGTAAAATTATAAAAATATGTATGCATTTTATCTTTTTGAGTTTTAATTTGATTGGTATCGGGATTGTTGCTAATGCAAGAGGATATGAGTTCGAATGCGCTAAAACATATTATCCTCCTATTTATGGGTTGAGAAGGAACTATATGTAATTTTAAACATTGTATAAAAAATAAATATAATCAAAATCTACAATAAATTTTTTTTTTAAATCTACCCAATTTCTTTTTAAGCACAATCAATAATTATATATAGTTCCAGAAATTGTGGTGAAATGTTGAGAAACAATCATTCAAATTTGTGAGTATTAGCTTCTGACTGGTCAGCTACCACGAGAGTTGCATTGGTTGAGCGAATTCAAAGTTCAACAAAACGTTCCCAGCGATCAAAACGTTTCAAATGATATAAATGTTTGGAACGTAAATCAACCCATCCTTCGTTTATAAATACTTTGGGTTTTATTCGTTTATTAAGCTAAATTAATGGATATGAATAAGATTTTGAAGTTTTATTTATTAAATGAACCGAATACAAACATAGTTTGTTCAGTTCATTTATATTTATTAATAAATTCGTCTATGTTCGTTTAAAGCTCGTTTATTGTTTTATTAGTATAATTAATAAAATTATTCTGATTTGTGTGTTTTTTTATTTATAATATAATTATTTATATTTATATTTGACTATTTTATATTTAAAAAATAAAATAAATGTTTATTTATTATTTGTTTGTTTATTATTCATGAACATTGTTCGTGAACATATTCAATTATGTGTTCATGAATATATTTGTTTAAGTTAATCGAATTCTTCGCTATTCATTTTTTTCTTAATAATGAATAAATAGTGATAATAATTCATAATACACTTAATATAATTATATACTATCAGATTAGATTGTAAATATTATTTATAAAATTTTATATACGAAATATAAAGTTACCGATTTTATAAATAATTAAAATTTATTATTTAAAACTGAAGAAATATAATTTTTTTTATAGAAACATAATAATTTAAATATAAAATTTAAGCTATTTATTTGCTTGGACATGAGCTATACTATGTTTGTTTCTTTTTTGACATAATGTCTAGAACTATTTATAGTCCCTCCTCAACCTATAAATAAGAAGATAATGCGCTTCAGCACACTCGAACTCGTGTCCTCCTACATTGACAACAATATCCATACTAGTCAAATTAATACTCAATCGACTACTATATCCCTTTCTATTTTACCTATTGAGAAAAATAAAATAAACTTGAAGTTATTTATTTAAATTCAAATATTCGTAATGGGGAAGCTTTAGTTTTCAACAAAAGTATCCCAAGTCTTACTAATCGGCTTCATTTTCTAGCATTGAAGATAGACTTCTACTAGTATAATTAATGACATTGGTAATTTTTTTGTCATTCTTTTTCACTATCAAATATATTTATCGAGTTGTGAGCTATTGATCAGGTGTTCAGCTTCTCCAGAAATAATATAAATTCGAATTACAATTATACAAAAAAAATATAATGATTTACTCTTAAAGTAGTATACTTACACAAGTATATTGATGGCAAAATTTAATAAATCGGTTTTTGAAAATTTTAATTAAGTCGAATTCAGGATTTGATAACAAAATTTAACAAAAAAAAAAATTAGAAATCATATTACATAATATCTCTAGCTATATTTGCCAAGAGTCAATTATGTAGACCCAACTTGTATATTGAAAAAGATGAAGTTTTAAACATGAGGTGCTTCTATTACTTATATCAAACTTAAGTCGGTTATTTTTCTACATCCAGGCTACAAATCTGCTTCAAATAAGATGTGTTCACCATGTGAATTTGACTCTTTAAACAGATAGTTAGCCATTGTAGGACATAGTTTGAGTAGATTCTACAAGCCATTGTCGTGGTTGTAAATAATCTTTTGTTACTACTGTTTAAATAGAATAAGTATTCGATATATTGGTAATATATATTGTATTTTTAGGGAGGTAAGTTAGATTCGAGATTTAAAATTAATATTAGTTTAGTATTTGAGCTTGAATATAGTCAAGCAATTTGTTTTTGTTGTTGGTATAAAATTATAAAATCTTACATTAATATCAGCTAGAGAAATTTTGTTGAAACTAAGTAAAATATATTTTGTATTATTTTCTAGAACATAAAATAAATTAGAAAAAATTGAAAATTCAATGTTTTGGATTTCCTTTAACTGCCTAGTGTTCGTGTTTCAGTTTGAAACTACTCTTAATGTATCATTGAATTTGAGAATAATGTAATGAAGAACACGAAAATTACAGTAATAGTTGACTAGTCACGAGTCTAACTCATCACCAATTTGTCGAATTATTGACTTGAAACTCAAGAATTCAATAATTTGTAGACAAAAAGTAGTATAAATCAGTAATTCAACAATTTATATGCATAAAATTAGTAAATATTAATGGTCCAAATTCATTTGTTTATTAACAACAAAATTAGCTTTTCTATTTTTTTAAAGTGCGAAAATCAAATTCTAACAAAGTAAAATAGAGAGACTAACTTCTTTCCAATTTTCATAGAGAGATGGAATTCATAATTAAATATATACAATTATACCAAGGATTTAAATGTATGATGCAGTGGCACAACTTGCCATTAAATTTTGGGAGGCCTATAAAAAATTTCAAAAATTTTTGAGGTTTAAATAAAATTTTCATAAAATTTAGGAATATAATAAGAACTTTTAAAAATCTTGGGGTGTAACTAAAATTCAATAAAAAAATAAGAGAAATAATAATAATTTTTAATTTTTTTTAATTTTAAAGGGCATAATAAAATTTTTCCAAAATTTTAAGAGGCAAAGGTTCCCTGGCTCCAACAATGTTGGAATAAATCTCAAAACTACATAGATTTTTTATTTAATGTATAATATTATATGTGAAATTTTAATTGGATTTAATTCTTGTAAACTATTAACAGAATTACTAATACAACATCATTTGATGCTTATATATATTCATACACAAATAATTATATTTAAAGATAATGACATATTTGCCCCCAATCTTCTAATGTGATACCTCTACTTTCAAAACGTCTATTTTGGTACCCATACTTGCACGTTGTTTATCAATGTGGTAACTCTGACTAACTGTGTTAATTTCTGTCCTGTCAGAACACGTGACACAATCATAAAATGCCACATGGCATGATTTGTCAGAAAAGAAATTAAATGATTAAGTCAAGGGACTTGAAAATAGCTATACCATTGTTATTTTAAATCTCAACTAAATATCTTTGACATAATGGGTTGGAGAAAAACCCAAAACTAAAATATAGGCTACAAAACTCATCTTCAACCCAATATGATTTCCACCCTCTATTTCTAGAAGTTGGGTTCGGCAACAAAGAATCGAGCTTGACATTGGTTGAGATTACAACATTAGCATTAATGGGTTGGAGAAAAACCCTAAACTTTGAAGAAAAATTTGGACTTTCGGTTCCATTGTTTTGCTACTGTTATTGTGTTTTTTGGGGGTGAAATTGGGCTATCCCCCACAAACCCAATAATCTGAAAACCACTCCCATCATCACCGTCTATCACCGGCAGCTTTTCACGCTTACCGTCTCTCAACTTGTTGTTTCATCACTAATTCACCACCATTATTAATCTTAAACAAAACCCAAAACTAAAACCGATTTATTACCCAATAAACCAAACAAGAAAATGTAGACCATTTTCTATTTTAATGGGAAAAAAAGCGTGAAAATGGGGGATTTTGTTTTTGTATTTTCTTGGTCGAAGGAAGCTTTTAACACATTTCTAAAGAGTTAATTTGAGGGGGAGAAGAGTGGGGTTTTCACATGCACTTGAAATGAGGAGGCTGGAGTTTTTTCTTTCTATCATTTTCTGGATTATTTATTATTTCGCACATCTTCTCCCCTACAAAGAAAGTGAAAGGAAAGGAAATAAAGATAAAAGGGTTAATTAATATCAGGTCCCTCTCATTATAAGCAATACAAATACTTTTAGACAAAATTTGGCACATGAAACTTGTAATTAGGACATCTATCCAGACAGGTCAGAAATTAACACAGTTAATTTTAATTATAGATACCACGTTGATAAAACAGAATGAAGGTAATAGACATTTTGAAAGTAGAGATATCACATTAAAAGATTGACTAAAGTTTTTGAGGTAAATCTGTTATTTTTTTATATTTATTCAAAATAAAAATAGATTGATATATTTATTTGGATTTATAAAAAATACTGCTTATTACTTCTTTTGATTCATATACTATAGTTAAATGATATTTATATAATTTTTTTTACTATTATTTTGTATACTTGTGCAGAAATTAACTTGTCCACATGTTGCCATGTGATAGGCTTTAAGTTTATCTTAACATAAATGAACAATGGGGTAACATGGTATACAAAATGATAGTAAAAAGACTGTATAGGTACCAAAAAGATAATTTCACTATAGTACAGGGTCAAATAGGAATAAGCCAATTTTGTATTTAAGAAGGATATTTCAGTCACTCCAAATGGGTGTTTTACAATGGCGGCGTCGTTTTATTCTTCTGCAGCCAAAGAAAACCTAAAAAAGATCATTTCTTTTGCTATCAGAACAAGATAGAAAAACCCAGAGCTGATTTGCTATGGATTCCTTTACATGTTAAAAGCCTCTGCTTTAAAAATCCAGGTAGAGTTTTTTTTTTTTCACTGAATTGCTGTTTCAAATTTTCAAAGTTCATCTCTTTACTAGTAAAGTGAGTTCTGGCTGTTGTAATTCAATCTATAAATGCACACTATGTACTCTAATTTGACAAAGAACCAAGCTTTTCCAATTGTTATTAGGTTTTCTTCACAAACCTCAAAAACCCAACTTTTGCCAATTGGGTATTCTCCAAAACCCTCCCTAAACCCTTCATTGATGTATAGCACCCATAAAGGTCTCCACTTTCACCGTAAGTGTTTAAAACCTGAAAGTGTTTTAAGTGAGTTTAGGATTAGAAGTGCTATACAGTGCTGTTCTTTGGTTAGAGCTAGAAGTTTTTCGAGTTTGAATTCGAAAAGAGTTGGTGAAGATAGGGTTTTTAGTAAAGCTGGAAAGGCATTACCTTGGTTAGCCTCAGGGGAAGTGAATAGAGGTAAAGGGTCACATAAAGTGGCGATTGCAAAGACCGATAGTCGTTCTTCTTGGGAAGAATCATTGGATAGGTTGGAGAAAGAGAATAATAGTAGCTCCTCTTGGGAGGAATCAAATGAATCATTTGTAGGAAAAAGAGGTGGAAAGGATGTTAAAGAGAGCAGGCATAGGAAAGTAGATATGATAAGGGATCGTCGTAATGGACTTAATGGTAGTCCTAGCAAAAGAGATGAAAGCAATGAAGAAGAAGAAGTGAGGGAAGAAGATGAGCTTGTCAACGATCCGAGATGGGACAAGATTAAGGGTAGGTTTGGAGGAATGGTGGACAGAGAATTTGGGTCCGAGAAACCGGAATTTCGAAGATGGAATAAGCAAGAGAGTTGGGGTAGAAAAACATGGAAAGAGGCCACCGAATCAACTTTACCTAAAATGGTTGGCGAAGGGGTTTATGGTGTAGGTCCTGTTTTGGCTGCATTGTCAGCTGGGAGAAGGGAGTTTTATGCTTTGTATGTCCAAGAAGGATTAGATTTGAGTAGTAATAATCGGAAAAAGAAGGATAAGAAAGGGTTTGAAAAAGTGTTTAAGTTGGCTGAAAAACTCGGGCTAAATGTAAAAGAAGTTTCAAAGCATGATCTTAATATGATCGCTGATAATCGCCCCCATCAAGGTTTGGTGCTCGATGCTTCTCCCCTTGAGATGGTCAAGATAAAGGAATTAGACCCTGTCCCAGATGAGGAGAAAGGTTCACTTTGGGTAGCTTTAGATGAGGTTACTGATCCTCAGAATTTAGGTGCCATAATTCGGTCAGCTTACTTCTTTGGAGCCTCAGGGGTGGTACTATGTGCTAAAAATTCAGCTCCATTAAGCGGTGTCGTCAGCAAGGCAAGTGCTGGCTCACTTGAATTAATGGAGCTTAGATATTGCAAGAATATGATGCAGTTCTTAGTTTCCTCGGCACAAAACGGTTGGCGGGTTCTCGGGGGTTCTGTTTCTCCAAGAGCTGTTCCCTTGAACAAGGTTTTGCCAGGCGTGCCAACCATTCTTGTTTTAGGCAGTGAAGGCACTGGCTTGAGGCCTTTAGTGGAGAGATCATGCACTCAGTTAGTTAGAATCCCGGGAAATATTCCTACAGACATAACAACCGGAGATGTTGATGATATAGAAACTACGGAAGTAAATTCCGGTTGCTCAATCGAGGAATTCCGATCTTTTCTGGCTGTTGAGAGCTTGAATGTGAGTGTTGCAGCAGGTGTGCTTCTTCACCACTTAATTGGAAGTAGCCATGGTATTAGTTCTCCAACTGATAACAAGTTAACTGAAATGCATCAATGATATTCCATGGATGAGGCATTGAGCTTAGTATCTATGTTGTCATGGTGATTCTGACATTGTATTTGGTTTATATGCAGTGACATGATGATTCTGTCATTACTTAAATTCTTCATTCATTTCTCTTTGCTTGCAAATTGCATGAAGGTTGCATGTAATTTAGAACCCTTTTATGAATGAGCTTGGACTAACATGTTTATATTGTTTATCACTGCTTTTGAGAAGATAAAATGTTCATTCAACTTTAATGGTAAACGGAACCTTAAATTTTCAGGCATGCTGATTTAGGGGTTATTGCCATGGCCAAATAGAGTATGAAGCCAGAGGGGTTTTTATTATTTGGTCATGGCATTCAATATTACTCAGACTTATGTATGATTGTTGGATATGTGTATCTATCCGACACAAGAATGATTAGACTTTTTTAAGGAGGTTTTTCAGAGGATTTTAGAGGTCATATGTTGGATTGGAGTACTTCAGGATAAATGAAGAGTACAACCAATATAAATGCCTTAACCCTTAGGTTTTTTTTTTTTAAATAAATCAGTATAAATTTTGAAGTAATTTTAAATTTCCATATATTTTAGAATGAATAATATCTTAATAATTTAATCGTCATATTTTATATTATATTTATATAGATAATGCATGTCAATTTTGGCGTAAATTAAAAAAATATTATTTATTTTATGTAAAAAATTAGTTATTCAATAAATATTAATATATACAAAATTTTCAAAGCCTCAAGCTCGAACTTGAGCTCTATTCAATAATTAAGGTTAAGGTTAATAATCTATATCAAGGATAATAACGTAATCTAATAATATAAAAATATAAAAAGTTCCATAAGGCTCGTAAAGTATTCCAATTAAGTATTATTAAGTTTGAATTCGATTTAATCGATAGCATGAATTTAACTCGATAATTATAGAATCAAAAAGTCAAAATTTTTTAGTCGAATTCAGTTAGATTACGAATACTAATGTTTCATTTTCACCCTAACGTGACAATTTTTTAACCTAGATTACAAGGATACAATAGAAGAGACATGGGCTCTAAGTTTGAACACCACATTAAAGCGTAAGAACGACAAATTCTATAGCTTTGGGCCTCTCTATAGCTTTCCTTAGGTTGTTAGCTTGCAATTGCAATTGGATTTTTAGAATTCATATATTTGTAATGAGTGGGGTAGAGCTGAGTTTAGATTGAGTCCATTTATGATATTAATAGATATAATTAGTGGCGGAGCATGGCCCCCAAAGTTTAATTTTTTTTCAAGTTAGTCCTTTGTAAATTTATATTATGGCCTTTTCAAGGTTTAAGATTTTTGCAATTTTTCTCTTTGTATATATATATATATATATTATAGCTCTCCTAAAAATACAAGAAAACCCCTCCAATATTTTTATAGGATTAAAAATAATATTAAAAAAATTATTCTTAATAAAAACAAAGAGAAAAGCTTCTTGAAGAAGCTAAATTACTCATGATGACTTTTGAATGATATTTTTGTTAAATAATAATAAATTAATGTTTATTTAATAGTTTACTTAATAAAATAATATTTTATAAGTAATATAATAATATATATAAAAAGAAAAGAAAAGATAAAGATAAAGAGACTTTTATCATCTTTCTTCTTCACGTTGGTGCTTAGAAAGAAAGGAAGAAAAAACAATTTCTTTATCATTTTTCCTCGAAATTTGAAGTACAATGTATGTTTTTATTCAAACTGTCCATAGATTTTGAATATTTTAAACTTGTTTTACATATATGTACCAATAGTTTTTTGTTTTAACAAGTATAGTAAAAGTTACCACCATTAAAGGATATTGATGGAACTTGGAAGCTTATAAAATTAAGTGAAATTTATATGTTTTTGGATGAAAAATGATTAGGAGACGGTTTCTAACTAGTTAGAAGTGTAAAAATGAAACAAAAATATTTAGATAATGATATAGTAAGTTTCGGCCAAAGTGAAGGGGATGAATAAAACATTTGTCACTTTGTTTAAAATTATGTCAAATAATAGCTCGTGAAGTAGTGAGCATTCCTGTGAAAACAGAATAAAAAATGGTTAACCGAGTTAAATGATAGCTATTTCATTTTAATAGTTGGAATACTGTTTTTTTTTTATCGATAGTTTATAGGTTTAAATCGACTATTATATAGCGCTACTAATTTTAGCTAAGATTAATATCCTGACTCCGCCACTGGATATGATTATTTAAATTCGGTTGAATCTGGGTCTTGAATTTTTTTATATTTTATAAATAATTAACTCCTACATTATTTTAAACTTTTTATAAAAATATGTTACATTTTTTTATATATTTGTTGTATTAAACTTTAAACAAAAATAAAAAAAAATGTTGTTAGAATTGGATTATATTTGAAATTAGGAACCAATTAATTTGGGGATTCAACGGACGCTATAAAACTAGAATAATTTTATCATTATAAATAGAGAAATGTATGAATTTACAATTTTTATATATATATATTTTTTGCATAATAACCACAATAGATTAATTTTATCGAATATTTGTTTACAACAATTTATTTTTAAATTATGTATTTAAAATGATAATTTGTATGTTAACACAGATGTTAAAGATTTGACCAATTAAAAACTTTAAAACCAAAATTATTTAAATAATTATTATATTGATTTTGAATTTTTTAAGTTTTTTAAATTTAAATAGGTAAATTACGTTAAATTTCTAATAAAATATTAAGAAATATTTTAAAATTGATATAAAATATTTTTATAATTAAATTTAAAATAAAAAAATATTTTTATTATTTAAATTGAATTCAGATTAGATCAGACCGATGTACATAAACTCTTACCTTGTCAGGTTATTCAATCCTTGGACAATTCTATTTCCTATCCCGCTCCACTTTTGAGACAAAATTATTATTTTTATTATTATTATTTGACTAACTGACTTTATTACATTTACTTATTGACTAATGAATTTTTAACTTTAAATATTATGTTGGATAGTTTGAAATTTTAATATATATATGTATGTATATATATATATATATATATTTATATATAAGTATCAATTAAGTCTTAACTCGATTGGTATTAATATTGTTGTCATTGTAGGAAGACGTGAGTTCGAGTCTACTGAAGTATATTATTATCCTATTTAAGATTTGAGATTGGGCTATGAGTAATTCTAGACATTGTATCAAAAAAAGTAGATATGATAAGAACCTACAATGAGATTAATGTTCATATATATATATATATATATATATATATATATATATATTTTAAAAGTAAGGTCCAAATCATCTTTCTTTATTGACACATGGATCAACACACATCCCTTCCTTTTTCTATTTTTTACATTTTGAAAATTAGTTAAATTGTAATTTTGATCCTTTTATTTTTATAATGTCATTAATAAGTCTAAATAGTTCATTTTGTTAATTATTTCAATCAGAATGTTGGCGTCAATTTTTTTTTGAGACCACTATTCAAATAGGAAAAAAAATTATCATGACGAATTTGAATGGTTACAAAAAATCATAATCAGTATTTTCAATGTTATTTTTATTGTTACCTAATTACCAACTATTTTAAAAAAAAAATCAAAATGTCACTCCAGAATTTAATGGTGGTATAAATTAGACTTGAATTTGTAAATTCGAAAAGTAGAGGGTTTAAATTTCTTAAAATAAAATAAGGGGATAATATTTCAAATGTATAAAGTGTATAGGGACTTGGAGCAAATTTTAATCTTCAATTTTTTTACTCTATAATTTGATGCAAACAAATAATCAACCTAATGCGAAGCGTGAATTGAGAACCATAATTGTTATTATAAATTTTTTTTTTGTTACTATTATTATTTTTTGTACTTATTAAAAAATTGAAATATTGAAGCTTTTTCTAATTTTAATGTTTTTTTTTATCAAACTTTCTCTATTTAATTGTCATTATTAAAATCAGGAGTGGGTGGTATAATTGGTTCGATGACCCATCCTGTGATTACAACTTTGCAAGTTAACATTTTTTTAAAATATTTATACAATAATATTATATATTTAACTTTTATTCGGCATAAATCACGAAATGTATAAAAACAAAATATGAATAATATATTATAGAATTGAAAAAAAAATTAAACTAGATTTAAGTTTTGAATATTGGATTTCAAGTATGACTCATATTTTAGTCGGATCTATTATTTGTATTTGAACACTTTAATATATTAAACAAAATTTTATATTTGAGCAAATAACTTAAACAAATTTTAAGTGGTGTTTCATGGGTGGTACAAAATGCACCACCTGTTGAAACTATTTTTTTGAGAAAACGGGAATCGACTTAGATTTTGAAAATGAAAACGAATAGAGGAGTCGCCACCAATCCTTTTTGATGAGGTGTGATCGGGTCACCACGATAATTTTTGGTCTATGAAAATCAGAAAATGAGTTCGGGAGTCGGTTACGCACGAGAAAGGATTAGCACCCTCGATACGCCCAAAAATTGGTACCTAGTTGATTAATTAGTGTCTTAGTGTCGAAAGTTGAGAATCGGGAATGATTTTAAAATACGGTCCCTTTTTATTGATGTCGATTAAAAAACACTTGAATTAGCTCAAAACGATTGTTAAAGATTTTCTTGTCTCGAGATATCGGGGTATCACATCCCGTAAGTTAGGACACAATACCATGAAATCCCAAATGCAAGCTTGTCTTTAATTTTATTGAAATCTCGTGTATTTAAAAGAAAATCGAAAGGATATTTGGCTATTTAGAATCAACGAGAAAATTAAAACCCCGTAAGTTAGGGCACGATTCTTCGATGTTCCAAAACGCGCAACATTGCCTTATTTTGAAAATTTTATTAAATAATAGCGAATTCGATATTTAAACAATGGGTGTTTGTTTTGTTTGAAATAAAATAGTCTATATTAAAAACATGCATTTGAACTTCAATACATGACGTGATTTAGATGGAACGAGGAAAAATAATGATATCGAACATGGTATATTGATTTGCGAATAAATATTACAATAATGAATTATAAAAGTATGAAAATACGAATAAAGAATTGTAAAATACCACGACAACACATATTGTTTAGCGTCAATATTAACGATAAAAATGAAACAAAATAGTGTATATAAAACCACTTGAAGTAACTAGTGTAAAATAAATTAGAATGAATGATGTATGAAACAATTTAAAACGAATAATGTACAAAGCAAATTGAAATAAATAATGTAAGATAGTTTAAAATAAATGAAAGGTAATCTTAGACGAATAATATGTAGAAAAACATGTCTAAGGTAGACACTACTAAAAGGAATTTAAAATGAATTACATAAAACAATTTAAAATTATCAATGTACAAAACAATAAAATAATGCACGGAACAACTAAAATAAATAATTTATAAAGTGATTTGAAATAACATATGAAGAGTTTACGACAAATATTATGTGAAAAATAAATTTGAAACCAGTAATATATGAGACAATATATAAGAAGTTTTAATATAAGCAACATAAAAAATCTCAAAATAAATAATAAAAGACTTACAATATACAATAAAAGGAACTCAAAATAGTTAACCTATAAAATTTATAATAGACAATATATATATATATGTAATAGTTTTTAAAATATAATTATGCATATAAATGGACCTAAAAAAAATAGATTTAATAATGTATGTATGTCAAATGTATGTACCAAGTATATATCTAATAATAGTAAAAATAATACATAAAATATACGAACACATTAAAATACGTGAATAGATTCAAAAGCAATTATATACATGAAACAACATAATATTAATAATATATGTATAGATTAATCTTTATTACGAATTATATATACATAGCAATGTATAAAAAAACATTTATAAATATATATATATATATACAAAACGTGAAAATGATATGACCCAAAAAATTCTCAATAATAATAAAAAAAAATTATCAAGGTAGTTTAATATATACAATCAAGAATAAAGAATGACTATAAAATAAAAATGAAGTAAAAAACTTAATTAAAATTAAATTAAAACAAAAGGGATAATCTACAAATGAAATAAATGAAAAAGGACCAATATGCAATGCGCACAAATGTATAAGGACTAAAACTGGAAATAATCCAAGTCCTAAAACATGACGCTGAGATGCGGACTAAATTGCAACAATATACAGATTTTGGGAAAATTGAAAATAAACAACACGCAAACAGGAGCCAATTGAAAGCCGGCGCGAAAGGAGAAGGACCAAGCGTGTAATTATCTCCTCACCACAGAAACACGCGGATCCTAGGGGCAATCGGGTCGGGTCAAAACGGGTCAGTCAATACGGCGCCGTTTTGGCGCTGTGATGTTGGTCTCCAAACGGCACCGTTTTGTGCCTGTATAAAGACCTATATTTTTTTTTGTTTCAAAATCATTCTGCTGCTTCAAACAAACAAAAAAAAAAAAGAAAAAGAAAGAAAGGGCTCTTTTCTTCTCTGCTAGGGTTTCGAAACCCTAGCTTTTGGGCCGCCATCGCCTGCCCACCGCTCCTCCACCATGGACGGTGGTCGGAGTTTGGCAAATCAAGGCCTTTAGCCCTTGTTTCAGCCCCACTTGAAAGCTAAGTATACTTAGCCCACGATTGGAAGAGGAAAGCTTTCCCCTTGTCCCCTTTCGATTCGATTTTTAAAGACGAAGAGAACTCCGACGACGAAACCGTGAGGCAATTCAGATAAGTTTCTTTCTTCTTCCTTTTTGTTTTCATTTACATATATAAATAAAATATAAAGTAATCAATAAAAAAACAAAAACGAACAAGAACAAGAACTTAAAACGAAGATAAAAACCTTTGAAGCTTTTCTATTTTTTGTTTTTGATTTTCTCCACCTGTATGCATAATACACTTTTGTATTAAAAAAGAAAAAACCCCCTTTTTTATTTTGCGTTTTTTGTGGCTATATAGCCGAATACAAAGTGCTTTCTGTCTATTCTTTCTACTGTTGTCTACGTTTCTGCTTTTTGCTCTCTTTTGTTTCTGTTTTCGCAGGTTTAGAGAGTCAATGGAGGGAGCAGGTGCCCTTCTTGCCGTTTTGGTGAAGCAACGGCAGAGGGATGTAAGATCCTCGGGACGTGAAGCCTCAGGACGAGGTGCTGACGTGGCATTAATGGCGGCACATCCACAATTCTAGGGTTTTTTTCTTTAGCTGATAATGTTTAGTTTTTGGGTTAATCGGGCCTTATGGCTTTTGGGCTTGTATTTGGGTTTATTTTTGTATAAATGGATTGTTTATTATTTTTGGGTTTTTATTTAGCGAGCCGGGCGAATTTGGGCCTGTACACCACCGTTAAGAGAAATGTTATATGTTTATATGGTAGACATGTCTATGGGTCGGGCCATCTGACTTGGTTCGAAGACTTACCCAAAATATGAGAAAGTTTGGATAAAAAAATAGGCCTGGAATATGGGTTGGATAAAAACGAGGCTTGTTTTATAAATGGGTCGGGCTTCAGGCAAGCCTTTTTTGGCCTAGGCCCGACCCAACCCGGATACATGTCTACAAAATAAAAAATATCGATACCCTTAACAAAGTATCGATACATTTCACAAAGGTATCGATACCGTTTTAAAGTTTGATGTTTTGAAAATTAAAAAAAAATTGATTGAGTATCGATACCCTCCCCTAGGCATCAATACCACATAGCAAGTATCAATATATTTTCTATGGTATTGATACTTTAGATTTTAATACGAGTCGAGTCGGTTTAGGCCCGGGTTTAACATTTATAATCTGGGTTAAGTTTAAGCAAAAATTTAAGTCCATTTTTCAGTTGAGCCTAAAATTTTATTAAGACCCGACTTATAGACAACTTTAATCCTTACTCTTCATTTCTCTTAAAAACACAATGTTAGATTTTTTGTACAACACATATTGAAATATAAATAGTAAGATTTTTGTATATATATTGAAGATTTGATGGTTAAGATTATAAATAAATTGAGTTTGAATTAATGGATCTTCGTTTATGTCTGATTATTTCTTTATTTTTAAAATTGTTTGTGTTTGTTGAAAATTTTAAAATTATGTTTTTGTTTTCATTCAGTTACAATTATGTGTATCCATATTTATTTGTTTAAATTAAGTAAATTTATTCATCAACATTAAATAAATATGTTTAAAAAATGATTTAAAAAAATACACAAGTATACTATAATTAAACATATTTCTTACTTTTTTCAATATAAATTAATAAAACATGATAAATAATAAATATATTATTAATTATGTAACAATTAAAAAAATAAATGATTTGTCAAATAAAATTTATCCATGTCTTGTTCATATTCATTTCGATTAATAAAAGAAGCTTAAAATTTTATTTTAGAATATGTTTATTTAATTTTTAAATTGATAAATGTATCTATCATAATAAATAATACAATAAAGATTGTTTTCACAGCTTCGTAACAATTTACAGACTAAGCCTTTATTTATAAAAGAATTTCACCAACGGCTGTTATTAATTGTATTTTCAACCATCAATTATTATTTTTATTTCATATTATTAAGATTTTTAATATATTATTTATGAAACTCAAGTATAATAATTTAATTTTTGAATAAATAAATTAAATAATTAAATCGTTAAAATAATAATTATAAAAAATATATATACGAAAGGATATAAGACTACACTAGTTTTAATCCGATATAATTGAATTAGTTAAAATTTAAGAATAAAATTATAATCAATTATATAAAAATAAAATTATCATCGGCCCCAATGCTGTGCATTCATCGTAAGTGGAGCTATCGGCATGCAAAATATACCATATTCCACGTAAAAAGCAGAAAGCAACAAAAAAGAAGAAGTTGCCACCCAAATCCTGGAAGTAAATAAGTATATGGTATATTTTCCTCTTCATTACATCCATTTTAGTGTCCACTACTCCCCTCCCTAGAGGGCACCTACACCTCCTTAGCTTCTTAACAAGGAAAAACGCTTTCATCTGGTTTGTCCCTTAATTTACAAAGTATTTCCATGTCATTTTTTTATTATCATTTAATAACAAACATTGGTTTACAGATAAGGCGTGCACATGAACTTCACAATTCCAAGCAAGACACTAATCCTCAACTCTCCCCTCTGGGTTCGCAGAAGGTCATAGAAAAGCTTTGTCAATGGAATATTAATTTTTCATAATGAAAGCTTTTTCACATTTTAGCTGGTTTTAACAGGTTCGTGAGGAACGGAAAAAATCTTTCTGCAAGTGGAGACGATCCAACAATACGACTTACGAGATTGGAATTAAATTTTATATTTTTACGATAGTAAAAATATAATTTTTTTATTTTAATAGTTTATATCTTTATAATTTTTAAAATAATAAATTAAATTTTTATAATTTTTGAAGCAGTGGCAGAGCTCAATTTTTTTTAGGGAAGAATTAAACTGCATATTTATATCATAATAAAAATATAATTTTATCATTTTAATAATCTATATTTTTATAATTTTTAAAGGATTAAATTAATTTTTTCTTATTTTTTAGGATTAAAATGTAATTTTATAAATTATGAGACAAAATTTTCAGGAGAGCTGGGGAACTCGAGCCACTTTTGAAGGTCAAAGTATCGCAGCCCCCTTATCCACCCCTAGTGACTGTGATATGATGTTGTTTCGTGCATCGACCTATCTTCCATCTACGATTCTAGGTTTTAGCCTACAAAGCACGAAAAGCAATCTAGAAAATACCAAGCAAAACCCCAAAGGCTAAATAAAAACCTAAAGCAAAAGAACTACTACAGTCTTAAAAAATGATAAAAGACATATCTTTGGTGCACTCTTAAAATCCAGATTCTGTCTTCAACCGACAACGAGAGACGAAGACAAATCACTAAGGAAACTTGTCTTCGACATCTTCAAATAAGAGAAAAAGATGAATTTCAAATAGGTAGTAAAAATAAATTAATTCTTTTACACGGAGAAGGTGAATTTCAAATAGGTAGGATACACATGGATCAATAATAGCACACGTAGGACCTTTTTAATCCCGTAATGATCGGGCCAAAAAAAGCCGTATTTTTTGTGTATCCTGATGCATCCCAGCATGGAAAATGTTGATATCAGCATTTATATTATACAATATTTATCGTAGAATCATAAAGCCAAAAAAGAAGATGTCTTCGGTGACCCTTGTCTACTGCCATCTTCATTCCACTACTGACTACTCCACTACCTAAATGTCATCTACATCTCGAGAGCTTAGTAACAACGAAAAACGCCTTCATCTGGTTTGTCCCTTAGTATTTGCATGTCATTTTTTATATTTATCATTTAATAACAACATTGATTTACAGATGAGGCATGCACATGAACTTCACAATTCCAAGGAAGAGACTAATCCTCAACTCTCACCTCTGGGTTCGAAGCAGGTGTTAGAAAAGCTTTGCCAATGGCATATTAAATTTTCATAATGAAAGCTTTTTGACATTTTAGCTGGTTTTAACAGGTTCGTGATGAACGGAAAAATCTTTCTGCAAGTGGAGTGCTGCAAAGTATTGAACTAGTCGTCACTTCCCCTCTGACACGGTATCAATCATATGATGTTGTGTCGTTCATCCACCCATTTTCTCATCTAGTTTTTTTCCTACAAGCGCCAACAACAGTCTCGAAAACACCAAACCAACCCTCAAAAGCTCAATAAAAACCTACAGCAAAAGCACTACTACGGTCTTAAAATATGATAAGAGACATATTTTTGGTTCACCAAAATCCCTAAAATCCAAATTGAGTCCTTCCATTGAGTTCTATAACTTCTCCAACCGGCAATGAAACTCGAAGACAAATAGCTAAGGAAACTTGTCCTCGACATCTTCAAAGCTTCATGTTAAATCTACTGTCTTCAATTTGCACTAGATTTTTGATAATTTCTTCTTCGTTTCTGATAACTCGTAGACGCAACTTTTTATCAAACTCATATATTCCATAATTCTTCTTCGTTTTTGTAATCTATTAATGTTCCTCACTTGTATCTCCTTAACCCCCTTTTTTAGTGTTTCAGACTTTGTTTCTTTCTTTCTATCATTGATAAAATGCTTGAGTAAGCAAAATAAAAAGGAAAATTTTAAGGCATCGATCTCTACAAAACAAAAAAAATAGTAAAAAGGTTTCTTCATTAGCTTCTTGATTTTTTATTTTTATTTATGGTTGAAATTACAGGACATTGCAGACTTCAGTTGGTGTTTTTGTTGGTAGTGAAGAACATGGAGATAATTGCAATAACCCACTAATCATAGCAACTGAACTTTGTCGTGTACGCATGGTATATATATACATATACAAAAGTTGGATCATGTTCCATTCCATTATTTTAATCCACTAAAGCTCACGTCTTCCAATTCAACGTAGAGGAAAGATCGCAGGCGAGAAAGCATCAGCCGGTGCAGGGCTCGTTTCTCTCAAGTTGTTTTTTCATTGGCAAGTACACAAATAACTTGTTAGTTTCATTAAATAGAAGTTCAAATAATTAAACATATACCTGTTATTGTAGATTGAAAGTGAATATGACATGTCGTGGGAGGCTGAAGAACGTGAAACCGATGAAGCTGTTGCTGCTAGGGCAGTCGAGTTTATTAGATGGTGTGTACTAAATACATACATACATATATATATATATTTGTCTTTGAAGGATTTGAACGCTAAACTTGGGTTGGATTTTTGTATGGAATCAACTTCATCATTGCAGGTTGTTGGCACGGAAAGAAAAGGAGATAGCAGTGGTCAGCCATGGAGGTTTTTTGAAACAAACTCTACTTGCAATTGGACATAAGTGTGACCCCTTAGTAACCTCTGATAATTTCACCCCGTAAGTGTGTAATAATCATATATTCGGTAAAATTACTATGGAAAGTTGGATTGTATTTGGCTTTTTCTATTAAAGAAAATGAACAAATTATTCTCTACATGTAGATTAAAAAATAGTTTAATTTTTCTGTGAAAATAGACACCACATGTTACTATATGGTTAAAATTAATTTGATGTATATTTACTAATTTACTTATTCTTTTAATAGAAGAAACAAAATATAATATAACTTTTAATACAAGCACTGCCATAATACTTTTATCTCGTGTATTCGTAACTTTCATAATTTGATTGTATATCTTTTAAATTATTTGAGTTTTTCATTTTTTTCAAGTATTTGTACCTTAATATTTACATTTGTAACATAAAAAGGTATCTAAAACTAATGTTTGTGCAGGTTCGAAAATTGTAAAATTCGCTCTGTGATCATCTCTGGTGATCATTTCTAATGAAAGGTAAGACGTTTGAAATATAAATTTGCAAAGAGATTACTAAATCTAGTCAATGTACATGCTTGATCTATCTATAACCATAAGTTCTGATTTCCTTTTTCTTTTGGTGATTACGTTTTTTTTTTTACAAAAAAAAAATTTAGCTACGTACTGTGGAAGAATCCCTTAATAATAAACCCCTTAAAGATTCAACACTGTCAGTGGATGAAGTGACCAACTAATAGTTAAACCTCTGCCGTTGGATAATCTAGCTACTTTGTTACAAAAAATTAATCTTGGACATTAATATATTATATGGATGTATGTAGGCATGTATGTGTGTATGTATATATGTTGGTCAATATAGGCCAATAAACTCAATTTGTAGTTTTCATAAATTAAGGTTGCTTTCCAAGTTCAATCTATATCTTTATTTGTAAAGTGATTTTTTTCCCATGTGATTCTGTTTATAATTACACACAATGTAGTCTAACTTTACAAGGAATCAATCTTTTCAATTTGTTATTAGATTCTCTGACACAAACCTCAAAATCCCTATTTTTACTAAATGGGTATTTGTGCAAAACCCTAAACCCTGAAGGGAAGGACCTATCTGTAAAGCTCTCCACTTTCACCATATGGTGTGGAAAAACCCAGAAGTGTTGTAAGTGGGTTAACAGTGTAGTTGTTTGGTGAAGATAGGGTTTTTACTTTTTACTAGAGCTAAAAAACCATTACCTTTGAGAGAAGAAGACGAGGTTTGTCCATGGAAGAATTGGTGTAGAAAAACGATACCAACTAAAATGCATCGAGATGAAATTTAGAGGAAGGAAAAAAAAGAATGGAAGATCAGAAAAAGATAAGAAGAGAAAGGGAGAAAAGAGATCATTTTGTTTCCATATGATAGTGATACTTATGCACATAAATAGTGCCTCTAGCCAACTGTATCCGTGGCAATTGTCATATAACACGGGAGTGTTATATATGTATATATAGTGAAACAGTGGATCCTGTGTTTTGGTGGTGCTTGATGCTTCTCCCCTTGAGATGGTGAAAACTTCAGCTTCATTACGTCTTAGGAGCCCACTATTCTTTTTTTAGACCTTAGCTTTTTTGCCTCGATTCCATGAACCTTTTTGTTCCCTTGATATTTAATCCATTTTTGTTATAACGAGGGAAAGGTTTAAATTCTAAAAAGGAATATTACAAGTGCTCATGTTTATAATAGTGTGTCTGGAAATTTAGTATCTAAATGATTAACTAGGACATGAATAACAAGCCATCAAGTGATTTAGAGGTATCTTGCCAAAAGAAAAAAACAATGATTTGTGGGACAGGTATCATGTTTATGAAAAAAAAATTATTTTGATTTTTTAAAATTTTTAAAATTTTAAATTAATAGAGATAAAATTATACTTTGATTCCCTTAAAAATAATAAAATTTTGATTTAATCATTTGAAAATTATATTTTTACTATCATAAAAATTATATTTTTACTATTATAAAAATTACTATTTAATTTCACCCCCTTAAAAAAATTTTCTCTTTTCGGCCTTGACAGATATGCTTTACTTTAGGCGTGTTCAAACTTCGGTTAAAACCGAATTAACCGGTTGAACCGATCTAATTCGGTAAATCGGTTAGTTAATCAATCTAGTTTCGTCGGAGATCGGTTAAAGGTTTTTTTGGAATTTTGGTTAATGATTAATTCGGTTTACAATCGGGTAATTAACTGAATTAATCGAACTTAATAAATAATATTATAGATTATATGTATATATGTATATTAGGCTATTACTAGGTCGGTTAATTTAATTAAGTTCAGTTAATTTGGTCAAATGAACATTATAAATTTATTTATTTTTATATGTTTTATACCTGTTTTAACAAAAAAACAAAATATATAAATTTCGATTAATTCAGTTAATATTTTTTGAAAAAATTTCGATTTGGTTAGCGGTTAAAGGACTAAAAAGTTCGATTAATTCAATTAATACTAGTTTGATTCAGTTAACGTTTGAACACCCCTACTTTACTTCTCTTGAACCAACTTGACTCTTCTTGAAATGCATGTTTGTTTTAAATTATAATTTGGACATCAAATTTTTTTAAGCTTATGTCCTTTGTTATTAATTATCTTAAAAGTTTAATATTGTTTTATATATATATATAAACTTTCACGGATAGTTAATATTTAACATTTTGGTAGAATTTAATTTTATATATTTTATTTTATGCATATTATGTTTTATTTTAAATTCATATAATTATTACTTTTTCCTTAGGTATTCATATTATTAAATTTAAATTTATAGTAATACATTATTGAATAAAAATTAATATTTAGAGATGAAATGTGTCTATAAAGAATATTCATTCAGATACGAAAGCTCACTAAATATTTAATTTAAAAAAATAAAATTGGACGTATTTGTCCCCAAAGCTTTAGGTGTGAAATTCATCTTAATCATTTTTTGTATGTTTTTATGAATTTGGGGATTATATTCCTCCTTAATTATGAGGACGATATTCACAATTAATTTAACAAATTTTCAAAAACATTGTTTTAAAGGGTGTATGTTGGGGATGACTTAAGTCGTCTCTAAGCCTATCGAGGACCATTTTTAAACTTTTAGAAACGATTTTTAACCATCCCAAAGCCTTTTAATTTTGTAGTGAATAAAGGGTGTAAGCTTTTTGAGATACGCCTGATTTTATTTTTTACAAACAAACAAATACGTTACAATGGAAGGAGGGAGAGAGTTTTGTTGAGTAATATTTGCTTATATTGTATTAGGGAAACACATGGCGTATTTATATATATTTCTTATTGTTATTATTACAGCTCATAATAGGATCTACTGTTTTGTCTTGGCCTTTGGGTCGAGGGCATTAACATTCTCTGTCCCTAGTGCAAACATTCTCTGTGCCTCCTTTGACTTATTAGACGTTTGCCTGTGGAGAATGCGATTCTTTCTGACCCTGGGACTGACTCTCCCAACAAACCTCGTACCTGTTAGTCATGAGGGAGGGGGTCCTCTTCGCAGACATAGCTTGCAACCTCGTCCCTGCGAGGTTCATGCAAGCTCCCTCTTGCAACCTTGGTTGTGCGAGGCTTACGCGAGCTCCCCACACGAGCTATCTCTGTAAACATTTTGTATTCTTGCGAGGTCCTTAGCTGACTGTGGCGAATATTCTTCTTCCTGGTCAGAGGTCCAGATCCTCTCGGTCATTCGGACTATCGGTTCCCAAATTCTAACAGAGTTATATATATAGTGGAGAAGTGGGTTCCGTGTTTTGGTGGTGCTTGATGCTTCTCCCCTTGAGATGGTGAAAGCTTCAGCTTTATTACTTCTTTGGAGTTTCAAGGGGCGGTGCTAGGATCTTAAAATTTCAGCCCCATCAAGTGGTGTTGTGAGCAAGGCAAAGTGCTGGCTCACTTGAATTAATGGAGCTTATAATATTGTATGTGCTTAAAATTTAATTGCTCTATCTCCATTTTTTTACAAGGATGGAAAAGTTAGAAGAACTCTAAAAAAAAGAAAAAAAAAAAAGGAATAAGTGCTGAAGTTTTAAAACAGAAATGGTAAGATATAATTATTAAAGGCATTAAATTCTTATTTTATTTTTGTTTCTTTAGGGAATAGTGGGTGGGGAATTTAGAATATATATATAACTAGCACATGAATCTATGGACTATTTTGCGTGATAACAAGAAGCCACGTGAAGTGATTTGGGGGAATTTAGAATATATATATATATATATATATGTGGAGGTCTTTCTAACACATTCATGAATAGTCAATGAACATAGTCAAGGAAAAAATAAAACATACCCTATTCGATTGGACTTAGAAAAAGCTTATAATTGGAACTCGATCAAATGGGATATTAATTTACTTCACTTTGATATTTATGCAATTACCAGGGGATTTGCTTTATATGATTATGTCTTATCCATGTCGGGGAGAAGACTGCACAGTCTTATCCCTTAAGAAGCATCCGACAACCTTCCTTTTTTGTTTTGTGTATGGATCGGTTACCGCAATGGATAGAAGCATCTGTCAGGCGTAAGGTATGGACAGCGTGGTTGAAGCGTCTAGGAACCCTTTTCCTTTATCTCATTGATTTATTTCGGACGATCTTTTTTTGTTCTCGGTTGATCCGATGGAGATCATTAGCAATTGCCTTCAACAATTCTATTCAGGGGTGAGCATAAGTAGAAAGCTCATATTCACGCAAGTAGACTTGTGGGTCTTCCGTTAACGGACCATTTTTTTGAACTCTTTTTTGTGTGAATCTTATTAATGTAATGGTTGGATAGGGAAAAAGACCTAGAAGAGGAGGCTTAGATGTTTTCTTTCCTTATTGACTTTGAGGGCCTTACCGGGGAAGTAGTCAAAGAAGTACAGCCGAGAAACCAGGCATTATTGAATTAACAGGACATACGGTAATTCTTCTTTATAGTACTAATAGAAAAAAAATACTAGGTAAAAGTGAGTTCACATTTGGATGGATGTAGTCAACGCATGACTGAGGAATTCCATAAGTTCGAAGAAAGAACGCGCATAACAGTTAACCAACCCACCCTCGGGGAGGAGCATGCATCTCAAAGTATGGGGCAAAAGCGCTTTTTGTCTCTGGGGATCCACCACAGGTTAGGTTTGAGAGCCGTGTGATGGGTGACTATCCAGCACGGTTCGGAGAGCACTTTTAGTCTTTGCTGGTGAATGGAAGCCCCCAAATCAAGCAAGAAAGCAACGGCCCTTCCCACAGCGGACTCACCGTTGATTCTATTTGTTATTATGGTAAATCAGTTTTTAGTTTTACCCGTAAATTATGACCTTGATAACATTCTAGTTGAATTGGTAGGGAAAGTTTCCCTACAATTAATAAATTGTTCATTATCTTAATTAATTAAATTAAGAGCTTGAATGTTAATGTTGCAGCAGGTGTGACATGGGACTCAAATGTGGTTGAGACTTCAAAATTCCTAATCCTCACTCTTATCATATAGCTAAAGACTTATTGGCTAATAGCATCATATTTGGTTTCATTATTCAAATAAATAAGAATTGTTATTTGATAAATTGGTAGTGGATTAACCCCCCACCCCCCAAATGAGGTTTTTTTTTTTTTAATGTAAATCAAGGGTACTCTGAGGATATTAATATGTTATATGGATGTATGTGTGTATGTATATATGTTGGTCAATATAGACCAATAAACTCAATTTGCAGTTTTCATAAATTAAGGTTGCTTTCCAAGTTTCATCTATATCTCTATTTGTAAAGTGATTTTTCCCCTTGTGATTCTGTTTGTAATTGCAAACAATGTAGTCCAACTTGACAAGGAACCTATCTTTTCAAGTTGTTATTAGATTCTCTTACACAAGCCTCAAAAACCCTATTTTTACTAAATGGGCATTTGTCCAAAACCCTAAACCCTGAAGGGAAGGACTTATCTATAAACCTCTCCACTTTCACCATAAACTCAGAAGTGTTTTAAGTAGGTTAACAATGTTGTTGTTTGGTGAAGGTAGGGTTTTTACTTTTTACTAGCTAGAAAACTATTATCTTTGGGAGAAGAAGACGAGGTTTGTCCATGGAAAAGTAGAAGAATTGGTGTAGAAAAATGATACCGACTAAAATAGGGATGAAATTTAGAGGAAAGAAAAAAAATATTGAAATTAGACCTCGGTTGGTGTCTTGTCCATGTATCAAAATAGTGAAATGATCTGGATAAAAATATAAACCCGAAAAATAGATTAGATAAAAAATAAAATTTGTATTTTAAACAAGTCAGACCGCGAGTAAGATTTTATAATCTAAGCCTGCTCAAATTTGTCTAAAACTTTTTAATGTTGTTTTGCTGTTGTTTACTATTATTTTAATGTTGTTTTGTTGACATTTTGCTATTATATTATTATTATTTCATTGTTATTATTGGGATATGTATAAGTCTTATTTTATTATTAATTTTACTTTGAGTCATTTATTTTTTAATATTTTTAGTGTATTTGATGTATTATATTTTTTAAATTTTATTTTTATATAAAATAATATAAAAAATTAATATAGGCAGAACGAGCTTGGAAAGTACGTACTAGGAACTTATTTTATTTTTTTAATTATGGATACACTTTTAGTCATCCAACTATTGGTAAGTTTATTTTTTGGTCACACAATTATAAAAAGTTACAAAATGGTCACCCAACTACTTTATTTTTTTCTCTTTTGGTCACCAGTAGTTTAATTGCAAACGGAAAATGGCGTGGAAGCTTTTAATTTGGCATAATACAACTTTAACCCTTAATATTTATATATTATGTCAATTTAAGTCTTAATTCTAAAAAAAATTAACCATCAGTGTTTACACACTGTGTAATTTGCTCTCTCTTTTTTCAATTTTTTTGTGACTCTTTCACGTAAAAAGCTAAAAAAATAACAAATTCATTAACTGAATTTGATCATAAATATATAAAAAATGAAGACACCCAACAATTCAAGATAATAATTTTCATATTTTTTCATTCTTTTAAAACTAACTTTCAATGTCACAAACAAAAATAGAACTACCAAAAAAGGAGACCAAATTACATGATATGTAAATGTTGAGGGTTAATTTTTTTGGAATCAAGACTAAATTGATACGATATATAAATGTTGAGGGTTAATTTTTTTGGAATCAAGACTAAATTGATACGATATATAAATGTTGAGGGTTACAATTGCTATTATGCCAATTTTAAAAGTTGTTAAATTATATCTTTCCATTAGTAATTTAACAATTGGTAATAAAAAAAAATAATTTTGAATAGTTGAGTAAAAAAAAAAGCTAAATAATTAAATAATCATTTTATAACATTTCATAGTTAGATGATCAAAAAAAATTATTAATAGTTAGGTGACTATCAGTATAATTTACTTTTTAATTTTTTTATAGAGTTTTTCAATCTAAAATAAAAAGCCATTTGCTTAAGAAAAAGCCAAAAAAATTATTAATAGTTGGGTTGCTATCAGTATAATTTACTTCTTAATTTTTTTTATAGAGTTTTTCAATCTAAAATAAAAAGCCATTTGCTTAAGAAAAAGCCAAAAGAGTAAATACGTAAAGATGCAGAGGATATTTTAGTAAAACCCGGCCGAATTCCCGCCAAAAGAAGCACATTCATATATGGCGTATATTATTTCAAACACCCTTTCCACTGAGATTCCCAGATTCAATTTTGAATTTTCAAGTGAGCAGTGCCTTCGTTGAAAAAAAAAAAAAAAGGATCGTCGCCAATGGTAAAATCAATTTTTATAAACCCTAATCTCATTTGGTTCTTCAATTTTCCTTCATTTTCTCAGTTGCCGAACATTAACTTAGTAGATTTAGTTGAATCTAACGTTGTTTTTAATAACTGTCATGAATCTCCTTTCAAATTTGTTGATTGTAAATTTACTGAGAATTTGTGTTGTATTTTGCAACTGTGATTTCAGTCGAAGAAACGAGGTCTTTCATTGGAAGAAAAGAGGGAGAAAATTCTTCAGATATTTTATGAATCTCAAGATTTCTTCCTCGTAAGTATATCATTTTTTTTTGGCAATAATTGTTTTTAGATATGTGGAAATTCTGAATTCTTATTAATTTCTTGCTTTAATTTAATGAGTTTAGCTTAAGGAGCTTGAAAAATTGGGTCCTAAGAAAGGGGTAATCACTCAATCAGTTAAAGATGTTGTTCAAAGTTTGGTTGATGATGACCTTGTTTCAAAGGATAAAATTGGAACATCTGTAAGTAAAAAATTATTGTATTAGTATTTCCAACGTAATATGTTAATTTTCTCTCATTTACAGGTATAATTAATTGCTCTAATGATGAAATTAATTATAGGTATACTTTTGGAGCCTTCCTAGCTGTGCTGGAAATCAGGTGCTTGTATTTTCTAGCATACCTTTCTATCTTAACATAGTTATATCAATCTATGTTACTTGCTCTCGGGTGTAAGTGTCAATACTGGTTTGTGCCTGAAACGGGTATGGTCGTGTATTTGTAGGGTCCTTTGATATCATATCTCGGTAAAAGTACTATGAAGTCCCTTGTACTAGGAGTCGGATTGCATTTTGTCCCTTCTACTCAAAAAGTGGATAAATTAGTCCCTATAATTAGATCAAAGAGTAAATTAGTCCTTCAGTTAAAAAGTCTATCATTTCTATTGTTAAAAACTAGTCCTTATATCTCAAAATGAGGTATATATGGCGTGTCATGTGTAACTATTTGGTTATTTTGTTAGTCATTAAAGTTTTTAACAGTAAAAATAGATTAATTTTTTAACAGAAAGATTAGTTTGGTATTTAATCTAACGTACAAAGATTAAGTTGTCAACTTTTTAATAAAGAGGTCAAAATGCAATTTGACTTTTAATACAAATTCCTCCATATACCTTTTACTGTCATATCTCATATTCATGTGTCGACATGGATTCTTTAATAAATGTAAGGAGTTGAAGCAACATAGATATCAATTTTGATGTAAATTTTGGAACAGTTGAGGAATGTGCAACGGAAACTCGAATCAGATCTTGAGAACAGTAAGAAGAAATTCGTGGAGCTTGTTGATAAGTGTAATGAATTAAAGAAGGGGCGTGAAGAATCTGTTAGTATCTTAAAGTTTGTTTAGTGATTTGGGATTTAGTTTTGCATTTCAATGATGATTGTTGGTTTTAACATTTATGCATTTACTAGGACGAAAGAGAGACGGCTTTGGCTGAATTAAAGGCCATAGAATTGAAACATAATGAGCTTAAGGTTTGATTACTTCATATCTTTTGTTTCCTACAAAGATAAATTGTATAAAGCCCTATTTGAGTTTGTCCTATATGTTAATTTTCAGGAGGAGATGGTACAATATGCAGACAATGATCCAGCTGCATTTGAAGCAATGAGTTTAGTGTTTGTTTGGACAACATTTGTTTATGAGATTCAGCATGTTTGAGGGTTTTCTTGTAGTTCAATAAACTCACACCTCACTGATCATTTTATTGAATCATTTTTGCAGAGAAAGCAATTGAGGTTGCTCATGGAGCAGCAAACAGATGGACAGGTACTTTGTTTTTACCTTTTAGCATAATATTGATTTCCTATTCTTTTCCCTTTTATGTGCTGCACATAGATGCCTACAGTTGTAGTTCCTGTGTTATGCTCAATATTGTTGGGTTGTTTTGATGAATTCCGGGTGATATTCTATACATTTTTTAACAATAATGGTCAAACCCTCCACAGACAACATTTTCACTCTGCGGCAGTGGTGCTCAAACAACTTTCCTGAAGCCAAAGAGCAGCTTGAACACATGTACAAGGAGGTATATGGCTTAGTTTCATTTGCATATATGCACGAAACTATCAGTTATCATATGACTTGTAAATAACTCCAGCCACCTCTCTGCCATGGTATCCCTTGTGCCTTTAGGGTACCCAAAATTGTTATTTATTCCAAATCAAGTGAGAAATGCTCAAATCGGAAACCTTTCCAATGAGTTTATTCTGGTTGAAATTTGCTTGTGGGGAGCCTCATGACATAAACCTTTATCTATGGCTGCCATAATACATCATGTTCCTTGCATTTATGTGCATACAATCGAAAAAAACTGAATGATTTTACTTAAAAGAAAAGGGAGTAAAAGTACCATAGAAGCCCCTATACTAGAAATTAGATTACATTTTACCCTTTCTACTCAAAAAATAGCAATTTAGTCCTTGTATATTAGATTAAAAAGAAAATTGGTCTTTTTGTTAAAAATTTTATCCATTTCCATCAGCATGAGGTACACGTGTCATTGTCTGTTTTTTTCCTTGATGAAATTTTTAACAGAACGGACCAATTTACTCTTTGATCTAAATCTATTTTTTTAGTATAAGGAGCAAAATACAATCCGACTCCAGGGGCTTCCATAGTACTTTTACCTGGTTTTCTCTGTTTTGTCCACTCACTATTCAGACAGAATTGTACTCCTTATTACAGGGCATACGTTTGTTTCGAAGCTAACCCCTTTGTTACACTTGTTTCTATTAGTAATTTATGCACTAAGACATTGCTTTTCAAATCTTAACAACAGATCGGAATTACAGACGATTTCGATTACGTGGAGTTGTCGCCTGTAGCCATTCAAATATGTGCAGTTGGCGATGAAGAAGGCAATCCTTAAGCGATATCATGTAGGTCATCTTTCTCTTTTTATGTAGACACACCTTGTGTGCAAAATATTATCTTTTCCCCAACCTTAGAAAAGCTGCTTTCTTTATTAAATGTTCAAGGCTATAATAGTAACCAAGGTGAAAACTGGATCATCTAAGGCTCCTAGCTGGTCAAATATAATATAGTAGTGTTTTGTGTTTGTTTAGTTCCAGGTCAAGGCCAAGGTGGACATAGGTTCATCTAGACTAAGTTGCTTTGTATTTGCTATCTTGATTTCACTTTGTTTTATAGCTTCCTTTTTCCTGTTAATTAACAGTAAAAATCATGAACATAAATAATAGAATATTAAGTACTTTTAGATAATCCTAGGATGGTAATAGATAATGAGGATTTGAATATTTGTAAATATTTCGTATTTAAATATTTATGAATTAGTGTTTACTGAATTCAAATAATGTTTAGATATGAATATTTTAATTACTATTTAGAGGTAAATTCAGAGTGGATATAAATATTAATATTCAGATGTGTATTATCCAAATTCATTCTACTTTTTGTGGATAATGAATTTAAATATTTGGACCTATTATTTCATTTTATTTTTCTTTTACTTGTCGGATTAAGGTACCTAATAGATTTCAATAATTGAAAAATAGTTCATTTAAATTAGATTTGACGAATAATATTTAAGTTTAAATATATTAATTACATTCGAAATGAATGGAAATATTACCTTTGAATATTAATTATTCAAATTTATTTTTCTTTTGTGAAATATATCTATTATTCATTTTATTATTAATTATTATTTTTACTTAGAAGACTCCAATATTCAAAAAATAATTTTATTTAATTCAAATTTGAAGATGATACGAATAATGAATTTGCAGATTCCAATATTCATTTGACCCGTTGTGAGAACCCCCTAGTCGTCAGTGGCGTGTAATGAAACATAGGGTTGCATAGTAGCATATCATACAACATATTTAGAATAAAATAGAATAATTTTAACTTATTAAAATATTTAATAGATATCGTTTGAAGTCAAAATGTTAATGCAAAGGGTTAAATTTGCATATCATACAAAACTCATTAAGTAACATCTAGTGGGAGTGCTAAAAAACACCAAATGTCATTTTCCATACGATTTTGTCACCAAGTTGTTGACATTACAAGGCAAGTCAATATAGGTACAAGGACTTAGAATCAATGGTTTTCTTTTGAAGGAAGCAAAACTACAAATAATTTTTGTACATTGTCTGTCAAACCTTAAATGCACACATTCAATAACACAAATATGGCGTCTCTTTTCCGTTGGTTCACGCAAAAAAAAAAAATGAGTTCTCTACTGTATGCCTGCTGAGCAAATATTGAATAAATAAATAGCTTAAAAGAACGGTGAATTAGACATATTCTGAAATCAGAATGAATTTACCTTAAAGAGCCATCTCAGCCTGCAATGCTGCGAGCTCATCTTCCTCAGCTGTGTGCTTTTGAGGAATAGGACGAGCCGGTTGCCTTCCAGCAGGCACATGAATTGGTGCTGCAGGAGCTGTTGTTGCAGGCTGGAGAAGCTGTTCTTCTAACTCAGCACCTTCAAGCTCTTCGAGTTCTGCCTCCAATTCATCCTACACCATAAAAAATGTTCTCGAGTCATTGTTATGTGAATAAAAATGATAGAAATGATGTTAGTAAATGCATAGATCAATAGCAGGAAACGACAAAAAATAAAAAGACGAGAGAGAATGCAGCAAAAAAGTAATAACCTCATCAAAATCAGCTGCAGCTCCAATAGGAGTTGACAGTGCTTCTTGGATCTGTTTCATGTTTTCAGTTTGTTCATTAATCTCGTCCATTGTTTTGTCAACATCATCTATATTCCTGTAAAGAAAGCAAATTTCAGTAAAATGGTGAGAACACATCATCACGACATATGGTGATACAATGGGTCAAAAACAATGATCAAAACAGTTAAAGTATCATGGAGGTCCTTATATTAAGAGTCGGATTGTGTTTTGCCCTCCCTACTAAGAAAATGAGCAAATTAATCAATGTACGTTAGGTCAAAGAACAAAGTAGTCTTTCTGTTAAAAAATTCATTTATTTTTACTGTCAAAAATTGGTTTGAGCATGAGATACACATGACACATCATGTGTCACTGTCTGGTTATTTCGTCAACTACACTAGTTTTTAACGGTATAAATGGATAAATTTTTTAACAAAAAGGACCAATATGCTATTTGATCTAACATACAGGGACTAACTAGCTAAAAGCAAACCCTAAAACCTATAAAGATATATAGGTTACATACGTTGCTTTCTGCATTGCCTTCATTGCAGCAGCTCCAGTTCTCAAAGCATCTACGGTTTCGGTTGTGGCTTTAGCACCTTCTAACATTATCATCTGCAGACAATGATATGAACAAATAATTATAGCATCATTACAAACAGAAAGAATTCAAAAAGTTCTTTTAGGATTCGGTTAAAACACTAAAATAACAGTCCAAGCTCACTTGATCATGAACACGAAGCTGGAAGTTCCCAAGCTGCTCTATTTGTTGTTCATATAGTCTCTTCCTCTTCAAGCACTGTATAGCCGCTGCATAAAAGTAGTATCAATGAATACTAAGAGTAAACAATATAAATTTCGCAATAAATGTAACCAACATTGCTAAACTAAACTATCAAATCTTCGTTCTACACAAGGACAAGATCTTTGAATGTCGAAAGTTCATATGACATGAAGAATCATATCTTAGCATGTTGATGTTAATCTTGCATTAGAACATGACTCAATCACCAAAGAACATTGAGAACTCACATTAATGGAAAACAAAATTTCAGCCATTTCTACTGTTAAAAACTGGGGTGACTGTTAGAATAACCAGAGAGTTACACGTGGCGCCATGTGTAACTCATGTTAAGGTATAAGGATCAGTTTTTAACCATAGAAATGGACAAAAGAATCAATTTGCTCTTTGACCAAATGTACAAAGACTAATTTTGACCATTTTTGGAATAGAGGGATCAAAATGTAATCTGACTCCTAGTACAAGAGCTTCCATGGGACTTCTACTAAGAACTACTATATTTACTGATCAAAAGTCAGCCAGTTCCCCCAAAACTTTATATGTAATTTTTCAACAGAAAAATCAGGTGAAACTAGGAAAACAATGATATTTGCACATAACATATATATATATTGCAACCATACCTCTCTTGTTTCTCGCTTTGGCGAATTCCTTGGCCTTTTCAACCTCTGCAGCAGCCTTTTTGAGAAGTACCTTCTCCTTCTTCTCTAGCATTTCAAGGGTCTGCATGATGGAGATGAATGCAAGGTTCCATTTTTAAGCATTATGTAGAAGAAAAACAATGTAATCTACTCGGTGGAAACAAATGAAGTTTGCATTTTGCATTTGCAGCACCTTATGATTAGGGTTATTATAACTTTTAATCCTTGAACTTGGCAATTACGTCCATTTTGATACTTGTACTTTTCTTTTCCACTTTGATAACTAAACTTAGCAACTAGGTCCATTTTGATCCCTGAACTTGGCAAATGTATAAGTTGGATAACATGGCACTCTGAGATTGTGCCTCATCATCAAATGATTGAAGTTCAATGACCACAATGGACATAGTTGTTAAGTTACCAAATTGAACCTAATTGCCAAGTTTATGGACTAGAAGCTATATTAATCCTTATGATTAAGATTCTACAACTTGAAAACCCCCAATACTCTTAGCATTCATTGATATTAATGTCAAAACCAATCACAATAAAAGAAATGAAAAGAAAAAAAGGAGTTATCACGTATGAGGTTTGCACTTTGCACTTTGCATTCGTTAATATATATGTAGAATTGGCATTATGATAAGGGTTAATATAACCTTTAGTTCCCAGAACTTTGATAACTCAACTTAGCAAGTAGGTCCATTTAGGTCCCTGAACTTGGCAAATGTATAAGTTTGATAATATGGCACTCTAAGATTGCGTCATATCATCAAATTGTGATGGAAGTTCAAGGACCCAAATAAACTTACTTGCCAACAAGTACCAAAGTGGACTTAATTGCCAAGTTTAGCGACTAAAGCTATATTAATCCTTATGATTAAGATTCTACAACTTGAAAACATCCCCCATACTAATGTCAAATTCAATCACAATAAAAGAAATGAAAAAAGAAGTGTTTATCACATTGTTCTTCCAATAACCTATCAGCCAACAAATCAGTTCTTTTAAATCAAATCCCACAGCCCCAATCAATTAAGACAGCTAAATTCAACCACACCCAAATTCAACAAAATCAGTTTCGGATTCTGCACAAATTAGCTGAACCAAAGCAAATAATTTCCCTATTAAAGAAAGAAGGCACAAAATCGAAGCATATACCTCATTTAATTTGTCTAACGTGGTTAGAGCATTGGTTTCTTGCTTGGGTTTTCCAAAAAGCCGGTTGAACATGGTTAAATTCTCCGATCAAACCGCCCGATCTTATATACAGAAACAATCAATAAGACGATCAGATCAAACGAAGCACAATAAATCAATCAAAAATAGAAGAAAAATTGGAAATCTCAATCAAATAAATATTAAAGAGTCAAAATTGGGGAAAAAAGCACTGACCTGAAAGATAAAAATAGGTTTTTGCCTCTTCTTCCCGACGTTGAACTTGAAGTCTTGGGCTTTTCACGTGGCGTACACTTGATTGGTTTTATAGGGATTTGACCCCATTAATTACAGCATATTTGCAAAATTGGCCTTCAAATTATACTGTTCTTTTCATTTTATCCAAAACATGATACTGGCCAATAATAACATAACACGTGGCATATTTTATTGGAAGTTGTATACTTTTTGGGTAAAATGAGACGAATTAAGAATTTATGTTCCATTTTATAAATAAAAAAACTTCAGATACTTAAACGGGAAAAAGGGTATAGTTTGGGGTTAATTTTGCAATTAACTCTATTTAGGCATAATGACTTATTTAGCCCTCCAGCTTTACAAAAATATAATTTTAGTCTTCTATTTAATTTTTCAGTTTTTTTAATCCTTAAACTTGCGCTGTTCGTAAAATCACCCAAAATAGATGAAAAAGTCAATGTTGGTCCGTCAACAATTAATTTTTTTAATTTAAAATATATAAAATTCAAAATTATAAAAATTATTTAAAAACTATAAAAATATTTTTAAATGTTGAAAAATATTATAACTTTATCAAAAACCCAATTAATATAAATAAAATATTATTCTTGTTTTTTAACCAAATCCCAATTCAATGGCTGCTTTGAGAGTTGATTCGATGACTGTTTCTGGATTGGTAAATCCGTCAATTCTCAATTCAATCAGTTGATTTGGTCTGATTGTAAGATCATTGATATCAACAATTCCAAAAAGAATCAATCATCACAAAGCACTAAATTGAATGATTTAAAGTAACTAACTATTTAGTTTATACATAACTTTCATAAGTTTGCACTCTACCCCGAGCGCTAAAGCCTTATGGTATCAAAATCTCAATTTTTATCGACAATGTCAAAATTTTATTGACTTAAAGAACGAAAAAGATTGTCTTGATCAAGGAAAAGATTTATAGATGCTGGAATTTGAATATGAATTTAACAAATAACCCTTACGAATATGTTTAGCTTTAAAAAAACAAGGTTGACGCAAATTTTAATATTTGAACTCAAACTTACTAAATAGATTGAATAAAGCAACCAAATTGAGCTTAATTTTATATTATACTCTTTATTAGTCAAAATATTAATATTGTAAAAATTGGACCAATGATCAAATCAATCAAACCATAATTGTTTGATTGATTCAACACCAATAAAATAAAATTTTCATAAACCGATTCAATTGAATAAACAATCATTTTTATCTTAATTTCTTCTTTTTTTTTTCGTTTCACAACGGTTTGCACTATATCGCGTTTTATTCTATCAATTGAATCAATCCAACCATTAACATAAAAAAAATACATAAGAAATACAGTCTAATAAGAATTATAGTTGTAAAAAAGAAACAAAACATGGAAACACAATTAATGAGACAAAAATTTAGTGAAAAATAAAGCCAAGTTTAGTAAATAAGCAAATCAATAAATGGTAATGTCCAAATTTATAGCCTATAAACGTGTAAATCTGCAATATTCCCAAAAATATTAATAAACATCATTTAATTTTTTGCATTAATCTTCAAAAACAACCTTAGAAAAAAGACACAGAATTATATTATTACCCCATGAAGAAAGTCCACATTCTGTTCCATTGATATAAAGCCATTGCCAACAACCTTAAAACAACATATTATACCGTCTAGTCTGTTGTTTTAACCATTATCCCACTGTTCTAGTTATGTCTGTCACTCATTTAGAGTCTAAGAGAAGTGAGCATTGGAGTATATGGAAGAGTATGAAATTGGCTTGCAGATGTTTCGCCCCCATAAGAATGTCGAGCTCGAGAAGCAAGGAGAATTCGGCGGCTGCGACAGCGACAGCGTCAAAGGTGGTGTCTATCAACTCGCCGAGGGGTTTGCCTTCCCCGGATCATTCATATAGTGCCATGAATGCTGAAGAGCGTGACGAGAATTTGAAGGAGGTCATTACTTATTGCAACAAATCAATGAAAACGGTAGCGTAGGAATTTTTTTTTTTTGTTCATTAGGGACTCCTTTACTTGAAAATTTGTCTAAAAAATAGATTTTATTTTTAATCTTTTTATTGATATGATATATTTGCTCTTACTTTTGTATATTAAAAACAAAAATATGTAAAAATCTAGAATGTTATTTTTTATTTCACTGTTTGGACGAGTTGTACTTGTCGGGTCATTTCGGATTTTTTCATTCGAATTTTAACACTTAAAATTTAGATAAATTTGACTCATTTTCAAGCTGAGTTGTTGATTTTTTATATAAAATTGGGTTAAATCGAATTTGTATCAAATAGTTATTGCGGAATATAATAGACCACTAGCTTACTAAACAAAAGTATAATCATATAACTATAATGCTTAACCTGTAATATTTTGCATGCTTCAATCTCATCAAGAACTACGTGAAGATTGTTTAACAAGACAACACATCCTTCAATCACGTCCAAATGCACGGGTTAAGAGCTTTTCGTGATTCTGATATAAATAGTCCGTTCTCACCATCTCCTTTCGGTGCCTTTAAATATTATGCTGACACTCATCAGCCTCGTTAGGCTTTCGGCATCACCGTGCGAACCTCCGCATCTCCCCTTCCACCAATCTTTGTATCTATAGGCTCATATATTATTCCTTAACTTCTCAACCATGGAGATTGATCTAAAAGGTTCACAGAAAATCAAAAGTGTATCAACAATCCATACATTGAGCGATGAGTAGCATCTGCAATCCATACAAGACCAATGAAACACATTCGACAAAAAAACCGAAAACTATTATTTCACTCTTCATTCTCCAAAAGAACAGTTTTAATGCATTACAGCAAGTTCCAAATCGAAGAAGCTTATGAGAAACAATCGATAAACAAATAATGTTTTCGACTCTAGTTCGACTGGTTATATTATAACCTCAAAAAAGGACCTGTATGAACATATGCACAACACAAATAACAGTTAAAAAAGCAACACATTGTGTAAGAACTCGAAAAGAACCTATATTCATTGGCGATTCTGTCTGAGAGAATTGAAGTGTGCAGTCAAGATATCGATATCGGGAAGCTTTGGATGAACATGACTAGCATTTTGTTTAGATTGGCCCTCCCCGATGGAAGTTTGAGACTTCAAACTTTTGGCACTAGCTGATGATATAATCTTTGGAACAGAAGCAGATGACTTCAAAGTTATATCAGATGAAGACCTTTTGGTCTCTGAAACTGGCCTTGAAGTCGCTTGTGATGCCAACTCAGGATTCTGAAAACTTCCCGAGTGACCCGAATTCGTTTTTTGAGGCTGTGTCTTTGGTAAAGACTCGTTAGCATTTGAGCTCCTTGAGGAGTAGTCAGAAACTACTTTTGGCTCAGAAGAATCAGTAGATTGAAGATTGGAGCTTCGTTGTGAGTTCGAAGGAGAGGCCTTCGTTCTTCGAGAAAAACCCGTGTTTGAATGAGCCTTTAAACTTGTTTTAGGAAGGCCTTCATCAGAATGACTATTTCTTGAACCAAAATATGGGACAGAGACTCTTAAGCTTGATCTTTTGTTGTATTGGTCTCGAGTGCTACTAAAAGACTGTATTGGTCGCTCTTCCTCATTGTCATCATCGCTAGAATCGTCATGAGTGCCTGATGCTGTCATGCTAAGTTTTCTGTTCACTTCATCACTCCCTTTCTTACCATATGGCTCTGAAGCCTCCACAGCTGCACGAGGGGACAACTGGTTAATTCTAGTAGACGCATCATCAACTAGCTCTACAGAGGATATAGCACTGCTGAGTGGAAATGGTGGATGCCTATAACCCTTATTTCGAAGACCACCTGTCAATTTTCCAAAGTTCAATCCCGTACTTTCTTCCAGACTAGAATCGTTACTACCTATACTAGGATTGGTGCTCCTAACAACCTTAGATTTGTCCTTCTCTTCGTCACTTTCCGAACGAGGTCCATTATCATCAAAAGTAGCAGGCAAGTCATCATATGAAGGAACTGAAGGGCTCATTGAACGTTCAAAGAAGATAGGAGTTGCCCGCTGCTCTGAGAAAACATGTGATTCTGGAACGGTCTTTGTTCTTAATGGACGAGTAGGTGATCTTTGAACAGGAGATACGAATTCATGTACTTCATGCTCTTCCTCCAAATTGAAATGATCTTCATTATTATCTGATCCATAATTGTCAAAAACTGCTGAGACATTGTCATAAGAATCTGTTGTTTTTTTCGTGCTCCTTTGAAGACTTCCTTTATCATGGCGAATAAAAGAATCATCATGACGGTTTAAATTCGGTCCGACATCATTCTCATCAGAAAAAGTACTTGAAGAAGAATGACTTGATTGCTTCCTGATCTTTACTTCCTGATAATCAGCAAAATCGGAGTTTTTTGTATCATGCAGTTCATTCACAAATGGCATCCTGCTTGCACCAGAGTTTCTCTTATAATTTTCCGATTTCAACCAGTTTGAATCAGAGACAACATCATGATCATCAGTAAAACTGTTTGATTGAGAACGAGAAGAAGAAAATCTTGATTGTTCCCTGACCCTAACATTATGAGGATCTCCATTTTCACCCGAGTTTCTCTTCGTATCAGCAAAATGCTCCATCTGCCTGCCTTCAAACGAGTCTCTTCGAGAATATGCATCTGCGGTTTGGTTTTTCGGTAATGTTTCTTCATTGTAGGAAGATGCAGTTGACTTGAAGGAACTGTTGGTAGATTTATCACTGTTTCCTGCTCGGGCATATTGTTCATTGCTGTCAACTCGTTCGTAATTCCTAGAATTCCTTCCATGAAGGGAAACATTAACTAGATCCCTGCCAACATGTTCATGTTGAGATGCCGAGCCAGTATATTTCCATGGTTCCTCATCTCTCATACGATGAGAAGGTGACATTGAATACCGTGGGGAGAAATTTCCACGGCTTGAAAGTTCAGCAGCAGCTCGGGCAGCCATACTAGCTAGCTCTGCAGATTCTGCTGCTGCCTGAGCAGCAGTAGTAGCATCCTTGAATTCCATATTCCAATGCTGCCTTGGTGAAGAGTAGGCACTCTCGTTTCCCGAATATGAATGCATAAACCCTTGATTTCCAGTACCAGAAGACATGGAATAACCAAAATTCTTAGGATTAGGCGATGATCTTGAGCCGTACTCAGAAAAGCTCGTAGGTATGTCATTTTTCTCCATGTATTTTGTATCTTGAACACCAGGAGGCCCCTTATCATAATTTGGAATTTGAACACTAGGAGGTCTCTGCTCATTATGACTTGGAAGGACTTGGATATCAGGAGAACATGCTGAAACTTTGGCGGCCTCTGTAAAAGTATTTGGTCCATTCTGCAGAAGCAAATTCATATGGAAAGAACATAACTTGTTCAGCAAATCACTCGATCTCTGACAAACCATAATAACATACAATCACTTCGGAATTGAATATTTCTCTAAGGAGGACACTCGGCATGATTATATGTCGGCTTACCAACTTGTCATCGTAAATCTTTGATTCTTTTGCTCCAAATGATGCAGGATCCCAGTTTATGTTATGTTCCTTAGCAATTGCAGTCAAAATGTTGAGCTTGGTTGGACCGTCAGGTGCATTGGCCGATAGTTTCTCAGTCAACTAAACGAAACAACACATGGATCAATCAATACTATCACTATCAAATGTCAGTTTACATTTCAACTATTGTTTGTTCATCACTAGATGTTCTATATAAACTTACCATACGAGCAACACCACAGTTAGGACGCAGTTCAAGTGCCGCAGAAGTAAATTCTTTCCCGTATTTTGCCGTAAAATGTTTGGTGGCATCTTTGAGCTCCGGTATCTCTTCACACCTTGCAGATGCAAATACAACACTCGAAATTGCTTCCTTCAAGTCGATAGGACAGTTTCTGCATAATTCAGGTCAGTTAAAACACACTTATCAGAAATCGCCATCTCCCGAGCGATTATCGAATTGGTACACACGATCCCAATCAAGGAACACAAACAATCCAATTCAGTAAAACAAACAATTCTCGAAATTCTAGCAGGACTCAATCTACTTAGTCGAAAATCGTAGTTTTCGACCGTTGGATCGAATGTCACTTTCCTCGATGATTACCGGAACTTAGAAAAGAGTTCTAAACACCAAGTCTAATTGATTCAAACAATGAAGGTCTACCCTACTATATATGTGTCAAAACATTTGCAATATATATCCAATAAAATCGAAATATGAAATACTTAAAAAAAACAAAGTAGTTTTACACACTTCTGTGATTCGATCATCGGCATACGTGCAACGATAAGTTCACAATATATTTCAAGAAGATTATAAGCTTCTACAGTCTTCTCTTCCCTAACAACATGCTCCACCTAAACAAAAAAACAAAAAAAAAAAACCCAGAAAAAGTCGATTTTGTATTAGCTCTCTTGACACTGTTCCATTACAAACAAAAATTTCATGATTATGAAACTTTAGTTCAACAACTTAATAACGATACCCGAATTCTAGCCGTCTGATCTTGATCTGATTCCAATAATTGAGCTAATTCTCTCTTTATTTGCTTTACTTGAGCATCCCTTTTGTTCTTCATCAGCTTTATTCGTGGTATAGCTAATTTCAAAGCTGTTTTGCTGGAAAAAAAAAACAAAAACCCAATCTTAAATTCAATCAAAAAACTGTAACAAAAATGAAAATTACGAAAAAGAATCTACCATTTGGCTGGTTTGAAGCTCCTGTGAAGCATTTTCTGCATTTTTTTTTTTTTTGAGGTGAGAGTATTCTGATAATTCAATGATAAGGGAGAATGGAAGAGATTAAAAAGAGAATCTTTTTCTTTATCGAAAAAAGAAAAAGACTTGGAAACGGAAATGTGATTTTAATTTGATTTTGATCGACAAATTATTATCTGAAATTAATATTATAAAGGTGAAGAATTTTATAGGAACCTACTTGGACTTTCCCGGAAAATTGAACAGCCGTTTTCTTTTTTCTCATTGTCTTTTTTCTTTCATCTTTTTGTTAATATCTCTTACCGAGACAAAGTCGACCTTTGCAATTTATGGTCAATTTTTATAAATAAGTCCCTATACTATTTACTTTTTGGTAAACTACCCATTTCGCCACCTAACTTTAGGATGTTTTCAC
Source organism: Gossypium longicalyx (assembly GCA_025698465.1). Taxonomy (NCBI): domain Eukaryota; kingdom Viridiplantae; phylum Streptophyta; class Magnoliopsida; order Malvales; family Malvaceae; genus Gossypium; species Gossypium longicalyx. The sequence goes on along the minus strand of CM047001.1, from coordinate 81,264,255 downwards.
TTTAGGACCAAAATAAAATCATTACAATTTTGTCACTCAACTTTTAATGCGCTTTCATTTTAGTTAAGGGTGAAGCCAAAAATTTCTTTTGGGGGGCCGAGATTAAGTCATATATTGTAATGGGAGTTAAAATGTAATTTTATTCTTGTATTCAATTATATCTATATAATTTTTAGAAGGACTAAATTAAAATTTTAGTATTTTTTGAAGGTCTAAACTATAATTTTAGATGTAACCTTAGGATTTTATGAATTTCGGGATCTAAAGCTGCAATTTAAATTTCAAAACATCAAAATTGATTAAATAAATTAGTAATTTTTTTATCCCTTAATTATGTCAATCGATTTGTTACTATAATATTAAAATTAATTAATTCTAACACGTTTAAGCATGTAATACTCTATAATTTAATTAGTTTGGAGTTTGAAGGGTTTATTTTTAATTTAAGAAACATATCAAAAAGATAATAGCAAAAGGGCTAAATTCATCAAAAAGTAATAGGATAAGGACCTATTACAAAATTTAACATTTTTCTTCCCAAAGACTTTCACTGGAATGCCACGTTGACATTAATTTCCGTGTACTTTTTTATTCAAACAAAAAAGGGTCCAATCAGCTTCTTAGAACCTTCTCTCGATGTATATAATAAAATTCAATTCTCCAATAGGAATTAAACAAATAAATTTCCACCATTTTTTTTAATTTGCTTTAGAAAAATAATTAAAAATACTCATAAGTCATAACCCAAAACTTAGTTTGAAAAAAAAAATTATTTCAATTTACACTGTGTAGATGAAGACTTTAAATTTAATTTAAAAAAAACTAGTTGACCAAAAGATTTTTAAAAATTATTAAAAAAAAGTCTTTTAATGTCACTTCTAAAAATTATAATTTCCTACAAAATATCAACATTTATATATATATATATATATATATATATATTATATAGTTAAAAGTATAGATTGATTTCACATCACTTATCAATAAGATTTCAATTTAATTGAATAATTATCAAAAATTCTTCTTTTTATAAAATAATAAATAATATTACAAAAATACTTTTACTTTTAAAATCAAATAAAATTTAAAAAATACAATCCTTCAAATTCAAATTTAAAGCATTATAATTTTTAATATCTTAATACTTTTATATTTGCTTTTAACATTACATTGTGAATGTATCATAATTTAATTATTATTTATGTATTTAACTGAGTTGATGTTAATCAAAAATTTTAACTCAGTTATAAAATTATTAAAATTGTAATTATGTCACAATTTATTAATAAGAATAAGAATAAAGTGGCCAGCTCCATTTATAGGTAAAAGGGGGGCACATGAGCTGGCCTATGGAACATGTAAACAAACCAGGGGGCGACAACTTTTGGCGTGCCATTACCAAATGCCACCCAACAAATTGCGGCCCATAAAATAAAAGCTGTTTTAATAAAATAAAAAACCCTACTAGGTAGTTACACTAATTAATCATTCCGTTACCGGTTCAATTCAACCCTACATTTCCGGTTTAATTGATTATGGGTCAGATTAATATTGTTTTTAAAAGTACTTTCGAGTAAAATTTAAAAGTTTCGATTTTATTTTTGGTTAAAAAAATATTTTTACAAAGTATTTTTTGTCCTAAAAAGTATTTTTGTAAAACTCAAAAGCATATTACTTATTAAAAAATGCTTTATATCCACTTTATTTGCTTTACTTCAATTTCTTATTCGATTTTCTACTAGGCGTAATTTTTGTCATTTGTTCATCCGTTAGAATTTGATTACAAATTAAGTTGTTAATGTGGAATTTTGATAATTGAATTAGTGAATGAACAAATTAAATCATTGATTTCAATTTGATAACCAAATCAATAATTAATTAATTAATTAATTAAAATTTCATAAAAATCTAAAATATTTTTAAAATAATAAATAATATGAAATCAATTCAGCTATCAATTTTTGTTTTGGTTTTTAAATTTTACCAATTTCAAGCAAATTTCGAGTCAATCGATTCAATCCTTTTAATTCAAAACATTATATTGATCAATTTTCAATCCGTTTGATCCACAACCCTATTTCAGTAACACCGACCACATCAGCAAATATGATATTCTAAGATAGTACCATATTATCATTTGAAATTTATGCCACATCTTCATACCTTTATATTTTTCAAGTTTAGTGATAAAAATAAACCTAGTTTTTAAATTCAAATGTTAAAGTGGATTAAAAATACATATATATCAAAGTATACCTTGCAAAGTTCAGGCCAAAAATTATATTATTCTACGTGAAATATTGAACCATTGGACCAATTCTCGATTGAACCGTCATGGCTGGGCAACAGGTGCGGTAGAAACAATATGAAAGGTTAGTGGAGATGAGTAATTTGCACCGTTATCAACCTTCGGGGTGCATTAAATTCTGTAAAGATAATGAGACAATAGCAAGGGCTTATTATCAACCTAAGCCGTTTCAACTTTCAACTATAACAACTTATTCAGGCTATACCGAGTATTAATTCACTGATTTCTCAGCTTCAAAAATCTCTGAAAACAACAAAAATGCACATCCAGTGTGGCCGTAATTCAATCGTGCAATGGCGAAAAAACATCCAAACTCCCCTTAAACATAGTAACCGGTGAAAGTAAAACCCCTTCCCACTATCTCACCTGCGCAATACCATGCAAAGCACTCCATTCCAAACAAAGCAGCAATACCGGCATCTTCGACCTTCAGCTCTTTCCTGTTCTTCCATAGTTGCTTGACATGATCGAGCTCCTTCCAGAATGACTCTGTACGACCTGGGATACTGCAAAAAATTGTATCAAAAAGGGTTATTTAGATACACACTTGTAATTCCGTTTTTTAGACAGTATTACTGCCTCCAAATTTGAGGCAGCATGTAACAAGGAAATTGCAAATAATCACAGTTATCATCGACCCAGAAAGCAACCCAACCACATTGTAACAAAATGACATTTATCTTGAGAATCTCTAGAAAATGGTTCATTCATTTTTCTTTTCCTCATAGGTATTCATCCAACACGGGTATGGTCAAATTTTTACAAGTTTTTCTATTTATTTAGAGGGTTCTTGGAGGCCATATCACAATACCTACGTATAAGACACAAGTGTCGGACATGGCTGCTTCGAGAATTTCAACAGTAAGAATTTCACTTCCTTACAATAAATCTAAGAAAATGTTCTCTTACAAAGGCCTACAAAACCTTCCTATTAGCATGCAAATGAAACTCATCTTTACCAGAGACCAGTATCCTAATCCCGGGCACTTTGTAACTCAAACAAAACCGGGAATAATAGTGTACTAAACTGTATAATTCATTAATAATGCAAGATAAATATGGAAATACGATAAAATCATGAACACGTTACAATAGATGCAAGTAATAGGGCAGCCGCAGTAAGAAACAATGGCAAAGCACAAGGGATTATCATTGACATGCCCCAAGTAACATCTAAAAAGAAGCAAGCACTATCAGTTTGTCCAATTCTTCTAAAATCAACCAGATGTGTGTGTGTATATATTTTAGGTAGCAGTGAACATGTTACAACAGTATGGCCAAAAATATTACCGCTGCAAGATTTCACTTGTCACAAATGAAGTTAGTAAGAACTTCATTCACTTTGAATCAACTTGATTGATGGTTTGGACTGATTATAACATATTTCCTTCACTATATTTGGCAGCTGATATTCTAGTCTGCTAGATAAAGCATACTTCAATCCTTTTGTTATGGGAGCTTTACAAACAAAACATTTGACATTTAAATACATGATACCCTTGCTCGAAAAGTTGCTTTATATGATTAATTTAAGTACAAAACATAAATAACATGCTAACCTACATATATTATTCAATTTCGATGCATGGAAATCCACTAACTAGACAATGCAAGCAAAAAGTATCAACACATTTCAACAACGCAGAAAAATAAGAATCAGACACAGCAACATAACAGTAAAAGAGGAGCAAATGACTAAAAGCAAGTAGCAAATACCTAGCAAGGCGAGTGTAAAAGAGTTGCTTAGCCAACTCGTTGCACTTCTCCACTGTCGGCGGCTCTTGAATGTATTGCTTGTTCTGCTCCAACAACTGCTTGTAGTAAGCAGTTCCGTGCTTCGCCACAAACTTTGAAGCTTGGCACGCCTGAGATTGCAACTGCTGCAATTTTGACGCCATCAAAATCTGCACCATATATGAAAGTTCAACAATTAAACAATAAATCATCTCCCTCTGAATTCAGAAAACCATAAAGAAAAAGTCAAATTATGCCATAGATCCTGTGTTTGAATGAAATTTGAGATTTAGTTATCTACTTAAAAAGTAAGTATTTTCTATCAAAATTTGCTATTAACATACCATGCAATCATTCATACCATCTTCAGAAGCAAATTTTAATCAATAACTGGACTAGAATTTTTAATTTAAAAAAGTATGAGGACCTGATAGTAAGCAAATTTTGACCCAAAAAAAAATACTAGCAGTATCAACAATTTAAACCCATTTTTAATTAGAAAATGCAGGAGGATTTAAATTAGATCTCAAACTTTGCCTAAAATAGGGATTACAGGCGTATTTTGACTTTTTATTTTAAAAAAAAGAAGAAGAAGAAGTCGTGCAATTATATCGAACATGAAATAAGCTAATTGCAACCCTAAAAATAAACATATGAACCAATAAAAAGTGGAAATAAAGAGATGGAACAGTGATCAGCCATGAAAATCAATGGATCTTAGAATAACATGATAAAAGTACTGAGATGGTTTGAAAATCAAATGAATTGCAGATCTAAGCAAACGAATTGAATTTTACCTTTGATGAAAGAAGAAGTGAAACATGAAAGATAGCTTGTTATCGATGGAAGGCAGAGACGAGAGATCCGAGGGTGGACTGGCCTTAGCTTCTTGCCGGCGCCGCTTACACAAGGAAGAAGAGCGTGCTTTTTGGGATCAATGGATTCGTTAGCTAGTGGCCTGTTTTTGGGCCTTTATTGGAGGTTCCGTTTTGTATTTTATGTAATTTTGAGGGCTCATTTTGCAATTTCATTATTTTTAGGGTAACTTATATTATTAGTCACCTAAACATTAGTGTATTTCTGTTTTGGTTACCGAACTATAAAAACTTTCAATTTCGTCAATAAGGTTTTCAATTGGTCAACTTCTATTAAATTGTTAGCAGTGTCCTTTTTAATTGGTGTGATAGTATATTTAGTCATAAATACTTAGATATTCTATCAATTCGGTCTCAATTCTAAATAATTCAACAAATTAAACGTTTCATATTTATCAATTTTATCAATTTAGTTCTCAAACACATTCTTATTGTAAATCGGAATTATAAATACATTAAAATTGTTAATCGGAGATTATTAATCATTCACTCAGGAATTATAAAGTGAGGGTTTTGCCTATAATAAACCTTAAAATTAGCTAGAGACAAGGAAGGAATTGTCCTTGGAGGGAAATCTTTTTATGTTGTGGACGGTGGGAAATGCTAGTGATAATGAACGATTTCTTTTAAATTGATAGAATTTTTAAATTTGAAGAGTTAAATTTATTAAATTATTTAGAATCACGATTAAGTTGATGAAATATGTAAGTGTTGAGAATTAAATGTGTTATTATATCAATTAAAAAGGTAGGGACCAAAACAGAATCAATCGAAAACATTAGTGACAAATTCGAGGTATAGTAATCGAGACAACTCGAAAATCTAGTAAAAGTGAAAAATACCGCAACACATAAGGCTGAGCAAGGAAATTGAATCAGTGCATTTGATTCGATTTCAAGTTATTGTTATCACTCGAACTTCACAATTCGATTTTGAATTTAATTTTCTCACATGTAACCCATTTTATCTAAATCAAATTGAATGAAAAAAAAAACATATTTATAAGAATCATTCTAATGGAATAATAAATTGAATAATTCATTTGACCCAATTATTATGTTATTTAAAAAAACAAAATATAATAATTATAAGTATAATTTTAATTTTAGAAATGTTTATTTATAAAAGAAATAATTATTCACAAACAGTCTATTAAATATATTCGATAGTTTACGAATTTAACTGATTATATGGCATATTGCAATCACTCGATTATAATTAATTAAAACTAGCAATTAATAAAAGAAACAACATAGTAAAACATTATGTGTATGAATGATTTATGTTTACATTTTCGTTTAACAACTTTGAAATATTTATCAACTTAATAACTAAAATGATTTTCTTTAAAAAAATATCTTTTGAATTATTATAATATTAATTTTATTATTTAATTGATAAATATATAAATGAAATTAGATTATGTATTATGATTGTTATGAAAAATAAATTAAGTTAATATTGTTTTTTTTACCCAAAATAAGGTAATATTGTTTTTTGACAAACAAAGTCCAAATCGAATCAAAAAGTAATTATCGATTGGATATTTTGATTTTTTTATAATTTGGATTTAAAAAAAAAATCGAAAGAAACAATTCAATTCAATTTTTATCCAAAAACGGAACCAAATACACCCTCGACAACCCCTAAAAATGTTAAATTAATTTTTTACACTAAAACAGGATGGATTTTTAATTACCTCTATTAGAGACTTCTTATTAATAAATATAGAAAATTTTAAAATTTTAATATATTATTTCCAAAATGATTAAAACTTAACATATTTATTCTCAAACAAATACCATGTTTATTTTTTAAAAAATTAAAATTTTATGTAGTATTTATACATATTTATAATAATTATAAAATTTAAATACTGTCCAAAGTTCAATTCAATTCAGTGGGTCCCAATAGATGGCTCTTGCAAAAGGCTGTTGGGCATAAAATTGGGCTTTATTATTCATAAGCACCGGTCTCCTTCCCTATTGAACAAAAGCCTTTTAACGGCCCATAGTTCAAGGTTGTAAGCTGTAGTGACAAAAGAAAGGCCCATTTTTTGGGGTCTTAAACTATTTTATAGGGTCACTAATTTAATAGTAGATTTGTGAAGTATGATCAAAACTCGAAAATTCGAACCGATAACCTGATTTTGATCATAAAGGTCCAAACTCAAAACTGGCTTGAGCTAAAAGGGATTTTGGTGGTCAAATTGATTATATCATTAGTTTGATTGGTTTAACCAATTCGATTAAAAAATTATTAAAAATTTAAAAATTCGGTTTAACTGTTGGTTCGTATTGGATCTCGATCTAATTGGTTCAAAAACACCTTCCGGATTGGTACCCAACCAATTCTCGGTCCAATTTGCCTGTTTCGTCCAAATGATATTGGCTAAAAGTTATCAAATCTCAAAATAATCCAAACTTAAAATGAATTGAATTTGAGATAACTCAACTCAAAAAATTAGACTGAAAACTTAAATGGTTGATAAGTGTCATGACCCAAAACCAAGGCAATTCATCCAATTGATAGGTATCAGAATTGTGTCCTCTTTGGATATCCATAGATCTCACAAGGTTTTTACAACCCTCGGGTGCACCTCTAGATATTAAGACCCACATTTTTCTATAGAGTTCACTTATTTATATTAGAGGATATGAATTTGAATCACTGAAAGCGAATTTGTGGATGAAAAAAAAGGACAATTTTAAATTATGTACTCATAATTCAATATATTGAATCAAATTTTACAAAATGCACTTAAATTCAAATATCTAAAAAATGTACTTATTAATATCCAATAAAGACAATTTTAAATTATATTCTCGTAATAACTCAATAAACTGAATTGAATCGTATGAATGGAAATACTCAAATAGTTACCATGAACAAAATACATAACCTTGTTGATACAAAGTGACACTTTTCCAATATGTTTAACTAACAACTCAAACGAATATATTCTCGCGAATACTATAGACAATAAATAATTCATTTATCAAGTAAAAGGATAATAATAAATACATAAAGAAAAGTATCCGATCTTAATATCTATAAATTTTGATAAATAAAAAAAAAAGAATTCTTATTTTTCAACCTAGGGGTCGTTTTCCACATCACATTGATGGCAAAAAGGTACCATTGTTGCAAAATAGTTGAATGATTGGATTTGATGCTATATTGTTGGGGATAATGTGTTTGGACTTTGGAAAGTAATATCAAATATCAATTTCAATTGTACCATGTAATTGCAACACATCATTGACATGACACCCTCATGAATAATATGGCTTACAATATGAGTATAATACCAAAAACCAAGTAGCAAATGGCTTAGGATAAATCATATTAATATTCCCTCAATCATTTAACTCTGAAAAGTTTTAAAATAGTCATTTAACTATTTAATTTTATCTTTTTTTGTCATCTAACTATCTTGGATTTTTAGGTGTTTCTATTTTTATACTAGCCAGTTAGTTGGTGACTAAAAAAGACAAAGTTGAATAATTAAGTAATTGTTTTGTAACTTTTCATAATTGGGTAACAAAAAAAAACCATATTTGAGCGACCTGTAATATAATTTACCTTATAAATTATTAACTATTCTAAGTTTATTTAAATACAAAATATTTCAAACACAACTTAATAAAAATACATAAACAATATCTAAATAAGCAATTTTGTTACCTAAAATCATCATTATTATAAGGGCGAAGTTAGAATTTTTATTTAGAGATCAAAATTGGATTATAAAAATTTGAGAATAAAATGTATTTTTATCATTATATTAACTTATAATTTTGTAATTTTTATAGATATTAAACTTTACCCCAAAAATTTCATCATTTTTTTTGGAGCGCCAAAGCCCCTACCTATCTCTTCATGTTGTTCATAGTTATTATTTTGCTTAAGCCCAAAAACAATATCTCTTTTGTCAATTGGGTTTTAATTTATTGGCATTGATATTATTATCAATTTAGAAAAACATGAGTTAAAACACGTTAAAATATGTTTTTATCTTATTATTTAAAAATTAAGAATAAATTATAGGTAATTCTAAGAATTTTATAAAAAAAAAAACTCGTAATTCTTTAAAAAGAATTATATTAATAACAATATCAATTCAACTTATCTTCCAAATTTTTTCTTAAAAAAGAAAAATTGTCAAAATTTCTACACAATAACTAAAATAGAAAAGGTAATGGGATTGCGATCAAATGTGGACCATTGGGTCCATGGAAGCGCAGATTACGCAATCAAAATGCCTGGTTTTTTCAACCTTCTTATGGAGATCTCGAGTAGGAGATCGAAAAGAAATATAATTATTATGGTTAAAATGTGTTTGAAGTCTTTCAACTTTTCACATATTTGAATTTAATTTTTTCACTTTTATTTTTAAGAATTTAATCTTTTTGTTATTCAAAAATTAAGTTAAATTGTTAAATATTTAAAAATTTTTTGGATAAATTCGCATGTGGCTTTATAAAAAAAAATACTCACTTAGTAGAAGAGAGGAAGGCAATGACAATGGCTTCCTAGAATGAGAAAATTGCTACATTAGCCTTTTAGATTTTGTAATATTGTAATTAGTATAAAGGTAAATTCACATTTTACCCCCAAATTATTCTTTATTTCTAGCCCCCAAGAAAATTTCCTAGCTTCCTCTTTGCTTGATAGTCATATAACAAAAAAAAAAACAACAACGTTATAATTAACTTGATTTTAATAAAAGAATTTTAATAATATTATAATTAAACTTACATTTTTAAATTTTAAAAAATAGAGTTAAATTCCTTAAAATAAATACCAGGGACTAAATTCCAAATCTCCAAAGAGTATTAATACTTGGAGCTTATATTAACCAGATATTATTTTATTCCATCATGAATCATGATGCTAGCGTGGCAATATCGCATGGTAATGATCGTCTTACTCTGCCACGCGGGCTGATCACGGCAGCTTTGATCAATTCAGGTGTTTCATGCTTAGCCAGCTGGTTTACTTTTTGACCAATGGAAATCGTGGGATTTTTTGTCAATACACGGCTATGCTCTTTTTTTTTTTTTTTTTTTTTTCATTTTAATTTTGTAAGTAGTTTTAGACTTTTCGCCATTTTTGGAATTTTAATTTTCTTAACATGTTTTTAAAAATTAAAAATATATTTTAGGAAAAACAAAAAAAAAACAAAAACTTAAAAATATATTTTAATATACGTAATAAAAATTTAAGGTATTTTTAAAGAACTTATCCAACGAATGAAAAGGTTTTTTTAAAATTGAAATTTTAGAATGCATGTAGCATTCTCATAAGATAACTTAGATTTTTTTAAATAATTTTATTATAAGTTCTAATTATATTTTGTTTTTTAATACAATGTCTAGAATTATTCATAATTCATTTCCAACCCATAAATAGAAGGATAATATACTTCAGCGCACTTGAACCTCATGTTCTCCTGCATTGGAAACAATTCTCATGTCAATCGAGCTAAGACTTAATCATTAACTTAAATTATCTTATTTTAAGAAATTATGGATTTAAATAATTTAAATAAATAACAGTAGGTTTTATAATACATGTAAGGGTAAATTATAGTAGTAGTCATCCAACTACTAGTAAATTTTTTTTTTGTCACCTAACTATGAAAGGTTACAAAAAGACCACCCAGTTATTTAAATTTTGTCGTTTTTTGGTCACCAGTTGGTTAATAGTTCTTTTTTTACAATTTTGCTTTTCTTTGTGTCTCTTTCACCTAAAAAACTAAAAAAAATAAATTATCAGCTAAATTTGATTGAACATATATATATAAAAAATATGGAAACACCAAAAGATGATAAATTTTATCTTTTCTCATTCTTCTAAAATTAACTCTCAATATTCCAAAAAAGTAAAAATGCGAAAAATAATACTAAATCACACAATATTATAAATGTTAAACTTTAATTTAAATAAAATTATAAATTCAAATTAAACCTGTAGTACTCAATTTAAGCTTCACTCTGTTCGATTTCACCCATAAACGTCTATTATTAAAGTTGATAAAATTGATGCTTAATTTGTGCAAACAATCCTATCAATAATAAAATTGATGCTTTAGAATATAACACATTGAAGCGTTGGTTATGGATAAGATGTTTGATATGAATACATTAATAACAAAAACAAGGTCTAATCACTCATAATAATAGATAGATTAGATATATAATCATACCAATAATCTCGGCAGTTTTTTCCCCTAAATACTAATTTTGTTGGTGTGATTAAGTCTATTAATGGACCGTTTTGTTAGGTGTTTAGTTTAATTAATATTAATTTGAATAGAATATAATATCTTATCAATCTAATAATTACATATCATTGTACATGCATGCCATGCAATTGGATTTATAATAAAGTATCTATTTTAATTAGTAATTAGTACGACTTAATCAAGCTTAGTGTTAATTTGAGTATGACATTATATTGGATGGACTAAAATATGTGTTGGCCCCATGGAAGGAAATAAAATTACAAAAAGTTTCTTTTTTTTTATTATTATATAATTTTAGATATTAGTATTTTTTATTATTTCAATTAAAAAACAAATCTAAGCTAATTTATTTTATATAATTTTAGAAATTAGTATTTATTATTATTTTTATTAATTTTAGGCGATTCATTGAGAAGTCAATTTATTTATTTTTTTATTTGAATCAATCGAATCTCGATTCAACTAAATTGACCGACTAATTAAATTCAATTCCAGCAATAATAATATTATCTTCTTCATTCATAATACTCAAACTCAAAATTTTATTTAAATTTAATTACTTTATTCATTATGATATTTCAAGCCACCATAAGAAAATAGTAAAATACAAAAAAATATATTTGAAGAGAATGTGGAGAATGATAAGACAACTAATAAATCTGATAATTTATGGGATTTGCTCAAGTGAAATGCTTAGTAGATTAGAAAGCCTAAAAGCATAATATATACAATTAGAATAAAATCAGAGTAAATAAACACGAAAAAAGTGGATAATAACAATGATTAATGATTATAAATTGTTAGAAAAAAAGGGTAAAATTCTCAAAAAAGTCAGATTCTATTTTATTTTTTGTGTTAAAATTTTTATTTATTTTTACTATTAAAAGTTTATATTTATTTGTCAACATGATGTACATGTGTCACTTCACGTGTCATTGTTTAATTATTTTGTTAAACACGTCAATTTTTAATAGTATAAATAGATAAATTTTTTAAAAAAAATTTAATTTATTTTTAATCTAATATACATTAACTAATTTTTTATTTTAAATAAAAACAATAAAATATAACATAATTATTAGTATAAATATCTCCATAATACCTAAAAAAAAAAAGCTTGTTAGAATCAATGATATTTTGGATGGCCATGTTCTAAAAAGATTAGCTGTAAAACCCATGCAATTTCCTCGTGATTTTGACAAATTTTAGAAGTAAAATACTATATTGAATCAATGTTTACATTTATGAAATTATGAAAGATGTCACCTCATACATGTACGTATGTATAAATATGCATATTTGCATCGGGTTGAAATGTGTGCCACAAATAATTTTCATAAAAAAAATCCTGATGATTTTGACCGAAATTAATAATAAAAAATCGAATTATATCAAAGCATATAATATTATAATTTGTGAATATTTTATGTAAATTTTCTCATTAGAACTTTCTTAATATCGAGACATTTTATGGAATTATAGGTAGACACCTCAATAAATTCATATAATCTGTCTATGTCAACCATTACCACATCAAGTGAGCTTCGCTCACTAATCATCTTATCTAATTTGAAGAGTCTTTATACACATTATAACGTCGTATCTAGACCAATTAAATTATGTTACTTGTTTGTTAATGACTCAACCACAGAACACACATGGCACCTTAAAATAAGAAAAGATCTCATATATATATATATAATATATAAATTGAGACTTCAATAAAACAACCCAATTACAAAATAACAATGGAAAAGATCGTAATTTGACATATGAATATTCTTTATTTGCTTATTAAAATTTAAATTTTATGTTAGATTGAACAAAATTTAAAAATAGACTTTGATAGATATAAAAGTAAGAAAATACTTTTGATAGATTTCCCAACACCAATTTTTAAAAATGATGTGAGAAATTTTATATGAATAGATGGAGATAAAATTATAAAATTTTGGAAGATTCAAAATTTTAAAAAATATTTTAAAAGGGATTATATTAAATAGTTACTTTTTATAAGGGGGTCAAAAATTTAATTTTTCATTTTATTCAAAAGACTGAAAAATTAAATTTGAATTATTAATATTGAGAATGTGTTCGATAAACTGAAAAATTAAGTATTGAATTTATAGGATTGAATTTTATCGAGTACTGATTTATATTACAAAATTGTTTGATATATTTATTATATATATAAAAGCACAGTTTAGAAGAATATATTTTATTGTTAATTATATTACTAAATTGATATTAAAATAATAATTTATTAGTATTATTATGTGATAATAAAAATAATATTAATTAATAATTAATTAATATGATAGTTTATTAATGTGAAATTAATTAATTTAGTTGTATCTTTTAAAATTTCTATTTATAAAATAACATAACATATTAATAATTAATAAAATTATAAATCTATGAAATCATTTAATATAATTGAATAAATTAAAAATAATAAAAATTCAAGTTTTTAATTAAATAAACATAATTTATATATAAATATGATTTTATTTTAAATATGATAATAATTAATAATGTTAAAATTATTTTTATAATTAATAAAAATTAATGTGTGAGATTAGCGTTGTATATATGAAAAGATAACATCAATATATTGCCAATCTAATCTATAATGTATAACTTTATTTATTTATTCATAATTTATATATCAAAACTCAAAGGAAAATAAATATATTTTATAATGAACTTAAATATTATTTTTTTATAAATACTAAATGTATTCAATCAAATTAGTTTGGTTCAGCATAAATCTCAATCCGACAAATAGTATGACTTCTATTTATTTGAGAAATTAAGATAAAATAAATTCGATCATTTAAGAATCAATATTTTGTATTATCTATGTTTCGCATAATTTTTAAATCTATAAAATAAATAATATATTTATAATTATAATTATTTTATTAATAATGTTTTCATTATCAATGAGATAATTATTATAACTTAATTAGACTATAGATCCATATTAAATTACACTTATTATTTTAGATTAATTATCACTTAATTACAGTTATATAACAATTAAAACTAATATTTAACACTATAAATATATGTATTAGTAAGACATTTTTATTAAAAAAATGGCATCTAAAGAATTGCTGGAAAAAATATCATATTTTAGCATAATTAATTAGGTTTTGTTTCCATCACTGAACCATAGTCCCTCCCCAACTCATAAATAGGAGAATAATACGTTCCAACTATTTTTATTTTCAATAATCTTTTAATAATTAAAAGATTAAGTATTAAAATTTTTATTTTCAATGAAATAAAAAAAATTAATGATGTATCAAACACATCTTAAAATTAAAATTTATTTTTTAATTACCAACTATTTTCTTTGAATTATTTGACCTTCCACCATTTTTGCATTATCATAATTTCATGGCAACGTGAAGCCTTATGAATTGACTTCTTTTGTTGGTTGGTAATTGTATCCAATTTTATTAAAGAAAAATAATGATCCTTGCGTTTAGCTAAGGATTCAAAACTAAGCACATTTCTTGCTTGAATTAAATAATAACAGTCAAATACATCATAAATTAATGGTCTAATTCAAGTTTTACTCCCTTTACTATGTTGAAATTTACAAGTTGATCTCACTTACTTTAATTTTATCGGTAGTGCCAAATTTATATAACACGGGTAGCTGGTTCTCTTAAAGTGATGACAGAGATATTTTTTTAAAAGATGTACATTGATTATTGGTTGAATATGGGCTAATTGAATTTTTACATGGCATTGATAGTATGATTGAATAACAGTAAATATGTACATTTATTATTGTTAAATATAGTTGAATATTAGATTTTCTTATGATCTTGATTGTGTAACTGAATAACACTAAATAATGGTGTGTTATCAATTTGGATTGATAAATAACATTATAAAAGTAGAGGGATTAAATTTTAACATAATAGAGGGACTAAAATCAGAATTAGACCTAAAGTAATCAAAGACAATATAATAATATATAACTTAATAAAACCAGTTTAGGTGAAAAGAGAAAACAACAGCAGAAAGTTCTTCCAAATAAAAAATAAATGGAAGAATTTCTAAGAACTTGCTTATAAACCCATAAGCAAGAAAACAAAGGATATAATCACTTACACCTAAACATAAAACATTAACAACATACATACATACACACGCATATATATATGTATGAAACTTTACATTTTTTGACGACCCAAAACCCCAATTCTTCAAACGAATTCAATTTCGTCCAAAGAATCTCAAAAAAAGAAGCTACTGATTCACTGAACAAACCTTCCTTTGTTCCATGAATTTATGTATTCTTTGTAATGCAACCCTTAATGTTTGTTCACTCATATTAGCAAAACAAACCCTGAACCACCCTGGTTCACTACAATGGCATGAGGATCCTGGTGAGATATTAAGCTTTACTTGGTTTAATATAATGTTCCAAAGCTCCAATTCACCTTGTCGTGTTGGTTCATTCAATAATGGACTCAAATTCATCCAACAAAATAACCCAGCATTGCCTTTCAAGCATTCGATCCCAGCTTTTTTAAGCCCTTGAATGATCATGTCGTAACGTTTGTTGAGCCTTTCACGGTTTGTTTTTATGTAGTTTTGGGTGAATTCATGGTTGGATAACATGCAAGCTAAGAGGTGTTGTGTTTGAGATGAAATCAAGGTGAAACTCGACATCCGTCGGGCAGTTGTAACAACGTCGTCGTTGTAGGAATATATAGTACCGACTCGAAAACCGGGGAGGCCGAGGTCTTTAGATAGGCTGTAAACGATGTGAACACGTTCAGCGTCTTTGTAGTTACGGTTACGGAGGATTTCGGCGATGCTAACGAATTCCGACGGTGAGAATGTTGAGCCGGAATAGATTTCGTCGGAGACTAAGTGGATGTTTTTGTGTACGGCGAAATCTAGGATGTCATTGAGGACCGAGGATTGGATGGTCGAACCTAAAGGGTTCGAGGGGTTTGTTATGAGAATTCCCCTTACTTTTAAGTCCATGGATTCTGCACTTTGGTATGCAGCTTCCAGAGCTTGGGGTGTAATTTGGAAATTGTTTGAACTATTGCAATGAATTGGGACAATTTTCACACCGGTCCTCCACCTCAAATCTCTGTCAAATCTGAAAAAGAAACCGAAATAATGTTAGGGTCAAAGCTCTAGTTATATAATTTTATGAAAGTTAAATTTTAATATTTTTATGATTTTTAAAAGGATTAAATTAAAATTTAATATTTTTGAAAGGTAAAAATTATAAATCATATTTTTATCATATATTAATTGTTTTGGGTGATTGTAAGTGGTTAAAGCCCCTCCCTGTCCCTTTCCTTTTACCCCTAAGGTGATGGGATTGATTCCAATCATGCGTAAACTCATTACTTTTAAGGTTTTACTTGTTTAAACACATTCAAAGGCTTTTATGAATCATAATTCTCGATAGAATTGAGAGACAAAACTCGAGCTCATACCCTGGATAGTACGGAGTTGGAACCAGCAAAGCATCACCAGGATCAGCCAAAATGAATGTCAATAGCTCATTAGCTGCAGTTGCACCAGCAGTTAACACTATTCTATCAGGGTCAAATTTAACTTTTCCCCCTCTAATTTGCTCCATGAAATTTGCCATTGCCTATATGCAAAAAACCAAACATGATTTAGTACCATACATAAACACACGTGTTGAATCAACAATGCTGGGTTTCAATTCAACAGAAGACGGTACCTGTCTGAAAGATTTAAGACCATGATAGTCTTGAAACAAAGCATTTTCTCTAAAACCAGGTGCTCCTTTACCCCAACTAGATACTTCATGATTCTCTTCCAAGTACTTTTCCAATAAATCAAATGAAACCTGTTTTTGAACAACAAAGAAAAGAACATTAGTACCACTCATGCGAGCAACAACCAGGTAACAGACTCGAACTTCAAACCTTACTTGATTTTCAGCCAGTCCCATTTGTATGACACCTGACTGGTTATGGACTTCATCGTAAGGGTTTTCATCGTAAGCTTTCCAACCCGCAAAATATGGAGAATCTTCCCCATGTGTTTTCGAAATTGCAACTTTTGATAATCTAACTGATGATGGTTTCTCAATCTCTATAGCCATTCTTGTAATAATGGATGAAAACTTAAGGATTTATGTATGTGTATGTGTGAGAGAGAAAGAGAGAATATTAAGGCTTGAATGTGAATATGAAACCTTTGTGAAAGGGTAGGGGGTTTATATATAGGGATCATAGAAGAAAAAAAAATGCCTTACAACTTGGCTGGTTTTTTTTCTGATTGAAAATAAAAATGAAAAATATAAAAATATGTAGATCAATGATTGATTCTGTAATGTAAGCAAAATCAAAGGTCACCTTTTACAGATAGTATATTTATCTTTTGAGTGACAACTGTTAGTTTCTGTCATCTTGTCAAATCTTTCTCTATCTCCAATCTCCATGAGATCCCATTGCCAAATATGGTGGTTGATATAGGAGAAAAGGGGTTGTTATTTTAGCCTTTAATTCTCAATATCCTTTTTGTTGGAATCTAGGTTATCATCGTGATAGCGGTTCGGTTTGGTTTAGTTTTTTTAAATAATTTGTACCGTTTATTATAATTTGATTCGGGTTTTAAATTTTATATTATATTTAAAATTGTTTAGATTTATTTTAATAAAATGAACCCTTATTTTATAATTTTTTAATATTTTTTTGAAAAAAATTCCAATATTTTCATAAATATTTTTAAATAATAATTTTTCAAGACTTTTAAATTATTTTAAATATACAATATTTATTTTTATATCTCAAAAATTAAAATTAATTATATATTAAATAAAAATATAATTTGATTCGATTTCGGGTAGCCGCGGTTTTTGAATTTGTATTCCATAAACCATTCAAATACCTTAGTTCTGATCGTCTTTCGATTTTTCTTTGCTCAGCCTTAAGTTTTGGTAGACGTATCATTTTTATTTCATGTCAGATTAGTTTCGAACAGAGACAATTTAAATAAGATTAATTTAGGTTTTAAATTCTTTTATTTTTTTTTCTTGTTTTATATCAATTTTGGGTTTGGGTAATTTTGAATTTAGGTCATTCTAGATTTTAAGTTCATTAGAAATTTGATTCATTTAAGATTATCATTTCGGAAATTGAATTTGGAGAGTTCAAACTATTAACTTTTTACAATTAAATTTTAAAATAAAATAAAATTCACATTAATAAAATTTGGTTTTTAGATTTAGATCAAAATTCACACACCACTCAAACCTAAAATGTGAATAGAGAATGAACTAAACACTGTTTTAAAATAAGCTTATGTTATATCTAACTTTTATCATACTAAAGTAATTAATATAATGATTTATAAAAAAATAATTTGTGATTGAATTTCTCTATAAAGTCCCCACTTCCCCCAACCTATGACAAATCAAATCCCTGTTTACAAAAACAAAAGAAAACCTAATAATATTATTACATATTACAACACACAATTATATGTTAGAAATAATCTAAGAGTAGTTAAGTTGCAATGACCTGACAAAGATCCCAATTTACTCAAAGATTAAGATTCTGATTTTGCAAACAAAATTGGGACAAAACAGAAGCTCCAAGAAGATCTTATGGGTCCCCTCCCTCCCCCCCTCCCCCCCAACTCATATTATTAGTTTTTTTTCCCAATTGCAACAAAATTTATTATTACACACTAACTCCTTAATGTGTATAATCATTAATCTAATCTTAGGGGTTTAATTTAATTAATTAGAAACAATCATGGGGGCTTTTAGGGTGTTTTAATCATTTAAATGACAATGATACACTAATAATGAATCATTAGATCATGAAATAGTGATTTTGTTAATTAAAGTCAACTAGTTTATTATTCTGACCTTTGGCTTTGTCCTTCACTAAAGTACATAAAAAAATGGATTGGATTGTAATTGCAACCTAATTAACTTTTAAATGACTATCAACACTGAACCAATCGATTAAATCAAAAGAGGACTAAATCAATATAAAACCCGTTAAATATTGTTTAAAATAAATTTAATTTTGTAACGATTGAACTGAGAGTTTAATCGATTGAATCAAAAATTAATTATTTAATCAGTTTAATCATCAGTCTAATTCTTAACATTAGATAACTAAACTAATGGTATAAACAACAAACAACTTTTGTTAAAATATAAGTTGTCATTTACAAAACATCTCAGTTTTATCCTAAACAACTCCTTTTCTAAAAAAAAAAAAAAAACATTACAAGTATATGTAGGTATATGCCTTCATATAAGAGTTAAGATATTTGTCAAGATTATGCTGGTATTTTTGGGGGGGTTTTGAAAAAAAAAAACACAGAGTTTTATAGATTTCAACGAACTAACTTTGAGAATAACAATAAACAACAATCCTCATAACAAAAATCAAAGAGAAAAAACATGTCTTTTTTCCTTCTTTGTATATAAGATCATCGACGTGAGGTTCAAGATCATGGTGCCGGAATCCAACATCATGAGATTCGCATTAAATAGATTGCCTATATAATTATATATATACATATATATTTGTATATAGATTACAAAATTAGATGAACATATGAAAGGAGTGGTAGATGGCGACTGTTCTACGACTTCGGGTTCTATGAGAGGGACAAGTATCAAGCCATGGTCTTTACAAGATCATGGGAATTTCAACTTTCTTTTTATATTATAATACTTTATGAACAAGTAGTTCGTTATAACGATAAGATATATTACATTTTTATTGGGAGAATATAAGTTGGAATTTTAGAAATAATATTGTTGGCAAGGACAATCACAAACCTTGAACATGAACCATAAAACGGACATGAAAAATATATTGAAAAAATTGTTTATACAATATTAGAATGGGAATGTGATAACATGGTTTGAACCTATGCCAAAAGAATGTTTGACAAAAATTTTAATTATCGCTTCGAATATGTTAAGATTGGATAATAATAAAATTAAACATTTTCTTTTGGGTATAATGGAATTAATTTGGTCGGTCTTATTTTATTTATCTATATATAATAGTTTGATTGAGTTACTATTACCCATCAATGGGGTCTCAATTTTACTGTAAAATTATGAAAAGCTTATTTCTTTTACAAAACAACAAATATTATTTTGAGAATACATATGTTCTTTTTATATATTAATAAAAAATATATATACACATGATGGGAATCATGACATTTAAACCTAAAATAATGTTACGTTTTACAAACTCATCCGTACTATTCTAATCAATTTCATGTTTAATTTTTATATAAACTTTTTGACCCATATCGTTGGCACGACATAATCTAATATTATATTATGTTGATAAATTCTATTCAAAGTAATTTTTAATAATAAATGGTAAAGATAATTAAAATTTGACATATTCATTAAAATAAGATTTCAATCAATTAATAAGTGTTTAATTGTAAAATTAAAACATACTATTGAAAAAAATAATCACGAATCTCGAAGTAATTAATCTCCGTAAAATACAGTCACAGACTAAAAGCCTGGGCTCCGTTTAATCAAATGATCTGATTTATTTCTAACCCCTCTTAAAATATATTACTTTAAATTAATCTTTAATAATTAAATTTAAGTAATTTAAACATTAAATTTTGAACTTTTAATTCTCAATTTTTTTTTTAAATTATATCTCAACCATGGATACAAAATTCTTGATTTTGGTTAATGGAATAATTAAATCATATACTTTAGGGCCCTCTTTTTAATGTATTGGGGTCATCTAAACCAGTTTCAACAGTATCAAACAGATAAGATTATAAGTACAAACGTTATCACTAATTAATTTAATATAACAGTAATATCCGTGTGTTAGGTACTTCCCAATTATATCAAACACTCACATACATGCATATACACATACATAAACATATATGTAGCTTAAAAGTATCTACAAAGTCAAGATAAGATCAAATTAGATTTTTTTACTATTAAATGGATTAATTTAATTCACACGTTAAATTTAAACAAAGTTAATATTTACAGTTTAAGAAATTATATAAAAATCTTTTCATTTATAGTTAAACTCTAAACAAAATACTTCATTTGTATAATCATAAAAGATTTTTAAAATATAATTTTCTACAATTTAACCCTATTTAATTCTTTTTAATAGTATAGTGACTAAATCAACTTATTTAATAATAGATAAATTAATTTGATTCAGTGGCTATAATAGAAGAACTAGACACTAATTACCCAAATTTGTTATGCTTAAGCAAATAAGCAACAGACACGGAAGCACCCCAAAAGTTGAGATTTCATAAAAATAATTTTACGAGCTATACACGAACACATTACATCAAAAGAGAATTGTCCAAATAAAATACTATTATTTTCTCTTTCGAAGAGAACTTAAACTCAGATGAGTTTTATAAGTAAAAATCCCGAAAGTTAAATACTAATAATAAATTTTTAAGATGAAAACAGAAGTATCTGTGTCAACATCATGCGATTAATAAAGGACACGGTTTTTTGTCACCTCATGTGCTTTGAATTTGGACTAGAAAGTGAAAATGGATAATAACCATGTTCTTCATATATATATATATATATCATATTTGATGTTGTTGTTTCACCAGAAACCCTGGCAGGCAAATATTTGTCCCTCGATCCATTGTTATCGCCGACTTTCAGTTCAAATGTCCGAAATCACTCTCTTCGTACCATTGAAATAAAGCGTGTTATGTTAGGGTTAATTTCCACCCAACATCCTTAAATTATGGCCCAAATTTTAAATTGACCCCATTTCAAAACATTTTGTTGAGTCCTCCTACATTTTATTTAAACCGGTAATTTGTCTTTTTAATACATTAGATTCAAGTTATTCATGCAATAGGTATACGATTTACAATTTGATACACGTGTTTTAAAGATGTTCCACGTTTTATCCGAATTAACATTTAATGCCTAAATTGACAACTAGGATGAAAAAAAAAAAGAAGACTTAGTTGATAAAGTACTCTAATACTTTAAGGATTCTATCAGAATGTTTTAAAATTTATGTACCAATGTTTTATCCCGATATGTTATTACCATTTTTTCTTTTACATTTGGCCTTTAAACTTTTAGCCAATCTGCAAATATGGTACTTGTACGAAGAAAATATCCAATTCAGTACATGAATATGTATCAATGAACCCCAAACCCTTAACCCCATTTAATTTACACACTAACATGGTCACAATGAATAAATAAATACCTCGCTTCATCATAAAATTGGTTTTAGGCTTTAAGTATAATTTTTAATGCCTAATCATATGAGGATGAATGGCATTCATTTATTCGTTATTGCCAAGTCAACATATAAATTATACGGTGTTAAAATTTTGGAGTACATAAATACACAACAGCACAATACACGTATTAAATTGGACATTCTCTTCATATAAATATCACATTGCACATTAAATGAAAATTCAAGAGCCAAATATGATATTATCTCTTTTCTTTTTGGTAATGCTAGGAGCAAAAAAGATCATGAGACCATACAACCTGGAGTTATCTCAATGAGGTAAGCCTATGATTATAGATAATAAGGGCTATATATATATTTGCATCCCTGTTGGTAAGCATGAATCTTCTTGGAAGATATATGGAAATGCCCATGAAAGACATGCCATCATGCTAAGATCATGTCAATAGATAGAGAATTAATTATATAGAATATTGGGTGGTTCATATAACTAATTTATGCTACTAACTCTAAGAGAGAAAATTTTCAACAAATATTTTTTAATTTGTTTTTGGAATCAGTGTATTTTTTACATACGTTATATACAATTTAAATTTTTTGAGGTTTATAGTCGCCTCTCACAACGATGGGTCTCCAAAGTTTGAATCCAAATCATTTTTTCTGAAAATACAATATGCATTACCATTACACTGAACACTTATTAGTATTTACTCTCTCTTTGTTTTCTTTATTAAAATGTTATCTTTCTTAAATTTTCATTGGTCTAAATATGGGTTTTCATGCTTACTTAATATGCTTTTATGTAGAAATTTTAAGGGTGTTTGTAAGAACACGTTAATGTTTTTCGAAACATGCATATCATTGTCTTATTAATCACTATATGATATATATTTCCATGTTGATTGATATGATCAAAATTATGATAAACTTAGCCCTACAGGAAAGATGTTCTTTGACTTTTGCTTTTTTTTTTAAAAAAATTAATTAATTGTGATAAAGCATAAAAATAAATGTGTGATCCACCGACGTCCCACAAAGAATTTTGGGTATTGACCACTAATAATTATAATCATGATTAAGATCAAAGACTATTCAAAATCATTCTTCATTATTTGTGCTTTGCAATTTTTTTTTCTTTTTATATCATCAATTCCATCTTTTAAAACACACTTGATTGTAAAATCTAGGTTTTTTTTTTTAAAATTAAGTAGTAATATTATACTATTAGCCCTGTGTAAATTATTGATTTGATCTCTATATATTAATTTGGTTAATTTTAATTCATATATTTTTTGAATTTTAAAATTTCGGTCCAATAACTCTAAAATCTATTAACTAATAGGATTTGTCTTTTTGTGAGTATTGTATGAAAATGGCAAGCTGACATGCAAGGGCATAGCCAATACGCACTTCTAATGGCTCTTAGTTCAATTTTTGCCCCTCTCAAAAGATAAAAATTCAACTTAAAGCCATTCTTAAAACAAAATTTTTAGCTTTGTCCCCTCCCAAATTTTTTTTTTCCCAACCCTCATCATATAATTTTTGGCTTCACCTCTATTGACATGACATTACATATATGTGATAATATGTTTACTACATAAAAAATTAAAATTAACATAATTTAACTTAACAAATTTGATGACTATTGAACTATGTCAAAATTGGAATTTCAAATTTCGAAAAATATAAAGACTAAAAATGATCAAATTAAAGGAATTAAATCTACAACTTTTACATAATACAAAGACCGGTAGCAGAATTTTAGCATTTAGAATTGGAGAAGTATTATATTAATACTAAAAACCTACCTATAGTTGTATGAATACCAAAATAAAAACATACTTATTTTGGTATTTTATCATTAATAAATTTGAATGACTACAATCATAATAAATTATTATATGATATTAAAAATTAGAATATATTTTTAAAACCTCCATTTCACTAATTTGGGTTCAATCCGAACCAATTCCATTCCCCACCTCTAATTATTAAAAAAAAAAAACTTCATTGGCTTAAAATCACACTTATATGACTATTTCTAATCTAATAAATTTTTTAAAATATAGTGATAAGCTTAAAATATATTAAAATCAACAAATCAGTGTTAAAATAAAATGTGACAATTTCTAATCTAATAAAATTTTTAAAAAATTGTCACTATTTGAAAAATCCAACTCGATTTTCATTACAATACATACTAATAAATGGATGTTTAATTTCTTTTAAACAAACAGATAGCAAATAATTGCAACACATGAGCCAAGAATTGCCTTTTCATGAAATCATGAAACAATTTTCTATTACTCACCTCCTCCTCCATGTGCTTTCTCTTCCCACTCTTTTAATTCATCTATTAATTCCATTATTGTTGGAATGAAATCATATATATATATATACACACAAAAACAATTCTATTATTTTTGGTGTTCCCTAAATTTTGATCCTTAAATAGCCAACGAGGGTCATAGGGACATAATTTTGCCATTATTGTATAGTTTTTTTGTTGCTGTGGCTTCAAATTGTTGCACATTTCACTTTATTCTTTATTGGTTTACCAAAACTCTTTGGATCGATTGTTTATCTTATGCTTTGAAAAAAATGTATAATTGAAACTAATTAATGATCCAGCTAGACCTTTGCCAACCAAGCCATGTAGGCAGCAGCTTCGAAATTGATCGCAATCACAATCATCTATGTTGTATACATTATAACTTGCATTGGAACTCTTGAATTTGGGATATATATATATTGTTGTTTAGAGAATAGATGATGACCTCGTAACTTGATGAAACATACACATGCTTTTGCCAACTTGGGTTCTTTATTAGTAAATTTATGTAAACAGCTAGCTAGCTTTAGAAGAAAAGGTATGCAAATTATAACAAGAAGTTGATTGGGTGTGTTGAAGTCAAAAGAAATAAGAGGTAGAGGATGTTGGTTCACAAGGTGGTGAAGTGTTGAGGGTTGATCTCTCAAGGTTAAGAATGAGTATTTATAGGTGGGGTTGATCTCCCCTTGGCCTTGGGTGTGTACATCTATTTTGTCATGATTAATTAACTACTTAAAGAGCATAATAGCCTTTTAAATAAGTAACGATGCGATTGACATAGATTTGATAGGATTTCATGTGTGATCCATGTAAAAAATAATTCAACATCTATTCTTTACGAGGTAAGTTAAGAAAATTTCATATATTGTGTATGTATTTATCTACGAAATTAATAGTTAACGAATTGTTAACTACCAGCGAAGTTTCGGTTATAATAGCCTCCGAGCCAAACATAAGATTAAACGGAGTTTCCTAGTGCAAATATGAGAAATTGTTCTTAGGGCCTAGAGTATACCAAGGAGTCCTTTTTATCCATGCTCCCTTGGTGTCATCCACTTTATTTTTAAGTGCTACCAAAATATTCTTAGTCATCGTTTTTGTTTGCCTGGTGTCTTGATAGAACTTTAAGCAGGGGATATAGGAAGGGTTATCACAAAAGTCTTCGAATTTCCTTCAGAATTATGTCCCATTGTCAGTAATCAGCAAGCAAGGAAGGTCATATATGCACACGATCATTTTCCATACAAAGCTCTCCATTTGCTTTTCCGTAACGGTGGTTAAGCCCTCTATTTCCATCCATTTCATGACGTATTAAGTAGCAATCAGAATATATTATTTTAAGCCAATGCAACTGGAAACGAGCTTAATATATTCATACGTCTAATAGCAAAAGGCAATGACCTTAAATAAGCTTCAGAATATTTGATCAGACCCATCAATTGAACTAAAATTCGATGGTACAATTAGTTCAACTAATGCTATAAAATTAGAAAAAAATTAAACTGGTATAATATCAGTTTAACCGGTCGAATTAGATAATAAACCAATTAAAATATTACTTGAACTAGATTTAAGTTAATTTAAATATTTAATTTTACTGTTATAATGTATAAAATGAATTTTTTTTAATTTTATAATAATTGAAAGATGGAACTAAAAATTGATAATTTGAGAACATTGCCTACGAATAATTACATGCAAAAGCTGGCTACCACCAATTGGCAAGTCAATATATAGAAAAGTAATTGATTGACTTTCACAATAGCATTTCAAAGAAGTGATTTTAACATGGAATATTAACCAGCTGGGGAGTGCATGGCTTCTGTCATTACCAGACAAACTTAGAAGAAGAAAAAGAAACATAATTGATTCCCACATATATATATGTAGAATAAGCATGCATAAAATAAGATTACGAGACAAAGTCCAGGAATCCAGCAGCTATGCTTTTGAATTCCTTAACCAAAATTCGTGTCCTTCTTCAACACCATGTAATTCCCTTACCTACTACCCAAATCGATCCCATTCATGTCTACCATATCCAAGCAGCATTTTTTATTTTATACACAGACCTCGATTGGATCAAAAATTGATTAAAATATCAATTTAGAAAAAAATATTAAAATAATTAATTTAAAAATCTATATAAATTAATAGGATCGATAAACTGATAACCTGATCAATTTAATTACGATCTTACTCATTTCTTTACAATGTATTCATATATACATGTTTAATATGGTTTTGTTTGATTGGACTACATCCAAGATGAGAAAAATATGTGTTATAAAAATAGAGATTGTAAAAAGTTTAAAACACCCGATAACCATAGAGATCACAAAAAGTTCAAAATACCTTTGTGCCCTAAAACAAAACCCGCTTCTAAGCTACATAGTGTTTAAATATATGGAATACTTTTCCCATTAACCCAATATTTTACGAAACTCTTCCTCGCATCCTTATAAAATTATTATCTAATGATAAATTTAGCTCTTAATGTTTATTTATTTTGTCATTTTGATTCTAATTATTTTTCCTTCTTTTTTTTCTTTTGGATATTTTAACACTCTACCTTTAAATTTTAGTTAAATTACTTTTTGTTGGACGAACAAGCTTATTGAACTATTAAAATTTTAATGGCATTAATGTAATAACTCGTGTAGGAATCCGTGTGTACTTTATAAAAAAATCCATTAAAAATACTTTTTTTTTATTTTTTAAAATTATCTATATTAACAATAAAGTGCATATTGATTATCATGTAAGGTGTCATATTTGCCGTTAAAATTTTAATAATTCATTCAATTTTGTCATCTAATAAAATTAATTAAAACTAAAATGATAATTAAAAACTAAATCCATCATTATATCACTAAATTTTGAATCAATATCTAACAACTCCAATATAATAATCATCATGAGGAAAAGTTCAAAGCCAACAAATTAAAGACAAACTCCATAAATCTTTGACCTTTTGTCTAGAAATCAAAATCCATAATGTCTTTAGTGCCCTAATTTAGTCAAAGCATCAAAATGTTGACAATAAAATAAAAATGCTTCAATGTTTTTGCATATTTTTGTGGTGCCAAAAATAACATATATTTTTTTTTTAAATCTTTGAGATTTTTCATTTGATATTATCATGCATATTCATCAATTTGATAGTATTTTAATTTTGAGTAAATTAATTTAATACAATCTCAGCCTGCATATTCCCTTAATTTTTATTGCTAAATCTTTTCAAGATTTCATATCAAAATCTTAAATCACATTAATTAGATTCTTAACCCTAATTTTATATTCTAGTTTCCTAACAGCTTTGCATTTTTAGATTTATTTTTTGTTACACTTTTTTAAAAAAAAATTTGGTTTTTTGACTTCTATTTCTTCCTAATTAACAATAATCTCGATATTTTGTTAATTTTATATTGTGAACTCTAACATGGTTTAAATTGTAAACATGTAGATAAAATTATAAATATATGTGTACTTATCGCATGAATAGATGGGATTTAGTGTATTAAAAAAGGGAAATAAATTCTTAAATTTTATTGACATTTTCTGTTCTTTTTAACACGTTATATCCGAGTTATTCATATGGTAAATATACATATATTCAAATTTTAATCTCAATATTTTAAATATGTTTGACATTAAACATGATATGCTTTGAGTATTGGTTAACTAGAATTTGATGCCTAAATTGATGACTAGACTATTGGAATGACGTGATATGGTTTGAGGATTGGTTAAGGAAATTTTGGGAATGTTTAGTGGCCTTCATGTTTATAATCCAATCATACAAATTTGATGACTTTGCATTATATTAATAACTTTTGGGGTCAATTGAGCTTCATGCAATGTGAAATGGTTTTTATTGACATTAAAATTTGAATTTATCCTAAATATTCTTACCGTTATAAAAGAATATTTCGTTAAGTTTATTAATCCAACCATTATTACTTACGTGTTAATTGTTCAAAAAAATGTTATAAATTTTTTTTTACAAAAAAATTAAAATATTTTATGAGGATATAAATAAATAAATTTATATTATATATTATACTAGAAGGTCAAGAGGGTTGCTTAGAAAAACAACCCAAAAGGAAGAGTAATATTGAAACGAAGTCGTTTTTCACTTATTTAAAATTTCAAAAGAAAAGAATAAATTATGGGCTTTCATCCAATTTTCCAATTGGGCTTCGTTATGAAATTGGCTCATAATTATATTATATTTTTTTGTGGTCACCCAAGTTTTAGAGTACTTTCATTTTAGTTATTCAAAATAAAATTTTTACAATTTAGCCACTCAACAGTCTTTGTAATTTAATCAACTTAATTTTTAGGTTGCTTTCATTTTAGTGACAAGGATTAATAGTAAATTTTGACCAATTTCCATTTACGTTTTAAATCCTTTATATATATATCAATTTCGTTCATCAATGAGCACTTAGGCAGCATTTTGCGTATAGATGTAGTAATGTAATGCATGCTCGGTCACTTGCTGAATCCATTTATAATATGGGGTTAAAAGAGAAAAAGTATCATGAAGATCCAGAAATTTGTAGTAAAAATTAGATTGTATTTTTTTATTTAAAAAATTAGTAAATTAAACTGTATATGACTGACGAAATAACTAAATTGTAACATGTGGCATAACTCGTGCATCCGTGGTGGTGGTGTCCATCAGTTAAAGGCAACGTAATCAAGTTGATCGAAGCACAAAAGAGTTCCAACAGATTGTGTATTTATAATCAGCAAAAAAAGAAGTTTTGCTACTTGGTGACACTAGTTAAACATAGAGTTCTAATGGATGAAATGAAATCATCAAAACTTCCCAAAATACGGGGAAAGACACTCGTAAACCTTCCTCGAACTCAACTTCCTACCTAATCAAATTCTTCCGAACATATTAATGCAATGGAAGAAAACACGAAAACAGAACATGCTAACAACTCTTGTTCCTCGAACTCACAATTTCGGTGGTGTCTTAAAGTTCTGTCTTACCGGACTTTGATTGAGCAGCCTTAAATCCTTTCCACCATTTTTGTACCCTAAAAGACACCTTAGTTGCATGTCTCTTCAATGTTTCACCTGCATCTTTTACACCTTTGATGATGTTCTGTTTCCAATCAGTTTGTTTACTTTCTTTGTCTCTCAACACTTTTCCCTGCAGAAAAAAAAAAAAAAAGAACCGAAATAAGAATCACATTGAAACTTCAAATCCGTTTTGGGGTTTTTCGATAAGTACCAAATTCGATGGAAATTGGTCCTCATCTTCATCTTCATCATCGTCAGCATCTTCACCGAAATTCTTCATGTTCATTAGCTCCTCCCTTGAATACATTTGCATGTTGGGTGCTCCTGGCATACCCTGAATCGTAATAAAGTTAAACAATTAAAATGAGATCAAATATTAACATAGTATGAACAGCATGCTACTTAGCCATGAATCTTTCGTACCTCCATGGATCGTAGCATCTTTTCCATTTCAGCCTCTTTAGTTGGTTTTGGTACAAAAGGTTCTCCCGGAGTCCTATCCTGCACAAATCATCAACAACAAAGCAGCTTGATTAGTTTAGCTTGTCATCCAACATTATAACAACGAAGTCGTTTAAATAACCATCATGATGTACGAGAAGTCGGGCTGCTTCATTCAAAGCATATTACCAAGAAAGCAAACAAATGAAACGAGGCAGTAGACAGAAAGAATTAGATTCATACGACCCAAATTAGACAAATGGACTAAAGCGACAATCCTATTCTTTTCGTACTAAACCGAAAGAACAGAAGGAAGTAAATGAAATCAATCAAAGGATTACAGATATGGAATCATGAAAGCATTGGGATACCTTTGGCAGTGGGGGAGGCTTGGTTTTGCATGCCTTAGTTAAGTCTTTACATAGATAATTTGTCAATGACTCAACATCGGGTTTCGACGTGTATATATATTCAGCAACATCAGTATCAGAATAACCCATAACCTGAAAAGAAGCATAAGCAGCCATGCTTAACAACAGTCTTGTAACACAAATGTTAAAACGAAAAACCAACAAGTTCACGATCCGAAGCTAAAACTTTTTATTACAAAAGAACAATTCATTTTATGTTAATTAATAATCTAACCTCTTGACAAGTTCTCTCAATTGTCTTACACTCTGTATTGCAAATCCCTTCAGCATCTTGTTCCACTAGCTGCAAATAGATGAAAATTTCATGAGTTAGCATAATAAGATTAATGGTCAAAAATATCAGTCGGCAGTAGAAGTACCATGGAGGCACTTGCATTAAGAGTTAGATTACATTCTGTCCCCTCTATTCAAAAAATGGGCAAATGAATCCTACCATTAGAAATTGGTCTCTATATGTCAAAACAAAATACACGTGGCACACCACGTGTAATTGTCTAATTTTTCTGTTAGCCAAACCAATTTTTGGCAATAAAAATGGATGTAATTTTTAACATAAAGGACTAGTTTGCTCTTTAATCTAATGTACAAAGATTAATCTGCCCATTTTTTAGTAAAAAGACAAAATGCAATTTGACTCCTAGTACAGAGGCCTCTAAGATACTTTTACCGCCAGTCAGCTATACTGAAGCTCGGCTCCATTCAAAGAAGTCTGTAAAGTAATATCTGTCGAGAGTCAGCTGACCCTCACTCATCCAAATTTATCCCTACAGGTTTTGACTCTCAACTTTACCATAACCCACCCACCATGAACATAGAGGGATTTGAAACTATAAGGTTATACATTGATAGATAAGGACGGTATTTCGCAGACTTCTAACGATAGAATCAGCAATCCTCAACAAGTCACTATACTTATAATCATTTAACAGATTTTCCATCAAAATTTGCCATCAATACATCCATGTAATCATAAGCAAATTCATTATTCACCCAATAAGCATACCTAATAATAACTAAAATTTTAACAAATATGAACCCTAGGATTAATTGAAATGACACACCTATTTGCCATTAATGGGAATAAATATCTAAATCCAATATGCATTTGATAATAAATTGAGTGCATTTGGATTCATTTTTTTTTAATTACATATCCTATCAAACAAAGCACAAAAAAATTATAAAAAAATCAAGAACAATTATAATTCAATTTACCTCTAATTTATCCCCTTGTTCAACTATATCAATCTTCAAAATCCAATCAGCTTCTTCTTTCTTCAAATTGCAAACATTCTCCGCAATCTCAATGATTTGATATTCTGAGATCTAAAATCCCACCAAACCCCCCCCCAAAAAAAAAATTCAAAACAGAATTCCATGAAAGTAAAATTTAAAGAAAAACCAAAGAAAACCCAGATTTTAAAAATACCTTCTTGGGAGAGATCTGGATTTGTTTCGATTGAACTTGTTGAACCAACTGTGATGCTATCTTCTCACAAACTTGACATTTAATATGAGGAACGTCTTCTTTTCGAGGAATCGCCACTGGTTTCTTGGCATAAACAGAGACAGGCAATGATATTGTCAATAAAAAGAAGAAAATTGGGATGAAAAGAACTGAATTTTGCTCTGTTTTTCCCATTGCTCTGTCTCTTTAGATTGTAATAATAATAATAATAATAATAACGAAATAATCCTTGGAAGAGTTCTTATAAAAAGATCTCTTTTTTTTTGGAAAATGATCGAAGAAGACTCGAAGTCCACTTTAAAGTGTTTAAAAAAATAATAATAAGGGTAAATTCTCTTAGTTGGTCACCTAACGTTTAGAATACTTTCATTTTGGTTACCTAAAATGAAATCCTTACAATTTCATCACTTAACTTTTAGTGTACTTTCATTTTAACCCCCAAGCATTAAATCTATAATGAAAATTAACTTGTATAAGCAACATCATGTTCACACTTCCATTTTGGTCATCCAACTTCTAATTCATTTTGGTCACTCAAAAAAAAGGACTAAAATGAAAGCACCCTAATAGTTGGGTGACCAATTAGGTAGTTTAACCTAATAATAATTGATAATAAATTGATAATAATATTATATGATAAAAGAACTGATACGTGTTTCGATGAATTTGATTGGTTGAATTGAGGGTTTAAATAAAGGATGGGTCCACTTTTTTGGACCAATAGAATTTGAGAAAACACGTAGTTTTTTTTTTTTTGTGTGTGTGTGTGTGATTTAATTTTAATTAATGGAAAACTTGGCTGACTTATATTTTTCTGGTTTACCAAAGCCGTACTTATGACGTTGAGTGTTTTTTTCTTTTAAAATAATTATTTTAGGATGAGATTATTTATTTTGAGTTGAAGTTATTTAAATTTTTTTATTTTCATATTATTTTGAGTTATTTATTTAAATTATTTCATGTTTGAATTATTTAAGGTTTGTATAGTTTTAGGTTATGTTCATTTCGAGTTTAGGTTGTTAGTTTTGTTGATATAATGTATAATAGAAGAGCTAAAGAAGAATAGAAGGAAGAGTATGAGGTGTTGTTAAGGAAGTCGGTTCACCAAAAAAGACAAAGAGTTAGAAATGGACAAGAGGACAAGCTCATATTGGAGTAGGCAAGGGCTTGAGGGGTGATTAGAGGAGAAAATGTTTCAATCTTTTCTCCATCCAATGAGAGGGTATTTACAATGGACGAGAAGTGCGGATGTAATGGTCCCAAATAATACGAGGTTGGCATTTTCTAGTGGAGCCCAATCATCGCTAGAGACACGTTCATACTTAGAGAAGTGTTCACACTTAAAAAGCAGGTGTCTGATGAGATAACTTGTTGAGTGGGTGGCCTTATCATTAGAGTGGACGACCAAGGCCATCATTGAGGAGAAGTAAGCAATATGAGTTCTTACCTGAGAGCACGTGGAGGTTAGGTGGAGAGAGCAGGCGGTCTAACTTGAAAAGATGTCCGAGTGAGGGAGGACCCAATGACAAGGAGTAAAAGTTGATTTTTATAACTCGTTGTGTTGACACGTGTCCAAGTCTTGGGGGTATAACAAACCTTTTTTATGATTAAATCGTATCAAGTTAGATTTATATTCAGATTAGTCAGATTAAATTTTGCTACACAAGATTTTGGCCGTAAAAATACTATCGAGACCCTTGTACTAGGAGAGAAATTATATTTTACCCAATTTACGAAAAAATAAATAAATTAATTTTGTTTCTACTAAAAAAAATAAATTGATTCTTCTATTAAAAATTTAACTATTTTTATTATTAAAAATTGATCTCAGATTGATTAGCTCAACTACTTCAACCACCAACTAGATTATGAAAAGCTTGAAATTAACTCACTTATTTTTTGCTTACGTGGCAGATTTAGAACTGTATGAACTGGAGACAATGAAACTGGATGGTAACTGAAAGCCCAAAACCGAAACCCCGGTCCGGTCCCCTCTAAAACCCTAAATTGACATTCGCTTCACTAAAAGCTTTTAGGACAATTAGGGTTTAGCTCTTGAAACCTTTATTACAACATCGTAACCTCTAAATTCCACAATTTTTAGTTATTTTTAGCTGATGCCATGGCTTTATCTATGAAAGCTTCTACGAATTCCCCAAAACCCAATTTTCTAATTGGTGAAAGCTACCATCTTTCTCTAAAACAATCCGTGGAAGACCTTTTAGCTGAAACCCACAAAAAAACCCCAAATTTCTCTGGTTTCATTGATAAATTCCACAGTTTAATGCAAGCAAAAGTCGACCCACCACTGGAATCAATCTGGGTATACACTGCTTTGTCGTTTCGAAGCCGTAAATTCGAAAAAGGAGATCCTTTGAATCGATTATCAATCATAAATGATCTCTTTCAGCTAGTTTCTTCTTGTTCAAGTCCCTGCAATTCTTCCAAAAGCATAGCATTGCTTGCACCAATTGTTTTCGAGGTTTATAAATTAGTTGTGGAAGTACTAGGAAAGGACTCAAGGAAAGTGAATAAAAGGATTAAGTCTCTTGTTGAAGTGATCATTGGGTATATAAGCATGTGTTGTTGTAAGGGTTTTAGTGAGGAAAGTGAAAACATTGATATGGATTTGGTGATTCCAGTTGAGGATTTAGTTTCTGTTTGGATAGATAGAAATGTAAATTTACAATCTTTTTTGCCATTAGTGAGTAATGAGATTTGTGGAATGATTAATGAAAGAGGGTTTAATGTGAAATACTTGGCTGGTGTGGTTATGGTGGAAGCATTTTTGTTGAAACTTTGCTTGGATTTGAGGATTGGGATTGAAGAGATTGTGTTAGAAAAAGAGTTAAAAAGTTGGGCCGTCGCTTCAATTTCCAGCTTTCACAACTTTTATTTCTTTGGTTAGTGCTGTACATTATTTATTTGTGCCATATTTGTTCAACTTTGACTAAATCATAAGCTTATATATGTAGTTTAGTATATATATGTATGTATGTATGTATGGATGTATGTATATTTTCTCTTGAGCAATATTTGCTATACTTACTATCTAATTATCACTTTATGCTGATCAGAAATGCTTATGAGGATGTTGCTGCAGCCAGCTTTGCCAGTGACTGCCTTGGTGGTTAGTTTGCAGCGTTTGATTATTTTAAATTCTTTATATCTCTTCCTCCTGTTTTACTATGTTTTTTGTGCTTTACGTCAAACTGCTCGTTGATGCTTATGGGAGTTGAGTTCGTATGGGTTGTAAATGGCATGGTTCTATAGTAAATTGTGTATTTGTCTGTCCATACAAATGTCTAAACTATTGAAATGCTTATGCTGCATTAACGGTTCTGCCACTTTGGATCGTGGTTTCCGGTTATTCTCTTTCGGCTTTTCATGTTTTGGTGGACATACACAGGATCCCAGTCTTTTCGTGATTTCTAAGCATTGGTCACTTCCATGTTGAAGTAATAGCAATTTTCCTTTTTATAGGCAAGATAGTAAACAGGGGGGCGTAATGAGGGAGCAAAGGGAATGAAGTATTAGTGGCTCGATAATTGAGCTCAGTCTGAGTCTTCATACTCGTTTTCCTCTTTGTAGCTCCAGTGCGAGATGTGCTTTAACTTGTATCTGGCTTATATTCTATTATAAATAGTTGATTCCTTCAATGATGTTTTATTATGTCATGCTTAGAGTATTAAGGGTAGAAGTACTATGAAGGCCCTTGTACCATGAGCCAAATTGCATTTTGCCCCATTTACTCAGAAAATGACTAGTTAGTCCCTGTATGCTAGATCAAAGAGCAGATTGGTCTTTTTGTTAAAAAATTTATCCATTTTTTTACTGTTAAAAATTGTTCCTTGTATGTCAGCTTGAGATACATGTGGCACACTATGTGTAACTGTTTGACTATTCTGTCAGTGACGCCAGTTTTTAACAATAGAATAGATAAAATTTTTAATAGAAAGGATTAGTTTGCTCTTTAATCTAATGTACTAGGACTAATTTGCTCTTTTTTTTTAGTGAGGGCAAAATGCAATCTGATTCTTAGTACAAGGGCGTCCATGGTCCATTTGCCAATATTAAGCTTTTCGTAGGTCAAATGCTAAATTAGCATTGATTTATTGATGGTTATTTGAACTGAAGAGACGCTCTGTGGTGCAGGGACCCGAAGATGGAGATCTGCTGAAAAATATTCTGTATGATGCTGTTATTTTGGTAGAGTACACTTTCCTCAAGTCCGAGACAGTTCACCTATCAAATGAGCACGTAAAAAGTATTGCCATGACAAGATTGGTTGTCACACTTGAGGCCATCGAGTTATTCAGGTATGAATAGATGTTATATAATTCATAAACTAAAGTTGGTTTTGTATTCATCTTCGATCCACTTTGTTACAGAAAAAACAGGGATCAAAAAAGAGCTACTTGTTATACAAGTGCCTTTGCCAATTCCCATTTACATTCTCAAATAACCAAATGGATCTCGACCCTGATGAGCTCGGATGAGAAAGCCGGAGGAATAAGTGGATCCTCACCTAAAGCTCTTATAAGTAAGTAACCACTCGATAGTCTTTTCTTAGTATATCAAGTAGCTGTCTGTATCTTTTAAGTTTTATGTTACTAAACTGCCATTGTGCAGAGCGGCTATTGCAGCTTGAGGAACAAGGGATAAAGCTATTCAGCGATAGCATATTGAAATACCATGCGAAATTACTCGTCGGCGATTCCAAGGAAGTTGATGAGCAATCGGTAACAAAGGTGGAGGAGAAGAAACTCGAGGATGATGAACCTTTGTTTTCCCTTGATGACAGAGAAGATGAAAAAAATGAAGCTATGACAGCAGCATATGTGGCTGCCGCCCGATCGATGAGGCTGATAAATGATAAATCGAGGGAAAAAAGAAAAGGAAGTGAGGGTGAAGAAAAGGAAAAGATCAAGTATTTTAAGTATGATCTTTCAAGCAAATCTAAAGCAGCTAAAGAGAAGGTCTCGGTTTCAGGCTTGGACTCGGGTGCCTCTGATGATGATATGAGCAGTGACAGTGAAGTTGATAACCCTCTCGTGTAGGATGATGGGTTTATGCGAATGCCGAGATGAACGGGGACGACAAAAACAACAATAATAGATATTGTTGAAAGGAACATAAATCTAAAGAACAGATCATATTTAAAGCACTAAGCTTGGATTATTGTTGCTGTTAGGAAAAAAAATTTGGCTTGCAAAATAGTTTTCTAAAGTATGGTTTTTTAATAGATATTGATTCATTGTACTGATCGTCGAATTGTTATTTAAAGCTTGTTAGCAAGAATTTAAAAAAAAAAAAAACTTAACACTTGAATAAATTTTTTTGAATAGCTTATTAACTTGAACAAAAACTTTCATATAGTTAATTGATCATTTTGTAACTTTTATTTTTTTAATTTTTTAATGATTAGTTAAAGTCACTAACAGTATTAAAATATTTCATTGAGATTTTATTTTTAGTTTAAATTATGAGGTTGAGTTGAATTCATTTATAGATTGATGTGGGATTTTCTTTTTGGTGGTTGTTGATATAAAAGGGTGAATCTACAAAAGATCAAAGCATCACCATTCTGTGTAGACTAACACCATGGAGATGATGATGAAGTCGAAGTATCTCATTCGGAGTCTGTAAAACTGTGTGCATACCTAGTGGTTTCGAAAATGCGAGCGATGCCTTCTCTATAAACATGGAGAACTTTGACCCACCAATCTCAACCAACCACCCTCTTGATGGCCTTCATGAGTGCACTGTCTGTCCATTTCAATAACAACTTGGCTCGCTCCTAACTACCATGCTTGTTTGAGTCCCTCACAAGCTCCCAACAGGTACTTAGCAAAACCCATGACCCAAGTACCAACCATTAATAACCCCCCCTTCTCGCTCCATTGGTATTGATCCTGAGCCATCCTGCTTCCGGTCGTTTCCTGCAAATCAAGGCCTCCTCATTGGCCAGGCGCATTGCTTGTGGTAAATTCTGGCTTATTAATGATACTTTATGAGTGAGTGTTGATTGAGAATTATTATCAATATAAGAGGACGTGGGTTCGAGTGAGTTGAAACACATTATCCTCCTATTGATGGGCTGGGAGGAGCTATGGGTATTTCTAAGTATTGTGTAAAAAAGAGCATATATAATCAAAATCAATAATTAAATTATTAAAAGAAAATGGTTTATGAGGGTCCAACATCAGTCCTACCATTACCAACATTTCATATTATACCTCTACCAACCTCATCCTAAATGTTGGTAATCCCTTCCACAATGAACAATAATGAGATTGACTTCAATTCTTTTCTTAACAGTAACTTAATGAAAAACGCTTCTTTTAATAATAAACACAATGAGTAATTTTCAATTAGAACTAAGGAAATCGATTAATTATAAAAAAGAATTTAATTTTGTTATGAGTTTAATTTTTTAATTGTTTCTATTAATTATAAATTTTTAAAATTTCAAATCGATTCAGAAAAAAACTATTATTCCTTAAAATAAATTGAATAGTAATGTAATGTGTAGTATATATCAGGTGTGGATTTAATAAAATCAGGAGACACCACCACGCTATGCATGCATCAATAAATAAGTAAATAAAATTTGTCAAAATTAATGAAGAAAATGGTAATGTAATGTGGGCATTTACTCATGGTAATTGATGGAATTGCCAAATAATTTTATATTTGACCCATAAATGGTAATTCCCTCCCCTAAGCCACCCCCATGTGAAAAATAAAATAAGGACGATATTTGCTGTCTGCTTGACCTTTCCAGTTGGCATTTTGCAATAAGTCAATTTTGAAATACTTCCTTTTGTTTTTAAGAATATATATTTTAAATAAATAAATATAATTTCCATAAATTTATATTAGATTATGACATAAATTATAGAAAATTGATATGAAAATTAAAAATAACTTTGATTAAAATAGTAAAGTTGAGAGCATAATCGTCATAATGATTTTGGGTTCAAATTTTATAATTTTTATTATATATATATATTTTTTAGATTTATCAAAATATATAAAAAAATATATTCTTATAATATAATAAATTTTGATAATTTCACAATTGAATTACATCCCGAGTAATAGGTTATATCAATTCTGTAAAAAGCTTTATATTCCCACATTATTTTGCATGGTTCTTTTGTATATAAATGGTAAAATAAAGCACTTATTTTTTATTATGTAAGTTAATTAAAAATGTAAACAACATAAATGTTTAACTTTTTTTTTTAAAAAAAAGGAAAGAAAAATTAAAGATTGGGCATATAGTAAATTTTGATTTGAAAAATATATAAAAAAAAAAGTTAAATTTGGACCAATTTGATAATAAAATGTTGAAATGTGACAATTTTTTTTTAATTTTTATAAATCAACATTTTATATTGTGGTTATAAAAAAAATGTGATGAAATTTTTATTTAAAAAAACAACAGTGGTGGACCCCAATTTTCATTAATAAAAATTATGATGAACAAAATCTTTTGTAGACATTTGTGATTTTTTTTTATTTTTCAGAATTGGCAATTATTATGTTGGTTCTCTATTTATATTATTTATTAGAAAAAGTGTTATCGTTATTTAAATAAAAAAATATACACAAATTTAGAATATTATCACATTTTTTATAATTAAAAGGATTAGTACGCAATAGACCTTATCATGGTCAAACTAGGTTACCATTATAAAATTTTAGGCTCGAATACGATTCAAAAAATAGGCTTAAAATTTTTTTCAAACCTAGTTTAGATAAAAAAAAAATACTAAATTCAAGTTTAGCTCAGCCCAATCGTATTAATTTTTATATAAAAATATTAAAAAATATTTTATTCTTAAATAACACTATGATAGTTGTAACTTAGCAAACAAATGCTTCTAAAATAATAGCAAAAATAATAGTAAAACAAGAGTTATCTAATATCCAAACAATATTAACAAAATAGTAGCAAAATAACATCAAAATGGCAGCAAACAATAGTGGAAAAAAATTATTTAGGCAAATTTGGCCCAAACCAAAAAATCTTACTGAGGCTCGATCCTTTTAGAAAACGAGTCTTTTTTTTGTCCAAACCCTTTTTTTAGCTTATATTTTTGCCTAAACCTACCCACTTTTCAGGTGAGTCTTTGAGCCTAGTCAGGTGGCCCAACCTATGATCAAGTCTAGTATGCATGCACCATGGTAGAAGCATGCTTACACCACACGCACATTACACAAAGGAAATTGTCTATAAAGTTCAAACTTGGGTGAGTTTTATGTGTGAACAACTGTTACACACCAAGTCAGTCAAGGGAGTTTGTTGAATTTTTCTAATGAATATAAGTAAAATATATGTGATATATTATCCATGCATTTATATACATACTCTCTATAAAAACTCCATTTGTTTGTCAATATTTTGTTTGTTATAGAGAGGCGATTGTTATAAAGTATACTATTATAGAGAGAAAATTGTTGTAAACCTAACATAGAATTGAGTTCGAGAGTTTCTATCAAATAAAAAAAAAGTGAGAATTATGTTCCAAAAAGAAAAAAAAATGAGAATCAAATCAATAAAATTAAATGATGTTCCAAATTCATAGTAAAATATTTAATTAGGAAACTTAATATAATTTTTTTAGGGAAAGCAAAATTGAATTATAAATTTTTAAGATATCAAATTATAATTTTATAATTTAGGAATTTATAATTTCATTATTTTTGAAAGAGGTAGAGAAATTTTATTTCTATTTTGGGCCCAAATTGTAATTTTACCATATATAAAATTATAAATTTAATATTTTATGAGGGATTGAAATGTCATTTTTTGGGGGAGGGGGGAATGCCCTTTCCTACCACTAAAATTCGCTCTGAGAACCTTATCTAGGTACATTCCAATTATCAGTTTTGGACTACGCTTTGTAACGGTTAATTAAAATGATATTTTTTTAAATGTATATTTTATTGTACTTATAATTATAATTGTATTTAAAAGTGTATTTGTAACTGTCAACAATCTCTGGATTTAGTGACAATAACATTTGAATTGTGTGATGAAAAAATTATAACTTTTAAAAACCTTATAATTTCAAATACAAAAATAGTTGTACAAAATATGTAATTATAATTACAGTAAATAATAATTAAATTATGGATCTAATTATCATTGATAAAGACACATTAATTTAAATAAATCAATTTTGAGTTAGATGAACGGCAAAGCAAAATAAAAATAAAAAAGAAAATGTAACTTCTAAGGCCAATTTATGTATATGAAAATAAAAAATATAAAAATTAAAAATGGACCCACCGATAAAAAGCATCCAATGACAGATGGTACATATATCAAATACGGCGCCAATCTCTCTTTTATCACATGTGAAAATACTATGGACCCACTAAAAAAGCAACCAATGAAACATGTACACGTATCTATGGCGCCAATCATTTCTTTTTAGTTAAAAAACAAATGATAAT
Source organism: Gossypium longicalyx (assembly GCA_025698465.1). NCBI lineage: Eukaryota > Viridiplantae > Streptophyta > Magnoliopsida > Malvales > Malvaceae > Gossypium > Gossypium longicalyx. Next base: position 81,222,656 of record CM047001.1, on the reverse strand, counting down.
CATTAACCTCATTTTTTCTCTAAATATTCCCCCCAAAAAAGAATGGTTAAATTTTGGTTTTGGTCCTTTTAATTTAATTAACATTGAGATTTAATTTATGTATGTCAATTTGACATAATTTGATTTCTTTGCATTTCTAATATCGTTAGTTGGTCTAAATAGTTACCACTATTAATTATTTGGGTTAAATTACTTAATTTTTCTTACAAACACTCGTTTTAATATAGAAATTTGGTTAAATTGTTGATTATATAAGTGCCAACAGGGGAGGAAACAATAAAGAGAAGGTGGTGGTACAAGAAAGGTCAGTTCACCTAAATAGCCGAAGAAATGAGGTAAGTTATGAGAATAAGGTAGCAAATGAGGTGGAGTGCTAGGCAGTGCTTAAGGTTGTTGAAAGGCTAAAGGATCAATCCCTCGTTCATCGCTCTATAGGGTATTTATAGGGAAGGTCTTTATGCTCAATGAGGCCACGTTATCAATAAATTCGAGACATGATGATCGTGCGATCAGCTAGGTGGCAAGACCACTGTACATGGGTGGTCTTCATGCATGGTATTGTTTTAACATTCCATTAACTGAAGTAGTATAAGGTTGTTATGCTCAGTGGTCCCCCCCATTAAATATGAGTGTGTTCCCGCTAAAAGCAAATGCCTGGGTGGCTGGTCACTGGTAGAGGACAATTTGAGCACTTAGATAGAGAATATGCCAAGCGTTGTAAGCCAAGAGGTAAGTAGAGAACCGTCTACGAGTGTCTTTTAGGTGTCTTCTACTAGTGCCACATGTCGCACCGAATAAGGGGTATAGCAATTATGCTTCCAATTCTTACACTCTTCGAATTTTTAAAATCTAATCAATCTACTTTTAATTTCATAAATTTAGTATAATCAATTAACTGTTTGAAATTAAAATAACGAGATTAACCGTTTTAAATTAAAATATAGAGATTAAATATTAAATTTAAGTATAATAAAAGATGAAATCATAAAATCATAAATTAACACAAATAGAAAAAACCGAAAGCTAATCACCAACAAACGAATCCATGTTTAGTTATATAGAAACTTTCGTTTTGTTGAAACGGTGACGTTTGTTAGTTGCTGTTGCGGTTGATATAAACTTAACCAAGGGTTAAGATTTTAACCAGAAGTAAGGTTAAAAGAAGTAAATCCGTTTGGTTCAATTAAAGCGTCGGTGGAGCTTTCATCAATGGCTATAAAAAATAATTCAAAAGAAGAAGAAGAAGAAGAAGAATCGCTTGATTTATAAGCCATTAAATCGAAGCAATAAGGCTTTATATTTCTCTTGAGAAAAAGGAAAGAAAAGAAAAAAAAAGCTGTTATTGTTTGAAGAAAAAGAAGTTTTTTCTTTTGTTCTTTCTTTGTTTGAATATAACAGAGAAAGAGCCACAGCCATGGTTGAATCAAACGATTCCATTCCTCTTGATGCTGAAAAGATCTATCTCGGTGGAAAGGTTCTTACCCTTTTTTTTTTCTTTTTACCCATTTCCCATTTTGCATTGTTGAATTTTTTGGGTTTTTTAAAAGATTTTTTGAAATATTGAAGATGGTGGAATTTTGGGTTGAATTGAATTTGATTAGGTAATATTGAGAATTTAACGAAATGGGTTTTCACTAGATCTATGTTTTCCTTATTTGGTCTTTTTTTTTATTACATATTTTCATTTGTTGAGTTGGGTTTTAAGGGAAAAGGAGTAAAGATTCCATTCCCCCCCTCCCCCATTTTTTCTTCAAATGGGAGGTAATTTTGGGTTAATTTGAACTTGATTTGAAATTTTCCACAATACCAAGGATTTAACAAAATGGGGTTTCACTAAATCTTCCTTATTTGATCAAATTTGTTTGTATTTTACACATTTGGTAAGCTGGGGCAGTTTCCATTTCTGCTCTTGTTATATATATAGAGTAATCATTTTTTTTGTTTCTTCACAAATCACAACCTTCTTTGTCTTTTTTTACATTTGTTATGGTAATGGGGTTATCCTCTTTTGTATCAAAATTCTTGTTTTCTTAAGTTTAGTAATTCATTTACAGTTTTATGTATAAATTTTTACGTTTCTTTTTTTTTTTAATTGGTTGAAGATTCTTTCCTTCTTAGTTGCTTATGATGACAAAATAGGTTGGATAATGGATTCTTTTTAACTATTGATTCATATGGGATTATTCAACTTGTGTTATGCAGTTCATTTGAAGATACCTTTTTCATTGTTTCACTATATATATATTAAAATTGCCTAGCTGTAAATTTACTTTTTTTTCCTTACATCAACCTAATGTCAATGTCTTCTTTTAATATTTGAGAGATTCCAGCATCCCATGCTTTCCTTTTAGACTATCATCTCCTTTTTTGAAGAATTGCAATGATTAATATCAAGAACCACTCATTTGATTCATCTGTCTTTTCTTTCTTTTTTATTTTTAAAAATTCTTTTACAAAGTTATGTTTAAGTTGTATTTTGATGAAAGGAATGAGAGTGCACATGGGATGTGCTTTTTTGATGAATAATTTTTATTTTTAGATATAATTGAAGTGTTCCTTTTCTTTTTCTTCCTTTTTTTTAGGGTCACATGAAACTAATGATTTGTCTTATATAACTGAAACCTAAAAAAAATAAACTACCGACTTAGAAAAACATTATGGTACTCGAAAGTTTCGAATACATCTATTCTATTATTGATTGGAATTCTTAACTCTATCTCTTATGTGGATTTATATTCAATCTTACATCAGGAATATCATGTACGCACGCGCTGTGGTTCTGTGTCTGTTATAGTATATGGGGATCAAGACAAGCCTGCACTAATTACATATCCGGATTTGGCATTGAATTGTAAGTATAATTCTGCTTGGTTGGTGTTTATCTCCGATTCTGCTTTATAACAATTGCATTGTATGGTTCGTATATTTTTCAGATATGTCTTGTTTCCAAGGATTGTTCTTTTGTCCAGAAGCGGCCTCTTTGCTGCTGCACAACTTCTGCATTTATCATATTAGTCCTCCCGGACATGAGGTCTGTAAATTTGTTGTCATATTCATATTTGCCTTTTGCACACTATTTTATCTCCTTGCAACGAAATCAATTATTGGATTTCATTATTCACATAGTCTCCTTTCTGGCACTTTCACAAGAGTTCTTGCAGTTGGGAGCTGCTCAAATTTGTCCAAGCACTTCTTCGTATTCTGCCGACGACTTGGCCGATCAGATCCTCGAGGTTCTCAACTTTTTCGGGTAATCTTTTTTTTGGTTTTCTAAATACGACCCTTTTTTTTTACTCGATGCTGCCATCTCACTTATGATATTATCTTAGTAGAGAGCTATCAGATTTGGTTGGTGTTAATGTTTTAGTCGAAAAGGGGTTTAATACTTGAGAATCTGTTCAGGCTAGGTGCAGTGATGTGCATGGGAGTAACGGCGGGTGCTTACATTCTTACTCTATTTGCTGTAGGTTTTTGTATGAATTCTTTTGAGTATTATATTTAAATCTTTTGATGAGGGTTCATTGACAAAGATTTTTGCATTGCAGATAAAATACAGAGAACGTGTTCTTGGTTTGATACTTGTATCCCCGCTTTGCAGAGCACCTTCTTGGACTGAATGGTTTTATAACAAGGTTCGTTACTAACATTGTCGGTTATAATTAACATCCTTTGTTATACGTTTATATCTTATTAACTAAAATGACTTATAATCTCTAGGTGATGTCGAACTTGTTATATTTTTACGGAATGTGTGGACTGCTTAAAGAAATTTTGCTTCAACGATACTTTAGTAAGGTATCCAAGCATTTCCTTCCTAGTAGACTATCGTTTTAAGTTTCTTTTTTGTTATATTCTAACTTCTCAAGTACGCTGAATGATGAGATTTCTGTAAATTGTAACAGGAAGTTCGTGGTAATGCAGAAGTTCCCGAATCAGATATTGTTCAAGCATGCCGAAGAGTAAGTGCTTTTGCATTTCTTTTTCATTTTGCTTTTGATTCCTTTTTTTTCTTTGGATTCACTCTATTTCTACGGCATGTTTGTTTTCTCAGTTACTGGACGAGAGATATGGGTCAAACGTGATGCAATTTCTTCAAGCCATTAATAGGTACGTAACAAAATAACATGACTGCTTTCCTATTGTCACTTTTTGCATGTTATTCGGCTTTATTACATGAAAACTTTGTATCCCCGATTTGCAGAAGACCTGATCTTACCAGTGGGTTGAAAAGGCTAAGATGCCGTACCTTAATATTCGTTGGGGATAGCTCACCTTTTCATTCTGAGGCCCTCTATATGACATCCAAGTTGGATAGAAGATTTAGTGCCTTAGTCGAGGTAAGTACAAACTATGTATTATGGTGTTTAGTTAGTTACTATGATGTCGAATGATGCAAAATGGTTTTAGTATGAAAAAATTCCATTAGAGATAGGGATTTGGTGGTAAAAGTACTATGAAGGTCCCTCTACTAGGAGTCGTATAGCATTTTGCCCTATCTATTCAAAATATGAGTAAATTAGTCCTTGTAGATTAGATCAAGAGCAAATTGGTCCTTTTGTTAAAAATTATATTCATTTTTACTATTAAAAACTGGTCCTTATACCTTAACATAAGGTACGCATGGCATGTCACGTGTCATTGTCTAATTATTTCGTCAGCCGCACTAGTTTTTATTAGTACAAATGGATGAAATGCTCTTTGATCTAACATAGGGACAAAATGCAATTCACCTACTACAAGGACTTCAATGGTACTTGTACCAGGATTTGGCCCTTCGGGATTTCAGGGCATAATAATGCAAATGCTTACTTGCAGGTCCAAGCTTGTGGATCAATGGTGACTGAAGAACAGCCACATGCGATGCTAATACCGATGGAATACTTCTTCATGCGGTACGGTTTGTATAGGCCTTGTCATTTAAGTGACAGCCCAAGGAGCCCGTTAAGTCCGTCTTGCATCTCACCGGAGCTACTCTCACCAGAAAGCATGGGTTTGAAGCTAAAACCGATAAAAACCCGAGTTTCACTCGAAGTTTGACAAGGTGGGGGACTAAAAAAAACGATGGAAAAATTCCTTTTGTTGTTAAGATTTTACTTTTTTTTCGGTTCATTTTTGTCTTTTGGAAAAAAGAAAATCATGTGTAAGGATAGAAGAAACACAGTTTGGGTAAGTGGGAGGTGGTGGAGAGGATGATGTAGATAAAGAAGCAAGAATATAGGGATTATTATTGTTATTATTAAAATTATTATATAATAATGGGTAAAAAACATGGAATCATTCTTTTGTAGTCAGTCATAACGAGGAGTCAATTGAACTTTGTATGTAAATTCTAAGGAGATTTGGGATTTTTATTTATGATGAATGATGAGCAACCAATAATTACATATATATATATATGTGTGTGTATGTATGTATTTTGATTTTTTGCCATATTTTACTCTATTTCTTGTTCATTTTTGGTATATGAAATTTTTTATAGTATTGGATCAAAAAATCTAACTTAAATTTATTTTTAAACTTTAAATCATTTTAATTATAAGATTATATCAATTAGGTCTTTTCATTACTAAAATTATTAATTTAATTATTTAATAAATATTAAATCATCTTAAAATGAATATAGTTTGGTTTTTGAAAATATTTTTATTTTTATTTACAGAAAATAATTTTTATTTCTTCAAAATTGAAAAACACTTTTGATAAATAGATTTAATATTTGAATAACTATAGGAAAAAAAGAGAGAATAATTTTATATTTAATTGGGTTTAAAATAGTGTCAATTCATTTAAAGTTACAAACTATTGTTTTTATCATTTTCAGTTCTACAAAGTATTTTTAGTGAAAGCAAAGAAAACATTTTTTATTGTTTTCTAATTTTTACATATTTTTATTTTTCAAAAATCATTTTTAAAATTTTCAATTCTCGTGAACAATTTTCATTTTCCAAGAAAACGAAAATGGTCTATGTTTTTTGAAGCCAAATGAAGCGTTAGTTGATGTTTACAAAAGCTTTATTGTTCATTTTTTTTTCTCAATTTTTCTTTATTTTTTTACTTTTAAAAGTTATTCAAAAACATTATTAAATTTTTTTTTAAATTTAGCCACATAAGATTCGGCGTGTTATTTAATTATTTTAATAATAATAAGAATCTAATTGATATAACATTAATAATTTAGAGATATAATTAAAAATATTTTACAATTTAGGAACCAATTAAAAATAAGGGTCATAGTTTAAGATGTTTATTGCAATTAACTCTAATATAACTAATTTCATTAGATAATTCATGTGGCAATGGCAGGAGTTTTCATGTATAAGTTTTTATTTTTTTATATATTTAGAATTTAGTCTTTTTATTTTTATATTCAAAAATGTAATATTTTAAAATTTGAAAATTTAAAAATAAAGTTCAATTATCAATACTATTAAAATTTTTCTACTAAATTTATTAGTATAATATTTTGAAATTAAAAAAAAAACATTTACTTTGTAGTTTATAAAAAAATAATGTAATAAACCTAAATTTAGAGAATAATTTTAAGAGTATTAACCATTGAAATTTGTAATTTTAAATTTTTAAAAAAATTTAAATTCCTCGAAATAAAATAAAAAAAGTTTAATCTAAATGTGGAAATGTATAAAAACTTCAATCATACTTTATCCCTTCCACAATGATTATCACACAATGATAAAAAAAAAAAAAACCAAAAAAAAAAAACCAAAAGCTTTTTCTAGCATGATTATTTAAATTAAAACGGGGTGGTTAAGATATTGATCTCGAAAAAGGGATTAAATTAGTTGAACTGTAAATCCAAAAATCGACTGAATTAGTTATAAAATTTGGATATAGGAAATATTTTTTTATAATTTCTCAAATTAAGTTTTTACAAAAGTTATTTTTCGGAATACATTTTTTTACTAATTGGAGGGTTACGTGGATGTCTAAGTTTAATTAAAATTATTTGGAGGGTCAATTATGTATTTCTGTCGGTGGATAAAATATATAACGGTGGTGTGGTTGGTTTGTATTGAAGCTGGGAATTCAATGAGCGGAAGAAGAAATCAGGGGAGAGATGGAAGAAAAATAATTTTAATTAAAATTTGAAGCTTGTCATGATTTAATTGGCAGATGAAATTTTTTTAAACGGAAATAAACGGTTAGACTAAAAATATTAACAGATTCAAAGTATAGGTACCGTTTTTTTTACCAAAAAAAGGGTACCTAAATGGAAAAAAACATTATAGTTCAGGGGCTATATTTTCATTTAAGCCTTACAAAATTAAAATTAAAATTATATTTATTTTATTTTATTTTATTTTAATTTCATATGATTTATTATAAGGGATTGAAATTACACATAATCGATACATTAAACATTAACTCATGTATATATTAAATTAACAATGAAACGTTTTAACTCCATAAAAAAAAAGTTAAGGTAAACTACACCAATCATTTTAAATTATTACTAATGTAATATCTCAAAATTTTGGTTCTTAAGAAAAGACAAGTATTTTAAAACTGAGTTAAGTATTTGAATAGAAAGAACGAATAATGAAATTTAGTAAAGATATTAAATTGTAAATTTTTAAAAGTTGAAAGACTAAAAGTGTAAATTTATCATTTTAGGAAAAAGTGCCCGAAAATTTAAGAAATATTTTTTTATGAATGTGACATTGAGATATATTAAAATGTTTAAATTGAAAATTGAGATAGGGACTAACTTGAATAAAGTGGAAAAGCATAGGTATTAATACGTAATTTTCCCATTTTATGGAGGAGGGATCTAAATATAATTTTTCTATATTTAATTGATATTTAGAGACAAAATGATGGGATTGAAATCCCATATCTGGTGAGGTGGAAAGTTTGTGAAAATTTATGGAAATGAAGTTGAAACATGGTGAAATTTGATTGGATGATGGAATAAATAGATTAAAATGAAGAAAAAAGGGAGAAATTTTAGAATTTTCTACACAATGGAAGATGGAAAGGTAGCAGCTTATGGCAGCAAAAATGAAAGGGAAAAAAAGAAAAAAGAAAAAAAGAAAAAGAAAGATTAGGACTGTAAATATACAAAGAAAATGTCACGACTCAAGAATGAAATTGTAGAGAAAGTTAAATGGTAAAATAGTCATTTCATAAATAAGATAATTATGAAAAATTATCATGGTTGTTGGCAATATATAGGCCATTGGATGAGATTGAAAAATAAAATGAAATGCTAGTGATTTGATTAAAACGATTAAAGTTAGATTTTTTTTTTAAAGATTAAAGTTTGATTTTTAAATTCTCTTTAATTTTGGGAATTTTGTTTGGGTTTTCTTTTTATTGTTTTGAAAAGTAATGAAATAAATTGGGTTTTTTTGGGTAGAAAATTAAGAAAAAAAAAAAGATTTTGTGAAGAAGTTATTTTTTTCCCTCAAATTTACCTGGATATGTTTTCGTGGCATGGCATGTAGGAAGAAATTTTAGAAAAAAAAAAAAAGGAAGAGAAAACTTTGAATTATATACTTATTTTAAATATTTTTGATACCGCGATATTATATAATAAATGATTTAAATATTATGTCAACAATCGGTTAGTGGATTAACAGAATTTTTAATGGTAGTAACTAATTCGAGTAACTAAATTGATGAAAAAATTTAGATTGATCAAAATAAAAATAGTGTTATTTTAGGGTGACTTGTGATGAAGTTTACCCAAAAAATAAGCATCTAAAATTAAGGAAAAATTTTATATTATATTATTTATAAGAAGTGTTATAAAGATTGTTACACACTTCATAAACATTTTTTCTATAAAGGTTATATATATATATTATAATTTTATATTATTTTAAACTCTTCATAATTTTTAAATTTAGTACATGTACTTTTATTTATATGAATATAGTCCCTCTATTTATCATATTTTAAAATTTATGTTCAACTGTTAGCACTTTTAAAATTATTTTATTAAATTTAAGTTCATTATAACATTATTATTTTTAGTTATATTACTACCAAGTGAGTATTTTTAACAAAAAAAATTTAATAATATTATTAATTTGACCTAAATTTTGAAATGTAAAAATTATATTGACTATATTCCAAATTTATGAGAGTACAACAACGAATGACAGATTTAAACTAATATTTCGTGACCAACCATTTATTTATTTAAATTTTTTTACGATAAATAAATTAATTATTATTACCGATAATGAATACCGTAATTCGGATATTATCTTGTGTATATAATAATTTTTGTAACTGCCCATTAAATTCCCAATGTTAACTATGATTATGAACCATATCACAAGGATGGTGGGTTTATAATAATTTTGGCACCGCAACAAACTCTTGAAATAATCAACGAATAGCCTCATAATGCCACTAATTCCCGTAAATCACGTAAAGACAAATGCAAAATGATGATATTCTGTCAGAAAAAGAAAAAGAAAAACTCAGAAAGCGCCCATTGTTAAAATTCCTTCCTTGATTTTTGTTCCCCCCGTTTCTCTTAGGTTGTTTTCACAAAAATATATTTTTATAATTATATTCGGGATTCAGGATTATTTTTAAATAAAAAAATAATATATTTTAACATATTTAAATTTACTTTCTCTTATACCAATAACAATATCAATTCAATAAAATTAAGATTTAATTAAAAATTATAATAAAATTTAAACTTTAAACACTATACATTATACATAATTAACTTCATCATTATAATTTAAACCTTAAATATATTTTCTTACATATATTTTTTTTTATCTGTATGTCTCTCGAATTAAGGGGGTATATTTGTTTGAAACCAATGAAAGTTCCCACCCCTGGTTTTGTTGAATGCAAGAAACTGGCGATTGGGCAGTTTACATTTCCAACAAATTGAAATATAATAATAAAATAATTATTCTGAGTGAGTGAGTATCTTAGAAACCCAATCAGGAAAAACTCTTTTTTCTTTTGCCCTTTTTGTTTCTTAAGAAAATGAAAGAAAATCATGATTCCCTTCACAAACACAGCAACAGCATTGCATGTATTGATTGTAATTTAATTAAATTTACACTGACTCCCATGTTGTTTAATGAATTGAACTTGGACTTAATTCATCTTTCTCTTTTCAATCAACCCAAAATAGTATTTCTCCACTTAATTTCGGATTTGGATGATCTTAAATTGGGTAAGTTATATTAATATTTGTTTAATTATGATATGGAAAAATTATAAAATAATTATTTAATTATATTTTTTGTCACTCAATTATCTTAAATTTTTTGATGTTTTTATTATTACGTGAGTTAGCAAGTAATAAAAAAAGAAAATTAAATAATTGGGTAACTAAAATGGGTTATTTTTCTCATTACAAATTCAGGTTTTAAGGCTCCGATTTATTATCATAACGGGTTTTAATTTTGTGTTTGAATTCAAGTTGAACAAGTCAAATATTTAAGTTGGGAGTCAAAATTAACTAGTCTATCTAATGTCAATTTTACCTAAAATTAGTGGAAAAAAAATGAGATTTGAAAATTCTTTTAGAAAGGGAAAAGGAGTTGAAGATTATATAATCTAGGTCCACACAAGCAATGTATTGATGGCCTATAAATAGTGTTCCAAGTTCACCATTTTTATTGCACTTGGGATTAGATATGGCAATTCCAGTGATAGATCTTGCTGAGCTCCATGGTGACAAAAGGAGCAAAACAATGACTTCTCTTCATGAAGCTTGTGAGAAATGGGGCTTCTTTCAGGTTAACAAATTATCCTCTCTTTTTTCCTCTTTGTTAGTGAATTAGAAAATAATTATATAACTTTATTTTCGATGATGGATTGTAATCTTATTCACTGACAATGCATTAAATATGAATTTCTATTTCTGGTGCTAAAACGAGGTTTTTTTTTTTTCAGGTCGATAATCATGGAGTTGATAAGAAGTTAATGGAGAAAGTGAAAGAGATGGTGAATGATTACTATGATGAGAATTTGAAAGAAAAGTTTTATGAATCAGAGATGACTAAAAGTTTGAACAAGAATGAAAAAATCTCCGACATGGATTGGGAAAGTACTTTCTTCATTTGCCACCATCCAAATTCTAACATCAATCAAATCCCAAACATAACTAAGCAACTATGGTGAGTCAATTCAATCCTTGTTATGATTTTTTTCTTGTTTTTTAAAGTTTTTGTGTTTGAAACTTATTTTTGAGACTATAAAAAATTTTATTTGAAAGGCTAACATAATATTATAAATTTTTGAAGGTTAAAATATAGTTTTATCACCAACTTATATATGTGGATGTACTTGGAAGTATGTGCTTCAAACAATATCGTAACTGAATTCAAGTAACTTATGTAAGTGTCGAATATTGTTTCAAACATATACTCGTATTTGACACTTACATTGAGTCCAAGTAACTGAATTCAAATAATGTTAATGTTGTTGGAATTAGATTGAATTCAAAGTATATTTGTTATAAAAAAATTTACCCGCCATATCGTGGACGTGCATATATACTAAATTTTAGTTTTAGGCTTGCGCCTTTCAATTTAAGGTTGATTAACAAATTATAACGAATAAAAGTTATGTGTAGTGATAAGATATATTAATTATGTATAGTGTTAAGATATATTCCATTTTTAAGGGAGAACGTAATTTTAAATATTAAAAACGATATTATTGGGAGTAACAACCACTAACTTTGAACCTAGACCGGAAAAATAACATAAAAATAATTAAATTATTAAATAACATGCATATTCTACACTATTTTAATGAATTTGGGATCCAAGTTGAATTAATGACCCAACAAAATTAAAGTTAGGGTTCCAATTGATCTGATCGAGTTTTGGGGCTTTACAGTGAAACAATGGAGGAATACATAGCACAACTGATTAAACTAGCTGAAACCCTATCGGAGCTGATATGCGAAAATCTAGGACTAGACCACAACCACATAAAGCAAACATTCTCCGGCACCAAAGGCCCCTCCATCGGCACCAAAGTGGCTATATACCCACAATGTCCTAACCCAGACCTCGTCCGTGGACTCCGAGAGCACACCGATGCCGGTGGCATAATCTTACTTCTCCAAGACGACCAAGTCCCTGGCCTCGAATTCCTCAAGGACGGTCAATGGTTTAGAATCCCACCGTCGAAAAACAACACCATATTCATCAACACCGGCGACCAAATCGAAGTGATTAGCAATGGGAAGTACAAGAGTGTGTTGCACCGTGTAATGGCTGAGAAACAAGGGAATAGGCTTTCCATTGCTACGTTTTATAACCCTGGTAGTGATGCTGTGATTTCGCCGGCACCGGAATTGTTGTACCCGGGCAATTACCAGTTTGGGGATTACTTGAAACTATATTCGACTACTAAGTTTTTGGAGAAAGGACCAAGGTTTGAATCGATGAAGACGACGATGGTTAATGGTCACCATGGTTGAAAAAAGCAGTGATTTGCATGGCCCCAAAGTGGGCTTTTTTTTTTTTTTTTAATACAGTTTTATATATGTTTTTATGAGTTATGTTTCTTTGTTTCCTATCTAAAAATATTAGTATTTGTATTCTCTTTTATTATTATTATTAATGAAAACAGCTTTTTTTTTAATATCTTTAAATTTCTTGATAAAAACATTAAATTCGAGAAATCCCTTTCAATAGAAAAAATTATATTTAAAATTAAGATAAATCTATACATAAATTTTAATTTAATGCATCATACACATTAAATTTTAATTTTAATTCTAACATCTATTGATAATTATATTAATAATTTATAAAAATTAAATTAAATAAATAATTCCCATATAAAATTACACAAAAATATAAACATCGGGCTCTTAATAAGACCCACTTAATTTTTTAATATTAATAAGTATGATATGTCAGCTAACGAAAACGTCCGCTAGTCAAAATATAAGCAGAAAACCTTACCTTAGAAATGTGATTATTAACAAATATTTTAAAAACAAATTTAGAACATGATAGACTGTCTAAATTAGATATTTACAAATATAAAAAAAATACATAAAATTTAAATTTATATTGTCGATTGAGTCTTAGTTCAATTAGTATGAGTATTGTTACCAATGTAAGACGACATGGGTTTAAGTGCGTTAAAACACATTATCCTTTTATTTATAGGTTGAGGAAGAGTTATAGATAATAATTCTAAAGATTGTGTCAGATAACCTATAATGAGCTTATATTTCAAAGAGATTCAACCTGGACAACTATATCATATATGATGTTAGTACAATTTGAGTCTGAATTCTAACTATAAAAACCTCAAGTTGGCAGCATGCATGTGATGTATTTATCCGACATGAAACACGGGTGTTGGGCTCCGTGTTTGAACTTTTTTGCTTAATGCTAAGACAAGAGATTTGAAGTGTAAAGTTGAAGGATGGTCACAACATTGGTGCATGCATATGCCCCAATTCTCTATTGTCATGCATAACTTGATATGATTAGTAAAGTCCAAGGAAGTAATTAAGATTCAAAAAGTAAGGCATCAACTTTCTTAAAAAAAAAAAATAATAATAATTTATTAACTTAAAAGTTATACAATTTTTGAAAGAGTAAATTATAAATTTTTATTTTATTTTTTTAGAGACTAATATTGAATTATATATTTTTTGAAATGATTAAAGTGTAATTTTATTAATTTATTTTTTTAGAAAGAATGGTAAATATAAATTTTATATTAAGGGAAGGAGGTGAAGGCCCTGCATGACTCCTAACTCGTCTTTGATCAGGGGAAATTAGCAAGAATCAGAAAAATTTTGTCAATTGGACAAGTTGATTAATTTTGAGTTAAGTCAAATTAGGTCGGACCAATTCAAGTTTACAAGTTCAGGCCGTTTCCAGGTTCATATGATTTAGGGTTCGGGTCATTTAATTTTTTTTATTCATGTTTAACATTTAAGTTTAAGTCATTTCAAGATTCTGTTTATTTCAAGTTTATATCATTCTAAATTGGGATAAATATAAAAAATATATATGAAATTTTAATTTGATTTAATTTTCACAAACCAATAACAACATTATCGAATTAGCACCATTTTACATTGATATATTACATGCATAAACAATTATGTTAAACAAATATGAAGATAAATATATGCATTCATTTATTTAAACGTGTACAATTGAATCAAAATTAAAGTTTTATGTATACGTATGAACCACAATTCAAGTATCAATCAAAGGTCATATATCGAACTACACATTAGACCAAAGCTCATATATAACTTTGATATTTATCCTTTTTAAAGTCATCTTTTTTTAATATGGTTTGGTGTATTCATATTATTGACTTTTTATGATCATTTAGATTTGAGGAGTAAAGTTCAAAAATTCGCGAGATTGTTCATAACTTAATTTGAATAGTAAAGTTCAAGGACCAACTTTAATATTTTAAAATCTAAGCATCAACTTTCTAGGTAATTTACATTAAAAGTCATTTAATTTAGCATTAATTTTCATATAAATTACAAATTTTTAATTTCATCAAAACTGCATCACTAAACTTTTATTATTAATAAATTAGGCAACTTGCACCAACTCCATTAAGTAATTCTATTGAAAAAAGCCTTTATCCATGACTCAACATGATATCTCAAAGTTTCTTTATAGTTTTAAAAAGGCTTAATTGAATGATAAGCCTTCAAACTATACTCTTTTTTTGAGTTACTTAAAATTTTCCTTTGCTTGAATCAAATACCTAAATTATAATTCTGTAATCATTATGGGTTATAACCGTTATCTTCATTTTTCATTATCTGATTGGATGAAGTGTTTTTTTTTAATGGAAATAACAATTGGGCCCATAATAGTTACGGAATTATAGTTTAAGTATTTAGTTCAACTAAAAAAATCTATTGAAATACTTAAAAAAAAGAGAGAGTATAGTTTGAACACTTATCATTCAATTAAGCCTTTAAAGCAATTTTTACATTAAAATTATTCAATGAAATTAACATTTTTTTTATACAAAGAGATTTAATTTGTCAATAATAAACTTCAATGATATAATTTGATTACATTAAATATTCGTGACTCGTATGAAAATTGATGCTAAGTTTGGTGACTTAAAATGTAAATTACCCTAACTTTCTTAAAAAATCGATTTAATCAGGAAAATAATTTATGCTTAAATTTCAGTTAATACTATTTTTATTTTTATTTTTGTACAACCCATACCCTTATAAAAGAAATTTTCATTGTTGGAGGAAAAAAAGAAAATACTAAATGGAAAATCAAACTTGGGTTTTGTATGAATAGAATCAAAATTGTTAAGAGTTGCTAAAAATTTGCATCCAATGGGTCAAACTTCATTTGTAAAGGAAGTACAACAGGCCCATTAGAAAGGGGGAATTCAAAAAGACTTAGAAAATTTACTCCAGACCTATTCACGAGTTAAGTTATCTATATGATCTATGAGGTTTGGATTTGCGTTTGAATTTTTTTAATTTTAGATTTTCTAGCCTAATTTGAACCAAATTTAAATTAAATAAGTTTAAAATATATCATTATGTAAAACAATTAATATAAAAGATATATATTTTTTTATATTTTTAATATTTTTAAATAGTAATATAAGTTATTTTAGTTGGTCAGGCTGGGCTTGATTCCATCCTTAATTTCTTCTAAAAAATTTTAGTTACAATCCATTTTGACTCGATCTATGGATAAATTTAAAGATAATTAATCTTTATATAGTAGTGTATATCAATTGGATAAGTTCGATTAATTTCTTGGGTTGAATCAATTTAAATTAGTTGAATTCAAATTTAAGAAATTTAAATATTTTAGATTGAAATTTGTTTGTGGGTTTTTTTTATCACATCATTTTAGGTGTTGATTAGTATTATCATTTTTAAATTAACTTGAGTTTGATTTGAAATTAAAAAAGAAGAGATTTTGAAGTTTGTGAGGGTCAAAAGGGACAGAAGACACTGTTGTCTTTACCAAAACAGAATGGCCTGGCCTAGTCTGGTCTGGCCTTTTAAATCAAACCTCAAATTTAACTCCACTGAGCTGCTGGGAACATGATTCAGTTTTGACTTCTACCCCCTTTTTACTGTTTTAAGAAACAGAAAGATCAAAGCAAACTGCAAAAGATGAAACATCACATAATTGCCGGCAAAAGATCATGTTGGTACCGTACTAACATCATACTTTGCTTCTTTTGTTCTTTCTTTTTGGGTATCATCATATTATGTTAATGTTAGTAATGATCAAGATTAAGCTCTTTTGACCCGATTCAATTTAAAGTTAATGAAGGAGATGGGCTTAGTTTAGTATTTAAGGTTTAGGGTTTAAAATTTTATTATAAAAAAGTTCCGATCAAAGCTTTAAGATGATAAATTTTAAAATTTAATACGAAATGAAGATAAATTAGAATGGATTAATTTTGTTCGTGAACTTAAAATCTCAATCCATAAAAATAAGCCCATGTTGAAAATGCTAATAAGCTTAAGCATTGCACTTTAAGAACACCTCCAATCAAACCCATATGCATAGCGATGTTATAATCAGTCGGGTTGTGATGTGTTTTTAGAAGGGATACATGTATTTCTAAGTCTATATGTCACGTACTTTTTTTTTTCTTTGTAATAAAAAATATATATGTGAGCACTAGGGTATCTTGAAATCGATTTTGTCAAACTTTTCGGATCTTTCTAATTATGCATGATAATTTAATTTGGTTGGATTTCTCTTTTATTTTTTCATATTCATTTTAAGTTTTGGACTTATAATAAAAATGAGTTTTTGGATATTAATCAATAAAGTTTCAAATTATTTTTTATAAATGTTATAAAAAATTAAGTAAATAATACTTAATCGATACTCTTATATAATAATTCTTTTTAAATAATAAATTTTATATAGATTTTTAAAATTATTGTAACTATTCAAAATATAAAATATTTATATTTTACATCATAAAAAAATAACACTAATTATAAATAAAATAGAATTTAGTTCAATTTCAATAATTTTTATTTTTTTTTAAACTTGTATCCTATAAACTGTACAAATATCTCAAATTAAATTATTTTTTGGTTTTTAATTTTTTTTTCTCAACCCTAATCACAACATATTACCACTCTAATAAAAGGCTAAAAATGGCACTTACGAATCATTCGTTTAGTAGATATGTTTGTCAATGTTAACAAATACTCAATCACATGAACACTTTAACATCCTTTGAAAGAGGGGTGAAAATAAGGTAGGCAATGTTTGAGGCCCTACTTGGTTAATGGTCCAAATTGTACTTTTAACCCTTTTAAACCTTAATAATTCAATTTAATTTTTTTAACTCTTTCCTCAATATAACTTTTTTTTTTTGTTTTCTTACCTCAAAATTCATAATTTAATTTTAAGTTATTTTTTAATTTAAGCTATTAAAAGAAGTGATATGTAATGTGAGATTTTATTATAATGGAATCCGTTTTATTTCTACATATTGTGGTTAAAAAAACTAAAAAGAGGAGTTTGAAGTCGTTGGATGAAGGTACGTAAAAAATTTGGAGACTATGTTGGTCATCTTGAACTTGTTCAACTAGTTACCGAAAGAGAGAAAATATGTATCGGTGTTGAATCTTATTAAATTAGTTTAAAGATAAATGCATGTTTCTCAAACAAAATCTTACATGACATGATTGATGGTGATTTGGTAGGTTTTTTTTTTTTTTTTTTTTTTTTTTTTTTTTTACACTTTTAAATCCTACCATAGATTTAGATCTATGTGATCATCAAAAAAATCTAACTTTAATCTTAAACTTTTTTAATTTTATCTCCAGCTCTAAACAAAAGTTTCATACTTTAACCCCCGAAAACTACTTATATGAACAAAGAAATATAAATTATTATAATCAAAGCATAAAAACAGCATAAAAACCCGATCTTCAAACACCATTTCATCTTCTTCATCTCTTTCCTTTAACCACGAAAAAGACCATGGGAGTTTCCAATAACATAACAGCAGTTCTCAACATAGTTGCTCTCCTCTGTTCCATCCCCATCATCGCTGCCGGCATATGGTTAGACCAAAAGCCCGACAACGCCTGTGTCCACCTCATCCGCTGGCCGGTCATCCTTCTCGGCTTCCTCATTCTCCTTGTCTCCCTCGCCGGCTTCGTCGGCGCTTATCGTTACAAAGAAACCCTCCTTGCTTTCTACCTCTGTTGCATGGCCATCCTCATTGCCCTCCTCCTAATTTTGCTTGTCTTTGCTTTCGTCGTCACCAGGCCGGACGGCAGCTATGACGTGCCCGGAAAAGGTTATAAAGAGTACAGGCTCGATGGGTACTCGGCTTGGCTTCGAGACCATGTGGTTGATAACAAGAGTTGGAGAAAAATCAAGGCTTGTTTGGCTGATACCGGTGTTTGTCCTAAGCTGACTCAAAATTTTATTACCGCCGATCAGTTCTTTGCTGCTCATATCTCTCCTCTTCAGGCAAGTTCATGCTCTGTTTTCTTACATACATACACCTTTAATTTATTCATATTAAGATTTCATATTAAACTAAAAATTTTTATTGAAATGATGAAGACTCATGTGTTTCAGGTTAAAACTATAATGAATTACACATCACACATCACACGTCATAGTTAATTATTTAATTATTTTATTAATTATGTTAGTTTTTAAAATGAAAATAGATAAATTTTTTAATAAAAATGATTAATTTATTTTTTAAATTAATTTATTAATTTTAAATAAAAATAAAATATGATCCGATTGTTAATATATTTACCGAATATATGATGAAATACTAGTACCTTCTAGAGATATTAATGGGATATGGTATAGAAAAGACATTATCATGTTCATTTTCTATATTTGTCTGACAACTAGAGGAGCTTTTTATTTTTGTTTTCAGACAAAGTAACAAACTGGTGTTTTAGATGTTTACATTAGTCATTAAAAAGAACATGGCATTTTCTTACTGGTTTAGTTCTAAGAAACATCTGGATAAATATCCAATTTATTTGTCACACTATAGATTGAAAATGATATCAAGTTTCAACAATAAACATCCAAGTTAAAATTCAGAAATTTTAAGGAATTATATTTAATGCATTCTACTATGTTTTTACGTGATTCAATGATCCATTAATTTTTCATAAGAGATTTGTGTTTTCATTTTCCTCTTCTTTTACTTGTGTTTTTCAAAAAAAAAAAAAAGAAAAAAAAAAGAGTATAATGAATTATTTTTAAAAAAATTATTTAAATTATTTATCTAATTTTTTATTTTTTAAATATTTAAAATTTGTATTATTTATTAAATTATCCTAAAATAAATGAAAAAAGTTTAATGTTTATTACTTTTATTGACGTGGATTTATGTTACGTTAATAATTAATTAATTTTTAAAAAAATTAAAAATATATTTTTATAATTTTTTAACGTTAGTGAAGTTTGTAAATATTAATTTTTTTTATATTTTTTGGATGATTTGATAAATAACGTAAATTTAATATATAATTAAAAATAATAAAAAATTAAATGAAATGTTAAATTTTTTTTTATAAAATTGAAGTACCAAATAAATAATATATATTTTTATATTGATGGGTTATATTAGATAATAATTGATATAATAAGTATATATTAGGACAAGACTTTGATGCCTTAAAGTTGGGCCAAATTTCACATTAAATAATATAAACTTTAGGACCCACAGTTATGGTGTTTTGATGTTTAATTTAGGGTAGATAACAATACCACGATTCATTGGGACCCCATGGATTGATCAAATTGATCCACACAAGATTTGTTAGCACTAACTTTTTTGCATATCTATTTTTCAAAGAGAGGGAATTGTCTACATTTAAACTCTAGATTTGAGGTTAGTCATTTATTAGCAATAATAGGGTGAAGTTAAATCATAATCAAGGTTATTGTCTACTCATTTACCTTCGTCTTTGTAGGTAATACCTATTATTCGAACCTACGACGTAAATTTTGAAGTAATCAAGTAAACACTCATGACCAATACATCAAACACTGAGTTCTGAAATATCAATAACTAATTGACAACTTTTTGTTGTGTTAATCATAGCTTAAATCATGGCCCTTTTTTTCATAATGCATCTAGAAAGGATTAGGATTAAAGAAAAAAACATGGTGTGTGGGGTGTGGGGTGTGGGGCTTCAAATTCCATTTTGTGGGTTGGAAAAGTTAGTGCCAATGGAAGTAGTACCTAAGGGATGAATTATTAGCCTGAAATCATGGAATTTTTGACTTAATAAAAAGGTGTCTATTTTTAAGTAAGGTAATCCACTTTGTCTGGTAATAACTTTTGTCTCTTTAATCAACAAAATTTTAGATTTAAATTCTTTTTTAACGACGTATCATCGTCTGATTTACTGATGGTGTGTAAATTTAATATCCTCAGTTCATCAAATATTAATTTTCTTTTTTTACTGTTTGACAGTCAGGATGTTGTAAGCCACCAACGATCTGTGGCTATACTTTTGTGAACCCAACACAGTGGACGAACCCAACGAACCCAGCAGGCGACCCTGACTGTTACCTATGGAGTAATGACCAGACCCAGCTCTGCTACAACTGTAACTCATGCAGGGCTGGTTTGTTAGGGAACCTAAGGACCGAATGGAGGAAAGTCAACATTATTCTAATTGTGGCGGTGGTGCTGTTGATTTTGGTCTATGTTATTGCTTGCAGTGCCTTCAGAAATGTCCAATCGGAGGAACTCTTTAACCGCCGGAAACATTGACAATGGTTTCTTCATCGGAAATTGCCTCTTTTTCTGCTAGCTTTTGGGGTTTCTTTTATGTTTTTTTGTTGGATGTGTTTGTGTTGGTGTTGTAGATGTAATGAATATTATCGTAATTATTAGTACGTGGATTTGTTATTTTCTGTTTGGATTTCAATATTTTACTTGATTAATTCTGATTTGAATTTGGATTATTAAAAATTTAACAAGTGATAATTTTCTGTCTGAAATTTCAAGAATGATTCGAATAAATAATTAAAAATAATTTAAATAAATAATTAGAAAAGACTTAAATTCGATAGTCAAATATAAATGACGGATCTTGAGATTAAATTTTGAGAAGGCCTAATAAAATTTTAAAAAAATTAAGAGTGTAATGAGAATTTAAAATATATATATATTTAAGACAGCTTAAAATTTTCTAAAAACTTCAAAGGAAAAATGAAATATTTCAAAAATTTTGGAGACCTAATAAAGATTTTCTAAAAGTTTCAAGGGAGAAATCAAAATTTCTCAAAATTTTAGGCTACTATAACTGTCCAACTCTACCCGAAATGATCGACTTGAAACCTTGATTGGAAAAACTAAGTTGACTCGAAACTAAAATGACTTTAACCTTAAATTATCAAAACTTTTCATAATTTTAAAAACTTAAATTAAATCTTGACCCAAAATCAACTAGCACTGATAATAACATGAACAATTAATTAATCGAACTCAAGTGTCAAATTCGAAATGAGTGAACCTAGAATGACTTGAACAAGTAATCTACAACAACTCTAACTCAAGTTTAAACCCAAAATGAATTATTACAACTAAATATAACATAAAAAAGTAACTCAAAATAACTTCCTAAAATATAAACAACTTAAACCCAAAATTAAGAAAATATTGAAATCCGAATTCATCAGTCCCAAATAAACTCCAACAGGACAGATCTGTGTATTTTTTTTGTTTTTTATCTAGAAAAATGTATGAAAGGGCCACCTTGTGTAATGAAAACGAGAATAGAATCTCAAATTATGAGCTTTATTTTGTTTTATTTTCATTCACGAGTATAAGATTCTCTCTTTATTATACAAAAAAGAAAAGAAAAGAAAAAAACCCATAAAATAAAGGTTCTTTATATCCGAAAAGTGTGTAGAAATAAACAAAAGGGGTCGTTGAAATGTTTGACTATGTTTTGGGAGAATGGAGCAACCCTACTAGCATTGGCATGCACAACCTCCCACTCACGTAATGCTTTTATTAATTTACTTAATAAAATAAAATTTTAAAAATTGCACCGACTAAGAGAATAAATACCACCGTTTAATACATAAGTCTTATGCATTATCGATAAAGAATATTATATTTTTATAAAAAAAAGTTTAGAGATTATTATCTAAGATTTAAGATTAATAAAGAGTTTCGGATTTAATGTTTAAGTTTTATATTGAGTTTCAAATTTCGGATTTTTGTTTAAATAAAGATTAATTAATATTACCTATAAGTTTTTCTCTATTTTTTTTCCCTGATGATAAAGTATTGTATTGTTATATGAATAACTAATTGGAAGAAGCGAAAGCGGACTTCTTCTTTCACAGGTATTTAAATCAAGTTTGAATCTTGAAGTTAATATTGTTGGGATGGCTTTATTGAATACTACCACCAACCTCGAATAGGATAAATCTCTTACTGTCAAAATAAATGAGTACACCTATTGTTATACAAAATATATATATATTGTATTGTTATTCACTAAGAGTGTTCACAACTTTGATATGCACGTTAAGTTTTTAATTTCATGTGTATGTATGGTAGAATATTCACTGTGAGTGAATCTCATTGAATTGAGTGCAATTGGAGTGCTTGGAGAATTCTCTTATCAAGGACGAATGCAAGCATAAGTAGGGGCTATGACCCCTAAAATGAAAAATTTTAGCTTTAGCTCCTTCTAAATTTATAAAATTTAAGGTTAGTACATGATAAAATATAGTTTGGTCCCCAAAATGATAATTTTTTTATTTAATCCTAAAACTATAAAGATATATACTGACATAATGGTAAAATTTTATTTTAACTCTCATAAAAATATATAAATTGATCTTCACCCCCTAGAAAAAATTTATGGCTTTGCCCTTGTCCAATTTTTAGAGGAGAAGATAAGAATTGAAATAATTACTCGGATAATTACAAACAATTACACTTAAATCAACTATCATATTTTTCTAATAAATTTTGACTTGTTAAATAATTACATTAAATAGTATTTATTATAAATTAATCATATTAATTTTAGTTAAATTACATACTAATATTTATTATTATTCATTTATACTTGGCTAATGACTAATCAACAATGGCAAAAAGCATTTATTTGATGCTAATGAAAAAATAAACCAACAAATATGAAAAATTAAGACTAATTAAATAAAATTACATATAGTATTTATTTTTTGTTAATAATAATTGTATTGTCAAATACACTTGATTTTTATTTTTATTCTGAGTATTATTAATAGTTTATATTTATTAATATTTTTAAAATTTAAAATTATGTAATTACGTAATTACAATTTATTACCTAACATAGCATAAAAAATTGCAATATATTTAAACTCCACCAAATACATCTAAAGAATATAATTACACTACATAATATTCGAACACACTTTTAATATGTTAAGATCCAACCCGACATAATTTCCTTATTATCGCTACAGTCTAAACGTTAATTTTTATAATAAGCATAGTAATAAAATAGTTCTTAATATTTACATTTTTTATCAATTTGATCTTTATTATTATTTTTTATAAAATTTAACAATATGATTATTCACATGTATTATATACTCACATGACATTGTTAATCTTATATACCACATCAATAAATAATATAAAAATTATAAAAGATGTTCAAAAAAAAAAAAACTGTTCAATAATTTAATAATTTTAAAAGGTTGATTAAATTTATCTCTAATTCTTTTCAAAAGTTCAAAGTCCTTCAAAACAAATTTATTATTGTCTTCATAAAATTACTGTTCCTTTATCACGGTGAGGGGATTTATAGGTGAATTGGTAGATAAATTCAATTGTCTACATTCACACAGATGCTTTAAGGTTCCAAAATTGAGTACCTTCGTAACAAATAACACATTGACATCACCATGCAAAATTAATAATTAAGGAAAAAAAAAATCTCCATATTCCATACATGAATTCCTATGAGCTTTGCATTAGCTGTTGATTCATTTGTTACCAGCAAGGAGCCAAAAAGACACTATTCTTTTCAAGAGCCATTGGAGGGGAGAGTGCTCTGTATATTTGAAGGCATTAAGATGTTGAAACCATCCGCGGCAGTTGACACAATCATTCCAGGAATCTGAGCATGCCAATGAAGTTCTTTCAAGTCCTTTTGTCCCTGTTCATGGTGGGAATTGTGTTAAAAAGGAATCCTGAAAACGTATTCAATTTTCAATACTCTTGATTTTTAAGTACCTGATGAACAAAAAGAAGTTGCGGAGGTAAATCTTGCGGGGCATTTACGAGCTCCTTTGTTTGAGTTTTGAATTCCGCTTCTTCTTCCTCGTCTTTTTCGAGAGAAAGATCCCATATTCTAGAAACCAAAGCAAAACAAAAGTAAGTGAATAAGTACAAATGTCCAAGATCCTAATCTGGGAATCATGTACGTTAACTTTGTTAGCCTTGATATTAAGGGTGATATTGGTTGGATTCGGTTCTCAGTTTTTCCTCCTCAACCCTATTTTGATATTCTAGTGCTTTACAAGTACTTACGTTAACTGATTATCGGATGATGAAACTGCCAACGTGGAGGCTTCGTGTGGACTCCACTCGATGGATGTTACTGGGTATTTATGGTACTTAAAATGAGCTACCACTGTATTTCCATCCTGCAAACACAAATTATAAATCAGTACCATTCTGGCCTCAACATAGAACAGAATCAGATGCCAAATGCTAATGAATGTGGAATCCGAAACAAGATGTATCGCATTTAAGATGAACATAAATTAAGTCAACGACTGGATTTCCTATTTCATGGATTTAAGTATCATCGTGTCATAGGTAATAATAGGCATACCTTGAGCAACCTAAAATCATGGATTGAAAACGTGCCATCATCACTTCCCGATGCTAACATACAACTAGCTTGCCTAAATAAAGATCCAAGTATGCAAAGATGTCAGAAATTTGTCAATAGAAAGAGGGGTAAAAGTATAACAGAGGCCCTTGTATTACGAGTCGAATTATATTCTGTCCCCTCTACTCAAAAATTGAGCAAATTAGTCTTTGTACGTTCAATCAAAGAGCAAATTGGTCCTTTTGATAAAAAAAACTTCATCCATTTGTACAGTTAAAAACTGGTGTGGCTGACAGAATAACCAAACAATGCTACATCGTGTACCACGTATATCTTACACTGACTTACATGGACCAATTTTTAATAGTAGAAATTGATGAAATTTTTAACAAAAAGACCAAATTGCTCTTTGGTCAAATATACAGAGACTAATTTGTCCCATTTTTTGAGTCCAAGGGGCAAAATGTAATCCAACTCTCAATACAAGAGCCTCCATGGTACTTTTATCTAGAAAGAAGACTGTTGAAATATCATGACCAAAGAAGATTCACTGATGCACAAACATCAAAAGTTTGAACATCAAAGAGATGTGTTGAAATAAAGAGCAAGTAAATATATTAGGACTGAAATACCTATTCCATGAGATGACATTCACGTCTGCGTCATGTGCCTTAAAAGAAGCTGCCGGTGACTTCCCTATACGGATATCCCAAATTGCGATAGTCCCATCCACAGAACACGACACAAATGCATGAGGTTCCGTTGGACTCCACTGCAAAAGTAACATAAGAATGGTGTTATTGAATTATGTTTTAACGATAAAGTATAGATTTAATTACATCACAACAAGATTACTCACTTGGAGATCTTCGACACTAGCAGAATGTCCAATAAACGGAGTAGGATCAACATTCCAAGTTGAATCAGATGCAGGCTCCCACAGATGAATACAATTCTTGCAGTCCCCTGAAAATACAAAAAACAGCACCTTCACAATGAAAGCTTGATAATACCAAAAAGTAAAAAAGAGATTTTTCACAATTATTTCTCGATAATTACCGGTTGCAAGCCTTCCAACAACAACAGGACTCCAATCAATTGCGTAGCCTTCATCTTTGTGGCCACGGAAGTTAACTAATGGAGCCTGGTTAAAAACCGAACTTCCCTGGATACCTTCCGTTTCCGATTCCGCTAAAGCATTCAAATGAGAACTGAAGTCCCATACCTGCAACAAGAAGTAGCAAAACGTAATCCCAATCATTAAATTGCAAACAACAAGGACAATATGAAATATTATTGGATTATAAGTCTGACCTGAACATGACCACTATCAGCCCATGATGCACATATGTGAGGATTTTGTCCCATGGCACGTATACGGTTAACACATCCATGATGAGCAACCTTTCGCAACTGTTCCAAGGAAAAAAAGGGCACAATGTATAATAAGTCTAATAATAAACCCCAGAGATGATATATAACTAGAAATCGAAAGAAACTAAAATTTGCCTGCAAAACCGGTGCACCAGAAGCACCTTCTCCTTCATCCTCACTATCATCACTATCACTACTTTCACCATCCATATCAGGATCATCCTCGGAAGGTTTCTTAGGAACTAGCTCACGCCTTTTCCCCGAAATGTTGCTTACTTTAAACACTCCAATAGAGTTCCAAGAAGCCTTCTCTGCCTGTGAAATCAAACAATTACATCAATATACACAAAAGAAGTCGAAAAGATAGACCATCTCTTCCTAATGGTTCAAATAAGACAAATGTTGTTCCTTTGGTCCCATCTATTAGTTAGCACTTAATAAGTAATGAAGTAAACCTGAGTCCCTGCAACAAAATACACCGTATGTGGAAAATCTTTCCGGTCTGAACCCAACGAATCACGTACGATATCAAAGCTGTCAAAGATGACCCAATTTCTAAATTAAAACAAATAGAAATACAAAGCAAACATTTTTTTTCAAACACCCTTCGTACATTTTTTTTATAAACCTTATTAATTTGTACAACTTCCCCTCTACTTTCTCAGCAAACAAACACAAAGTAATGATGGGTAATTAAAGAGTACCACAAAACTGCCAAAAAAACGACCCAATTTCTAATTTAAAACACATAGAAAATACAAGGTATACATTTGTTTCAAATACCCTTTGTATAATTTTTATTAAACCTTATTAATTTCAACAACTTCTCCGACTACTCTCTCAGCAAACAAACACCAAGTAATGGTGAGTAATTAAAAAGAACCTCAAAGCTGCCAAAAAAATGACCCAATTTCTAAATTCAAACACATAGAAAATACTTTTTCAAATACCCTTTGCTCATTTTTTTATAAACCTTATTAAATTGTTAAATTTCCCACTACTTTCTCAGCAAACAAACACCAAGTAATGATGGGTAACTAAAGAGTACCTCAAACAAGGCCATCCAATATGAAAAGCGTGAAGTGAATTATAAGCTGAAGGATCACATTGAAGCTCTTCTCCTTCCTCCAATTCATCAACTCCTGGTTGCCAAACCCTTGGCTGAATTGTCGGCATTGACGAAGACGTTGATGCTCCATCGCCTTTTTTTGAGCCCTTTTTAAGAAACCAATTACATAGCAATTTTAGTGAAAAAAGGAACGAACTTTAAAGATGAATAAATAAATAAATAAAAGATTAAGAGTAGTTTTTTTGCAATTGAACCTTATTCTTTCTCTTAGCCTTTTTAGGGTTTTTGATAGTGCGAGCCATTCTTTTGGAGGATAAATCAGAGTAGAAGAACAGATACTCTATGAGAAAACAAAGAGGGTTTTTAGGTGGCCGCTAGGGTTTAAGATTTTATACGCTTCAAATGGTTAGAATTTTTTTTGGGGGGTTATTTTCTAAATATTTTTTAAGGTTAACATATGTTGGTAGTCCCTCTACTTTGACAAAATTAGAGATTTAACCCATCTACTTTAAAAAGGTAAAAATTCAATCCTCCTACTTTTTTAATTGAGAATAATATAATTTTTTCTCTGAACTTGACAATTAGATTCATTATAGTCCCTAAATTTGGAAAATGTAAGAGTTTGATGATGTGAAACTATATCATCACTTGAAAATTAAAAAATATATATTAATTTTCAAGTGATAACGTACTACAATATTAAAATGTCACTTACAATATTCTAATAATTGGACCGGTGATTGAACCAATCAGATCAATGGTACTTGATTTAATCTGTTTGATCGGTTCAATCGCTAGACCAACAATAATTAATTAAAAATTTATAATAAAAAAATTATTAAACTGATTCAACATTTTTGTTTGGACCAATTTATCAATCAATTCTCAGTCCAACTGGTCCAGCTAACCAATCCAGTCCTGTTCTAATAACACTAGCCACATTATCAAATCTAGACCGAATCCAAATTCAAGCACAAAAATGAATCTTATTGCCAAATTTTAAGTACCAAAGTTGACCTAGTTAATAAGTTTAGAGGCCATAAATTATATTATCCCTTTTTAATTTAAACATCCTAGTTGAACCATTATCATAAAATATGGTAAAAACATTTTAAACACTCGAAATATTTAATTTTTAGGTAAATTTTTTATATATTTTTTTATCATAATCACATGAAATTCTATATGTAAATTAAATATTTAATGCAATGACAAATGGCTTTCATAGAAATAAAGTTTTAATTTTGATTTTAAGTTTTTTAAATTTCATTTCTATATAAATTTGAATAAAATTTACACATGATTTAGATGAAAAAATAATTAATAATAGGAGTTGGATCATTAAAACATTAATCGTATAAAAAGAAACGAAAATGTGTAAAATTACTTTAGTTTTATACTGGTGTAAGTGATTCGCTCCCCTAAATAATAATGTTGTTTATGTAAATGTATTTGATCTAACTGCAAAAATTGGACACATTTGTGAGTATGAACATGGATGTAAATTTGCACAAATTTCAGCATTTACAATAAAATTGCGAAGGTTAAAATATGCTTCAAGACTATTCACTTTCGTATATTTGAAATTTAATCTTTCTATTCTTTTTCAATAAATTTAATCACTTTACTTTTTAAATTAAAAAATGCAAGTTCAATTATTAACACCATTAATATTTTTTTGTCAAATTTAAGTTCATTACAACCTTATTTTTATTACATAACTACCAAGTAAAAATTATTTTTATATCAAAATGGCACACTAACAAATTTAAAAGAAAAATTTAGCCAAAGTTAACAATTAGACCTAAAATTTGAAATTTGACAAGTAAAGGGACTAAATTCTGACTCGGAGCTTATTTTAACCAAGTGAAAATTACATATGAGCTCCTGAAGAATTGAATATTAACAGAAAATTTTACATGAATCTTTATACAGATATTTTGAGTATAAAACCCATTTTGATTTGCTAGTAGCGGAGTAAATCAACTAAAAGAAGAAGCAAAGAGTCTGCATAAAAGGATCCAAATGATTCTAAATCCTAGCATAATAACATACATTTCTCAGCAGCTAACTTTATCTGCAAGATCATAAAACAGACAAATACATGTTAGCTGATAAATGCATAACAGATATCTTTTTCATGTTTGTTTAGGATTTATAGATTTTGCAATTTCCCCCCTCAAAGAAATGCATGTAAACGAAGTATTCGATAATTTACACGATATTTCGATAAAAAAATTTGCAGAGATTGCAGGGTTTAGGGTAAATAGTATGAGATTCAACAACAAATACATGTATATTTATTGGTACCTGTAAGTCCTTTTTCTTGTTAGGAGAACTAGTGTTGCAAAGCCTACCATGATTATGACTTTAATTACCTGATGTAAAGAAAAAGAAATTAGCAGAAATAATATCATTCGCTTGTTCTTATCAACAAGGTATTGAGAACAAAGAGATTACAGTAGGAGGATGTAGATATATAAACATTCAGGATTCAAGTTCAATGGGATTCTAGATACTAAGTGGATTTAGAATTGTTGAGGGGGGTTGGCTCCTTCAGGAGAAGTTTTCGAAGTGTCATTTGCTAGGCAGCCAACTTGATTCCCCAACAACCGAAGGTATTGTCCCCCGGGGGAGGGTTTTGTTTCCCATGCTCTGCCGAGACCCAGTATGCTGTGTGCTGCTGCCCTGAGGGCCTAGTTCACATAGCCAAGAATGCCTTGACTGTACAGCCACCCACCAAGGGCAAGCCGTGCTCACGGCATACTGGTTCTCAGCAGAGCACAGGAGACAACCCTCCTCCAGGGACAATACCTTCGGTTGTTGGGGGATCGGATCGGCTGCCTGACAGACAACACTTCAAAGACTTCTCCTGAAGAAGCCAATCCCCCCTCAACAAAAATTATCTTTCATTTCAGTTGATATCAGTGGTGCAACGAAAACATAGTCATTTGAGCATGATTCACGTGCAAGGTTCTGGTTTCAATTCATATTAAACTCAAGGGGAAAATGACATGGTTTTGCATTATGACAACTTTAATAAGATTTCAAGGAATATTTAACACCTTCTAGCAAAGGGTAAATGCCTGTTACTTAATAGTAAAGGAAAAAGTATAACCTGTCCAAAAGGTCTTATAGAGTCTTGAGGACCCTCTGAATTCTCGGACCGTGGTCTTAACTTTTCAGAATTGTTGCCATCTTCATTTACCTCAGTAGCAGTTGCAGCATTAACATCAACCTGTACGTAACAGGCAAATAAAACAGTTTGGTTAGGATATTACAATCATCTACAAAAAAGATCCAGTGTTACCAAATTTGAACATATTTACATATGAATACATGTACTTTCCGCCTTTGCATTATGTCCACTCAAGAGAGATGACAATCTACAACAATATGTATACATGGGGTATCTAGCAAACCCACCCTGTAACTATACGATCACAAGAGCTCAGCTTCTTTGTTTCATCCCAGCACACTCCCATTAGGTCCACTATTTCTTTGGCCCCTGTTGTTATGCTTAGGCAACATTTAGCTTCACCTAGAAATATCCAGAGACCAGAGCTACCAATAGAACAGTGGCCATCACTTTAAATAGCCATTGACTTCAGTTTATCATTTGAAGTAGAAAAAATTCTTCTGCACCATCCTCTTTTTACTAATTTTCGGCTTGAATGTTGCTTTTTTATTTTATTTTATTTTATAAAATAGGGTTCCAAGATTGGTTGCCTTTTGAATGCTTGACAAGCATTCTCCATAGCTGATGCTCTCTTGACATCTTTGGAATAATTCTTCTCTTCATTCACATCACTTTCTTTCTGTTTAACTTCAATCTGTTGAGGGGGGTCGACTCCTTCGGGAAAAGTCTTCGAAGTATGTCTGCCAGGCACCCGATCGGACCCCCAACAACCGAAAGTATTGCCTCCCGGGAGGGTTTTGTCTCCCCAACAAGTGACCTATATGCCATAAGTCAGGGGTTCAAACCCCACTTAAGGCAAGATGCTCACGTTGCTATGGTGGGTGGCCGTACATCCACATACAATAGAGGCACTCCCAACTCTGTGAACCAAGCCATCAGGGAAGCCGCCCATGGCACACTGGCTCTCGACAGAGCACAGGAGACAAAACCCTCCCCGGGGACAATACATTCAATTGTTGGGGGTCCAGTCGGCTACCCAACGGATGACACATCGAAGACTTCGACCTCCTCAACAGAATTTATTCTTCATATCTAAAGTTTTTGCTTCTATTTCTCAATACGCAGTGTAGTTGACTCCATCAACTGCTCAGTTTCTTTAGATGATGCGGACCGATATAGAGGTTGAAAGAACCAATATAGTCTTTAACTTTTTCCTTAATACATTTTTGTTTGTTCATATTCATTGTAGTGACCATTCCTAAAGTTACCTTTGGTGGTACCATTTTTTCTGTCTCAACATCATTAAGATGTGAATTTGCTATTCCAATCTTCCTTGTCCGAGATATTGTTGGCGGTGGTTTAGCAGAAGGTTTCACATCCTGCCACAGATCAAGTTCAAGAAATTTTAATAATATGCTAAGTTGCAATAACAAATGGATAAATTTAAGAAACATGCTTAATATACCTGGTTTAGACTACCCTCAAATGCACTTATCATTTTCCTTATATTGCTATGGGCTTTCACAGCTGGTCCCTGCTTCTTGGAGGCATTAACCTTCTCTAGTTCTAGAGGAACTGTATCCTGGTAACATAATTCAGTTAGATGGACATTAAATGATTTTTTCACATGGACTTGGCCGAAATATTTCCTTTGTTTTTGCCTCTGTTATTCTAAATATGCATACGAAATGAACATTAAGAAAACACAAGGTCTGTTAGCAAAGAGAAAAAGAGTTTTACTGCAGTGATAAACAATCCTTAACTGTGTTCTTTTGCTTCTGGATAGGATAACTTCTATCGAATTTGGTATCTTCATCAGCTAGCAATCCACTTCGGGATAAACTTTCTAGCGGACCTTGAGAAAATGGAGTACTCAATATGTTAAGTAAAAGCTTTTGTACATGCAAGTTTCATGCACTGCTTGATTTATATTCTTTTCAATGTTCCCTAGCTTTCCTGGTAAATGGAAAATGAAAGTTGACTGAGGCAAAATCGAACCTGAAACTTCACTGTAACCGATGGAAGCACGTTCGGGACTTCCATGACCTCTATTGCAAAGCTCTTCATGTTTCTTCTTTAGTGCAGCTTCTCTCTGAAAATGAAATTAAATATAATTAAGTTGTGCTAGTGAAAGGAATACGTTTACCAGGGTTCCAAAATTCAAAGGGGATACCAAGGGCTTGCATTTATCATACATCATAATGCGGTTCATTGTTTGGGGTATAACCACATCAATAGGGAGAGTACTTAAATGACTCCATTGATTTATTGATAAAAGAAAGCCAATTGATTGGCTTTGATAAATAAGAGATGACTCCACTGAAATTGTTGGGGCCATATGATTATGAAGGTCCACAGATATACTTGTTTGAACGAAGGGGTAAGAAAATGTGTATAGGCCAAGATTGAGAACCATGTTCTTATTTGAGAGTGATAGGAAAGCTATAGGATCGAACTCACAAGAGTGTTAGATCAAATCTGATACCATATTTAAGTAATGGGAAACTACTAAAAAAAATCCATCGATTTATTGATGAAAACCTCTATTTATAGAGGTAAAGGTAGATGGTTACAGTTAAAATAGAAATTCAAACAGTTAATTTAAAATTACAATAAGGATAATAATAAATTTATTTGAATGCAAATCAAGTATAAGTAACCATCCATTGCATCAAAAGAAGAACGGCTAAAATAAAGGAACAATACCATTACTCGGATTCTCTGGTGCTCTTCTTCACTGAGGACAAACTGCAACTTCATATGTACGTGCCAACCTCCTTCGAGGGAAAATATGTTGTCCCAAGCACCTTTCTCAACCACCAATTTGGTCTCAACTACTACTCCATACCATCAATATTTCAATAAGCCTTACCGCTAAATTGAAATCCAATTTTCCAATGCATTTTAAAACGAATAGGGACTAACCTGTATGCGTTATCTCATTCCCATCGGCATCTTGAAGTGTTATAATCAAATTGTCATGAAGGGTTGTCAAGGGACTGTGCCACAGCAAGCATGTTGGATTTTAAGAAAAAATCAGGAGTTAAAGAACATAACTAAATCAAAACCAGAATTACAGAAGTCAAAACAGTGCTCAGAATCTCTACAACGAGAATTCTCCCTTGTCGCAAGTCTGGTACTCTGTTTTTCCCATGGAAACTGCATTATAAATGATGAATTACCACAATTTTTTTCTTTTCACATTGTGTATATTTATAGCCATTCAAGATAAGAAAGTAGAACAACAGGTATTGATTGACTACCTTTTACTGATTGTGAAGATGGTGATGTTGATTGGAGACCCTTGAAATCC
The DNA here is from genome assembly GCA_025698465.1 of Gossypium longicalyx. Classification (NCBI taxonomy): domain Eukaryota; kingdom Viridiplantae; phylum Streptophyta; class Magnoliopsida; order Malvales; family Malvaceae; genus Gossypium; species Gossypium longicalyx. The sequence continues at coordinate 81,188,929 of CM047001.1, read as the reverse complement.
AGAACTGACATGAATCAAATGAGGAAGTCTCGAAAGAAAAGCATATGAACTTTAACTGCCATTTTACGAATTAAAGTTAGCATAGCATTTGGTACCTGAAACTTGGATGGTTCCCGGCATTTGCAAGAAAGCTATGCAGTACAATTAGAAAAGTAGAGATGATGATAAGAGATTAACCAGCGACTAAAAGTCCAAAACTAAACAATATCATTTCAATATGATAATTTGGATGTAAAACTTCTAAGAACAGCTCAGTTGCACACCTGGTAGAGTTTATAAGCATGATAGATGAAAAAACATGTGGCTAGTCTTGTAGGAAAAGGTTATATACTGGACCCCACTAAGGCTGGGGATTGAGGGAACCAATCTCTTATCTTTTTGTCCCACCTAAGAGCCAATAGGTACAATTGCCTACTGGCCCAAACCTCTGTTTATTTTTGTTGCCTTCCGTTATTGATAGGTGTGTGAATTTGTTACTAATCAAAGCAAAAACACACATTTCACTGCCAAATACATTGAGCATACTCAATTCTTTAGCTGTCAAGCCAATCGAGAAGACTCAATTAGTTCCGATGAATCAGATGTGAAGAATGTCTTAGTCTAGCTGCTGTCAAAATGTAATACAAGTTCTTATAATTCAATTTCACAAGAGATGGGTACCAAAAACCAGAATCCCATCTTTGACATGTGATATTTCAATTCATCCTCAATAGTAATTTGTTCTTTGATAAAGCAAGAATTTGTCGAGTACAACGAGATGTGAAAATCAAATTCTGGGAAGAGATTCTGTGCGAATAAACTGTTTGAGAACAGCCTTCTCTTTATTAATTCTTTTCTTTTCTTCAGGGTCACTAGGCTTGGCTTTTCTTTTCTCTTCCAACATCCACTTGAAAAGTTCACGCTGCTGATCTTCGGGAATGGGATCCAAAACCTTTGGGGGTTTTGCAACAATTGGAAGGATCGGCGGTTCCTCGTGAACTAAAGCATCCGTCACTGCATCAGAAGACACATCTGCTTCAGTTTCACTCTTGCTATGCTCCTCCTCTTTTTTAGCAGGTTTGTTATCAGCAATGCTTGAGTTCTTCCTTCTTGCCTGTGCAAATATATATGCTGCAACAGGGAGCAATAATGTCAGCTAATCCCGAAAGGTAACTTTGAAACGAAACAAATTGTATGTCCCATCATAGAATTCAAATGCATAAATAGAGGATTGAGCTAATTATAACCAAATGCAAGGCAAATTCATCTCAGAATTCTAATACTCATGAATGACAACACAACTAAGAAATAATTATCTAAAATAATAACTTAACAACAACACTAATGTTAGAACCAATAACTCGATGCTACTACGAACCAATAACCAATGCTAAAAGCTAATGCTCATCGATGTCATACTTGAACAACACGATCAACGACCGGAAAGTCTTGGTAATTTTTAAACCTCCCATAGGAAGTAAAAACTATATTATGCACATATACTCATTTCACTGTGTTTAGCAACAAATCTTTCAGCTTCTAACTTATATCATAACAACAGTCTTCGTTGCAAGTTTTCTCAACCCATTAGCGTAAACCTTCCAAAAAACATATATGAAACACGGTATATTTCAGCTAAACATTATATCAAACACATCCTAAACATGATTATATCAAAGGTAAAAACGAAAAAATTTACTAAAAAGAACACCAACCCATTGTTAAGAAACTAATATCAGATTAAAAGAAAAATACAAAAGCAAATTACCTCCAAGAGCGAGATTGGAAATCAAGAAAAATCTCCAAATGGGCTTGAAGCGGTTAACGCGGGATTCCTTAGAAGAGATAGGAAGGGTTTCATTTTGAGATTGAGATGGTTCCATTCTCCTTGAAGTAAATTAAAGGGTTTTTCTTGTTTGTTTTATTTAACCCCCTTTGAATCTAATTTTTCAAACTTTGATTTGCACTTTCAAGTTTCAACAATCCAAACTCCTTGTTTTTGGCTCCTAGACCTGGGGAATTGAACGGTAATCTATGATTATCAAAATAGTTGTTTTCTATGAGTTAATATATCATTTAGTACCTGAAATTGGCTATATTGTTTAATTTAGTACCCGGTATCACGTGCACTGGCCAGTGAATGTTTGACACATGTAATATAGTAAAAAAGACATTGGTTCTTAATCAAGACACAAAAAACTTCAAGTACCAAATTGAATAAAGAAACTAATTTCATATATTAAATAGTATATTAATCGCTTTGTTTTATCAATTTATCATTTGAAAATATTTTCTAGTTTGATTTTTCTTAAACCCAACTAATAGAATCTCACTCGTGTTAGTAATTTGGATCAAGGCATAATATTAATAACAGTATGAAGATTAAATTAATGGATTCATATAATTAAAATATATAATATTAGAGTTTGTTATCCACAAAAGTAAAACGAATTTGGGCGAGGGATATTCGATGGTTAATGTCTGCATATGCTCTACATTTATTGTGAATAATAGTTAGAGTATCCAAAACCAAATATTATTTGAATCTCTAATATCCAAGTTCGCAACATGCAAATCAAATATATGAAATTACATTATCCTTAGTCAAGGGCGAAGCTAGAAATTATATCTTTTTTGGGGGAAAATTTGAGTTATGTATTTTTATGAGAGATACTTACAATTTCACCATTATATTAGCTTGTATCTTTATCAATTTTGAAAGATTAAATCAAAAATTTATCATTTTGGAGGTTAAAGTGCAATTTAACCATTTACTAAATTACAATAAAATTTAAAGTAACAAAGTGACATTTTCCCATTTTAGAGGGCCTTAGCCCTACTAACCCCCTTAACTTCACCTCTATCCATTTTCATCCCTAAATACAATATTGTGGTCACTAATTTAATTCTTAACCTATGATGCAAAGGCGATTTAATTATTACTACTTCTTTTTACTCTTCCAACGTTTAAAATGTACTCTATTTTTTAGCTTAACTATTTTTTTATTAAAAAATTAAAGGCCAAATGATACAATTGTTAATGAATTTTTGTTAATTTTGAAAATATGATATTTTAATATTCAAATACCTTATTTATAAAATTAAAATCCAACTGATAACACATTCAATTTAAGTGGAAATTAGATAGCAGTGTTATTGATTAAACTTTAATTTTTAAATCAAGCAAGTAAAGGACTAAATTCAAAAAACTAAATATAAAAGAATTAAATTTCAAAAGTTAAAAATTTATAGGGCCTAATCACGAATTAGACCTTGATAGCTACTCTTGAACTTAGTCTTAAATTGGGCCATTGCCACTCTAAAAGACCATTTATTTTGGACTTAGGTCCAATGGCAAATGTGTCTTGTAACCAGAAAATTTGACCCTTGTCCACTTGCATTATGAGCCTCAACAACACCCCGCAGTTTCCCACCCAAGTTTTTATAATCCCAAATCACATTGAATTTTTTATCACTCGATTAATTATACCGGTTTCCATTAAGTCAAGTAATAAAAAAGTCTATATCCCTTAAGCAAGATTTCGAGTTCAAATCTTGTATATGGTAAAAATAATACTAAAAAATTTTGCCTCCCGTTTTGATGTCAGTTTTACTTGACTCCAGATTCAATCGTGACATCAATATAAAATATCTAATAAATACTATAATTGGACTTTTTAATTGAATGGGTTAAACTGAGTTTAGACTTAACTAATTAAGGCAGGTCATATTAGGTTTTGGTTACATTTTGTTTGGATTGTTCAAGTTTATTAGTAAGATTTTCGAGTTAAGTAATTTTAAATTCCAGTTTTTACAAGTTGTTTGTTTAAGGTTATTCCAAGTTTTGAATCATTCTGAATTTAAATAATTTCATATTTATATTTATAAAATTTAAATTATTATTAACTTTTTATGATAAAATCAGATTTAATTGAATTGAATTTTAATTCGGAATCAAATTTTAGAATTGATAAGTGATTAGAGAGTAATCTCTTATCTGACGTACAAGTCCCCTCGGAGATTATCAAATGTGTCATACTCGTAAAATGATGATAACAAATAAAAGATAAGGAAGCTCTTATATGCATGACTTGGAATGATAAAGCAATGATAAAGCATGTCTGTTTTTTTTTTTTTTTCTTCTTTTAATTCTTATCCTTCAAACAAAAACATCATAAGTTGTCATTAAAAAACTAAGATTTTCTCATGAAATGTGGACCCAATTTCATTAATTATATACATATAACAGATACTATGCTTAGGCCAATTTTTTTTAGGGGTTAGATTTAAATTATAAAATTTTGAGAGAGTTAGAATGTAAATTTATTATTGTATTAATGTAAAATTTTATAATTTTTTGAAGGATTAGATTATGAAATTTTCATTCTAGAGAGGCTAGAATTGGATTTTAATTTTAAGAGGGAGCAATTTACCATTTCACCATTAAATTAATCTCTCTTTTTTTTTTTTTTTTTTAATCTCTGCCAGTCTGGACTACAATAATGGACCCATGCCACGAAGGTTGTTCGTGGTGAGATATAGATGGATGCAAGTTTCAACTTAGAACCCTATTTTTGGGGTTAAATTATGGTGTTCATCCCTATATTATATTCAAATTGAAAAATTAATCCTTTTATTTTAATTTAACATAGTTTGGTCTTCCTATTATTATTAATTTTATGCCTTAATCCAATGTGTATATATGTACATTTAAAAAATCCTAATTATGAGGTTGAGTTGGTAATTTTTTTCCCCCTAAAATGACAAATTAGTGGAAAACAAGTACTTGGGGTTCCATAATTTCACATTTTACATAAAGAATTTCAAATTTCAAGTTTTGAGATTTTTTAAAAAAATTCCACTTCAATCAACTAATAGGATTTTGCAACGGTGTTGATGGTTTGGACTGACGAATAACATTGAGTCAAATTATGTCAAATTAAAAATTAGGGATTAAATCCTAAATTGAGTATAGTTCAAGGATGAAAACCAAAATTTAACCAATTTTAAAACTTCCCCATTAGGTGGCCTACTCTAAAGCTGATTTAATTAAATTGCCGTGCCTGTGTGTACATGTTGACTGAATGAAGTGGCTTCAGTCTCCTTTTTTTTTTTTTTCTCAATTATTATTAATTTTACCGGAAAAACATGGGGATGGTCTTTGCCTAAAAGTTTGAAAACCCTAAAAGCAGTTTAGTACATGAATGAAGGTCGTTGAAATCGGAATATACACGTGGATTGAATTAATTGGATCGAAAATTAGTTATAACATAAATTTAGAGTAAGAAAAAAAACTTATTAACTCATGGATTAATACAAACTGCGATAAAAATCGATTGATTCGGTAATTGAACAATATTTTTTAAATTTTTATGAAATTTTAATAATTTACTTAATTGAAACCAGATTGATGATTAGATAAAAAATTAGTTTAATCATCAATTCGATTCCAAAAACAATAAAAATTGTGTATTTATGTTTCTCAAAAGAATCGATAGAAATTTGATTAAAAAAAACACTAATATTATTAGTATATTATTACCATATTTAAAGTCAATAAAAAATCTCATGGAGATTTGAGTTGAACCCAACTAGTTGTAATGATTTTAAATTTGCTTGTCTAGGAAATGCTTGTCCATTTTTCTAGTTATTACTTTAATTAATAGTTGAAATAAAGTGTTAGAAATATTTCATTTTTTAAATTCAAAATCAATTAAATTCCAAATATGAATATTGAATACAAGATTTATTTTATTTTAATTATTTTTATATATTTAAAAGATTATCTGGGGTAAATATTGGAGGACAAACAGAGGTTTTGGCTCTCAAAAATAAAAATAAAAAAATCAATTTAATACTATTATAACTATAAATAAATATATAGTAAAAATTTATTTTGTCCTCTAAAAATGAAAAGAAAAATAATTCATTCAAAAATAATAAAAATATAATCTCTGGAAAATTTATAATTAAATTTGTTAAATTCGCCCCTCACCCAAATTTCAATTTATTTTTTTGTTATGGTCATTAATCATGAATGATGCTTTGAAGTTGGTTAAACTTTGAAACAAATACAAAGAAATTTCCTTACAAACAAACACTTTCACTCATTTACGCAACATGTCTTAACATATGGAGAAGACATGGCTAACTAATGTTCCATGTGGCACAATCCACAACTTAAAGGTAGATAGGCTTTAGTTGTATTTCGACTCGATTGATTTGTCTATAACATAAAGTTAATTCTTTAAGATTTTGTCACTTGTAAATATGGTTATCTGAATAAGATTGGACTAGTTGAACCGATTGGATTAAGAATTGGTCAATGTATCGATCAGAAAAAAATTTTAAACTGGTTGAGTCACGAACTAGTATAGATTTATTAAATTGACTTTTAATATTTTTTGATATTTTTTAATATTTTTTTAATCTAATCTACTAGACTGATCAAACTAATGAATCAGTAATTTAATTAATTATTTAACCACTGTTCCAATAGAAGACACAAACTAACCAAGTACTTGGAACAAAATTGGTTACAAAATGCAACAAAATCGTCAAATAGAAGGCAAAAACTAGCTTTAGACTGTTTGATTTTTCTTTTTTGGGGGAGAAGTCAACAACTAGCGGTAGTTGAACAAATGAAATTGCAAAGTAGTTTCAATGTCAAGTAAAGCTGTACCCATTATAACCATAACTAACCAAATTGTAAGAACAACATCTTCTGCTTTTATTTTTGCCCCCATAAACTAATTAAGACCAGTCTATGGACCAGACAGCTGGTCTGGTTGGGATGTTAGACAAGATATTTTTTTTAGTTCGGGACAGTCTAACACCATTCGAAGTCGAATTAAATAATTAAAATTTTTAAGTTATATGTAATTAGTCTCTATATTTTAAATTGATCAGTTTTAGTTTTTATACATTTCAATTTTGAGATTTCAGTCATCACCAAACGATAATTGTTAAATTTATTAAATTCTGTTATTCCTAAAATCTAACGTGGCAAACGTATTATTATATGTATAATGTCATATCAGTTTGTTATTTCCACATATTACTCCCTAAAGAGCCAGTTAATGGATTAATGAATGTCATTTAGGTCAAGACTAAAATTTCAAAATTCGAAAAACATAAGGACTTAGAATGATCCAATTAAAAAATATAGATTAAATCTATAGCTATACGCATAGTACATGACTAGTAATTAAATTTAACCAAATGGATTTAATTATTACTATTTAGATTAGGGATAAAATTGATCGATTCAAAAAATATACCAACTAAAATTGATCAAATCAAAATATAAAGACTAAATTTATAATTTTCATAAAATATAGACACTAATAACATAATTCTACCAAAGAAATAAACATTTGAAGAATGTAAATTAAGTGTTAGTTAAACCTTCGTTACCAAACACAAATTATAATGGATTTGATGTCAAAAATCATGTCTTTGGTTGAGAAGATATAATCTTAATCTTGTCTATAAATTATTGCATGAGTATTGGTTGTTTTTTGTACTCAAAAACTCTTCTCCATTTTGGCTTACTCCAATATCCCATCAACATATCAACCTCAAAATTAGTTGGATAACCGAAACCAATGACATACTTTTCAACCGGCTTCCTGTAAGAAAACGACAAGTCATCAACTTGCCGTTGGATTTTTTTTTGGATAAGTTCTAAAAAAAAAATCATTAGTAAATTGAAAAAAAGGTTAATATAACTTTAAGCCCTTAAAGTTTGCAATTAGGTCCTTTTTGGTACCTATATTTCTTTTATCTACTTTTGGTACCTGAACTTGGCAACTAAGCTCATTTAGTCATTTTAGTCCATGGACTTGACAAATGAAAAAGTTTAATGATGTGGCATGTCAAAATTTGATGGAATTCAAGTTCAAGGACTAAAATGGATCTAATTGTTAAGTTCATGTACCAAAATGAACAAAAAAATATAGGTACCAAAATGGACCTAATTGCAAAATTCATGAGCTAAAAGTTATATTAACAAATAAAAAAGAAAGAAAGAATAACCATTTATCTCCATCTTTTGCTTCTCTATCTTTAATTTTAGTATAAGATAGTAATGAATTAGGGTTTAAATTATTATAATAGAATTATGTCGGTTGGATTAGGCGAAGTAACAAATGATTTATGCTCAAATCTTGATACCAATTTTGAGTTTAATACTAAAATAATCTCCATCCCATGTCCCTTACTAAAAACGGGGAAAAAAACTTAAGATTAAATACACTAGGGGTTCTTAAACTACTATCCAAATTTTAAATTAAATTCCAAGCTTCAAAATATTGTAATTGAATCTTTAAAGTATTATCACATCAATCAGATCTTTTTGTTAATCCAATCATCAACTTGGATATTAAATGTTAGTTCGAATTTGACATAAAGTATATTTAAAATACATGAATCAAAATTTAAACACGCCTAACTTAATTGCATGGCAAGAGTTTGACATGTTAAATAAATTAAATAACCCTCCTAAATTTTAGGGTAAACTACAAGTTTAGTCACTTATGTATGGTTTAAATTACATTTTGGTCATTGAATTTTAAAAAATTACTATATGATCACTAATGTTATCAATTTGTTATGTTATAGTCATTAAGCCATTACCTGTCGTTAATGGTGTGGCGACAATCTAACATGACTATTAATAATAATAATATTATTTTTCCTTTCACTCCTTTTCTATTTTCTATCTCTTTCTTTTTCTATCTTCTTATTCTTCCAACTCTAAAAGGCATCATCTTAATCTCCCTCCTCCATGTTCCCCACCACCATTGTTTTATCTTGCATCAATTGAGGAGAACCGAGTTATAATCGGTGAAAATTCAAAAGAGTAAAGTAGAATTAAAAAAGTCTTTTGCTTTCATCTATTATAATTTGCACCATCAAAGCGAAAAGAAAAGTTCAATGTTATAATAAACGTACGTCGATAATGGTGGTAGAACAATCGCAAAGCAAAAAGAAAAGAAAAAAGAACACACATATTTTATGTGGAAACCCTATCGGAAAAAACCACGGGCAGATGAGGAAAAACTCACCAATGTTGAAAAACGAATAATACAATAAGAGTTTCGACTACAGGGTTGAAAAACCCTTTTCTAATCAAAGTCAAATAGAATAATAATAGTTCTATATGGATTTAACTTATGTTGTATGGTCCGCTCGGCCCGAGGCCGTAGCCCACCACAAATCCCCTCATTTTGCTTACAAGATTCGGGTCACACAATCTCTAACATTCAGATTGTTGGAATCTCTATTCATAAACAATTTAAAGAGAATGAACCAAGAAGAAGAGGAAATGAAATAGAGAAGTTGATAAAAAAACTAAGAGAAAATAAAAGTGAACTATGACTTCTCTTTTAACCATAAATGGCTAAAGGAATAGACAAGCTTACAAAGACTATCTATAATAGTGAGAGACTCTTTTACCACTCATACCAAATTAAAGCAACTACAATCACTCAACTAATAAACCACTATTATAACAACTATTTAACCGCATGTTTAATCTCTTAACACACATAACCAGCTTGAGTAGTTCTCCATAATGAATAACTATCTCAAATTATTGGAGAATTTTGCACAATAATTATTTCAAATAGGAGTATAAGATCAATTTGTTGTTGTAAAACTATCATAATTCTAATAGTTAAAATAGACGATGAGGATTGAAGCACGAACCAGATCACTCTTTCAAGACAATATGCACCCTCTAAGTGGTAATAATCGGTATAGATAAGTTTTATTGCTTGTTATCCCTTAAGATATAGTAAGCTCAATCACTCACCATATACAACGCAGACAACGCACGAGTTAAAAGGTAGAAGCTCCACTATAATTGCCACTTTCTTCACCCATTTAAATGACACTCTCAAAAACTTAAGAAGGCTTAAAAGATTTTTTTTTTTTTTTTTTGAAATGTATGATTTGAAGTGAGAATCAAATACCTATTTATAATAAAGGTTTGAAAGAAAATGACACAATGCATTTATAAAACTATTGAATACTTTTTTTGTTAAATAAATAAATATTTAATATTTTAAACAAATTTCTAAGTGACCTAAAATTGTAAAACTTAAGCCTAAAGAATAACAATTGGTGACTAAAGAGACTTCCAAAACCTTCAACTCAAAAACACTCATATTCAAGGTAAAAAAAAAAAAAAAAAAAAACCTTTATATCGAAGTTGTCCAAAATTTTTTGCTTGCGTAGTCTTCATTAAAATAGTTATAACTTAAACTCTTAAACTCAAGTTACACGTTTCAAAGTGCATTCCGAAGCTAAGAGACAACTTTTAATACATTATAAGACAACTCAATTGAGAAATGCCCAAATCTCATCAAAAAATATGTTGTGTTTGATGTTATTGATTTGAAAAGCAACAACTTTAGTGAATTTAATTTAATAAATTTTACCATCCTTGTTTGTATTAGTCTTGAAATCGAATGAGTTTACCCATTGAGTTCGCATCAAGAATAGGTTGAAGAAGACCTTGAGAAGAAGAGAAATGGCAACTATTAGAAGGACAAGGAGGAGAAGAAGAGAGAGAGAAAAGGAGAATAAAAAGAAGGGAAAAAAGTTCACGTGAAAAAGAAGAAAAGGGAAAATAATAAAAAAAATTATTGTATACGTCAATGTCAGATTACCCTTACATTGTAACAAATCAATAATATTAGTGACCATATAGTAATTATTTAAATTTTGGTTACCAAAACATAATTTAAACTATACATAAGTGACTAAAAATGTTGTTTATCCAAAATCTTACTGATACTTTTGTGGCATAATGTCAAAGTCTTCAATGTTTACAACTTTCATCAATTTAGCCCTTTTTTTTATAGCTAAATTTGGCTCTCAATTTTTTAAAAACAGTAGAATTTGATCATCAACCTTTCTAAAAGAGTCAAATTATTTTTTTTAACGAATATACAGACTAAAACGTTAAATTTTTAAACATTACAACTCACGTGACAATCCACATACAGTACATACTCTCTTTTTTTTTTAATCTTTATGAAACTTTCATAAATTTTTTCAAAAATTTGAATTATTTGTTGATATGGCATATAAGACAAATAGTACTACGTCAGCATGAAGTATATATGGACTCTTACAATGGTTGTCATGCCAACATCGCTAAAAATAATAATGTTTTAGTTAATATTTTTGTTAAAAAAATAATTTAAGAAAGATTGATGGTCAAATTTAGCTAAAAAAAGAGCAAAAATGAAAAAAAGAAGTAAACATTAAGGTCTAAACTTGACATTATGTCAACTTTTTTTAATATGTCATGTTCAAGGTTGTCTATACAATAGGCATACACATGTTTAATTTTTAATCAGTGTGTTTTAAATATTCTCCATTTTAGATCCAAACTAGCATATAACATCCAAGCTAAAGTTAGGCTAATAGAAAGACTCAATCGATATTATATTGATATTCTAACAACTCAATTAAATAATTTGAAATTAAGGATCAATTTAGAATTTTGACTATAGTTTAAAGGCATCTAATGAAATTAGCCCATTTTTATTAGGGTAATGGTAAACTCATCATGAGTCTTGAGCATTGAAAATATGACCCTTTTAACTCCCAAGATCAAATATTTTATATTATTTAACTTTGAATTAAGTCCTTTTTTTTTTAATTTTATATTGCAAGATGATGTGCATAGTCTTAAAACATGTTAAAATTATATAAAGAATGCATGATTGGTTTTAAAGTATACAAAATGGACTAAAATCATTGAACCCTATTCTTTTTTTTTTTATATGCACCAAATGTGAATAGGTGAAAAATGATTATTTTAGTCCCTCCAAAAATAAAATATTAAATTTAAGTATTTTAAGCTTTTAGTTAAATGTAAAAATAAAAAAAATTGACCCTTTTAAAAAAATTGAATTTAAGTTTTTTAACACAATATTTTTAATTTTGACCCTTTAAATTTTTATTATCTCAACCCTAAATAAAATTTTTGGCTTCACCCTAGAACATGGGTGCTAATTATTTGTTCACTAAATTTATTGATAATTCCAAATCCGATTAAATTAGAATTTCATTAAAAAAGTTTGGACCTTCCTCCACTCTCTCTTTATTTTTTTTATTTTATTTGTTTTATTTTATTTTATTTACCATATTGTGTTTAGCCGTCCACATCTAGAATGAATAATAATATTTCATGTGAAAATGAAAGCAAAACAAATGTTGACTCATTTGTCTTAAAAACATTAACACAAACAAAAGTTTGAGATTTGAAATTATGTTCTATTTTATGCTCCCAAAACTTACTTTTCAATGCATGGAATTAAGACAAATCCATGAAAATGATATTTATCATATCTTATTTTTATGAAAAAAAAATTTGGGTTTTTTAAATAAATATTTTATTTTTAGAATAAATAATTGAAGGTTTTTTTATTATAAAAATAAAAAAATGAATAGTTGAATTTGTTTTATTATTATAATTAATAAGTTGAAATTGAAATTAATCATTTCTATTTTAAATTTATTTATACGTAAAATGAGTTTAGATAAGATGTTAAATTTTTTTATATTTAAATTTAAATAAAAATTTAAAATAATAAATAATTATTCAAATTATTTTATTAAACTCGAGTTTAATTAAATTAGATTTATTAAATCATATAAATAATTTGACTATCGAATAAATATTTTCCTGCACACAAAAAGGCGGAGCTAAAGGTCAAGTAGGAGTCTTGGGAAATTTTAATAATTTATTGTTTTTTTAAGAATTTAATGTTTTTTTAGCTTCAGCTAATGGGAAATTTTATCTTTGGCCCCTCCAAAATATTAATCATTCAATTCATTTTAACATCGATATCTTTAGCAACCTTTAAATTTTCTTAATTTTACAACATAACCCATATGAAGATGAATGAAATTTGGTACACCATTCCACTCTTTGCTTCAAGGAAACAACTTGTCTTTGCTTTTCCATCGAAGAAAAAATAAAAAAAGCAACTTTAAATTTTTTTTTTGATTTTAATTTTAATTTCAATCAAGTCCACATTAAAAGGACCCACACGATTCTTCACGAACAAAATGGTCCCCCCCCCCCACCCCCAATGAATTGAGGATATTGGCAATGTTGTTTTTTTTTTCTTTCTTATGAACAAAGGATGTTGGCAACCTAATGATTTGGAAGCTCATTCAATTAGACTTATTTACGAGACGGGTGATTTGTTGGATTCAAAAATTTTAATTTGATTTTATTTAAATTTAAATAGAAATATTTATAAATTAAGTTTATATATGATATTAGTGCATTCTATGTTTGTTTAGGTCCGATTAGGTTTAAAATATAAACATTAAATTCTGTTCAAGTCTACTTATATTTATAAATAATTAGTTTAAGTTCATTTTGGACCCACCCGTATTATTTTTTTTTAAATATATTATCTTTAATTTAATATTTAATATTTTTATATATTTTTATTAAAATTTTACACATAAACAGCTTAATATATATTTTATAATGTTTTTCATTATAGTATTATATATAATCATATATTTAATTTTATATGATATAAATTACTTATTATATAAATATAAAATAAAACAACATGTTATAAAAGTAGAAATAGGACCGGGTCGGGTAAGGCTCAAACTTGAAAGTTGGAGCTCGAGTCTTGTTCATATTTTTAAATAAGTTTAAATTTTTTTGTCTAAGTCTATTTTTTCAGATCCTATATTTTTATTCGAATTCTCTTATATTTTAAGTGAGCCTTTAGGCTCGAGTTAGTATTCTAACCTTTAAACGATTCTAAATTTAATTAAAAAATTAAATTCAAATTAGACTAAACTCAAACCTAAACCTAAATGACTTTCAATATCCAGCGATAACCCGATCCGATCCATGAAATCAACAGCTCCAGATCAAATTGAGTGAGCTAACCAAAAACTTAACAATGATTACTTTCCATAAAAGGCTGCCTAAGCGTTGGATCATTTACAGATCAAGAACGTTATCACATAAGATTAAAACAGGTAACAAACATGGTCCCACAAACATGATGACGTGTCCAATTTTCATCCTTTAAATCATTATATAACGATAAATCGCGTAATTAGCTTTCTTTGATTCTCGGCCGCTTGATTCGGATAAAACGTATGGGGTTTAATCTTCGGAGGGACCCAAATAGGTCCAACCCGACCCGTTTTATGGGATATATGCGGACCGCACTTTTCCTAATTTTGCACGTAAGAAATCACTTAAAATTACATTTAAAAGTGGCACCTATTAATTTTGGTTAAATTAGTCATATATGTAAATAAAAAAAATTGTTAATTAACTAAATAGGTCGATTTTTTTAAAAATTTAGAAAAATAGGTTATTTTTAGAGAAAGAGTGTAAAAATCCATCTAGTTGGGTGAGCTTTCTACTAACATGCCAGAGAAAGTGCGTCTAGCTAGAAGTATTAATTCCGAAGAAAATGTATTCAATTGGACGCGCTTTCCCTACTAATTGTGCAGAAAGCTTGCCCAATTAAATGCGCTTTCACACTTACTTTCAAAAAACGACTTATTTTCTTAAATTTTAAAAAAAACCAACCTATTTAATCTACATATACAACTAATTTAATTAGCTTTTAAAAAGTATGGGCATGAATGGAAATGGATATTTCTTTTATATTTTTTAATGTAAAAAAATTAATACCTAAAAGGTTACAAGTCTATAGCATATCAAAACATAAAGGATAGGAATAAAATACAATATATCTATAACATAGAATAGTACCAATACAAAGTGAGTCGAATTTAGAATTTTTATTAAAAATAAAATGAATTATAAAAATTTAAAAGGCTAAAATATAATTTTATCATGAATTAATTTATAATTTTATTGATTTTAAAAGGACCACAAAATTTTCATTTGAAGGGTCAAAGTACAATTTTATCAAATATCAATTTATAATTTAATCATTTATTAAGAGCTTGAATAGCAATTTTTTCATACAAGCCCCTTGCATGCTCCGTTTAAATTCATCTCTGTACAAAGTACAACAGATGAATAACCAAATCAAACCTACATATAACATATGCACATGATGAGATAGATACCCGCACGTCACAATAATACATATGAGTAAGCAATGGGCATAGCTCCTTTGATTAATGGAATAATTTTAGTTTTAGCTTCACTTAATAATTAATTATTCAATTTAAGATTTTTGGCCATTTAAAATATTAATAATTTAATTTATTTTTTTAATAAAAATAAAAATTTAATTTTTTTATAATTTTATGTCGATGCCTCTAAAAACATTCTCGGCTTTGCCCTAGACTAAAGAGAGAACTAAACAATGAAATAAGGCAAACGTAAATTTTGACAATTAGACAAAAATAAAATATTTAAAGTTTCAACCAAAATATACTCCTATTTAAAGAACAAAAACGTGACAAAACACTTTAACTAAACTTGCACACAAATATATACTTTTTAAGTCGATTGAATATTAGTTCGATTGGTATAAATATCGTTGTTAATACATAAAGATGTGGGTTTGAGTATGTTGAAGCGCATTATCTTCCTAATTATGGGTTGGGGAGGGGCTTTGAGTAATTCTAGGTATTGTATAAAAAAATATGATCAGAACTTATAATTAGATTGTTCAAATATATATACTCCTTAAGGTTTAGGTATAAATTTTTAATCTTGAATTTTCTTATTTCAGTTCAAATCAAATTAAATAAATTTTAAAATATTTTATTTAAGACTAATTATAAAAACCATTTTTGAACATTAAAACAAGACAATTGGGCAAGTATAAGCTCGGAAAATTTTTTAGAATCAATTCACAATTCAATTCGACTCAACCTATAAATATTTTTTAGATTTTTTTTTATTTTTATCTTTTCTTAAAAAAATCAATAATTTAATTTAATTCCTTTTAACGCAAATTTTAACTTTAACATTCAAAATTTTATAATTTTGTCTTTACCCAAACATAAAATTCTTAGCTTCACTTATGGTTTTTCTTCTTTACTTTCTTTTAATAAAATACTATTATTAATACAAATTATGAACAATAAAAATGTAAAAATATAGTACACAATATAAATGATAAATAACACAGTATAAAATGATGCACAGATATCATCTGCAAAATAATCCCAAAAGAGGAGGAACACAAAATGGTAGTAAACAGCAACACTAGAAAAATTTAATGACAAATTAGAGATGCACCACTTTAATCAAACCGCTTAAAATTATATTTTGACCTTCCATCGTCAAACCAACCTAATAACAAACTCCGATTAATCAAGAAACCACTGTTAAAAGCCAAAAAACACCCATCGCATCACTGATACGTAAACATTGAGAATATAATAATTTTGATTTAATTTAGTAAATTATTATTTAATTTTTAACAAAATAGTATAAATAAAGATATAAAAATATTATATTTATAAATTTTAAAATTAAAAAAATGAAAGTTTCAACCAATTGAGTCAAAAGGACAATAAATTTTTATTATCCAAACCTACTTCATGTCTTGTAATTTGACAAGGTTGCATGAACCACTTTTTAGTCTTATGTCCTAACCACTTACGAAACTAATTTAATTCACACATTAAATGGGCTGCTATTAGTTGGTAAAATTAGAAAATTTAAAAAAAAAAATTCTTTAAAAAAAACATTTTTTATATGTTAAAATGATTCATGAGTTTACAAAAAGAAAATTTAAATTTTAAAAAAGTCAAATTTCACTATTAGTCCATGTATCATGTGTAAATTATGGATTTAATATATATACTTAATTTTTAAAATTTAAAACCAGTCATTTTTAGTTATTGTACATTTCAAAATTTAAATTTTAAACATGATCCAAACAATACTTGTTAAATATGTTTGGTTAAATTTAGTCTATATTTAGGGACGTAGATAAAGGCTGGCACCCCCACCCAATGGTAAATATGCCTTTTAGTCTCTTTGAAGTTTATGAAATTATAAGTTTGTATAACGGTAAAATTACACTTTGGTCCTCACAAAAGATTTATTATTCATCTCTGACCCCCTTAAAGCAATTTCCTGACTCCATCCCTATCCATATTCTTCAATTTGACCATTCTCAGTCCCTATACTTTACGAATTTTGATATGTCAATCACTATGCAAACGACAACCATTAAATTCATTAATTAGCTATTTTGCTAGTAATGCCAGAAAATAGCAATCAAACATGACATTACACATGTGATAATATGTTTGCTGCATAAGATTTTGAAAATAACAAAAAAAATAAATTTAACAACCATTGTTTAATCAAAAATAACAAAATTAGAAGGACTAATAGCATAATATAATTAATTAGATGTTGATAAGGATTGGATAACTAGATAAGAACATTTATATCTTTAATTTTTAAATTAAAAAAAAATAAAGAAGCCCATATTTTAAAAATGGTTCAAAAACAATCTACATGATTTAATTGAATCAAATAGTGGATTATGTCAAAAAGATAAGGTAAGCCATAAGTTTTTGAAGGGAATCACTTTTACCAATCACAAAATTAGGCAAAGTATCTAAGCATAATTTAAAGTAACCCATCTTTAATTAATAACTTCAAATTTTTTATTTTATTTTATATAAAAAAAAAGTAGGTTCTTTTTCCATTGATAAGTCATGTATCCAGTGTAAAACTGTTCATAGATCGGGTGGTCTAATTGGTTCATTATGTTAATAATTTTTTAGTTGAGTTTGAGCGAAATTTTTTATTTTTATCTCGGATCAAAATAAATTCAAACTAAATAATTGCAAAAAAATATTTTAAATTTAATTATAAACATTGTATTATTAAATTTTAATTTATTTTTTATAATGGGTCACAAAAGAAAATTTCCCAAATCAACTTCCTTGCACGATGATTAATATAAAAAAAATTAAATTCTCGAAATGATTGGATTTAATTATTCGACATCTAATAATTTCTTTTAAATAAATTGAAATTAATATTCTTCACTCCATCGTAGTCATGATCATGAGTATGTTTGTGTGGATAAATTTTATGATAATTAATCAAATTATATTCTTTTAGATGAGTCTCGTATACAATAATTTAAAATTTTAATTGAATTAATATCACCCATTAATCGAATTTTAATTTAATTATAAAATTATCAAAAAATTATTATTTTTAGATAGCAACAAGTATTATTTTGAGATTATTTTCTTTTATCTTTCTATATATTATATAAAATTTAAAACAATACATATGTATAATATAAAATTATATTTTAATTATAAAAAATAATAATATTTTTTATTTTAATTTTTTTATAAAATATACAATTTAATTCCAACGTTCGCCTAACGAAAGCGAAGAAATCAATTGTTGATCACCTATTTATTTATTTATTTATGCCAACCACCATAACAACTGTATATTGATTTTTTATTTCTAATTAATGGGAAAAAAATAAGATGTTTGATTAATGAAGCACCAATTATAAACGTAAACCCATTATTAATTATTTAAATAAACAATGAAAATTAAATCTTACAAATTATGATTTTTTAATTCTCTATTGCCTTCATTTTCAAGCATGATACAGCTGTTTTATTTTTTAATGATCTCATCCCAATTCCACTATCTTTATATAAATATGGTTGGTGTTAGATCTAAGTTTACTTTTTTCAAAAATCGAGTCCGATCAATTGGGAAAGGTATTGGTTAGAGTATTGGTTCGAAAAAAGAAGTTGAATCAGACTAAAAAATTGGTTAAATTGATTTTTTTCTATTTACTATTATTATTTATTTGAATTTTTAATGCTTTATTTGTTCGAGTCGAAAAAATTGAGAATTAGCGGCTTGACCAATTCAACCACATATATAGTTTTGAAAAAAACCTTACCTAAGTTAGATTTTAACGCGGACTAAGTTAATGGAAGGATTTGATTGATTAGATAGTAATACTTTAATGACTCAATTAAAACGTTTTAGAATTTGAGTACCAATTTTAAACCATTATTTAGGATGTATACTGCAATTAGCCCTTTTATCCAATTTGATATGGGGTCAATGAAAATCAAGGAGCCGTACGTCATTTGGAGAAAAACATTTAGGGATGCGGCAGCTTGACTTTATTTAAAGTAGTAGTTAGTCCTAATCCTACAATCTTTGAATTTCATTATATATATAATGGTAAAAATAAAAATAAAAAAATATATATTTAATATTTTATTCATTTACGTGGAATTATATTTTCAATGCAAATTAGTTAAATTATTTCTCTTTTTAGTTCACATGTCTCATTCATTCATTTAAAAAGAATCATTGCTTCTTGTTGCGTAATATACCTAATTAAAAATTATTTTAAGTGATAATAACAAAAAAATAATAATTATCTCTTAACAAATAATTATAAAATATATAAAACTAAATTAAAAGAAGAGAAAAACACAAGAACTTTGTCACAAGATGGTCCTCGACATTTCATTTACATAAAAACAATAGGTTTTAATAGTTGTTGTTTTATATATTTTTATGAAAATTAAAATGTAATTTTACATTTGTATTAATTTATATTTTTTTTATTTTTAAAATGATTAAATAAAAAAATTAGTATTTTTAGATGGCGAACTATAATTTTATTATATAATAATTTAAGATATTATGAATTTTGAGGTCTAAAGTAGCAATCTTCCATTTTAAGGGGTGAGAGGGTTAGGGTCCTGCTTGCCCTTCCCTTCACCTTGTCTACTCTATACTTAAAATAATTTACTGAATTGATATTACGAGTTAATTGAATATTAACTCAATTAAAAAAATAATTTTAAAAAAAATAATTAAAAAAATATTTTTTTACAAAATAAGTTATAACATTATGAGATTATTTCTTTTATTTTATATTTTTGATATATAATTAATAAAAAGCGACACATATTATTATTTTTAAAACTTTAATTTTACCGTCCGAATTTTCATTTTCATATAAATTTTTCAACTCATATTTAGGGTTTAGAATGTAAGAGATTAGTTCATTATATAATTTCTAAATTTTATTGAAATTTTTTTTGAAGTTACGAGCGTAGCTATGTGTATAATCATAATTGCAAATATAAGATATGGGTAATATCAACTTACATTAGTGTAAAATTAGAATAGTTTTACATCATTTCGTATATTTTTATATAAAAAATTTCACTCATAGTTAGGGTAAGTTAAGAGTTTAATTCATCACATAATTTCTAAATTTTATTAATTTTTTTCGAAGTTACGAATATAGTTGTGTTATATATGGGTAAAGATCCAACTGTCATATTTCACATTAATTCCATTCATATAAATCATGCATGTCAAATTTGATGTAAAATAATATTTTTTAATTATTTCTTTTATGGAAAAAAATTCAATTGTTCAATAAATATCAATATATATATATATAGTACTTTAGATCGATAAGATAAATAATCATGGTCGGTTAAAAAATTTACATGCATCACATGTACAATTATACCGATAAATTTAATGATTAAATCGTTAAAATATTAATCGTACAAAATGATATGAAAGGCACATTACACTCTCAAAGGAGAATACAAATTTGAACATTGAAAATAACATTATTGATAGAAGTAGTCATGAATTCTGAACATACATCGTAAAAAAATATAAAAAAAGAATTAAATCAATAACCGAAATACATACTAATCGGGTTAAAACTATAAAAAAGAAGCGTTTATTTCCTTATAAACGACTTAACAATAATAGCAAAACTGTAGATAAATATAGAATTATTGCTAAAAGAAAATCAAATAAAAATTGAGATCTGGACAAAACAGGACAATATCTATTGATTGAAGAAAAGAGAAACAAAAAGCATCCAATTGCTCTTTTAAGCAAAACAATTGATACCCTTTACTCAAATAAATAAATAAATAAAAAGAATAAAAAATAATAGTTTATGAATGGAATATACACACGTATATATATGGATAAATGAAGGAAAAAAAAGTGGAAATAAATATTTAAATAAATAAATAAAGTATACTTCTTTATTGGTACTGGTAGAATCTTTCTTCAAGTCACAACAATTTCAAAGGATACTACAACAAAAGCATTATTGTTTGCCCCTATTTTCACACGTACAAAGGTTAAGTACAAACTCGACCCAATTTAATTTGATCGTAAAAATTTTAATCACGAGAAGTTGAACTTAAGTGAACTAAATTCGGAAACAAATAACATTTGAATTTGACATGATTTGAACCTAAATGATTAAATCCCAAAATGATTTGAATTCTCCGATCATGAAAATCATAAATATTTTCAATAAAAGATGTAAAATTGATATATTTATATGATTAACGGAAAATAAACATATTAAATTGATAAATTTTAGCCAAAACTACTAATGATAATAATGATTGGATCACGATTCTTAAATTGAAAAAGGACTAAATGCCAAACATATAGAAGTACAGGGACTAAGAACATAATTCAACCAGAAATGGATGTTAAGTTTTCGTATGAGCGAGAGGGTGAAAGAGTTTCCTTCCCCCCACAAAAGGCAAAAATGTGGGCTCACTTTCTTTTTTATAATCCTTCAAACTCACTTATAAAAAGCAGTTGCAGAGGCACAGCTTCGCTTTGTCATTCATTCATAAACCAAAAACTCTTTTTTAACACTCTGCCTCCTTTCCCCATTTATGTAAAATTCATAAAAGCAAAGAAAAAAAAAAAAAAGGCTCATTGATTTCTTCAAAGTGATTTGTTTGTTTAATAATGTGGGACAAACACAACATGTTATCATCAACAACAAGAAGAGCCAACATGTTGTTCATGTTATGGCTATTGTTTTCCTCTTGGGCTTTTTCCTTGGTTTCAGCCACTGTTTCTTACGATAGCAAAGCTATCATCATTAATGGCAGAAGAAGGATTCTCCTTTCTGGTTCTATTCATTACCCCAGAAGCACGCCTGAGGTATATATATACTCACTTTTTTTAAAAATATTTTTCATGTCCATTTACGGTCGGTGATCGGGGTATATACACTTTAACACCCCTTCACATTGGGTTTTCATTAAACCCTGAGTTGAGCCGGACCAAACTCCTATAACGGACTGTTTTCATGTCTGGTATATATATATACACCCCAGAAAAACCCTGAGGTATATATATACACTTTTTCTCTTTTATATTTTTCATATATGTTTTACAATTCATGTTTGGATATTACATTTTAACAGCTTCTCCACATTGGGTTTTCATTAAAACTCGAGTTGGGTCGGACCAGACCCCTAAAACACTGTTTAATTTGCCATTTTTTGTTTCATATGCAGATGTGGCCTGATCTTATAGCAAAGGCTAAAGAAGGAGGGTTAGATGTTATACAAACATATGTTTTCTGGAATGGACATGAGCCTTCTCCTGGAAAAGTAATGCACTATCATTCAGATTCATAAAGTTCATAACTTTTTTTTTCTTTCTACATTAAAATTTTTAATTTTTTCTTTTTCTTTTTTTGCAGTATTATTTTGAGGATAGATATGATCTGGTTAGATTTGTTAAGCTGGTCCAACAAGCTGGTCTTTATGTTAATCTCAGAATTGGTCCCTATGTTTGTGCTGAATGGAACTTTGGGTAATTATTACTATTTTTACCAATCATAATAGTTCGAGTTTTTGTTGATACTTAAATGACACGGTTTCAAATCTTGTTATTGACACTGATACACTCTGTTTTTTTAAATGATTCAGGGGATTCCCTGTTTGGCTCAAATATGTTCCTGGTATTGCTTTCAGGACAGATAATGGACCTTTCAAGGTTGAAAATTTTTAAAATCTTGATTTTATTTAAATACCCTATTGTTTTTTTTATTTAATGATTTTATTAATCAAATAATTTAACTTGATGTTGACTATAATGTATAGGCTGCAATGCAAAAATTCACAGCGAAGATAGTCAACATGATGAAAGCAGAGAAGCTGTTTCAGACTCAGGGAGGTCCAATAATTATGGCTCAGGTTTTAAAAAAGAAAACTCATTTTATTTTAATCTTGATATTCAATCTAAACCTTTATTTTCATTTTTTTAATGAATTTTATCATATTATAGATTGAGAATGAGTTTGGTCCAGTCGAATGGGAAATCGGTGCTCCTGGCAAATCTTACACCAAATGGGCTGCACAAATGGCAGTCGGACTCCGGACCAGTGTCCCGTGGATTATGTGTAAGCAAGATGATGCCCCTGACCCTGTGGTAAGTTTTTCAATACCATAAGTTTCTTAATGCTTTTGCTTTTGTTAGTATACCCTTTTGAATTATTGTATCCTCTTTTCTTGGTGGGGTTTTGGACAATTTTGTTTCGAGTCTCACATCGATTTCTTAGTGCTTTTGTCTTTTCTAATATATATTTTTGTACTGTCACAGATAAACACCTGCAATGGATTCTACTGTGAGAACTTTACACCCAATGCAAAATATAAACCGAAGATGTGGACTGAAAACTGGACAGGCTGGTATGTCAACACAATTTTTACTTATATTGCCTATATGATTTTCTGTTATGCTAATCCGGTTTCGGTTCTAGGTTTACGGAGTTTGGTGGTGCAGTTCCGACAAGACCGGCAGAAGACATAGCATTTTCAGTTGCAAGGTTCATACAGAATGGTGGTTCATTTGTTAATTATTACATGGTACATTAAGTTCTGGTCTCTTTTGTGTTTTTACTTGAGGTCACTGGGTTTTGTTTTTAACATTTTTTCAAACCTTTTTTTGGTTCAGTACCACGGTGGAACCAACTTTGGCCGGACAGCCGGTGGTCCCTTCATTGCAACTAGCTATGATTATGATGCTCCTATTGATGAATATGGTATGTCGATATATGCATTAAAGATTCAAACTTACTTAATCAGAGAGCACCGTGCTGTACCGTTCCATACCGTGCAGTTTCATGAATGGTTGTTTCCATCTTAAACCAGGGCTTACAAGGGAACCCAAATGGGGACATCTAAGAGATTTGCATAAAGCAATCAAATCAAGTGAAGCAGCTTTAGTTTCTGCATATCCTACAGTGACATCTCTTGGAAGTAAACAAGAGGTTACTTTTTTTGCTGAGAACTCACCTACCCGTTGTTTCGGTTCCGGAATTAGAAATTTCTCCTAATTGATGATTGTTTTTCTTCCTAGGCTCATGTATTCAAGTCTAAGTCCGGTGCATGTGCTGCATTCCTAGCAAACTATGACACAAGATATTCCGTAAAAGTAAAGTTCGGAAATGGTCAATATGACTTACCTCGCTGGTCCATCAGCATCCTCCCGGACTGTAAAACTGCTGTTTTTAACACTGCCAGGGTAAGGAAAAGATATTGTTGCATGAAATTCAATAGCTCTTTAATGTAAAATTTAACCTTTGAATGCAATTGTTGCACAGATTGGTGCTCACAGCTCAAAGAAGGCAATGGTGCCTGTAAACAGTGCATTTTCTTGGCAATCATACAATGAACAAAGCCCCACCGCTGATGATCGAGAAGCAACTGTACATAATGGTCTCTGGGAACAAATATATCTCACCAGAGATGCTTCAGATTATTTGTGGTACATGACAGAGTGAGTAAGCCTACCCAAATGCATATTACAATACCTTTGAAATCGTATTCAATTTCCTTAACACCATTTCCTTTCATTTTCTTGTCCAACCAGTGTAAAAATCAACCCTAATGAAGGGTTCTTGAAGGGTGGGCAAGGTCCTATTCTCACTGTTTGGTCAGCAGGCCATGCTTTGCATGTTTTCATCAATGGTCAACTATCGGGTAAACCTGAAACTCGGGCACTCTTCATTCATTACCCTCAACCCTAAACTTTAAACCCTAAATATAAGCAAAAACTTAGAACTGACCTTATTATCTACTCTATTCTTGTTTTCAGGTACCGCGTATGGCGGATTAGACAATCCAAAACTAACATTCAGCAACAATGTCAAGCTAAGAGCTGGGATTAACAGGATCTCTTTATTAAGCGTTGCAGTTGGGCTCCCGGTTAGTTCAGTCAGTTTTCTAATGTTGACTTTGATTTGTTTTCATTTTCAATGATATATTGTTGAATTTCATAAGTTTCAGAATGTTGGCACTCATTTTGAGACATGGAATGCCGGCGTTCTAGGTCCGGTTACATTGAAGGGTCTCAATGAAGGGACAAGAGACATATCCAAGCAAAACTGGTCTTACAAGGTTTGTTCTGATTACTGCTCTACCAGACTGGAACTTTTTGAATGCTTGTTAAAGCATTCAAAAGGAGTTTAAGTTGTTGCAGTTACGAGCATGTCGATATACTAATAGACAATGTCGGCATGGTGTTTTCAGATTGGTCTAAAGGGGGAAGCCTTAAACCTTCACACTGTTACTGGAAGCTCTTCAGTTGAATGGGTTCAAGGATCACAATTGGTGAAGAAACAACCTATGACTTGGTACAAGGTTAGGAAGTTTCCACGTTCCATGTTTGATTCAATAGATACCATGTTTGACAGAATAGATCAAATCAGATATAAATATTTAACATCTGTTGTTTTACAGACAACTTTTAACGCACCGGGAGGCAATGAACCGTTAGCTTTAGATATGAGTAGCATGGGAAAAGGGCAAGTATGGATAAATGGCCAGAGCATAGGACGCCACTGGCCTGGATATATAGCTCGAGGTAGTTGCGGTGCTTGTGATTATGCCGGAACTTATACTGACAAGAAATGTAGAACTAACTGTGGAGAGCCTTCTCAAAGATGGTGAGAAACTATATTCAGTTTACGTTAGATTCATTTAGCCAATTCAAAAGTATTCATGGTAGAGTTTATACTTACAGGTACCATGTTCCACGTTCATGGGTGAAGCCGAGTGGAAACCTTTTGGTTGTGTTTGAAGAATGGGGTGGTGATCCATCTAGGATTGCTTTGGTTAAAAGAACTGCAACTGCATGAAGAAGCTCTCAGTTGAAGCTGCCTGAAATTGATGTCTAAAGAGATAGATTTGTGATAATGAAGTTCAGTTAGTTCATATTCAGTACATATATACTCAGTCTCCTTGTGAGTTTCAAAGGTAATTCAAGCTTTACACATTCCGTTACTGCAAAGAAGATATTGATTTGAATATGATAGAAGACAATAAAGTGTGAATCAAGTGAAGTACAGCATACTCTGTTCGGCCAACAACAAATATTGGTTGTGAAATGGTCGGAAAAGAAAGCTTTATGTACATAGAGAAGCTATTATTTGTCTAATACAGCTTTATAAAGCATACTTAGGATCACTTTCTAATACCCAGGATTCCTCTAGCTTTTGCTGGAATCAAGTTATGCTTGTAAAGTCTTTAGAGGCAAGCAATTTCATTGCTTCTCCTTGTAAAAAGTAAATGGAAAAGTAATAAATCCAAGCATTTCAATAGCATTTTGCATGATGAATCCTTTGACAGAAGATGTTAGTGTCTCTTTGATCTATTTACTTTACTTGACGATTTTCTGATTTAAGTAATTGATGATATCATCTACATCTTTCTGAACTTGTAATATTTCCCGACCTTGATGCCTCCATCGCTCCAATCTATTATGTACGTCCCTTAATGTCGAAACTCCTCCTTTTTCATTATTAAGCTGGCATAGTCTATTGATACACTTCATTAAATACTTCCCAGCCTTTACTTTCACCTGGTAAATAAAATCTATCCCACTCTCTTCAGTCTTGAAAAATGAAGCAGATATACTATCAACAGCATCTGTCAAGCCAAAAACAAGACAGGCACCTGCTAAAACATCTTTTTCACTACATTTGTCAATCCAGGTAGTTAAGTCTTCCTTTTCAGACTTATGTTTTATATGTCTTAGTCCGGCGTGCATAGTTTCCCTTGGCTGAAGTATTTTCCCTGTTGCAGCATAGTGCAGCAGAAGTTCACATCCATTCTCAGTGATACAACTGGGGCAACCAATCAATACGCCTAATAGGATTCTCCTTAAAAGAACATTTTGCTGCAGGTTAAGAACATAGAATGCATTTGAATCAGCAGATGCAGAACCATTGATGGTTGTATTACTACCATATTCAAGGTACATTTTTTCAGTTTCATTGAGCCAGATCCCAATCATTTGACAATCATACTCTTTTGCCTGAGCATAATCCTCCATCTTGTTATGAACTTTTGGTTTCTTAAGTTTCTTCTTGCTTGTAGCTCCTTCTTTGTTGGGCATAGCTAAGTCGAATTGTTTCAGACCCCAAGACAGAGATATTTTAGTCAAAAAATCAACTAAAAAATCCTGATTAGTTTTACTAGTGGGACTCAGAATCCAGGCAATATACCTTGCAGCAAATGTAGACAATGATTCCTTATCATGTACTTCTCCAACTTTGGGTGAAAATGAGCATTTAGCTTGAAAATTATTCTGGAGAGTTTTCTCAGAGAAGAGTAAAACAGAAGCAAAATAGAACCAATCAGGAAAGTCTATTGCCAAAGCCCTGCAAGGAAAATATTTCATCTTAAATTTTTCGGGTAAAGAATACGGTGGGGGTGGGGGCTAACCACTTTGTATTGGAGTTTACCAGAGAGATTTGTGATCTATGCTCCGAACTGCCACTGCTGTCGACTTGATAGCTGGACACAGTTGTTCCCTACCAAGAGATACTAGTTCACTTGTGGCATGCACTAGATGAATAAAGTTTTCAACAGAGAAGGCTCCAACTAAAATCCTCAATAAATGGTTCTTATTTGGGAAATATGCATTAGAAAATGGTAGCTTAGATCCCATTTCCACAGATAAGCCCCACCATGTTGGTCTGGAAATTACATCCAAAATTGCTGCCACTAGTCCAGCCAGAAGATCTAGTACAAAAGCCAGACCCCTGTGTTAAAACTAAATTAATAATGAGGAAATGCTTGTTAATTAAGTTACACTAGATGAAAACAAATACAATTAATGATATGATACATCTTACATGCTATCTATTAGTCAAAATATATTGTCAATAGAACCAGCAAACTGTAAACAACTTTAAGTCCCTTGGAGTTTGCCATAACATGCTTCCATTACAATATCTCAACATATTATGAATAAATTATAATGACCATCACAGTGGTGAAAAGAAAAAGTGCATAACATATACATGAAAGAAGAGACAATTCAAATCTGCTCCTATGCACCTCCTAAGAGACAAATATATACTTGTAGAAAATGAGAGCAATCAGGTTGTAGGAAATTATTTATGCTATAAGTAATGTGGAACCAATTGGAAAACACATACTGAAAATAATTAGTGCATCCAACAAAGATATTAAAACAATAGTCACAAGAAACTGAAATATATGCGAGACGGGAACTTACGTTCTAAGAAACCAGTTATGCAATAGAGCTCTGGTCTCGATAAACATAACAGGAGAAAGTGCCAAGCATATTACAATGGCACGCCAATCCATTCTCTGGTGAAATTCCTCACTCAAACAAAGGAAAGGCCTTTCTCTGGTATCTTGTAATATCTTTGAAACAGCTTGCTTTAGAGTTAGGGGGTCCAGATACCAGAAGAACAACCTGCTCAAAGAATAAAACATAAATCTTTAGAACAATAACTTACATAATTCAACTAAAACAAAACATTTGAGCACTTATGTGTAAAGTGGTAAATAGTAGTAAAAAGTCTATTAAAATATGTAAATCAAGCTTCAATATACTTCACTCTTCCCGTTTTCCCCTTATGCTAAGTTTATCAACAGTTAACCAAGACTAAAGTTGGTTAACTTCTGTATAGTGTAGTAGCAATTTTTGTTCACAACGAACCTCAATGGTAGTTCCTCGTTTTCGAGGGACAGTTCAGCAGGTAAATGACAATGCAACTTGGAAACAGCAGCACTTCTTCCTTCAATTGATTCTACAAGAATAGGTTTATGCGGGGATGAAGACAGATAGCAAGATGCCAAAACCGCTACCCTTAAAACAGCTCGTAACAGCAAATGAGAAAATAACCCTGCAAAACAAAGATCATATTATGTGACAGGTAATGAAATCTACCAAAATCATAGAATAAACAAGACAAAATATTTCAATCCCAAATCTAAAGAACAAATAACCAAAAGCATATTATTTCAAAAAATAAAAAAGGAGGTTCCACTCTCCAAGATCAATCTTCTTAATCCTCCCCTACTTTATTTAGTATAATTCAAATAAATTTCAAACTAGTAATAACAATGAAGCACAAAAAAATTGACCTTTTCCTTGTATCTTTGCGTGAATGTTGTTAAACATTTCAACCAATTCCACGCAATGTAGACCCAAATTTGAGCTATCTATAAGCAAAAACTCTTCATTTTGAAGCCGCGAAGCCTTGAAAGTAACCGAAGATGACAAAACGCTGATGATCGTCTTCACTAAATACTCGATCAGCGAATCGAAAACCTAAGCGAAATAATAAAATTTAGGCAATTGGGTAATCTCCCATTAGAAACCCTAAAAATTACAAATTTGTATATGAATTCACCTGGGGCGACTTGAAACACATAAGAGATAGAGCGGTATCCAAAACCCTAAGCTCAGAATTAGGGTTTTCATTCAGGTTGAGAGATTGGTTTAGCTTCGAAATCGAGAGATTGAGAGCTTCCTCTTCGTTTTCGCGTGCGTTGATCGGTAATTGGAGGTGAAGAGCGAGTTGAGCGAAGAGATCGGCGATTGATGGCGTCGTCGCCATGGTTTTCCGACAATCAGACGGCTGATACAGTGGCGGGCGATTGATGATGATGAATATAACGGCGGAGGATGATGGGATTTCCCGCCATAATTGAATTGATTCTGGGCCTTGGTAGTTATCAATGGGCTACGCAAGGGTGGTAAAGAGGTATGTATGGTAAAATTGTGGTTTAGTTAAATTTCCTTGTACTTATGGATTTATGCGGATTTAATCTTTTACTTTTATTTGATTAAATCAAAAGTTATGATTTATTTGAAAGTTGAGCTTAAGTTCAATGATTTATAATGTAGATTATTTAACATACATTATACTTATTATCGCTAAATGTGAATTACAAGTTAGAATCTATGATAGTAGTGATTAATAGTATTTTTTTTTCTATCTTTAATTTGTTGGAACGTTTGGGAAAATTTTATAATTTTTCTATATATTTTTAAAAATTTTAATAATTAAAGAAAAATAAAAAGAGTAGGGGTCAATTGAGAAAAGCTGTAATGGTTGAGGGGCTAAATTTGTGATTATACCTAATTTTTAATAGAATTAACGGATAAAATTAACAAAGGGAATGAAATTGAGCAAATTGAAAATTAGAGAGATCGACTTTGAGAAAATAAAAATAGAGAGATTAAATCCATACAAATCAATAAGTAGAGGGACTATCAAAATATAACCATTAAACTATAAAGTTATAAGTTAATCCAATAATTGCATCTTGATCCTTCCAAAAATTGATAATTTAATTTTGGTTTAAAAAAATTGGGTTGTGAGCACACAAAGGGAAAATTATTCACTTGTGCTAACTATGCCGACATGACTAGATCCATGTTGTGATAGTTTTGTGATAGTTTTAACATTAAGCAATGAGATAAAAATCATATAAAAATTTTCAAGTAATGATATTTTTAATAAATATATTGATATATGTTATACCCTTCCTCAAATAATGACATGTGGCATGATAAAAGGCCGTCCGAGGGATAAAACTTCACTAGCTATCAACGGAAGGAATACCAAAAGCTTCACCTCCGATCCTAACCACCTAAACAAGTGGGAGGTAGCTATTTAAAGAGATCGACCATCCATTCCTCTAGGCTCCTGGCCTTTTAATAAGAACATGATCTTTTTGGTCACTAAAATTCCTGTGGATTCAATTGCTCTGTACCACCAAATTAAAATGAATGACAAGATCTATTTAGTCATAGACATCCTCATCCCATTGAAGATATTTGCCCCATGCGTCCTGCAATGATTGCTTAATGACAAGTTCAACACATTAACATCACCCTACGCGAGACGTTGCCTATAAATACCCCCAAAAGATGATGAAGAAAGGATCTACTCTCAAGCATACAAAGCTTACACTCTATCAACTTACTCCCAAAACTTAGCCTTCATACTTTCTTCACCTCTACTCTTTGTAATCTCCGACTCTTCGCCCCAATTGGATGAACTGGCCTCAATAATTACCACCATATCCTCATTGTCCCTCTCATATTGCATCACTATCTCAACAACAAAGTAATAAATTACAGTGTTTTTTTATTTTTAAAACAAATTAAATTATCTATATAATCCTTTTAATATATGACTTTTATTTTAAAATTTTTATCATTTGGTAATTTTTTTAATTGAACTAGTATTAGACTTATAACACAAACTCAATTATAAGTTTAAATAATATTATAGATAGATGATAATTGAATTAAGGTTAAAATATGTTATAGATTGTACTCTTTATAAATTTGGAGTTTAACCCATATCCTTTTGTTTCTAGAAATTCAGTTTATCTACTTTTCAGATTTCAAAATTCATGTCTAACAATTAATATTGTTAATATATATATATTTTTTAATTTATGCTCTTTACAATATTATTATTTTTTAGTTACATAACAACTAATTGAGCTTTTTTTATTTCAAAATGTCACACCAACAAATTTATTAATGTTAACAATTAGACCTGAATTTTGAAATATAAAAGGTAGAGGGACTAAATTTCTAAAAATAAAAGCACAGTAACTAAATTCCAAATTTGTGAATATTAGAAGGATCTATGATGTATTTTAACAATTAAAAATGAAGAGCTTATTGGCTGTGATTGATAAGATAATCTATATGGAAATTTAATCTTTATTAAGTATTGCTTTAGGTTGTTAAATTAGAGGTCTGCTACCTCTTTCGAATGGCACCTAGACTTTTGACCAAGTCAGAAATAGATGGACGGTCCATGGATCTAATGCTATTTCATGTAAACTCCCCAGGGAAGTAATTGAAACTTTCCTCAGTAAACCTACTATTAGTCAGGCCTCCGGTGGACTTTATAGGATGGGGACCTTCTAGTTCTGGCTATTTTACTCTAGCTAGTGACCTAGTGTGTACTCTCTAACCTTGAAAAGGATTCAATACCTCCCTTACCCTAATGGTGAAATATGGATTGTGATCTGGAAAGCCAAACTACCACCTAAGCTGAAGTTCTTCCTCTGTGTGGCCTCAAAGCTCTTCCTATGAAACTCTTTCAGGTTTGTTGTGGTTGGGGTATTGCCGACCAGTGCTCTTTTTGCTCTTTGGGCCAAAAAAGTATCTAACACTTACTTCGGGATTGCACCTATGTGGTTTCCTTAATGGGATTCTACCTTTAGACATTTTCAATATACATTTTCTCATCTCGATAACTGGAAGGATTAGCTTCATATCAATGTATCATCTAATATGTGGGTTCATAATCCCCAAACCTCTTGGTATACTATATTTCGTTTTGTCATTTGGGAAATTTAGATTTGTTAAGAAATAAAGTTTAGGTACCTAATTAGATAAAAAACAAATTTTAAGTACTAAATTAAACTCTAAAATTAAATTCAAGTATCTAATTGAATAAAAAACACCTTAAGTATGAATTTAAACTTTAAATTTAAGACATATGACCACATTTAAATCTTGATTATGAAATTAAACATTTCTTTGACGGTATTAATTCGAAAAAAAGAATAAATATTTAACAACCTTGCACACCATTAAATAAGCTTGCAAATAAAAGAAGAAGACATCAAATCAGACATTGAGGCAAAGCCTCTAAGGAGAGCAGTTTTGCAGTATACTCCACAATTGTACCAAAATTTTTAATTTATATCTATATCAAAGTTTCTAATAAAAATATTAAAATTTTTAGTATTTACTTAAAAATTTTGGTATATGCTAATATCCAAATTTTTAATAAAAACGTTGAAAATTTTAGTAAATATGAGATATTTGTGTGGCCACTCAAAGCGCACATGAAAATTTTCCATTAAGGAACCTAAAATCCTTGTAAATTATCTCTCTAGGTTCCTTCTTCCCATAGTTATTTATGACATTGATTGGGCTAATGTTATCATTACAAGGAACATTACAAGCCAAAGTGCTTAGATACCTAACATGATAAAATCAGACATTCCTCAAGCTAGAGGATCATTGGTTCTCTAAGGTTAGAAAGGTTATTATCATTTAGAATTTAATTTTCTATTTTAATTTGACATAATTTCGTCCTGTGAAATCATTTTTTGGAATTAGAGTTTGAAAATTATTACCACATTGGGGTTTAAAATTTTTTTTATCCAAGTTGATCCTTGATATTTCCTTGAAAATTCTAAAGTTTAAGTCTCATCTGGGAACAATTATCAAGTTTAAGGATTATCTTGGATAAGAAAAAAGTTCAAGCCCCAATGTTGAAACAATTTATTAGTTTAAGTTCCAATATGAGAACAGTTATCAAACTTAGAGACTAAATTGAACCAAAAAATTTAGATTCTACTATAAGAGTAATTACCAAGTTTAAGTCTCAAATAGTGATTTAATCATTTACTTTTATAATATCTTTAGTAAGTTCAAATTGATAACACCGTTAATTGTTATTGTTAAAGTGATGACTGGAAGTTTATCAAGACAATTTCAAACATCCAATTAAGATAATAAATTTATTATTAATTCAACATGGTTTACCTAAGTTTTCACTGTCTCCTTAAGCATAATAAAGCAATTAAAACCATATTTTGTCTGAAGATTACTTGTTAGAACTCAATGAAGAAGGGAAAATAAGGTAGGATTTGTTCAGTTGAAAAACAACACAAGTTGAAAAATGGTGATTGGTCGGCCAATAGGCATCGTTTTCCTCTTTTGGTTACTTTTTGGGCAAAAAATTGGTTCAATCTTTAGGTTACACGTTACATTTGTAATAACTTTCGTACCCTTTTTCTTTTTAAATGATTTGAGATTTACAATGTCTTAATTCTAACATGTAGCATTACCATACACGTGTTGGGGTTTTGATGGTTACTAAGTTCCAATCATGAGACATGGCTGCAATAACATGAAAAGAAACAAGAGTTCGCTTGTAATACACTACTCTGCAATGGTTGTTGGAATATAAGTACAATATATATATATATATATGATAATTGCAAAGACTTTGTAAATTAGAGGGTGTAATCATAGAAAATGATGGAATTAAACCCTTAGCAATATGATTAAAAATGATGATTTTAAGTAGTTGGTGTGTGATAAAAATTAGAGATTCTTAATTGTTTGTTTATGAATTAGATAAGATAAGATTTTTCAATAAAAGTATTATAAAAATTATTATATTAAAAGTTGGATTATAGTTTGTGTCTTTTATTTAAAAATAGGTAAATTAATTTTTATAAGTTAGATCAAAGAGTAAATTGATCATTTTTGTTACAAATTACCTTAATTTTTACTATTTAAAATTGATATTTACATGTTAGTATGAGATATACATGGCACGTCGTGTGTAACTATTTGGTTGTTCCATTAATCACGCTAGTTTTTAACGATAGGAGTAAATGGAATTTTTCTATAGAAAAAACCATTTGTATTAAGAGTTGACTATATTTTGTTTTTTATACTCAAAAAATGGGTAAATTAGTATTTGTATGTTAGGTCAAATAGCTAATTAGTCCTTTTTGTTAAAATTTACATCTAATTTTATTATTAAAAATTGATCATTATATATCAACATGAGATACACGTATAATTGCTTAGTTATTTCGTTAACCATACCAATTACCTATTAAATCTCAACAAAACCTCAAGAAGGAGAAAACATATAAACACACAATAAAGGAGCAATACATTCGCTCTCTTTTACCCTAAAATATCAAATCATTTTGGATTTTTTTCAGAAAAATCCTTGATAGATTGCTCTTATTGTTCTTACATATTTGGTTTTTGAACCATGAGACATCTTTATAAACATGAGGGTCAATTATTAAGGGTGTTATGGACCTAAAAACCATTATGATACTATTGAATAGTTGGGATAAATGTATTATTGAGGTCTTATATTAAAGGTTAGATTACATTTTTTTTCTTCTATTTAATTAGATTAAATAGCAAATTAATTCTTCTACTAAAATTCCATCAATTTTACTATTATAAGTGTTAATAAACCAATCAGACAATAACGCTTGGTATGCCACGTGTACCTCATGTTAACATGTAGGGATAATTCAAGCAAAATGATGGAATTTTTAATAAAAGAACTAGATGAATTTTTTAATAAACAGTGAAATGGATGGCATTTTCAACTTGAGAGGGACTAATTCAAGCAATCAGAGACATTAATACGTCATCACTTAATATTAGAATTGAATAAAATTTTTAACAGAAGAACCAATTTGTTTTTAACCTAATGTACATAGATTAATTTGTTTTTTTTAGTAGAGAGAGCAAAATACAATCCACTTTTAATATGGCGAGATAGAAATGGGACACGTGATAAGAGAAATGATCCCAGACAGAAAAATCTGTAGCAAATTAAGCTGATATTGTTTGCTTATGGACTGTCCTTTTCTCTGTCTCTCTCTATACCTCTATATCATACAAAGCAATGGATTTGCTCTGCAGAGAAATCTATGATACCTAGAGGTAGTCTGTAGGCCACTTGTGCTGTCTGGTAAGAAGCCAAGACCTAACTGCCTTTGTGTATGTCTGCAATGTCTCTTTGGTGTATTCTCGTCCTTGAACTTATCTTATTTAAAGGATGTGGAATTCTTTACTATTTAATCCAATAAGCGTTGTGTGTACGTAATATCACTTATGCATGGAGTCGATATCATTTTCAATGGGTCCCCTACCAAACAACCAAAAATCAAAGCAATCAGATTGCAATAAGCAGCTCTGGTACTATCTGACATTGGTAATAAGGACTTGTTTGGATCTGAAATCACAAAATCAAAGGTAAAAAAAAAAAAAAAAACGAAACACAGGTGGAGGGATCCAAAGCTTGTATGTTCTTCCACACTCCCAATTATTATCAAACATTCAATGCCAAAAACACAATCTTTAAAAAAAAAAATGGTATTTGCTTCGAAGATCAATGCAAATATTATATATAGGAAAAATATAATTTTTGCTATTAGTCCTTGTACTTTACATAAATTTTAGATTTAATTTTTATATTTTAATTTGATTAATTTTAATCATTGTACTTTTTGAATTAATTAATTTTAGAATTTTAGTTCCTAACCAAATTTTAACAATAAAATTTATTTGGTTCAACTCAGCTATTAGTCTTCCACTATTAAGTAAAATTATAGTTTTAGTCCATATTCTCCAATTAAGTTATTCTTAATCATTATATTTTTCGATTTTTAAAATTTCAATTTTAACGCAAATACCAGTCGTCAAATCCATTAACTATTTTTTTTATAAATAATATGTGAAAATAGTAAATTGACATAATATTACACATGAAAAAAAATATTCCAAAAATAAAATAAATTAAAAATTCTAAGTTCTTAAATCCCAACACAATGATAATGTTGAAGAAGCCTATTGGCTTCCCTAATACCACTAAAGTAAGCTCCATGAGTTGTGGAATAGTGAGTCCTATGTGTAGCTTCCCCAGCAAACAAAATTTGAAGTGGATGATGATGATACACATCAGTAGGTAATGGTTCAGCCATGGTGTCAAAATCAGCACCACTCGATCCAACAGCAACATAACTGTAAGACCCTAAGAACAATGGATCACTCCCCCATTTGCTCTTCAATACATCAACAAAGCTCACTTCAAATCCATTGGAGTTGCTATCAGACATGATTTCATTATGGGGTTTCGATAATAAACTCGAAACTGTCGTTGTTACCGCGTTTATAGTCTCTTCGTTGCTAAGTCTTTCGAGTTCAAGAGCTTCTTTCCCTGCAAACCAAGATAGGAACACACTTGCATTGTTGTAAATAGGGGATAAAGTAGCTGTCCTTCTCATCCACCATGGGATCTTTTTATGCCTTAACTCGGAATCCGAACGATGAAACACCATTTGCAAGGAAGGGAGCTCTTCGGGTTTTCGATTACCGTTTAATCGGAGAAACAGCTTGTTAACAATACCATATCCAAGTCTTGATATAGCATCTATTTTGAAAGAAGGAAGTGGAGGACTAAACAAACCTGAAGCATTACAAATACCAGCTTTTAAAACCCCTAGCGAAACTGTGACAATAACATGATCAGCTAACACAAAAGATCCATCCAAGAAGTGTATCTTCACAGGCATCGAATCACAACGATCCCATTCGATTTTAGCGACTTTTCGATCTAATTGGATTACGTCCCGTGGGAGTTCCGACGCGAGGTATTCTATTATACTGGAATATCCGTTACCAATAGTGATTTCTTCACCAGGGAACATACGGTACTCACTTTCTGCTTCATAATCTAAACTGAAAAGATCAGCAGCTGATGTATAAGTCCTTTGTGTGTTCTCATACATTGCAAAAATGGCTTCTTCAAGCAACTCTCTACGCCATTTACCATACCCTTTAAGCTCTTCACGGTCTTTACAAGAATCCCAATACACATCAAGGCCTTTTCTTAAAAAAGAACCAACACTTTTGTTACCTAAGCGACGACTCATCGAACACCATTTGGATGCTTCATTGCCTTGAGCAAAATCCATCAAGTTCTTAAAAAGTGTCGATATGGGTTCAATCATAGAGTCATTTAGCTCGAACCCACCTTCAGCAATGGTCTTTGGTTCATCAAGTAACCCATCCATACACTCCCATGGCTTATCAGACCCTTGTAATGCATTGTTTTGTTGAGCAATTTGATGAACTGGGCTACCTTTTATACCATGAATCCAAGTAGCACCCATTTCAACTCTATCACCATAAAACTCTGATGTATTGATCCTTCCCCCAATTCTAGTACCACCTTCAACAACAAATAGTTCAAACAAGTCATTTGAACTAGTGTAAAGCTTGTTGGCTGCTGTAAGACCAGCCATTCCTGCTCCAATTATCACAATTCTCGGCTTCTTAGCCATTATATAACAAGCAACAATTGGGGAGAAAAGTATAAAGGGAAGAAGAAGAAGAAGAAGAAGAAGAAACTGTGAGGTTTTATATTAATTAGTTGGTAAGGAATTTATAAAGGGGTGGAGGGTGTTTTGCTGTATTTGTTAATGGCTTTCTCTAATAAAGACACGGTTTTACTTTTGTTGAAACTCAACAAGGTTTGGTTACTCCAATTTGGTGTCATATTTCTATATTTGAACTTTTATTTTTATATTTTCTTTAAGAATTTAGTCTTTTTGTAACAGCCTAATTTTCAGTGATGTCGGAATAGTGATTCGAGATCACTAAATCTGACAAATGAGTAGGAAATATTATTAATTTAGTGAGTATAAATTAAATGTGAAGTTAGGAAAAAATTTTGAAATAGTGAATAGTGTACTAAAAATAAATATTAAATTAATTAGAATCGAAAACGAGGTATCGAGGCCTCGGGAATTTTAAATCGAGCCATAAATATTTTTATAAATATTTATGGAGTGTTAATATGTTAGTATTAAAGTTTCGTCAAGAAATTTTAAAGTTCTGATAATTAATTGAACAAAAAAGACTAAATTGTATCAAATGCAAAATTGTAGGAAATGATTAAATAGCTTAATTGATAAAAGAAAGAGGGTTTAAAAGGAAAATAGACCCAAGGTCTATTTAGGCTGGACGGCAAGGGCATGAAATCAGCAAGAAAAGAAATAAGGGCAAAATTGAAAAATTGCAAAATTTACTTAATAAAGTTAGGACTAAAGTGGAATTATCTAGATTTCTCTTTATTTTTCTGCATTCTCATCAGCAAAAACACCAGGAAAGAGTTCCCTCAAGCTGGTTTTTCATATTTTTACTGCAAGTAAGTTCAATTCTTGATTATTTCTTGAAATTTTTGTGTTTTTGTGACTTTTACAACTAGGTCCACTTGTTGAATTCATTAGTTTTTGATTCCATGAAAGAAATTGAAAGTTGCTATGAATATGTGCTGGAAGTATATGATGATTTGACATGGAATTAGAGCTTTAAATTGTTTATATGTTGATTTTATTGAAAGAATTGAATAGAAAGTGAATGTTTGGGACCTAAATGTAAAAGAGTTTGAAGTTAGAGTGTTATGTGGAAATTCTGAATTTTAATAGTTATGAAATAACTTATAATGTTTAGTAAAAGTATTAATTGAGAGAATTATCTTAATTTAGGGGTTAATTGAGCAAGGACTGAATTGTATGAATTGTGAAATTTGGGGCAAAATGGAAATCAACATTTTGCACTAAAACTGTTTTTGACAGCAGCAGTAGTCTAACTTTGAAAAATCACCAAAAATTGTAGAAATGGAATTAGAGGATGAATAAAATATGAAATTAAAGCTTATTGAGTCTAGTTTCTTATAGAATAAATAATGTAAGCAATGGAATTGTGAATCATGAGATATGATAAATTTTGTGAGACAAGGTCAGAATGAATTCGAGATCCCCTGTCCTGACTTTAGAAATTCACCATAAATTGTAAAAAAATTATTAAGAGTCATACTTTACATGCATGGATTCTTTATTGAGTCTATTTTTAAGGGAAACAAACGGCATGGTCGTTGGAATTCTTTACAGGGATAAATTTGGTTCGTAGTGCACAGAGGTCAGAGTAGTCATACTCTGAAACAGGGGAGACTTCAATGAATAAACTGTATTAATTGGCCTAACCAAAAATTATGAAAATTTTATGGTAAGAAGATATATGAGTCTAGTTTCAGGAAAAATTAGTGGAACTTAATTTGGAGTTCTATAGCTCCAGATATAAATAATTTAGTGACTATGACACAGGTGGACAGCTTGAATATTCACATAAGTAGATAGTGAAAATTATGGATAATGTTACCTACAAGTGTGTTGTTTATACTAAGGATGTGGATGGAGAGGAGGAGGAGGAAAATATACAAAAATATATGAATGACTCGTGTATAAATTGATCACATGCCTGATTATAATCGATAAGTGTTGAATTAGAAACGATATAATGTTTTATTTGGAATATTTATTATGAAATTATGATAATCGCTATAATATAAAAATCGAACTTGTGAGTTTATATAACTAAATTTAGTGACCATTTGTTAATATTATTAAATTTCAATATTATTTTATGAATGGTGATTAATATTTATATATGTTAATTGTTGAAAATAAGTAAATTATGTACAAAAGTTATGAAATTGAATTGAGAATTTTGGAGGAACTAACGCAGGAAATAAGTACAATCTTTCAAAGAAAAAGATGAATTGTGGCATATTACCCAAGTAAACCGAGATTCAACATTTGTTGCGAATTCTCGTGTTTGCTTTCGTTTAGCTCTTACGAGCTTTTCGTTAACTCATATGAGTTTCAATTAACCCTTTTGGGGTTTTAGTTCACTCCGTGAGCTTGATTAGCCTTCTAGGCTTCCGTTTAGCACTTATGTGCTTGATTAGCCTTTGGGCTTCCGTTTAGCACTTATGTGCTTGATTTAGCCTTCGGGCTTCCGTTTTTAGATTATGTACTTGATTAGCCTTTGGGCTTCCGTTTAGCACTTATGTGCTTGCTTAGCCTTCGGGCTTCCGCCTCAGTCAGCACTTATGTGCTTGCTTAGCCTTCTAAGGGCGTCTAGCACTTATGTGCTTCAGCTAGACTTCGGACTTGAGATCATGATGTACTCAAATCCGTAAGTCTGTTCCTTGAATGGACAAGTTGGTAAGTCGTAAATGTAACATGTGGAAAAAGAAATGTAAGTAATGTTATCATTATTATTATTGAGCTCAATTATGTGATTTTGTCATTCAGAGATTGTGTTTGACAGGATATGTTAGTAAATTATGAGTATGTGAATCAAAATGACAGAATTTAAATACCTAATGAGGTTGAGCTCATTCACACGAATTTGTCATTTGAAATTGTGATTGACAAGAAGAAACAGTGAGTTGCATGCTTATCAATGGTTATACATAATTATCTGAAAAACAAGAAAAATGACGGTTATTGATATATGAAAATGTGAGACATTGATATATGAATATGGAATATGTTTGATAAATGTGTTCATTCTTAATTATGGAATTATGTACCTTATGTGTGCTATTTGCATAAAGATGATATTTCAAATACTTTGGTGAGTAAAGCTTAAATATGAAATAGTATGAAATCAAGACAAGTTGTTATGAAAATATATTTAAATTATCTGTAAGTGTTTTTTTGTAGTCCTCGTTAATGCCTCGTACTCTATTCCGGCGACGGATACGGGTAGGGGGTGTTACACTTTTTATATATTATATTTAAAATTTTAGATTTATTTATTAATATTATTAAAAAAATTTATTAAATTTGTTTGATGTAATATTTTGAAATTTTAAAAAATACTCATTTAATATCATTGTAACGAAAAAAACGACATTGAAATCGACTTAAATTTAATAGATAATTTTAACGGTATTAACAATTCTTAAAAAATCATATCATTATCTAAATCAGAATAAAATGTATAGACTAATTAAAGATATTATAAAAGTCGAAGTGCTAGTTATGTTAAAATTAAAGTATAGAGATTAAATATCAATTTTGAGTGAAATATGAGAATAAAAATTGAAATTTAACTAATCTTATGTAATCTCATAAAAGTGGAAGGATTATAACTTAAATTTAGCCATTATTTTATCATGTCAAAACAAAGGAGGCCTTATATAGTAGTATAGATACCCAAAAGGCGACTCTGGTGATTAATGTCCATTTATATAACATCTTTAGAATCTGATGGTTGGACCACCGATTCTTGATCAAATCAGTTTGTTTGCTTCAATTGAATAAATTGTTAAAAATTCAAAAAAAGAGAAAAAGAAAAAATTATTCAACTGATTTTTTGGACTGATTCAATCAGTTCGTACTTATTCACAAGTCAACTAATGTAATTCTTTATTTCGGACCTATAACTTGACTGGCTTTCAGTCCAACCGGCCAATTCGTTATAGTCTGATCTAGTTTTGAAAACAATGTTTATATATGTAGCAAGAGTCGAGCAAGTCAAAACTTTAAAATAGAAGATAAAACTCTCTTACCACTATTTTTTATCAACAAAACTCAAATTTAGAATTTTTTTAAAGGATATCGAGTTTTTCACCACTCTACCCAATGAATGTTAGTATTTTTCAAGAATATTAGTAGTATATGTTATTACATTATCACATATGAAAAGGTAAAAGTACAACAGAGGTCTTTATATTAGGAGTCAAATTGTATTTTGCCCCATCTACTTAGAAAATGAACAAATTAGTCTTTACACATTACATCAAAGAACAAATTTGTCATTTCTGTTAAAATTTCATCTATTTGTGCTATTAAAAACTAGTGTGTCTGATGGAATGACTAAACAATGATATGTAATGTGCC
Organism: Gossypium longicalyx; assembly: GCA_025698465.1. Classification (NCBI taxonomy): domain Eukaryota; kingdom Viridiplantae; phylum Streptophyta; class Magnoliopsida; order Malvales; family Malvaceae; genus Gossypium; species Gossypium longicalyx. The sequence goes on along the minus strand of CM047001.1, from coordinate 81,146,512 downwards.
ACGTGTATGACAACATGACGCAAACAGACTAATTTTTAACAATAAAAATGGATGAAATTTTTAACAAAAAAACCAAATTGATGTTTAATCTAATGTACAAAGACTAAATTATTCATTGTTTTAGTAGAGATGACAAAATACAATTTAGCTCCTAGTAAGAAGCTTACATGCTACTTTTACCCATACGAAAATATAAAGAAAATGGTGGAATTCTAGTTTTCGTCCCTATACTATATTTAACTTGGGAATTTAGATTACTTGCTTTAATTTATGTCTTAACTCTTAACCAAAATCACTAGCAGTGTTAAAAGAAATTCTATTAATCAACTAACGTGGAGTTTGAACTCTCGTGATAATTTATCCAAATATAAAAATATAAAAAAAATTAAATCCTTGAGTTAAATTTGTATATAAAGATGAAAACAATAAATTAACCAAAAATAATTTATCCAAAATAAAATTACTGCCACATTTGGACTATTGATTCATTTGGTTGCCTCTTAAAAAGAATTTGATTATCAATTCAAAAATAAATTAAATATTAAATATAATGATTAATTTATTAAAATATGTATTTGACTTAATGCAATTATCCTTTTAATGATTCAGTCCCACCACTTAAATAAAACTAATAAAATTAACCGGAGAACGTTTTCTCTTCGTCAGTTTCATCATGCTTTTAATTTTTTTATATATTTTTTATTAAAAAATATTACTTTTATATTAAATCGATCCAAAATATAAAAGGTAGATCGATAAATCCAATTCGATCTAAAATATAAAAGGTAAATCGATAAATCCGATTCGATCCAAAATATAAAAAGTTCGATCTAAAATATAAAAGGTAAATCGATAAATCCGATTCGATCCAAAATATAAAAGGTATGAATAAAAAAGGTTGATAGTACCTTTCACCAACCATCACATGTAAATTGGGGTTGAGGATGGTCCACCAACTATTGTATTTTGGCCCTATCCTAAACAATAATCAACAAATCAAACAAATATAAGATTACGTACGAAATCGATTTGAGCTTATCAATATTTTATAAATATTTTTTTACATATATTTATAGTTTATTATAATTTATAAATATTAGTATATTTTTATTTATAATAATTTTTACATTGAGATTTAAACTTTTTTTTATCTAAATTAGTCCCTAAAATTTAAACTCTAAAATGAGAATAATTGTCGAGTTTAGGCCTTAATATGAGAATTATTGTCAAGTTTAAGAATTAATTTGGACCAAACAAAGTTCAAGTCTTAATGTGGGAATAATTCCCTAGTTCAGATCCTAATATAAGAACAATTATCAAATTTAGGAATTAACTTAAACCAAAAAACAATTTCAAGCCTCAAATATCGATTTAACCATTTTATTATTAATGTGATTGTAAAAAAAAATTTAAAATTTTGTTTAAAATATTATACTGACAAATATTGAATGATACCAATTAATACTAGTTAGTACGTATAGATACAAATCGATATCGATGAAAACAGATCGAAATACTTTAAAACAATCAAAATGTATCAAAATTTGAGTAGGAACAGAATTCACAACACTGATACAAAACATTGGTCTTGGCTCCTTTGGTTAAATAGTGCAATTTCATTTTTAGTCTTCTTAAAACATAATGATTTTATTTAATTCATTTTAGTCCCTTGATTAAATAGATAATTATAATTTTGGTCCCTATTAAAAATTAATTATTTAATTTTAGTTGTTTAAAAATAAGACTTAACTTAGACCTCTATAATTTTTTTAAAAAAAATTTATCTCAATCTTTTAATATAAAAATGATTGATTTTGCCCCTACCTCTGAACAATGCCTTCACCATAAATATCTCATTTGCGCAAAACATCCAAGAATTCTTGTATTGTGAACTTCCACCGTAACAAAAGTAACGACAGACGAATCCTATGTGTTGACATGATGATCAGGGTATTCACCGCTTGAGTTCGAATTGTGCTAATCCCGTCATTATTATTAGGGCTTTATCCTCCTCTTGCCAGAAGGAGCTTTGACCCCTCAAAAATTTTAAAATTTATCATTAAGCCCTACAAAAATTTTGATTAAATTCTCCAAAATTTTTAAAATTTCTCATTAAACATCATAATTTTAAAAAAATTAATTAAACCTTTAAATCATTTTGAAAATTTTAGTTAACCCTTCAAAACTTAATCTCACATTTTATCACTAATGATAAAATTCAAATCTAATCGAATGTCACGTTTTTAAGAGGATTGTATTGAATTAACAATAAAGCAAAGTATAAATGGACCCCAAATTAAAAATAAAATGGGACATTCGGTGGTTCTTGGAAGGATAGGGCGGATTTAGAGGCAATAAAACATCAAAGATTACTTAAAACAGTGAAGTGGATTTATTATGGCCAAGATGTTTTTAAGTACTTGTGGAGGCAATACGTGACATGCTTTCTTTTTCATGTTTCCAAACATACAATAAAATTCAACTTCTTTGGTTGGATTTTTATGTTTGTTCTTAAACTATGACAGATTTCAAGGATTTGATTTTATTCCCATGGAATTTACTAATCCATTTCTTAAAAGAAAAAAAAAATAGTAATAATAAAAGGGTTAGTTCATCATGAGGGGTTAGTAATAATACAGGCACTTGGTGGAATCAACTTCCTAATTGCATTAATCCGTGATTATGTATCAATAACTCTCATATTCAATGAATGATAATAAGGGTATATTCTCTTTTTTTATCTTCATTTTTAAGAGTGTTTTTTTTTTAACGAAATACTCATTTTCTTAAAAAAAAATATTTGATACGTTGATAATGTATTACTGCTAGTGAATCAGTTGATGACATGTCAACTGAAAATTTTTAAAATTTTACTTTCATTTCAAATGATGATGATATATAATCATCTAATTCATTAACAATACATAAAATTATACAATGTTAGTGTATCAAATATATATTCATTATGTTTAATTTCGAGATTTAATGTTTGTATTTCAATTTTTTAAACATAATTTGATCTTCTTACTTTTATAATGTTATTAGTTAATTTAAATTATTAATATCGTTAATTATTCTTAATAAAGTGTTGATGGGTTTTTTTTTTCCTTTTGAGCTAGTCATTCAAGTCATCATGTTGATATGATTTTTTTTTAATTAGATATTGTTGTAAATCCCGTTAAACCCTAAAAATTGGAGAGAAAAATGGTTAACATGTGTATTTAGTCCATGTGCTCGTATAAAGTTTGATATTTGGTTAACATGTGTAGTTAGTCCGGTCATTATTTTCGTTGATAGTTTTATCAAAATTTATTAATTTAACATTTTTTTTTATCAATTATATGCCATATTATATTAGGGAAACCTAACTAAATTACATTTTAACCATAAAAATTTGTTATTTTCTGAAACCTAGGTTAAATGGTAAAATTTAAAATAAAAAAAAAGATCATGTAAGTACTTTAATGGGATAGTCAACGGCGTTAGCAGTTAGATTAATTAATAATATTACTGAAACAAAGTGTTTGGACTAAATCTCAAATTTATGAATAATAGAAGGATGAAAACCAGAAATTGACCAAAGCTTTAATTTTAATCAGCTGACTTGACTTCTGCCTTTCATCCCTTTTCCCCTTCCTAAACCAATAATCTTTTTTCCTTTTTCTCTTTAAATTTAAATTTAAATTTGTAATTAACAGTTGATGTGAGATAAAACCGCCATTAAAAGCTATGCGGTGGGATCAGATAAGCAAATAATCAAACAGTTGTATTATTACCAGTAGAATCCCTGATTCAGTTGTGTCTTGAAGTTGCTTTCTTGGACAAAGCAGATTATTTGTCTGAATCCCATGTTGCTGTCCTTTCCATTGCGCTTCAAAATTCTATCAGTAAAATTTAATTCGAATTGATTATAAAAGAGTGAATGATGAGAATTTTAGATAAAAAGTTAAAAAAAATTATATCAAGGGGCCTAGATAAAAGAAATTGTACAAGGTCTGCTTGCAATGATGCATCGCTATCAAGGCTTAATCAAGACAAAACCAAAATTCTAGAGTTCCCCAATTCATATTTAATCTCTTGTGACTATATCATATATATATATATATATAATAAATGAAATAACACGATTTTGGGAAAAAAATAATAAATATTCATGGTAAATTATAAATGATAATTTCTATCAGCATAATAAAAGTTTCAGTCTCAATATTAATAAAACATTATGACATGTTGATAATTGGCTTTGTCACAATTTAATTAGCACTACATATTTGGAGTGATTTTAAGCATTTACTATGATAAGAAAATCAGTCCCAAATGTTCTAAAGTGGTGAGCAAAAATCAACAAAAGAATCGAATATCCACCAAACTAGAGAGGACTACAACAAAGCCATCCCTAAAATCACTTGCAAAAGGAAGGTTACATGTATAAGAAAGACTAAAAAACGTGCTACAAGAGCAGGCAAAAACTTTTAAATTTAATTTTCTCAAATTTAATAATTATTTTTATTATCATTTATGTATTTTTTCCTTTTATTAAATTTCTAAACCCTAAACTACTTCACATATTTTTTAATATTTATATTATAATATATTGTATTTAATCACATGATATAAATTACAGAATATATAAAATAAAATAAAATAAAACATATTATAACCTCGAAAATGGATCGAGCAAAATTAAGACTTTGAATATTAGAACTGGAGCTAAGTTATTTTTTATTCCAACTTATTTTTTTAGCCTAACATTTTTATCTAAATTCTTTCCAAATTTAGGAGAATATTCGAATTTGAACAAATAAAAATCTACATTTGAAGATAAATTTTAAGTAAAATAGGTAGTCCATTTTCCTATAAACTTTTCGTGCTAAAATAATTAAATACATTTTCTTATATAGTTGTACACTCAATTTAATAAATTTGATATAATTTTATATGTAAAAGTAGCATGAAGACTTTTGTATTAAAAGTCTGATTATATTTTATCATTTTTACTTAAAAAATTAAAAAATTAATCAGTGTATGTTTGTTCAAATAATAAATTGGTTCTTTCTGTTAAAAGTTTCATCTATTTTGGGCAATCAAAAATTGGCGTGGCTGATGGAATAACCAAATAATAACACGTAGCGTGCTACATGTACCTCATGTTAACATACAATGATCAATTTTGAACAATAGAAATGAATGGAATTTTTAACAAAATGACTAGTTTACTCTTTAATTTAACGATTAAGAACTAATTTACCCGTTTCTTTTAGTAAAGGAATCCTCTATTATACTTTTATCAAGTTTTATATAGTTGGCCTAAAAAATGATATATTTGGGCTCATCATGTGGTCCAACTTTATATTAATGAAAAAAGTCAAATTCTGCGTAAATTATAAATTTCACTTATTAATATCTGTATTTTTTATTTGATCAGCAACAATTTTTTTTTTTAATTTAATTGTAAATTAAAAAAAAATCCATCGTTAATGTAGAAAGAACAAACACTTTGTTGGCCCAAGCCTACTTAAATAAAAATTGTACCTCAAGGGTTCGTGTACTTGGGTCACATGGGCTCATTGCCATGGTTCAAATGTTGGGATTAGTCTAACAAGTTAAACAATATGAGTTACATGGGCTCATTCATGTAATCATTGAATTTCACATTTCATTCAATAAATATTATTATATATGATATTTTATATCAATATGATAGAAATATTAGATCACTTCGAAAATTTATATGCATGACATGTACAATTATATCGATAAATTCAACAGTTAAATTATTAAAATATTAATTATACAAAAATATAAGAAATGGTGTAAAACTACTTTAGTTTTACAGTTTTATGCCGATGTAAGTGAATTATGCATCATAAATATATTTTTAATATTCTGCTTATCAAATATATTTTATCTAAAAATTTGTGTGTGGCAAGAAGCTACATCTCGAATTCAAATTTGAATATATAAATCATGTAAATGAGCTTAATCAAATTAAGCTTGAATTACTCTATATTATTTCGAGTGAAGGTTGAACTTAGATAATAATATTCTATTGAACTTAAATCCAGCCTTGAGCAACGAGTTAAGAATTGAGCTCAGGTTAGAAAGGTTTAAACTTGTTGATAAAAAAAAAATGTCAATTGAATCGGTACAGTTGATTTTATTTTTTTCAATAAGATTTTTTATCGGATCAATTTTGAGTTGAAATCTTTTTGTGTTCGATTTATTTTGGGTTTTGATCATTCGAATTTGTCAAATAAATTTTTTGAGTAGAATTATTTCAAGTTTAAATTAATTCAAAAAAATTTCATACCATCTTGAACCCATGGCATAGGCTGTTAGGTGAATACCCAAAACTATAGGCTTAACGATTAAGCTTCCACCTTATCCCATTTGATATTTATTAATGATTTTTATGGTTAAATTTTGCTATTAGCCTCTTTAGTTTGCGAAAGTTATAGATTTAGTCCCTATATTTTAATTTTATCATATTTAGTCCTTATATTTTTTAAAATTTAAAATTTCAGTCCTCGCAAATGATAACTATTAAATCCATTAAGTTCTGCTATTTCCAAAATATGATGCAATATACATATTATCATATGTGTAATGTCATATTAGCTTATTATTTCCACACATTACTCACTAAAAAAATCAATTAATAGATTAACAACTGTCATTTGCTAAAGACTGAAATTTCAAAGTTCGAAAAGTATAAGGATTTAAAAAGATCCAATTGGAGAATCTGGACATAATCTACAACTATATGCATAATACGTGACCAGTAATTGAATTTAACCGAACAAATTTAATTACTATTGTTTGGGTCATGACTAAAATTTTAAAATTCAAAAAAGTACAATAACTAAAATTAATTAATACAAGAAGTACAATGACTAAAATTGATTAAATTAAAATATAAAAATTAAATCCACAACTTTTACAAAATACAAAAACTTATATTATTATATTTTTAATACCATCATTTTCTTTTAATGTTGCTATTTTGGGATGATGTTTTGGATGTTTTAAACTTTATTATATAATATTATTGTATTTTCACTTGATGTTGGCCTAAACTCGAAATATATCTCGTCCTTTAAAAAGATGGTTAAATAATAAAGTGATATTTAAATTATATTAATTTTTTAAAATTGGTATCTAAATTTTTTTATCAGAATTAGTATCTAAATTATTAAATCGTTATTTATTTTACCTCAACTATTAATTTAAAAAAAAAATAAATTTCAGCCAATCATAACTTGTGACGGATTTATTTTAGCCTAATTGTCAATATAATTTTTACCAAATTTTCTTATATTTTCTCATCAATTAAACACTAAACAAAAAAATAGATTGTTTTCTTGTACAAAACTTCCGCCATTTTATAATCTTCAAGCTTCATGTCTTCTTCCTTTTATAACTTTTCTTTGTTACCAAAATGTTAATGGAATTAAAGGTTGATATCCTAAAATGGAAACTTATTTAAATCCCTAGCTTTGTTCAAACCCCATCCAAAGCTTGATACTCTGAGCCTATCAAGTGTTTATATCTTCAAACTATTGAGACATTGTAAGCGAATTTAACTCCAAAGTTGTCAAGTTTTGAGCTTCTGCTTCTTTTCTAGAATCTCAACACTAGAGATGTCCCACATCGATTTAGAGAAAGGAACTCACCGCCGCGACGGGAGTGACGTCAGCTCCGGGGAGGCTAACGTCTGCTTCTCGGAAGTCGACGAGGGTTCATGCTACTCTCAGTTTTATTCCACTGCAGGTGGTTCTTACGACGATTACAGGTTCGCCGAGGGGGAGATTGGCGGTGGCGCCTCGGATTCCAGGAGGGTGTTGGATTGTTCAGTGGAGACGAAGATTGAGGGCGAAGTTGCTGAAATCAAGGTGCATTTGGCGAAAGTGAAGAAAGATTGTAGAATTTGTCATTTGGGTTTGGAAAGTAACAGCCATGAATCTGAGGTTCCTACTGAATTGGTGTTGAATTTTGGCCAACAATGCAGCAGCAAGTACTTTTGGTGCACAACCATGCAGCTGGAGCTTTTGTTACATGCAAACTAGTCTAGTTCAGATGTAATTTGTTTTGTTGATGTATAAAGAATAATGAGCTGATTTGCTTATGAATCTAGTGAAAAAAACATATTCAACTTCTTGTTTTTGGCTTCTCATTTTTTCTGTGATTTTTTTTTTTGTGATCGATTATTTTTTGTTTAAATCGATTCTTTTCTGTTCTGAATTGATTTTTTATTGACTGAATCGATTCGTCTTGATTTAAATCTATTCTTTTTGAATTAACTCCATTCAAAAACCCAACAGTTGAGTTATTCTTGTAAAGATGATCTTGCTGCTGCTCATAAACTTTGTGCTGAGAACAGAGGAAATAAGTAAGTAGAAACATTTCCACTGACTTGGAATTTGTGAAGAAAGAAGAAGACCGGAATCCTGAAGATGGTGGAATCTTGAAGATGATAAAATGATGGAAGCTTTGTATAAGAAAGTAATTGATTTTATTTTATTTTTTGGTATTTGTTTGATGAAAAAATGTAAGAAAATTTGATAAAAATTATTTGACAAGAAGAAAATTTAAGAAAATCTGGTAAAATTAACACTATTATATTGACATTTGGGGTAAAATAAATAAAGGTGAGGATTACGTGGCAAGTTGTGATTAGGTGAATTTTTTTTTAATAAGACTAACGGTTGAGGTAAAATGAATAACGATTTAATAGTTTAGGTACCAATTTAAAAAAATTAGTATAGTTTAGGTACCATTTTATCATTTAAATTTTTAAAAAATTGTACACACAATGGTAAAATAGTAATTTTAAAATATTGATGTAGAATAAAATAGAGTAAGCAAATACCATAACCGTTTCCTCACATTTTTAAAAACAATTCATCCATCTCATTTCCACTACTCAAAAAAAAAAAACTTCTTTTCATTTAAAACAAATCAATTCAAAGTTTATTGCACGGTTCGAATTTTGCCATACAAATTTTAGACGTAGGAGATGACGAGACAGTAAAATTATAATAAAAACTAGAATGTAATTTTTTTTATATTATTAAAGTTAGGTATAGATTATTTTAGATCAAATTATGATTATCTAATGTAACACCCCCTACCCGTATCCGTCGCCGGAATAGAGTACGAGGCATTATCGAGAAGCACGAAACACTTATAGATAATTTAAATACATTTTCATAACAATTTGTTTCGATTTCATACTATTTCATATTTAAGCTTTTTATACCAAAGTATTTAAGATATCATCTTTATGCAAATAGCACACATGAGGTACATAAATTCCATAATTATGAATGAACACATTTATCAAACATATTCCATGTTTTTATATATATCATAGTTTCATATTTCCATGTATCAATTACCATCACTTCCTCGTATTTCAGACAAATACGTATAATAATTCATAAATATGCAATTCATTAACTCTTCCTACCAATCACGATTTTAAATTACCAAATCACTTATTGAGTGCAATTTCAATGTTCACTAAAATCTATCATATAAATTTGGATGTACGTATTCATCAATAAATTCCATGTACAGATATCATCATCTCATATTTCCACATACATTTACTTTCCACATTTATGAATTCAAATAGCATATACAAGACATACCAATGTATTTCAAGTACGTTTTCATGATATTTTGTTTCGAACTCAGATTATTTCATGCTAGAAATTTTCTCAAGGCGTAGAAATATATAATCACAAATGAACTCAAGGCGTAGAAATATATAATCACAAATGAACTCATTCATCAACCAAGTTTTATGCTCATGTCTCATCAACTCGTATTTCTTTATATTACATAATTTCATGTAATACTTACCAAACTTCTTTAAATTAGTGAACATCTTACGGAATTGAGTACTTCGTTTTCTCGATGCCATAGTTCAACTATGGTCTTACATATCTACACATAATGATGCCATAGCCCAGCTATGGTCTTACACATATTCATATATCGATGCCATAGCCCAGCTAGGTCTTACACGTAATCACATATCACATATCGATGCCATAGCCCAGCTATGGTCTTACATGAATCACATATCTCACTGATGCCATATCCCAGATATGGTCTTATACAGTAGCATATATCACACCAATGTCATATTCCAAATATGGTCTTATACGGAAATCACTATTCACTGATCAGGTAGCCAGAGCTACCATTTTTCACTGATCAGGTAGCCGAGCTACCACTTTTCACTGATCAGGTAGCAGAAGCTACCACTTTTCACTGATCAGGTAGCCGAAACTACCACTTTTCACTTTTCATTTGTCATTGATCAGATAAGTGTAGCCGAAGCTATCACTTATCACTTTCACTTGTCCTTGATCAGATAAGTGTAGCCGAAGCTATCACTTGTCACTTGTTACTATGGTCCAACCATGGTCTTTTCCTTCAATTCATCTTGTCACTGAACTGAAATGCTCAATTTGATCATTTATTTAATTTTCATACTTTTACATTATTCACGGTTTTATCATCAATACATATGAAATAACACATCATGAAATTCATAAAATTAACAAATAATCACTAAAATTTAGCCATATAAACTCACAAGTTCAATTTTTCTATTATAACGATAATCATAATTTTATAATAAATATTCCAAATAAAACATTATATCATTTCTAATCCAACACTTATCGATTATAATCGGGCATGTGATCAATTTATAAACGAGTCATTCATATATTTTTCCTCCTCCTCCTCTCCATCCACATCCTTGGTATAAATAACACACTTGTAAGTAACCTTATCCATAATTTTCACTAATTACTTATGTGAATATTCAAGCTATCCACCCGTGTCATAGTTACTAAATTATTTATATATAAAGCTATGGAACTCGAAATTAAGGTCCGCTAATTTCCCCTGAAACTAGACTAACATATCTTCTTACTATAAAAATTTAATAATTTTTGGTTGGGCCAATTAATACAGTTTATTCATTGAAATCTCCCCTGTTCTGCTGTCTGACAGTTCTGATCCTTCTTCACTAAAAATTAATTATCTCCTCGTACAAGATTCAAATGATGTTCACGTTTGTTTCTCTTGAAAATAGACTCATTCAAGATTCTAAACATATAAATTTAATCCCATAATTATTTTTATCCAATTTTTGATGATTTTACAAAGTTAGAACAAGGGAACCCGAAATCATTCTGACCTTGTCTCACCAAATTTATCATATCTCATTATTTACAATTCCATTGCTTACATCATTTCTTCTATAAGAAACTAGACTCAATAAGCTTTAATTTTATATTTTATTCATCCTCTAATTCCATTTCTACAATTTTTGGTGATTTTTCAAAGTTAGACTACTGCTGCTGTCCAAAACAGTTGCAGTGCAAAATGTTGATTTCCATTTTGCCCCAAATTTCACAATTCATACAATTCAGTCCTTACTCAATTAACCCCTAAATTAAGATAATTTTCTCAATTAATACTTTTACTAGACATTATAAGTTATTTCATAACTATTTAAATTCATAATTTTCATATAAAACTCTAACTTCAAACTCTTTTACACTTAGGTCCCAAACATTCACTTTCTATTCAATTCTTTCAATAAAATCAACATATAAACAATTTAAAGCTTTAATTCCATGCCAAATAATCATATACTTCCAACACATATTCATAGCAACTTTCAATTTCTTTCATAGAATCAAAAACTAATGAATTCAACAAGTGGACCTAGTTGTAAAAGTCACAAAAACACAAAAATTTTAAGAAATAATCAAGAATTGAACTTACTTGAAGTAAAAATATGAAAAGCCAGCTTAGGAGAACTCTTCCATGGCGTTTTTGCTGATGATAATGCAGAAAAATAAAGAGAAATCTAGATAATTCCACTTTAGTCCTAACTTTATCAAGTAAATTTTGCAATTTTCCAATTTTTCCCTTAATTCTCCTTATTTTCTTGCTGATTTCATGCCCTTGCCGTCCAGCCCAAATAGACCTTGGGTCTATTTTCCTTTTAAACCCTCTTTCTTTTATCATTTGAGCTATTTAATCATTTCCCAAAATTTTGCATTTGATACAATTTAGTCCTTTTTGTTCAATTACCTATCAGAACTTTAAAATTTCTTGACGAAACTTTAATACTAACTTATTAACACTCCATAAATATTTATAAAAATATTTATGGCTCGATTTAAAATTCTCGAGGTCTCGATACCTCGTTTTCGATTCTAATTATTGTAGTATTTATTTTTAGTACACTATTCACTATTTCAAAAATTTTCCTAACTTCACATTTAACTTATAATTACTAAATTAATAATATTTCCTACTCATTTGTCGGATTTAGTGATCTCGAATCACTGTTCCGACACCACTAAAAATTAGGCTGTTACATCTAAAATGTTTAAATTAAGGATTTAGCATATAAAGTTTAATTTGACATAATCTAGTCTTTACTTTTATAGTATCATTAGTTAGTTCAAATAGCTTACATTTGTTAACTATGTCGGTTTAAACGTTAAGGCAAATTTTTTCTTAAACATACTCGTTCCAAGCTTATCATGGCGTGGTAGTTTTTTTTTATTTTTTATTTTTGTGTATGTTAAAAAACTGCTTTTAAGAAAATAATATGTCTAACATCTTAATCGAAGTAGTTGAAGATAATAATTATTTGGACTAATCAATATCATTAAAAAAATAAAAAATTAAATTATGTTAAATTAAAATATAAAAAATAAATCTAAATATGATCATAATATGAGGATAGAAATTAAAATTTAACCATTATTTTATAATGAAAAAGAAAAAGGCATTTTAAATGTGTCATGTAAAAGCCCTAGGCCTTTCTTTTATATATATAGTAACTAATATGGTTTCTGACCCAAATTTGGTTAATTATTTTAAGTAAAAATTTAGTTTTTATATTTGTATTTTTAGAAATTTAAAAAATTTAGATCTAATTGTTAATATTGTTAAAAATTTTATGTTAAATTTATTAGTTTGACATTTAAAAAAAAAAACTCATTTGGTAGTCATGTAATAAAAAAAAAATATAACGGACTTGAATTTAAAAAAAAAATAGTGTTAACAATTTTTAAAAATTCACGCCAACACTTTAATCATAGAATAATGTATTTAAACTAACTAATGGTATTATAAAAGTTAAAATCTCAAATTATATAAAAATAATATGTAGAGATTAAATCTTAAAATTGAACATAGTATCAATACCAAAACTGAAATTTAACCATTATAAAAAGAAGTAAAGGGACTAGAACTCAAATTTAACCATTATCTTAAAGGATATAGAATTGTACTGTTTGGTTGATTTTGCTTATCTTTTGTGTTTTTGACTGTATTCTACCTGTGTTGGCTCAGCTGCTCACTGTCTGCTCTGCTCATAGACCATAGTTCTTTCATGCTTATCCCTTTCGTATTTTATTTTTTTTTATTTATTTCACTTAATTAAAATTGTTTTTTTTTTGAAAATACACTTAATTAATTTTTAAAAGCCTCAAAAAAATATACCAATAGGTCACACTCAAGGTTAGGGGTGAACTTTGAATCGTATCGAGTGAAAAAATTTCGAGTTAACGAGTCATATTTTATTATCTTAATTCGATTTGAAATTTTATCAAATCGAGTCGAGTCGAATTGAGTAAAATTGTTAGAATTAAATTAAAATCTTATTACAGTATAACTAATTTTATGTTAAACTACATAAATTTAAAACTGTATATATTTGAAAATTTTTCTAAAAAATGTATAATAAACTTAAATTATTAATTAATTTGTTCAAGTCTCCAAAATTATTATTTTAGAAATTTGTAATTTTTTAACTTTCTTCACATATATTTTAAATTTTTTTTTGAAATTTTTATAAATATTTTGAATTTTTTAAAATGATTTTAAATTTTTGTTGAAAGAGAAATCAATTTCATTTTTAAACTTAACACGTCCAAAAAAATATTTATACTAATATGTTATTCGAATTGTGAAATTTAACTCGATTTGAACTCGAAACTTGAATTACTTATTTAAATTGACTCAAATAATTCAATAACTCGAAATTTAAATTTTTTTTCAAATCGAATTGAATCGAATTTTACACACCCATACTGAAGGTTAATCCCATTATCTCTTTGCATTCACTTTTTTACAAAATAAAGTCTAATTCTAATTTTAGTCCCTTTGTTATATTGAAATTAAAATTTTAATCCTTTATTTTAATTTGATATTATATTTTCAGAACAATGGTGTGATTGAATTGAATTGATATAGTTTGAATATTATAGATCGATAGTTAAAATAATATATATATATATATATATTTTTCAAGCATTTTATTAATATATAAAATTATAATTAATTGAATTATTATGGTGGATAACTTGGAAACCAAAATATATATCATATTAATTTTGGGTTAAACTAAGGAGTAGTAAAAGACAAAAGAAATGAAAATCTCAAGACACCCATTTTCAAATTCAATGCAAGCCTTTTCATTTCTTCAAATTCTATAAACCCTAATTTACCTATTTTTCTACTTAGTATTAACAGTAAAATTACTAAATTTTTTTAATTTCCACTAAGGTTTTTTTTTTTTCAAAAAAGGCATTCCTCACCCAAAAACCTGGCGAGCTGCTCTTCGTCCCATTCCCAATCCACCATCCATGTCTCACGCGACTCTCCCTCGCTTTTACCCCACGCGCTTCCTTCTTCCGCTTCCAACCACCCTCTGATCTCTTCCAAACCGTTATCAACCTTCACATTAGTGCTCACAATCCCCCGCATGTCCACACTCGCCATCACGCTCGACTCCGAGTCCGAAAACGACGAACCGCAACTCTCTTCGTTGCCGTTTATGGTGACGTACGAGGATGAAGACTGGAAAATCAACGCCGACGAGTACGGATTGTCGCTGAACTTGACTTTCGTACAGTACGACGTCGGAGAACAAGTCGAAGACGGAGCAAGTTCCGTGGAGTCATCGACGAGCTTGAATAACTCACTCATCGCATCAGTCTTGCAAGTACCTTCCATCGATAACCACGGCAAAACGTCGTCGTAGTCGTTGAACTCAACCGTTTCCGTTGCCTCTCTCCGTCGCTTAGTCGCCGGAGATTCATTGCCGGTTTCTTCCTCAGTCGCTCTCTTTTTCTCCATAAGGGTTTTTTGTTGAAAAAAAAAAACTAAAAAACGGTTTTTATATATTTAAGCGACGACGTGCGAAGGAAGGATCTGGATTGTTTGATTTTTTGATCTTTGATGTGATATATTTAATACCAGCCGTCTGATTGGACGGTTTTAATTTATTTTAGATGACGTGGAGGGAGTCGCCAGATGGCTAATGAGAATGTCCACGTGGACTATTTGTAGGTCGTGTCGGAGAAAAATGGCGGGAAAATTTGGGTTGTCAGATTAGGCATATATGTCAGTACTTTTAGTACTTACACGCCAGTTTTGGAATTCACAGAACAGCGATGGCTTTTTCACTACTGAAATCACGTCTTTGCCCTTTATTGTGGAATCGTTTATAGTAAAACTTAATTTGATTTAATCTTTTATTTTTTATACTAAATTTGTGTTTTTGAAAAAGATCAATTTTGTTTTATGGAATCTACGTTTTATTTGGTAATATTCAAAATCTTTTTAATAAATATTTTTAAAAAGATAATTTTCAAGTAAATAAAAATTACCAATAACTTTCGTAAGATTTTTTTTGAAAAATAATTTTTATATAAAATTTTTAATTTAATTGTAATATTTTAAATATAAAAATTTATTTTTACAGAAAAAATAAAAAATAATTTTGATTTAATTTGAGTTAGCGCAGTTTTTAAGACAAAACACTTGAGTTTAATTTCTCAAATTTTCTTTAAAAATAAGGTATGGGAATTAGCATGTCTTAAAATTCTTTTATAATAGAAAATCAATAAGAATAAATTTGTTGGTTTAATGGCAATGTTTTACTCTACTTATAATTCCTAAGTTTGAACTTCTTGTTGATCATCCAACCAAAATAATTTTATTTTCTTGTTTTTGCCTCAAGAGTGAGGAATTTTTTAAAAACAACCCAGCCCAAAAACAAAAATTTCAATTTAGTCCCTATTTTAAAATAAGTCCTAAACCTACATGAATTTGTAAAACCTATTTCAATTAGGAAAAACAAGTTTTATAAATAGCTAATTTCAAAACAAGCCCTAGAATTTACCAAGCAAAATTTCAAGAAAACATCTTCAAAATCAAAGCTAAAAGAGTCGAAAATTTTCAAAAACATGCTTCAAGAAATCTCCAATCTCCTCTCCAATCAAAAGGTTTTTAAAGTCTTCAAAACAAGTGTGGGATCTAAACCTAAATCTTGTGTATAATTGAATTTCATAGGAAGTAGAGAACTAGCATAAGTGAACCCTAGGAAGAAACCCCTGTGCGCGAACCCCTGTTAAGCGAACCCATGTGTAAAACCATATAAGATTGAATACGTGAGCTCTTAGAACATACATGCGAACCCTAGTTGCTTATGACATGTGAACCCCTGATTATGCAAGCCAACCTATATAATTGTGACATCCGAACCCCCTTACATGCTATTGCTTGCGAGCACCTTACTAATAATATATGCAAACCATGTGTATATTATATGCGAGCCTAAAGGCAAACCCTAGGATTATGCAAGCCTATATGTGAACCTTAGAATTATGCAAGGGTATATGTGAACCTTAAGAACATGCAAGCCTACATGCGAACCCTAGGTACATACGAGCCTATATGATCATGCGAACTTGTAAATGTGTTAAATAATTAGACTGTTAATTCACATAAAATCCCTTAAGAACATGCAAGCCTACATGCGAACCCTAGGTACATACGAGCCTATATGATCATGCGAACTTGTAAATGTGTTAAATAATTAGACTGTTAATTCACATAAAATCTTGTGCATGTGACATTGTGTTTTATTTGTTTACTTGCACCAATCATACGTAATTATGTGGTAATGAGATAAATGTATGCTTAAATACATGCCTTATAATGCTAGAATGAAACATTGAAGGTAGCATAAAATGATGATAAAAAGCATAAAACACGATAAGCTTATGTGCATAATTACATGAAATCAGGTATGGAAGACAGAGGAGTTTCGTAGGAGATAGTGGCAAATTAAGTTTACACTAAAAGTCAGTATTGCACGAATTAGCCTGCAATGTCATCTAAACCAGACAGGACGGGATAGGAGATTAAAAACACCATCAAAATTAAACGAAACCGGGATGATAGTTTAAAAAGCCATCAAACCAGGCAACCAAGATGGTAAGTTATTGTAGTAAAAGTCACTATCGCAGGCGACAAGTGAACGACCATCGTGATCGAAAATCAAACTAGGATGACCAATTATTGTAATGGATTTTTGGAGTGTCGAGCAACACTCGAGGGTGGATAGGATGGACGAGTGGGAACTTAAAACATACATTGCATCATATTATAATTGTTATTCATTGATTTATTATATGTTTCATGAAGATTGCTTTAATTTATACTGAATTTTATATGCATTATTATGTCACACATTGAGTAGTTGTAAGCTCATTCCCCTTTTCTTTCTCTCAGATAACACAGAAAACTAGGACTCGGAAAGACATCGGAGGAACCTTAGATTAGCAGCTCATTTTTCGTTATTATTATTTTAAAGTTTTTATTAAAGTTTTCTTTAATCGTTTTCGGGATTGTAGTTATTAATTATTTCTCGCTTTTATATCTAGGGTGAAGTTGTTTAGCTTATTCATTCTAAGGCATGACACTTAGATAATACTTTGATATTTGCATATTTTGCTTTTCCTTTTAGAAATCCATTTACTTTAAATGTTTTCTAGTGCTTTATACATTTCTTAAAAATTTTGATAAGTCCTTTCTTAAAAATCTTACCTCGTTTTCCAAAATCTTTACATTAATAATATTGTTATTGAATTGTTAAAAAAAGCCGGTTTAAATCAAATGAATGTTTTTCAAAAAAAAAAAAGAGCAATTTTTTATACAAATCAATGTAAGTAGAAGAGAGACTTTACAGGATCACCTCGATGATCGAATGTAACACCTTCGACTTAACCGAAACTCTTAGGTCAGATTGGGGGTGTTACAAAAATGATTCAGCACTAATGTAAGAATAATTGTCAAGTTTAGAAATTAACTTCGATTAAAAAAAATTCAAGCCCCAACATGTGAATAGTTACCAAGTTCAGAACTCGAATAGTACATTAACGCTAATTTAAAAACCACTACTTCTAATCTTGGGTTTATACACGACAATTCCTTCTCCATTTTCCTTATAAAAAATGGTTAAAGATAATTTTTTACCCTAAATTTAACAATTAGGTCCATTTTAATCTTTAAACTTAAAAAATATAAAAATCTAACAACGTAAATAATCTCAAAATATCATAACATTATATCTTAGCCGAGTTTAAATTTAAATATCAAAATGGAAAGAAAATTACAAGCAAGAGATAAAAAATTATATTAACCGTAAAAAAAAATAGTACAATAATTAAACATGTAATGAACCAATCTTTGACACATGCAAATAAAAATATCAATAATTATTGTCCTTCATTTATTCTAGC
This sequence comes from Gossypium longicalyx, assembly GCA_025698465.1. Classification (NCBI taxonomy): domain Eukaryota; kingdom Viridiplantae; phylum Streptophyta; class Magnoliopsida; order Malvales; family Malvaceae; genus Gossypium; species Gossypium longicalyx. The sequence goes on along the minus strand of CM047001.1, from coordinate 81,127,871 downwards.
TGGAATGTAATACAGCACTACCCACCTAAAATAGAAGCTAGGAAACAAAATATCATGAATGTTCTAATAAATGTAAAATGTGGGATATAGGCTTCATCCATATATATAAATCAGTCATGCTTGGATGATTTTTAGTTAATAAATTAAAAATTATTATTTGAATGGAATTGAATTTATTTATTTAATGTATCATCAATTTATATTTTAGGATGTAAAAGTAAATAAGTTAAAATATGTTATAGGTTTTTTTTTTATTTTTTTATAAATTTATAATTTAGTCTTTATATTTTTATTTCTATAAATTTAGTCTCATTATTTTTTAGATTTCAAAATTTGTTGATGTGGCATTTTGAAATAAAAAAAAACTCGTTGGGTAACAATATAATTAAAAAATTAATGTTGTAATGAACCTGAATTGAATAAAATAATTTTAACAGTGTAATAGTTGAAACTAAAATTTGAGATTTAAAAAGTAGAGGGATTAAATTTCTAGAAATAAAAGTATAAGGACTAAATTTCAAATTTACAAATAGTATGTGGACTTTAGCATGTTTTAACCAAATAAATATTTTATATTAAAATAATAAAAATAATCTAAAATACTTTATAATTTTTTTTTAAATTATGTAAGAACTATTGGTTATCTTGAAAAAATTTTTTGAAAAAATATTTATGAAAAAAACTTAAACTTTATTAAATAATATTTAAAAGTCATACAATAATTTTTTTTTTTGGTAAAAATGAAGTTCAAAAACTCAAAATTAATATGAAATAATCAAGAACTAAACTGAATAATCGTGACTTTAAATTTTAAAAATCCAACAAAATAACCAAACTTAACCCTTTGAAAATAAAATATAAATATATTCATGAATCGAATCGGATTGAATTGATAGAGTTGATATACATTATCAGATTTCTAGAATTTTCAAAAAGGTTAAAATGTGCCTATAATTCATGTACTTTTCGAAAAACAGGAATTTAGTCTTTGTACTTATATTTTTAGGAGTTTAACCTCTCTATTTTTTAGATTTCAAAATTCAGGTCCGACCATTAACATTATTAATTTTTTTGTTTAATTTATTCATGTGAAATTTTGAAATAAAAAAAATTACTCAATTGGACCTGAATTTAACCAAAAAATTTTAACAGTATTAACAATTAGACCTGAAATTTGAAATCTAAAAAATAAAAAGAATAAATTATGAAAATACAAATACAAAAAATAAATTCCTAATTTAAAAAAGATAGAGAAAGTATAAACATATTTTAACCTTTCAAAAATATGCAAAACACCAAATCCATTGATTAATAAATAGAGAGATTGATTGGGTTGATAGACATTGTCACTTTTCTAGAATTTTAGCTGTGCCTTTTGTCTTTTCTTTTTTCGGAAATTTTTTATTAGTCCTTGTACTATGTGTGAATTAAGAATTTAGTTATTATGATTTAGTTTTCTCAATTTTAGTCTTATATTTTTTAAATTGATCACTTTAATTTTTTATACTTTTCGAATTTTGAAATTTTAGTCTTAACCCAAATAATAATAGCTAAACCTGTTTGGTTATGTATAAAGTTATATATTTAGTTTATATTATCTGATTAGATCATTCTTAGTCCTTATATATTTTGAATTTTGAAATTTTAGTCTTGGCGTAAACGAATAGTTAGATACATTAACTAGTTTTTTTAATAATATATGAAAATATCAAGGGGGTGAATTAATAATTTAAAAATATTCCGCTCAAATTAAGAAATGATAAAAAACTAGACACAATCAATTTATAATGATTCAGCCTCAATCGTTTATCTCCACTACTTTAACCACACTTGCCAAGGGATTCTTCAATTCATTATCTTGAATTCACATCTTTTAAGGACAATGTATAAGGGTTTTTTCAATTCACTTCATTTGATGCTTGGATATTGATTTCTTGCATCTTGGAGTTACATCAAGGAATGAGTTAAATGCATTAAATACGTATAAGCCTTAAATGCATTAAGCCTCACACTGTAAATATAACAACAAACAACACCTTAGTTTCAAAAAGAAAAAACCCAACACCAACATTATTCATCGTTGTAAATAGTTTAGCCACCATTTCTGTACTTTACCTTTTAAAAGATGATGTTGGGGCCTGGAAACAATTGTCTTCTTATACGTGGCTGCTTGTAATCGTACTGCAAATTCAGTATCCAAGGGTTAGGGTTCGTTATGTATGTATGAAAGGAGAAGGAAAAAGGTATTAAAAATGGAACAAGAAATACCTCAAAAAATGAGACATCATAAGTAAAAACAACCTCTGTGTCGGTTTCAATACGTAAGGGCATCTTGAAAGCTTGATTTACGCCATTGGTGTGTTGATTACAAGTTAGCAGATGAGGGTTTTCGTCATTCCATGGACACTCATACTCGTGGCTGATACTGTTTTTTTGGTTTTGAGAAGACAAGAGATTGGTGATAAAGGAGATTTAATCACCAACATTAGCAAAGCCAAATCAATGTAGGAAATAATATGTAGAATTTTTTATACTTGATGGATTTATCTTGTGCCCAACATTTATCATAAGGAGCAAATTGCTTTACCGACACAAGTAATTTTATAGCTCACTACTTAAAGTAGGCAAGGATGAAGCCTCAAACTCTTATTAAGGGTTAAAATTAAATTATAAATTTTAAGAGGATTAAAGTATAATTTTATTATTGTATATACTTATTATTATAGAATTTTTAAAGAAATTAAACTAAAATTTTATCATCTTAAGAGATAGAGGCAAAGTTAGAAATTTTTTTAGGGGGCCAAAATTTAATTATAAAATTTTTGAGAGATCAAAATATAATTTTACAATGTATTAATTTATAATTTCATTATTTTTGAAGGGACTATATAGGATTTTCATATTTGAGAGGGTAAAATGTAATTTTAGCATAAAATATTTTATAATTTTATTACTTTTAGAGGAACTGAACTAAAATTTGTCATTTTTATGAGAGTCAAGATCACTATCAGCTCCCCTAGCATTTCCTCTATTAAGAAGCCTGAAGTATAGTTTTGTGATTACATTAACTTATAATTTTATAATTTTAAAAGGAATAGAATGATATTTTAACATTTTGAGGGGCAAACCCCTACCGACCACTTGAGACGACAAGTAGCCGTCTAGTATCAATTACCTTATCAAAATGGATCATGGTCAATCAAAGTTGTAAGTCCGACAAACTAGTCACTAAGCAAACCTACACACCAACATGGACAAATAAGCTGGCTAAAGACCTTATAAAATACCTAGGTATAATTAGGGGTGAAGCTAGAGGGGTATACAGGGGCTTTATTCCCTTAAAATGAAAATTTTGTATTTTAATTTTTCTAAAATTTTAAAAAATTATATGTTAATATAATATAAAATTACATTTTGGCCCTTCCTAAAATCATAAAAATTATAAAGTTATGAATTTACAATGAAAAAAAATTCATTTTGACTCTCAAAAAAATTTACAATGTAATTTTAATCTCTTTAAAAAAAATTTCTGGAATCATCCCTAGGTATAACTATGACCCTCTCATTTTCTCTCTTTCTCTCCACTTTCACTTAATCTATCTTGCTTCGTTACTTCAATAACACCGTTTATTGACATAAACATTAGGAGAGCATCTTAAAAACACAATTTCCAACGCTCTCTAAACCCTAACTCAAGTTCATTTTTCAAGAACTTTAAGTTTTCAAAATTCTACTCACCTATCTTAATATCTCCAAATCCGATCCATTACACGTAAACACAAATGAATCAAGAAAAAAGGAAGTTGATGAGCACCTGTAAGGATCAACATGAAAGCCAGCAATTTGTGCAGAATCATCCTCAGGATTCACATGATACATGACTTTGAAGCTCAAATGGTTATTGATGAAATATACGTCTTTCCCTCTCTACATCATATAAAAAATCGTATAAAATGTATAAAAAAGAGAGGAATAAATATAGCATTATATTAATTGAACTTACAGGATAATAGCTTCCTTTAAACCCAATAGGAAACCCTTCCACTTGCCTTTCAGTAACTGAAACATTGCCCAAAACCCTGCATTCCAATTATAGCTACATATAAATGTTTTCATATTAGACTGGTTGGATCCAACTGTTTTGGATTCAGGTAATTCGGGATTGAGGTTTAAAGTTTTTGGGTTAAGTCATTTCGAGTTTAAGTTGTTCTCAATGACGAATCTAGATAATTGTATTAGAAGATAAGAGATGAATCATAAATTATTGAGAATCAAAGTACAATTTCATAAAATTTTAAGAGACTAAATAATAAATCTACCATTTTTGGGGTGCCAAGAACGAGTTTAAGCTAATTTAGAGTTTAACCTCAATTCAAGTTTTGATTGGATGATTATTGAAGTTTTATAGTCGAATCAATTTGATCTGACTTGAGTTTAAATTTATTTGATTGAATTTTCAAATTCGGATCAAAATTAATATATCTATATATAAAAAAAATTAAAATTGAAATTCAGATCAAAGTTACATGTTAACTCGGTAGTTTCCATCAATTTTCTCCTTGAAATTCTTTGCAGCTTCGGCATCAAGTTTTACCCGGCAGGCTACTTTGCATGCTTCATCTTTTCTCATATCCAACTGCCAAACACGAAATACAAATCCGTTGATTCAGTTAATAATTAAATTTAAATTTTTATTAATTTAATTAACGAAATTTAAAAAGCATTAACCGTTGTTGATGAATTAATTCAATCAAAATATTTTTAATTAATTCTATCGATTTAACAAATAAAATTTTATATATCTGATCAAAATAGTAAAATAAATCAAAATTTAAAAACAAAGCATAATAGATATGTTAATAACGTCTAGGGTTAAATCATTTTTTGGGGCTTAAACTTGGCAACTATACTTATATTGTAATCTGATTTTTTTTTAATCTAAGCTATTTCATGATATTTTTTTGAAAATCCTAAAGTTTGGGTCCCAATGTGGGAACAATTTGTAAGTTTAGACCCCAATATGGGTAGGGGTGACTAAAATCTGATTCGATTCGAAAAACTCGATAAAAAATTCAAATTTTGGATTAAATAGTTTGAGTTATTTGAGTTAATCAAGTTATTCAGATCAACTCGAATAAAAAATTAGGTTGTTTGGTTTAACTCGAATATGAATTACACAATTCGAGTTATTCGAAAATTCAAATAAAAAAAAAGGCAAAACTACGTCGTTTTGATAAATGTTTACCTTTTCCAAAGTTAAAAGGCAAAATCAAGTTGTTTTGATAAATATTTACTCATTAAGTTAAAAGGTAAAACAATTATACTGTTTGCGTAGTTAAATAATCTTGTACTTTGTCTACTAGTTAAATAATCGGTCCATGTAAACGCAACATTGAGTATAAATAATATGATTCGTTAACTCGACTCGACTTAACTGGAAATTTTTTCACTCGATTCGATTCAATTCGAAAAAAATTCCAATTGAGTTCGGTTGCTAAAATATGATTCATCAACTCGACTAACTCGAACTTTTTTGACTCGATTTGACTCGACTCAATCGAATACTCACTTCTAAATATGGGACCAATTGTCAAATACAAGGACTAACTTAGACCAAAAAAAGTTAAATCTCCAATGTGGGAATTCTTGCCTAGTTCAATACTTAATATGAGAACAATTATCAAGCTCATGAACTATTTTAGGCAAAAAAAAAAAATCAAGCCCCAATGTAGGAATTGTTGCCAAGTTCGAGTCCCAAATAGTAATTTAATAGTAACCTTTAAATTGCCCAATTAATCTAAAATAGATACAATTTTAACCCGATCCAATTAATCTAAACCCAAAACCAACAAAACCTGTTATGACCATAAAAAATACTAACCGAATCAACCTAACTTAAACCCCAAATATAATAGAAGATTAGGCCAAACTAATAAGCAAAATAGCATTCAAAATACCAAACTTATAAATCAATTAAGTCTCATTAAACCAAATTGAATTAACGGATAATTGAAAAATCACTTATAATATAAACCGAGTTTTGGGAAGTTCCCGGTTGATGAAACTCTTTGGTCCACATGACAATGTTTATGATTCAAAAACCAATCATTGTAAAGAAGAGAGAGAGAGAAAAAAAGGGGGGGGGGGAATTTACAACCTTGAAAACGACTTGAGGAAGGAGATCGAGAGCAGTAATGAAAGAGGAGCCAGAAACAGGCGTTGCTGTTGCTGTTGCTGTTGCTGTTGTTATTTTCGTCGTTGCTGCCGTTATAGAGAGGAAAAGAAGTGTCAGCGTTGATAACATGTTGCTGTAACTCTCCATGGTTATGCAAACTTCAATAAGGTTCCAAATCCATATATATATATATATATATATATTATGAACATATCATATTAGGAGTCAGATTGTATTTTAACTCTTTTATTAAAAAAATAGATAAATTAATCATTATATAATAGATAAAAAAATTATACGGGTATACCTCATACTTATATACACAATGTATATAATTTGTCAGGAGCTAATGTCATGGCTGTCGGCCGGCTACGATGTTTGTCTGGTTGCCAAAGTCAAATGAGAAAATTTAAAGAGATAATACAATGCAGTCACATTCTTAAAATCAGCTGGCCGAATGACCAATCCTATAGTTGCAGAGCATTTCATAACTCTGGTGAATAAGGTATCTCAGATAAATTTGTTGATAGGTTAGATTATGAGTTTAAATTCGAAGGCATGCTTAAAATATGAAGAAATTGTTTGGTCAAAAGTATGATGTTTAAAAAATTAATTTGGACAAAAAAATTTAAATTCATTTAAAATTTAAGTTTTCAAGTTTAACATTTAAGACTCGAAATTAACTCATACTAAACAACTCATTTTATATTTTTATAATATATTTATTTTATTTTATTTATATTGCATAAAATTATACATATAATAATACAATGGTTTAAATTTAAAATTTTAATGGCCTCCTGCTACAATTTATTTTTACAAATTTTTAAATAATAAATTTTAAAAAACAATACGAGCGAATTAGTCATTTATAAATATGAATAGATTCGATTAATTTTAGTTTCATATTTTGCATTGAATAAAGATTAAGAAAAGTAAAATGTACTAATCTTATACATAGGTCTGATTTAAACTCGACTCAGCACATGAACATCTTTATTTGCCCGGTTAGGAAAAGTTGAAGCTCAAACTTTGAAGTCTTTAAGTTTAATCCACATTATGTAAATCAAGTGCAAGTTATCTTCGAATATATTTCAAGTCTCCTTATGTTGACACTGATTAAATTTATTCTAGTTCAAATCTTAACTAAATCCGATCATATCTAGTTATTCGGACATATATTATTTGTATTAAAATTAAGATAAAAATTCACTGGAGCTCTAATGCTTTTAAGCAAAGGAAAAAACGAAATGCCATTTCATAATACAAAAAATGTGCTATACATTTTCTTTGAGTGAAAATTCACATCCAAAAAAAACAAAAAGGGTGTATTGAGAATATATATATATATAAAAGATGATGATTTCAGAAAGATTCTGAGCCTCAAAATGGGGAATTAATTTCCTTATTGTGAAAAACACAAACCCCAACTGTACAAATTTGGAGTGTGAGGATGATCATATGAAACTCTTCCCCCTACCAGAAAAAAAAACGAAAAATAAAAGAATACTTTGGTTCTATATGCTTCATCGATCAGCTGCGTAACGAAAGCCACTCAGGGTTTCGGGTTAAGAATCTCGCAGCACAAGAGTTTCCCATGTTAAATTCCCAGTTCCGAAACCAGCACAACATTTTTCATCAGGCATGCAGAGCAGGTGCCGTCGGTTTGTCATTCGACATTCAAAACTCAAAGGGCAAGTGACATTGATTTTAATGTGAACCTGACCAGAACTTGATCATAGCACTATGTTCACTGATGCTGCCCCGAGATAATTGTTGCATTTTATGCCAGAAACGATTGCCTCTGCCCGTTCTCAATGGACCCGAAGTACAGTGTCTCCTAAACGACTCAGATGATTGCCTCCCGAATCTTGCTGATGAACTAAACAAATCAGACACTGATAGTCCTCTCTCGGTATCAAGACCCGAGACATAGTTAGGAATAGAATAATGGCTTTGCAAGGGATCGCTTAACTGTTCTGAGCCAGTAACAACCTTACCATCCATATCGATGGAGATATCGTCCTGACTAGTACCTCTCGAGCCTACTTTTGCTTCATCACATTCATTACATACTAGTTTTAAAGCCTGTACAACCTCACCCATGAAAGGTCGGTGTGATACCTCCGGTTGAACACACATGGAAGCAATTGCTGCTACCTTGGCCACACTCTCGAAAGATACATCGGAACCTAGAGACGGGTCTATAATTGTTTCTAATCCTTCTTTGCTTGCTAGAAGAGGACGTGCCCATGCAACTAGATTCTCCTGACCAGGTGGCTGTGTCATATCTACTGGCTTTCGCCCCGTTAGAAGCTCGAGAAGGACAACACCATAGCTGTAAACATCACTTTTCACAAGAAGATGGCCAGTCATTGCATACTCAGGAGCCACATATCTGCACCAATGATTCATCAAGAGTAAATATCAAATTACAATAGGAAGGATCTAATAAAGCCAAATCATAAAGTTTAGAGAGTTTCGTACCCAAAAGTTCCCATGACACGGGTCGATATATGCCTGCCTTCCTCATCCATAGCAGTTCGAGCCAAGCCAAAGTCGGACACTTTTGGCGTGAAATCATGCTCCAACAAAATGTTGCTTGACTTAAAATCCCGATGTATGACACGTGGGCTTGAATCTTCATGGAGATAAGCTAGTCCACGAGCAGCACCGAGGGCTATCTTGATCCGGGCATCCCAGTCAAGCGGTGCAGATTCCTTGTCAACTCCTGAAAACAAACAAAGGCAATGCTGAATGACTATAACCCCAGAATAAATCCATGGAAAGCATGCAGTTTTAACTACCATGCAAGTGCGATTCAACACTGCCATTTGGAATGAGTTCATAAACCAAGCAACGGCTGCGCTCCTCTGTGCATATTCCAATCAACTTCACCAAATTCCTGTGGTGAAGACGGCTAAGCATCTCAACCTCAGCCAAGAATTCCCTGCCGCCTTGTTGATCATCTCTCTTCAGAACCTTGACTGCCACGTTAGTTCCATCTTCAAGAACACCGTGGTAAACACGACCAAACCCACCTTCCCCAAGTATTCTTGAATCATCAAAATTGCCTGTGGCTCTTTCTATTTCACTTGCAGTTAAGGTCTTAGCAGATCCTGTATAGGCTGCAATGCTCGAGCCAAATGAAAGCGATATGGAACTTAGACCACTTCCAACCATTGACCCGGCAGAACCTGAAATTTCAACATCCATAAATACTTTGATGTATCAGACGATATGCTTATTGTTTTCATAAATATAGATGTATCAGACGATATGCTTATTGTTTTCATAAATATAACCTGATGGTTTGGCATGAGATGTTTGCGGATGCTGTGGACTTGTTCCTCGTTGACTAGCTTGATCCCCGTGTTTGAAAAGCAAAACCCATGCAACGGCAGAACATAACACCACAACCACTAAAACAGACATAACGATTATTGCAATCACACCCCCACTAAGTGCATGCTTACGTCGTTTCCCATGCACGTCAACACCAAGGGGCTTTATAGCCCTTGCATTATTGTTGTTACCCGAATATGGTTCACCATCAATTATACCGGCATCAGGTGGCAAAGGCGGAGAAGGAGGCAAACCTATAAATCCACTATTAATACTTCATGCCAAAAGAGTAAAAATAAGGGGAGGGGGGATCTACATACCAAGATAGCGCACATATAGTACTTCATAATCCCCAAATAATGAAGCTTTTATAGCAACTTGTTTATGCCAGAATCTCTGATAAGTTAAAAAGGCTGTCGTGTTATCAAATTTTTCGCCAAGTGGTACCAAGTCAACAAGGACAATCGTCTTCTCCGGTTGCTCACTAGCAGCATTAGCACCCATGATGCGAACTTGACTTTGTTTCATAAAAACACCAACGGCAATTTCTTCGGCTAACTCGGAAACCAAAGGGAAGAAAGTATATAACGCAACACTTAGGCGTAAACCAACTTGCATTGGCAAGACACAGCCACACGGTGATCCAGGAGGTGTATTCGTATAAGGATCCGTGCAAATAGTTGTCGAACAATCTACATATACAATCAAACATTAGTACAACATAAAATATCTTTGCAAATGAAAGTGGAACAAAGAACCTAGTCTTTAACCTTGATTAGGAGGCGGAGGTGGAAATGACATAACTCGTGCTGGTGGTGGTGCCACTTTGGGACTCCTCGATGGAGAAACAGACGGAGAAACTTTTGGGGAAATACGAGGCGCTATGCAAAAGAAACATATCTTGAATGAGGGTATATTACAAACATATATATAACAAAGTAACATTTTATTCTTACTTTTGGTCTGCCTAGATGCTGTGACTGGAGATGGTGAAGGAACTGGAGAAACAGCGGTTACTGGCGAAGGAACGGCGGAGAGGGATGGGGGAGCTGAAAAATCAATGATGCGGAAAGATGTTAAGAAGTCAAAAATGACCATTTAACCCACTTCTTAGATTCTGTTCAAAAATAAATAACTTAGCATTTGCTATATCGGTACCAGAATGAAATGGTGGAGGAGCATAGTGTCTTTGTTTTCTTCCAGGATGAAATGCTGGAGAGATGACCGGACCTACATTAATATTATGATGAAACATGAATGGCATGTCATAAGCCTATATAATGTCAGTATGACAGTGACATGTCTGGGGCATACGCTATTACACCTTGTTGTTTCAAAGGAGGAGGTGAAATCAGGTCTGATGATGCTGGAGCAGGACTGGTTCTTTCATTTCTTTTATGTTGATGTTCATGAAACGAGGTCGAAGGTGACAATGCTGGAGAGTTATGTGCTTCATTTGAAGGAGCAAGGGATGGGACAAGAGAATTACTAGGCAGCCTCTTAGCTGTCGGTTCAGGAGGAGATACGGCTGGGGAAGAACCTGCAAAAGTATCATCAGAATCGTTTTTTGGGGCATGGTTCACAGGCGGCGCTGACTTGTGTATCTCGTTTGTAGGTGACTTAACGGGTGTTCCATCATTGCTTGAGGGTGGATTTGAAACAGGAGAACTATTAGGATCTGCATTACAATAATGATTAAGAAGAGAGAATACATAAACACAGAAAAACTCCATCTATGAAACTGATATTAACGTTGAACCTGGTAATGGAGATGGGTTTCCCGTTACATTTCGGTCGACAGTTGGTGAACTATGAGGTGATTCTCCAGGCGGCGATACAACTGAAACTGCATTATATAACAGGATTAGCAACTCTTAGCAATCTCCTTGATTACTTCATAGAAAATACAAAGTAACTAGGCCTACCTGGTGAAATAGACGGTGGCACGATTGAGCGGACAGGTGGTGGTGTCATTTCTACTTTCCTTGGTGGAGATGCAACCGATACTGTGTTTCAGGGAAACAGAATGAGAAAAAAGTATAAAAGTTATCTAAAAAAGGATGCATCAAGGCACGAATTATGCACCAGGAGTGGGGGGCACTAGAATTGGAGCACGAGGTGGTAAAGAGGTTGGCCCTTGGGAGTGAATTGGTGTTTGATTTTGCGGTGAATTTCTCCAAGATGTTGTAACCGGAGCTATAAAATAGAGTACAAGCAACAGCATTAGAACTTATTATAGTGGTAAAGCTATCGACAAATGGCAAATTTAAACTAATACGTGTGTACCTGGAGCAATTGGCTCCTTAACAGGTGCCTTGCTATTTGATGAATTTTCTTGATTAGCACTCGGGGTGGGGGCCAAAGCACGTGGCATACTGGAGTGCACTGGTGGGGAACTTTGTGGTGAATCCCTCGATCCTGGTGCAACAGGAGCTACAAGAGTTAAAAGCAGCAGCATTAGAACCAAACTCGGTTTTATATCGATCATGAAATGACACATCAAACTGCTGATTATATACCTGGAGCACTTGGCTCTAAAACGGGACGCGTATTGTTAGATGAATTTCTTTGGTTGTCGGTTGGGGGGAAAGCACTTGAACTACTGGAGTTAATGGATGGGGAATTTTGTGGACTATTCCTGAACTGCGGTGCAACTGGAGCTGCATATTAGAATAAAACGAGTATTAGAACCAAACTCGATGGTGTAGTTTACTAATTTGTGGCTTACTTTGATGGACGAATGGTGAATTTTCAGGAGAACTATGTGACGGAGGTACTGATGGAACTGCAAGTTAAAAGAAGTGCATTCTTTAATTAGAACCATATCAACTTCAACCAAACTGGACATGTAGTCTACTAATTTAAGGAATGCTAAAAATCAGGCTTACTTTGATGGACTGGTGGATTTTCGGGAGAATTCTGTGACGGAGTTATTGATGGAACTGCAAATTAAAAGAAGTGCATTTTTTTAATTAGAACCATATGAACTTTAAATTTACCAAATTACTTGATGCGTTCCTTTGATTAGCAAGCATACATGGGTCAATATTTGGTGAAATTCGAGGCAAGGTCAGAAAAGCAACAGGAGCTGCATATTGAAGCCAAAAAAGAGCAAGATTAAAGCCAATGCCGATTTACATTTACGTGAAGAAACAACGGGAATTGCTTTTCGTCATGTACCTGGAGCATCTGGCACCAAGTCAAGAGACTTACTAACCGGTTCCTTTCCCTGAGGAGCAATTGGTGACTCTGATGGTGCGTGTACTTGAACAGGCTGAGGTGGAGAAGATAGAGGCAACACCAGTGGTGTACTCGGTGCCAAGGACGGTACACGTTCTTCAATAGTGAATGGTGGTGGAGCGTTATTATGTGGCGTTGGCGGCAAGGAGCGTGCATTCCCTTCAGTCATTTCAGGCACCGGGGCAGACAAAAGTGGTGGTAATGCAGGAGGTGAAAGTAAATCCGGCTCTGGATTGTTACAAAACAAACTTCAATGAAAAGTCTCAATAACAAGGAAACTTGATACCGAGAAATGGAAGTTACCATTCAGCTGAGGCGGCGTGCTCGGTGTAAAACTTCTTTGTTCACCATGGATTCTTTCTATAGGGGGAAAACTCGAAAACTCTGCCGGAGATGGGGATGCATTGTGCCCTAAAACAAACGGAAAAAAAAAAGACATATATTCTACATAAACTCAAGCAAAGCACGCAACTTGAATCCATTTGTCATTTATAAAAATCCTCTTCAAGTGAACACCAAATTGCATTTTACCAATCAACAATCATAAACGAGGATTGTAATTACGAGATCAAATAGGTTATCATCCATGATCTATAAACTGAATAATGTCGAAAATACACTTAATTCCACACAACATTGGCAACCATATTTTAACATTAAGCTGCTAATTATGCTATAGAACATTTCTTACATAAAACCTCCATGAAGAACATTCCTAGCAATGCTTCAAATTCAATCTATAAGATGATGGAATATGCAGATCCATAAAAGATGTTGAATCCAAATTCATTGGATCTAAATGGAAATGAATGTTACTCTTAAAGAGCAGTTCCTAAATAAAATCTTGCAAACAAAATTCATCAAAGAAGTTGACAAGATGAACAGTAATAGAAAAAATATTTGCAAAAACATTAAATGTGATCAAAAGATTAATCACTTGCACAAATTAAAAACAAACAAACAAACAAAAAAAGAACTAAACTAAACTCATTAAAACACAGTTGAATTTCAATAACTTTGAGCAAGAATTGGAAATAAAAGATAGAAATTTTACCTAAATATCCTTGAACAAGCAAAGCAAAGCCAATGATACAGAGTTTGGCAAGGTGAAGAATCAGTGGCATCAACATCCCCATCCCATAAAGCACCAAATCTAACAAATTCTCTAAATCAAGCTCACTCAATGATGATGATGATGATGAAGAAGAAGAAGAAGAAGAAGAAGAAGAAGAAAATTAAAAAAAAAAAAAACCAAACAAAGTAATAAAGAAAATGAAACTGTATTATTTTAAAGAAATATACAGGTTACTTGAAGCAAGAGAAAAGGGAAGAAATATTAACAAATACCCCCCTCCCCTACCAATCCCCCCCATACACACAAACAGTACAAAACAAGCAAAGATTAGTTGTTTTCTGAGAAAACCCAGATAGGGGTTTGGTAAAAAAAGAAGCAAAGCAATCGTTTTTTTTTTTTTAAAGCTCTCAACTTTACAAAGTTTATGATTTCCCCATGTTAAAAAAGAACTGTTCTTTTTGCTACCATAAGTTTGATGAACACACAAAAAAAGGAAATGAAAAATATGAAATTGAATGAAAAACAAAAAAAGACACCTCACAGAGTTCACAGTGCCAAGTAACATACAACCCTTTTTTTAAGAAAGAGAAACCAAAAAAATATTATATAAAAAGGGAAAAGATTTGGACAGTTTGGTGGATGTTAAGCATGTGAGAGAGAAAAACAAAAATAAAAAAGGGGAAAAGAGCAGAAATTTAAGTTTAATATAATAGCAAATGCCAGTTTAGTGATGGAGAGATTTAAGATTTAAAGTTGGGTTTTTAATGGGGTTTGAACCAAACTTTTTAATTGCATTGGGATTGAAATTTCATTAAGAAATTGTTTAATGGGGGGGGGGGGATTGGCTTTTGCTTAAAAACCCAATTTTTTTTTTCTTGTTGATTTTCAGTTGAATCTTGTTAGCCAGTAAGAGATAATGACACTCGCTTGAAAGTGATTGTCTTTTGGGATGTGGCAAATTTCTATTTTGACACCTCAACTAACTTTTTTTAGTGATAAAAAATTTAATATTTTTAAATAAACTTGTAAGTTTTAAGTATTGTTATAAAAAAACTGTTAAAAATTTTATTGATTTCTATTATTAAAAATTGCTGTAATTGACGAAATAATCAGCTAATTATATGTGGAGCTGATGTAAAATGACTAATTTTTTAACAATAAAAATTGATAAAATTTTTAACAAAAGGATCAATTTATTTTGTAATTTAATGTACGAAGATTAATTTGTTTATTCTTCAAGTAAAGAAGATAAAACGCAATTCGATTCTTAATATAAAAGTCTCCATGATACTTTTACCATAATTTCACTAACACACAACAATTACAAACATAAAATCTGATCAACTACGCCATAAAGTCCAACTAATACAATACATAGTAAACGGAAATTCAAACAAAACTCATATAAAATAGACATGTAAGTATAAAAAAAAAAAAACCCATAATTTATATTTACAAATGATAAAACTCGAAACCTCAACCTTAGTCAACAGTACTGGCATAGTTACTGCTTAATTAGGGACCTTTGAAGCATTTGAAACAAATCTAATGGCTATCAGTGTATTAGATAAGACAATGGACCCACCATTATTACAACAACATGTTGTTTTCATGGCATTCAAGTTTTGATATCTTTGAATGAATGAATGATTTAAGCCATCTCTAGAAAACAGGGATGAGAAAAATTCCCCTTTCCTTCTTTCTCTTTCTTTTTTAATACACCGACAGTTTTTTTTTAATGGTCATAAATAAGTTTAGGTGGCCACTAAAATAAAAGATTCTAAACCCTAAATCTGGCTTAACCCATGGTTTTGGACAATTTCTTAAGGTTAAATTATAATTTTCATCCCTTAATTATATACTCAACTTGGGTTTTAGTTTTTATACTTTAATTCACTATAATTTAGTCCTCCTAATTTATGTATAATGAGTTAATTAGGCACTACTTTAGTTAAAAATTATTAAAGTATCATTTTTTTATAAAATAAATTATATTATTTAGAGGATTTTTTTGTATATTTTATAAATCAATAAAAATTTGATCATGATAAATTTAAACTTGTGAGACAGATTTTAAAAGTTTAATTTTACCATTTAAATCAAAGCACTGTTTAATTTTTGTATAATTTTTTAATAAATATATATTTTTATATTTTTTTCACTTACATCGTGAATATACCATAAGTTAGTATTATTAATTTTAGGCCTAATTCAATAAACGGGCCTCAAACTACACCTTTTTTTGAGTTAGATACTTAAAATTGTTTTTTGGCCGAGCCATACACTTAAACTATAATTTCGTAAGACTGACTCCTATTGTTATATCTATTAAAAAAACCACTTCAACCAATAAAAGTTTACCATGTGTCATTTTTAAATTTATATTATTATTTATATAAATTTTAAAATATACATTAAATTATATTTATTTTATTTTTATTTTCATTCTCTCTTACCCCTTTTCTTCTTTTTCAAACCACACATGTTTTTTTCTTTTTGTTTCATGTTTGTCCCATTGTTTTCTTTTCATTTCTACTCTCTTCCCCACATTTTTTTTTTATTTTTCTTTTCCATAAGTATTTTAAAACATGAAAAACAAAATAAAGAAAAAAAAACATGGGTGGTTTGAAGAAAAAGAAAAAGAAGTGAGGTGGAGAGAGAATAAAAATAAAAAATAATTTTATTTAATTTAATATATTTTTAAATTTTGTGTAAATGATAATGTAAATTTAAAAATGATACATAATAAACTTTTTATTGATTGAAGTGGTTTTTTAACGAAGATAACAGTAAGGAATTTTTATTTTTTTAATGTTGGTGATTTAAATTAAGGTATTGGAGGATTAAATTATATCAAAATTTTAAATCGAGTAGAGTATATGGATGAAAACTATAAATTGACCAAAATATTTATCTTTTTCTAAGGATTAATTTGATGAAATTCTTCTTAACTATGGGAAAAGATCAATATGAATCCAATAGAAAATACTAGTAATTTTGGGAAGTTAAATCATATAATATATATATATATATATATATATATATGAGATAATGGGGTTTAAAACATGGACCACCAAGCTAGTTTCCAAACCACAGTGGAGAAACTAAAAGACATTTAATGGCTAATAATGGGGGTCTCATACTCTATATTGCCCCCACCACACAATCAAAGCTAGACAGAGTCCATGGGGGAACTTAAAACAAGGGTGGATGGTTTTGCTTGGTATCTAGCCAAGGACAACACTTTTTTTTCTCCCAAAGACTTTTTGGTATTCAATAATTAATATCGAATTCTGATTAAATTTATAATCGAATTAAGTTAAATTTTTAAATAGAAAATAAATTTTTTTATATTAATTTTTTTTATTTACAAAATTCAAACTCTAAATTTTATCCGATAAACATTCAACTTCTTATCATTCTATTCTGTAAGATGTGATAATTTTAAACGATGATCAAATGAAGATTTGATGAAAGAGAGAGAAAATAAACTATGGTGCATGTGACTAGAAAAAGGGGACCCAACAGGGTTGATTCTCCATTGAATTTGTATTGAATAAGCCTTCATTGTCCTTCTTTTTATATATATATATATATATATATAGTTTTGGTGATTAATGAGAGCTTAAAGGCTTTTAGTTTTCCATAAAAAGGGTGCTTAAAAGTAAATAATAACAACAAAATAATAAGTATTATAATAATTATAAAGTTTAAAAGAGCAAGTAGGCCTTGCATGTGCCCCGTAAGATAAAATTCTTTCCTATTATCTTTTATTACAACTATATATATTTGTATAGAATTTATTCTTTCTTCTTTTAAAATTAATCATCGGTTTGAATTTTTCAGATTTGATATTAAATAAAATATTTGGTTGAAAAGTATCAAAAATTAATGTCTAAACTCGAGTATACAATAGAGTTTAAATCCGTTTAGAATCGTTTAATTTTTTTTCAAAAATAAACTACAAAATATGGCAAATAAAATAAAAATAATGTAATAACTTATTGAATTTAGACAAAAATTATTATGCCTAAGGTTGGTCCATTTCATTTATATAATATTTTTGTTATGTTTTTTCTCCAAACAAATACAGCAAAAGCACCAAATGACAAATATCCTATTCAAAATACATTTAATTTTTTTTTTTGTCATTAACTAAGAACACAACACTTAAATTATCTAAGTCCCTATTCTTTTGGACCCCAAATTTTTGCTTTTTATTTTATTTTTTTCTAATGTGGGGGCTATGTCATAAGAATTTAAAAATGCATATGATATATAAATGTATTTATTTTTTTTAAAATTGTTTATATAATGAATATTCGTAAAATAAATATCAAATATGAATATTTTGGTCAAATTATAGTTTTGGTCCCTTTATTATGTTATACTCAACTTTGAGATTTAGTTCATCTACTTTAATTTGACATAATTTGATCTCCCTATTTTTATAATGTCATTAGTCAATCTAAATAGGATAACTTAATGTTGTTGACTCATCTTTATTTTTACGTAATTTGGTACTTGAATTTGATGAAATTTTCATTAAATTAATCCTAAAACCTAAATTAAACACTAAAAAGTTAACACCGTTACATATGAGTACCCAAATATATAATTTTTGTCAAATACAAATATTCATTAGACCAAAAAATAATACAAATATCACATTAAAAAAATTCAAACTCAGATACCAAATATATATTAAGAAAAAAATCAGGCGAGAAATAGTGTTTAAAAAGAATTCCGCATTTGTTATAGATGAGTTCCCGTGATGAAAATTGAGTTTCAGCTCAAACAAAATGTCAAAATAAAGTACAAAATTAACCCCAAATTTAAGTATAGTATAGTAGAGGGATCAAAATCAAAATTTGACCGAATATTGAAAAAAAATTAGATAGCATATGGGTCATACAAAAGAAAGATTGTCTATGAATTATGCACAAAAAAGATCCATCGAGCTAATCAAAGACAATAAACAAACATGTGGATGTTGACAAACACCCCCTTATAAATTCCCATTTCCTCTTTCATTCCCACTTGTTGACCTACGTGAAATCAAGTGGAAAAGCACCATCTTTCATTTGTCTTTAAGCATTTTAGTACCATTATATATATATATATATATATATATATCATTCAACAACATAATTTGCAGTACCCACTCAGTTAGATTCTGGTGGCCCAATTCAGATAAAAGAAAAAAAACAGAACATATATCACCATATATGTTTTGTCTCTACTGTGATTTTACCCTATAAATGACCCACAAACTCTACTTTGCTTACATTTTCAATCTAAACCAACCAAAAAAGAAAACTTAAGAGCAATTTAAAGTTATGTGAAATAAAAGGGTAAAACTGTAATAATTTATTATTGAAAAATTCATATAATTCAAATATATTAAAAATATTTAAATTGAGTAGCAAAAATTAAATTAAAGTAGAGCGAGGATGGATGTATCTTATATCCATGGAGGTGGCAGTAGATTTCAAGATTATTCATCCATTGATATCCTTATTATTAATTGGAACCTACCAAAATCATTATAAAAACAAAAAAAAAATATTAATTTTTTTTTTTTAATTTGAAACCATCAAAATTTGATAATATACAATTAAATACGATCGGACATACTTAAACCGCTCACACACACTAAACTCTAGTGAGCTACCCTTTATTAAATTAGAGTGATTTTCGATGTCTAGTGCGTTTACCTGCGATAAGTGTAAAAATAACAGTGACAGTGAGATTAAATATCATAGCATGAGATAAAAAGTAAACTAAACGTACCGCACTGCACCACACCTAATCACCCAACCAAATTATGGTAACTTGAAGTTGGATGGGTTTCACGTGGAGTTGTAAAAGCAAATAATTTAACCAAATTTCATTGATCTTTCTTGCATCACAATCCTCCAATTTCGGTGCTTCACATCACTACTTTTAGCGAAAGAGGGCCATGCCATCTTCTCTCTTTTTTGCAACCCAACAACAAAACGTCATAGGCTTTGGGATGTTGGGACCAATTCATAAAGTTTTCAACTACTATATTTTTCTTTCTTTTTCAAAAGTAATACCATGTGGACACAAGCAATAACCTAACATACACTTTCTTTTGGTAATCTCATCTTTTGATTTTATTCGAGATCTTTTAGTGTTTAATAGTCACATTGAGTTCTAATTTAATTTAGAATCAAGTCAAGTCAAATCCTTAAACAGGAACAATACTCTTTTAGTATCGCGTTTTTTCATTTACAAGACTCAAACTCGAAATCTTATTTAAAAGATATTGAACTCTTTACTACTCAATCTAACAAACTGTCTATTTTTATGTATATATATATTCTATTGCTTTGGTATGCCTTTGTTTAAGGCTGAAAAGAGTAGCCTTTTTCTTTTTCAGTGAAATTCCACCAAATCGGTTTTGGAATTGGAACCCCTTTTACCTAATTTAACCAGCAAGAAAGCTTTCAATGACCAAAGACCCATTCATAAGATATTTATATGTATCTCTACTCTATTCAGTTAAGACCCCATTAGCCATTAATGGCTAATGTAACATTTCGAAAGGTTGGTGATTGAAGTGAAATGGTTTCCCTTTGATTTCTTCTCTTATTGGAAAAGTCAAAAGTGCACAAATGCAGACCATAAGGCAGTTTTGCATGAAATAATGTTAATGGAACCTAAAATTAGACCACCCTACTCTGCATGAAATAGTTGAATTGCTTTTTGGTAAGGTTTGGGTTTTTTAAGTTATGGTCACTTTAGGTTCGGTTCATTTTAAATTACATATTTAAAATATTTTAAATTTAAATCATTTTGAGTTTGGATTAAATGGATTCAAGTTGTCAATTTTATATAATCAAATTGAATCGAATCAAGTTTGAGCTTATCAAATTTCGGGTTCGAGCTAGAATTGAAATATTTATACGATGCCAATATTGATACCAACCAAACATAGACATAAACAAAAATCCTCTCTTCTTTTTCCATTACTATTCCTCGAAACAGTCCTATCCCATTAGAACTTGCATAAGACTACATCAAACTTATACTATTCCAAGATCGAATGAGTGTCAAACATAAATATTTTAATTATATAATTAAATGACTGTAAATCATATACTCAAACTCAAATGCATATCCGAAGAAAATAGTTCAAAAAATGCTGAATTTGTGGCAAATTTGCTACTAAGATCAAAGGCCACTAATTTTTTTGGTAAAGAAATTCAAAACCCAACCTTTTAACGACCGAAGCTTGGTCTTAAAGAGGACAGGCTCAAATGGTTGGAGCCTTTCTAGCCCATGTTTGTAGTATATGAAGACAATATCACATGGGCTGACACTTTGTGGACACAACATATTGCAAAATGTATCTAGTGTTATGTGGGGTAACTGTGGTGACATTAAAACATGACAAAACAATTATAAAATGTATCTTTTAAGTCCATCTATGATGTATTATAAAAATAAAAATCAAATTATTTTTATTTAATTTATTTTTTTTGTAAGAGGATTGATTTGATACAATCTCTACAAGAAAGAGATTTCGTAGGTATTTTTACTCAAATCAATTATACTATTTCTATATTAATTTGTTTTATGTAATTATATTTTGGATCATATGTTAAAAAAAGTTCATTAAGTTATTTTGTATATAATTGTTTTGCTTTTCTACCCATAATTGGAAATTAAGATCCAAAAGCTGCATTCGCATTTTTTTAAAATTTGGGTTCATGAAATTAAAATATGTTACAACAACATTTTGAAGATAAATATATATATATATATAAACAATGTAATATCATGTATAAATAAAGGAATATTGATAATTTAATATCTCAAAATAGTGTTTGTAAGTCGACTATTAGCATTTTTCTAAAATCTATTTTTTACTTTTAATTAAAATAAAACAAGAAAATATTTAGTACATTCACAGCTGAAATTTTAGATTCCACAGATAGAATTACGGGTTGATAACTGTCTTAAGTAAAATATATATATATTTTTAAAAAGAGTCACATATCAATATTTTAAGTTTGCTTGCAGGGGCAACTCTAGAAAAATAAATTTAGGAAGGCCGAAATTAAATTGTAATTTTTACGATAGTAAAAATACAATTTCGCCATTTTAATTGCCTCTATTTTTATCATTTTAAAAGGATTAAATCAAAATTTTATCATTTTTAAGTGGCCAAAGTGTAATTTTATTTTTACTAATTTAAAATTTAAAAAATTTAAAAAAATCTTAAATAGAAATTTTCCCATTTTAGGGGGCCGGGCCCTATCAGCTCCTCATTTTGCCCCTGTTTGCTTGTAAAATAAAAAATATATTGTACCGAATACTCACCTAAATAAAATTATAAGAAATTATTTAACTAAAAAATAAAAATGTTTATTGAACGTAATAGTTTAAATATATTAATCTTTTATATTTTTTGACACCTCGGTAAATTAACCGTTAATCGATTATGGCCAAAGATGACGTGGCCAATCACATAAGGGCATGTGGCAAAAAAACCACAAAAAAAATCATTATTTATATCAAATCATTCCAAAAAAAAAAGTTAAAAGAAATTTTTTATAAAAATCAGAAAAATAAATTTAAAATTAAATAAATTTATTAATGAAAAAATTATAATATATTTAATATACAATTTAAAATATAAATATATATTAAAAAATAAACGACCAATAATATTATTACACATCACATTTTAATATATTAAAATAATTTTAATTTTTTATATAATTTGATGAATTTTATAACTTTAAGAGCTGAATTAAATTTAAAAAAATTAAAATAATTTAATTCCGTTTTCAAAATAATTCAAATACCATTTCAATATTATTTGTTTAGTCTAAAAATATCAAAAACTATGTTATATAAAAGTTAAGTCTTAACCTCACCTATGGGGTGCAATCTAAAGTCAAATTTCATTTGAAATATGATTCAATCAAAGTATGAGGACAAAAAAATTAGGTTCAACTTAAATGTGATTCTACATTGAAATATGACACCCATTCCTTTGAAATTAAGATCCCATATGTTCCCATCAATGGGTCTAATCCAAAAATGATTTTGCCCCATCCATGTGATTGATTGTTGATGCCTTCTAACTTTATGAAACATTTAATTCTTGAAGGGTTCCTTTTCCTTAAAAAGATCCCAATCTCAGACATAATAATTCCACACCATACTTAAAATGAATATTATTTATAACACATTTTAGGATAGAGTTATTTATGGGTTAGATCAGGTTTATGTGTAGCATTAGCTTAAACTAAATTTGTATAAGCTCATTCTGATCTAAAATATTAGTTTCAAAGTTTATATAATTGGTGAAGACGAAGTCTTAGGTCATGTGTGAGTTTTAGTTTAATTAGTCAATATATATACGGGTTTCCATCTCTCCAAGCTCTATCATGTGATGTTGTCATGTGTGAGTTTCAATTCGGTTAGTCAATTATAGTTTAAATTTTTTTTATTCTTAACATGTTTTAATGTAATTAATTTTACACTTTATGGTTGCTTTGACGTATACTTGTATCCGTTCTTTAAATGTGTTTGTAAAGTTTCAAAAACAAAAACATAAAATATAAAATTAATATGTTACAATTAAAACCCGATTAGACATTGAATGTTAGAGTCAAGTTCAACCGATATTTTAAGCAAACATAAAATTTTGTCTAAACTCATTTTTAAGCAAAATATAATTTTCCAAACTCTTTTGAAGATTCGAGTGAAATTCGAGCTCAAAAATGCTTATATTCCACAAGCATAATTGAATTGGTGACATGTACTCTTTAAGACATAATAAAAAAAAAATAAAGTTTTAAAAAACGTATTATAGTTATTTGGGCAAACCACATTAATAGTCACCTAATTGTTGGTAAGTTTTTTAGTTTGGTCATCCAATTATGGAAAAGTTACAAAATGGTGATCCAACTATTCAATTTTGTCTTTTTGGGTCACCAACTTGTTAAATGGCTAACAAAAAGATGATGTGGCGGCTTTTAAAGTTTGCATAATAGCAAATTTAACCAACATTCATACATTGTTTCAATTTAGTATTGATTATAAAAAAAAATTAGCCCTCAACATTTACACATTGTGTAACTTGATTTTGCTTTTCTTTGTGACCCTTTCACCTAAAAAGCTAAAAAAATAAATAAATTTATCAACTAAATTTGACCACAAATATACAAAAAATATAAACACAAAAAAAGTTCAAAATAATAATTTTCATATTTTCTCATTTTTTTTAAAGTTAACCCTTAATGTCGCAAAAGAAAAGCAAAACTACAAAAAAAAGACCAAACTACACAATGTGTAAATGTTTAATGTTAAATTTTTTAGAATCAAGAACCCAATGTATAAATGTTGAGGGTTAAAGTTGCTATTATACTAATTTGAAAAACTTCCAAGTTATCTTTCTGTTAGTAATTAATGGATGGTGATAAAAATAAAAAGTCGAATAATTGGGTGACTATTTTATAACTTTCTTTAGCTAGGTGCTAAAAAAGAAACTTACCAATAATTCAATGACTATCAATGTAATTTACTTTTTTTACTCTACTTATAAATTACAATGGGGTAAACTACACCCGAGGTAACTAAACTATTAGTAAGTTTACATTTTGGTAATTCAACTTCAAAAAGTTACAAATGGTCATGAACTATTTAAAAGTTTTCATTTAAGTCTTGAACTATTTGAAAGTTTTTATTTAAGTCACTAGATTTTTATGTTTTTTTTTTAAAGTTCAGCTAGAGATATTCAAGTGACGATTCAACGACTGGTATAGTGGACTAGTACTTATCGACGAGTAGAAGAGTATAAATTATATCCAAGTTGATCTGATGGTCAATTTTAGAGATCGGATAATAAAGTTGTTTGGATTTTGGTTAACAGATTCGTGACCTTTAAAGTTGTCTCATGAAAAAAAAAACAGAATTATAGAAAAGAGAGCTTTCGACTGGTGCAGAGTCTGCACCAGTCGAAAGCTATACAGTAGTAACTTTAACAGTCCAGCGATTCAAATGAAGATTTTCGAATAGTTCAGTGACCATTTTGTAACTTTTTGAAATAAGTGACCAAAACATAAATTTACTAATAATTTAATGACTTTAAGTGTAATTTACCCATTAAAATATTACTCACCAGATATGAACACATAAAATAATGTAAAGCTGAAATTGAAGAAGTAGGTGCCACGACGACGAAGACTTGCAGCTGTCGCCATGTGTGAACGCTTCTACCTAAATCTGTACTCAATTTGTAGTCACATTTTTCGAAAATCTTTATTGACTGCCACAGTGTTTTCAACATTTGTCGTTTTCGCCTAAATAATTTATTTTCTTCAAAATTTTATCCTTTTGCGTTAATATTATCATTTTAATACATTAGTGATAAGCTCGAATTAGGCCTTTTGAGGTTTTTCCCATTTAATTCACATTATTTTTTGATATAATGTTTAAATTATATATAATTCTTTAATTTTTAAAATTAAATGCATACTTAAACACCCAATACTGAAGTTACAAACAATGTTCTTCACATATTAAAAAAGTCAATATTTAATATTTTAAGTTAAAATATGTTATAAATGTTTATATTTTTTTTTATAATTTTAGAATTTAGTTAATGTGTTTTTATTTTCAGGAATTTAGTCTTTTTTAGGTCTAATTGTTAACCCTGTTAATTTTTTTACTAAATTTATTGGCGTGACATTTTAAAATTAAAAAGAAAAACTCACTCAATAGTTATGTAATTGAAAAAAATAATGAATCTGAATTTAACAAAAAAAATGTTAAACGATTAAATTTACATTTTAAAATTTGAAAAGTAAAAGAACCAGAATTACTTAAAATAAAAATACAAAGAATAAAATTATAAATCGCATATTTTATAATCAATAATTAAAAATTTAAATCACTTTTTTTTTTTGTAAATTATTAAGAGGAACGCAAAGCCTTAGCAACAACACAACTAGCGCGACTCAAACTCAAACCACGCTTGAGACGATGAACACACAATCATCAAGTCAACATGAATTTTTAAACCACATTTTTTTAACAAATAAAATCATGATATATATAAAATTTAAAAAATATTTTAATCTTTTCTTTAAAAAACCCACACTATTATATATGTATCACGTGTACAATCACATATTTTTAATTAATAATAATCCTAATTAATATAAAAATTAAATTATAGCATTATTGGTCTAACTTTATTAAATAGTTAGATTAACAGGGTTGATTCCCTCGACAAAGTATGTATGTATATATAATAGTGTAAAAACGTCACTCAAAACACATGATATCATCAATCAAATCATCTTATAATTAATAAATTATTAGAATTGAATGTTAATTCGATCGGCATAATTATACTTACAATATTTTAAAAATTAAAGAGATTACGAGTAATTTAACAATTATATAATAAAAGTAAGGACAACCAAAATTGGGAAAATTTTGTTTTAAATTTTTAAATTTTATAAATTTATAAACTAATACATGGTAAAATTATTGTTAGTATCCTTTAAATTTTTTCTAAATTTATTTCAACTTCGATACTAAATTTCAGAAATAGTAAAATCACCATAAAAGAAAAACAAATTTTATGCAATGGGGTCCATTAAAAGCATCAATGACTTGACTGAGGAATGGACCCTCTCCTAATATGTCCAATTACATTATCAAGATTTAATTCTACCTTTTATTTGTTATTGGCCACATATCTGTAAAAATAAGTTTCTTACAAAATTCCAAGAAAATGGGTATTTAACAACCTTCCTTTTACTTATGGTACCAATAATTTTTCAAAATTCTCAAAAATAGAATAAAAAAAATATTTTTTTTGAAGTGAAAAATTATTAGCATTTAATAATATATGTAGTAGTTTGTTTGCATGTAATGAATGTGAAAATTCAAAGTTCGAATATGTTAGAATGGGGACAGTGTGGATCTACCTGTCATACATTGTGTTGTATGATAGCTGTTAATAAAATCTTAACTTTTTAATATGTAATTGGGTTTATATTTGATGGATTATTTGGTAAAATTTTATATGTTATTAATAAATTTGAGAAATTGTTAAAATTGTTAATTAAGTTGTAATTAAATAAGTAAAAATAAGGATACAAAAATTAGTTACATAATTTGAACAAATTTTTATTACTCAAATCGAATTTACTTCTGTAGATAATAGATACAGATTCAAATAGTGCATATTTGAATTCAGTTTACTTTTATAGATAACATATTCGAATATCCAAATTCATTAATCAATTTTGTTAATACATTGAATTAACAAATAGGAGACAACGAGTAAAAGGTGATGATGACTAAGGACCAGTTCACCCGTGATAGGCAAAGAGTCAAAGTATAAAACTAAAGAGGGGAGAAGGAAAGAGAAAGCTTGGAGACTTAGGGTTTTTCTTGTAGAAATGGTCCTTTAGCCTTTATGCTTTAGGGTATATACCAGGGGAGCTATTCTATTTTGGTAGTACAGGTGGCAAGTTTGTCTGGGTGGTCGACTAGGTGACCGGTTCATTGCACAGTATTATGTGATATTGCTCTAACATTGTCCTTAGAAGGTTTATAGTGAGTGGCTAGAAACGAGTTACTTGCAGTGGTGGTCTCTCAGTTGGCTTGAATGAAATTCACAAATGACAGATCATGAATGATTAAATAGAGGGCCACTCATGCACATCCTCTTACAGTATAGCAAGTTTACTTCTTCTTTTTTTTAAATTTTCATTTTAAAATGTTTTCATATTTTATTTATTTAAATTTCAATAATAAATAATTTTAAATCTAAAAAAAAAAAAATCAAGATATCCAACCCATCACCTTACTTTCCTGGAAGTAGAGTGTAACCCGAAAAACCGAAGATTGTTCCTATTTTCACTTTACTCGAGATTGCAATTGACTTGAAAGCAATTGCAAAGCTACGTGCACCATGCTGATACGTTGAGTTTCTCTATTTAGGCCCTATAAAAAACAAACCATCCTTCTCCATATTGTCAGCTACCTTCATATTCGTTCTCCGACGACTCTCCGGCAACACTTTCACTTTACCATTACCTTCAATATGTTAGGTTTTATAACCAGCTGGTTGACGCCGACGTCTTTGTTCCTCTTCCTCAACGTCGTCATCGGCACCATCTTCCTTATTTCCAACTTATCTCCTCCCAAACCACCGCCTCACGACCGCGGAGAATACTACTCAGCTCCACCACTCCAGCGTACTCCGTCGTTGCTCGACCGGGTCAAGTCAGTTAACTTTTCGACTTTCAAATTTTCTCTCCCGAACCCGGATTTCGCTGACGATTATCATCACCGACAGGAGGATAACAACTTAGAGCCACACCCGCTCGAGCGAGCACCGTCGATTCTCGAACGGGTCAAGTCTATTAACTTATCCCTCTACAAATACCCACCTCAAAACCCGGACCCTGTTTACGTCGAACCGTCCCTAACCCGAGCACCGTCTTTGTTACAGCGAGTCACCTCCTTTTACAGATCCGACTCCGGTAAACTAAACACAGAAACGGTTCACCACCCTGAAACAGATGAACCCGATTCAACCAAACCCGAGCACAACAACAGCAAGAACAACGTAAAGCAAATGAAGAAATCGGCGAGTGAGAAAACAAGGGAAAGAGCCGAAGAAGACGAAGAAGAAGTGGAAAAGAGACGACCGGTGACTACGAGGATAGAGAAAACGACGTCGTTCGGAGACGGCGACGATCAAGGCGTCGATGCCAAAGCCGATGATTTCATCAACCGGTTCAAGCAACAGCTGAAGTTACAAAGACTGGATTCCCTGTTACGTTATAGGGACATGCTCAAGTCAAGGTCTAGCAACTAAAATTATGTAAGATTTCGCCATTTTTGTTACTTTTTCAAGGTTTCCACAAAAACGAACATGGGGTTTTCGTAATTTATCCGGCTTTTTATGATCCTGTTTGCTCCGACCGGTGAATGGGGAAGTAAAGGGTAGTAGAAGATATCTAGCTCAGGATCGAGAGTACTGTTTTCACAAGCATGAAAATAAAGGTCTAATTCTGGTTTTAATCCCTCTTCTATGCTGAAATTTATGATTTAATTCTTATTGTGATTTAGCATAATTTGATTGTCTTTATCAGTAGGTCGGATTTGATAGCATCGTCAACGGTTTACTGCTAAAGTGATGAATTGATAATATGAATTTTTGCAGTAATGGAATTACTTATTAACAAAAAAAATCTATATCAACAGTAGTTAACAGAATTGTCAAATTGGACTTACTAACAATACTCTAAAATAAAAGAATCAAATTATGCAAAAATTAAATATTTGTGATTAAATCTCAAATTTCAACATAGTAGAGGGACTGAAACCAGAATTAGACCAAACTAAAAATGATCAATGGTTGCCCTTTGGTTTCTAGTAAATTTTGTCGACAATGATGGGGATGTACGCTTGCATGGTTTTAGACTTTTAGTGTGTTCAAAGCATCGAAGACGAGAATTGAATAATGTTTTTATAGGGACTTAATTGTGATATGTAGCCATGTTTATGACAATTAATGTAAATATACCATAATTATTTTGTTGCCGACTTCGCCTTTCTTTTGTCGTAAAAAGCAATCATACTTATAATTAATCATCATTTTATTGAATAGGATGTGTTAGTGTCAACCAAAGATTAAAAATTACGTCTAAAATTTGATCACATTAGATTAGTTTGTTTGGATAAGACATAAATATTTTTATATT
The DNA here is from genome assembly GCA_025698465.1 of Gossypium longicalyx. NCBI lineage: Eukaryota > Viridiplantae > Streptophyta > Magnoliopsida > Malvales > Malvaceae > Gossypium > Gossypium longicalyx. The sequence goes on along the minus strand of CM047001.1, from coordinate 81,098,260 downwards.
AAATATGAAGTTCAATCTTAATTCAAATATCTAATCATTACATTCAGGGGCGAATTCAGAACAAATTTTTATGGAAGGCCGAATAAAAATTTAATTTTTTATAGTCTATATCTTCATAAATTTTAAAAGATTAAATTGAATATCTATAATTTTAGAGGGGGTCAAAGTATAATTTTACTTTTACTAATTTAAAATTTTAAAAAAATATCAAGGACCTAAATAAAAAAAATTTATTTTAGGAGGGCCAGGGCCACTGCCAGCCTCCCCTTGTATCCGTCTCTGATTAGATTATGAGACATCCAACACAATAAAATTTAACTCATCCATTAAATTAATAATTAGTTGATATATCGATTTCAACAAATAAGTTAAATCAAATTTTTGAGTAATTTATTTAGAATTTATAAAAGATTGAAATTCGAGATAAAAAGTTAGTGGCTAAATCAATTTAATCGATTGTATAAATTTATTAATCGTTTATTTCATTATTGTTGGACCAACAGTTAAATTGATTTAATTGGTTGAATCAAGAACTTTTTAAAATTTATGCACCAAATAATTGTCCATATTTAATTTTGAATTTGTTTATGGATTACCACTTGGTACATTGATAGGTAACTTTATTAACTTCATAAGCATAGTTAAAAAACTGTAATGTGTCTTGTTTATTATATTTATATTTAATATTTTATTATATCTTATAAAATACTTGTTATCGCCTCAAATCTGTTTGTGGAGTTTAATAACTTTACTAACAATGTATCAAATATTTTCTCTAAATCATAGAAAAGACTCCCTGATTCGTATTGTAGGACAAATCAATAAATTTTGGAGTGTTACATAAGGTACCATTGTAAAATGGATATTCAAAGTAAAACGGATTTAGAGCTGTGAACCTAATAAAATTTTTAGAGGAGCAAAATTGAATTATAAAATTTTGAAATGTCAACTATAAATTTTACCATGTATTAATTTGTTATCTTTGAAGGGACTAAATAGAATATTTTTCATTTTTTTACAATTTTGGAAGGACCAGAGCCTTGCCTGCCCTAGTATCCCCCTTGAATTCGATTAACGAATATTAAAATATTAATATTTGCATCTACTTCAAAATTAAATATAAATAATTATTCAAATATCTAAATTCAAATATTATCAATATTAAAAAATATATCATAAACATTTAAATCTTCCATCAAAATAAAACCCTAAATTGTTCTCACAATTAAAATGTACATCCATAGAATTTTAACATGAGGTATGCGTGGCATGTTACTTGTCATTGTTTGATTATTCCGTCAACCATATTAGTTTTTAACAGAAATGATCAATTTACTCTTTAATTTAAGTAGAAGGCAAAATGCAATCTAACTTTTAATACAAAGACCTTAATGATACTTTTACCTAAAATAAAAAACAGTACATGACTTATAAAACAATATTGATAACTTTATTTAAACATAATTAAATATTAATTAAGGTATTCACCACCGATAATAATAATTAATACCTTTCGTTGCTGGTGTTTTCCGAAAAAGTAAATGATTAATTATGACTATTTTTATAAACGGAATAAACTCTTAATGTGATTAAGGGATAAGTTGAGTGAAAGATTATCATGACATTGTTGGTCACATTTGCCTTCTTAATTGTAAACATTTGAAATGATTAGGGGTAGGACCATAATTTCCATTGGGTGGATTAAATTTTGGGGTTTACAATAATCAAATTTTGGTTCATCGAATTTTTTATTTCAATTTTTTAATATTTGAGAATTTTGAAATAAAATTAAAAAAAATTATTTACTAAAATGAAAAAATTGCATGATTTACAAATTGGAATACGGAGACCCCGATGTTCATAGTCAATTCTACCTTTATTTTATTTTTTTCCTTTTTGATGGAAACTTTCTTTCCCTTTTGGTGCTAAAAGTAAGACATCGACAGTAGTACCTTTATAAAGGTCTACATATTTATAATTAGAAAGGGAAAATAGGCAAAAGTATTCTTTTTTTGATATTTTACCAACCTCTTCGAGTTCGAAGATGTTTTGTTGAGTCAATTACATGTGTAGTGACTCTTGTAGTGTCCAAAATAGTGATTATTGCTTTTAGCACTGATATAATTAATTTAACTTGCCATTTTTTATTAGGATATGAATTTTGTTGATATTATGGACTTGATATGTTTGAAGTAACATATTTGAAGATTGGATCGGATCAAACAATCACATTCATGGAAATAAGGAGATTGGATCGGGATTATATTGAAAATTTATTCTAATCGTTCGATATTATCTTGAACTTCATTATTATATTGCGTATGCTCTTTTAGCTACAATTTTTAACAAATCTCAAACTCTTAAATATTTGGAGAGACTTTTTTAGGTTTTGTATGGAAAACATTTTAGCACTTATTTATTCACTAAGGAACTAAAGAATCAGAGTATGATATGACATAAATAAGATGTTGTATTGGGATTAAAGAGAGTGAATTATCTCGTTGAGTTAGATTTTGCAGACATAAAACAACCGAATTGCGTAAACAACCGTTTACGTTTTCTTTTTGTTCTTGTCATGATGCCTTCTTTGATGGGCATTGCAGTTGGCACTTCCTTTTGTATAACCTATTTTCTTTGCGATTATTGATGGTAAGTTCCAACTAATTCGATATTTTTTAGTGATATAAAAATTACAAATCTTATAAATAAATAAAAAAACCGAAATAATATCACAGAAACTAAAAGCTTCTTTTGATGTACAAATAATGTGAAAGCCAATTGGAGTCACTCTTTAAAGCAAACTCAATGTGCGATTCCATGACATGCAGGAATCTCCTTTTATGTACTTTTCAATTAAAAAACAAATTAATATGTACTTCAAAGTTTTTTATATATATTTTTTCAAATGATAAAAACAAGTATTTTAATATTGTTTAGGCTTAATGGATTTTTTTTATTCCTTTCCTGGGTGTTTAGTGTATTCTTATATCATGATTATGATGAAATGTGATATTGAATCTATGTCATAATTCTAATCGAATGTGATTTTTCAGATAATATAATCGAGAAAATTGTTTTTTAACATTTGATATATATTGAAACGTAATCTTAAGAAAGTTGATCGAGCGTGATTTATTGTAATGTGATTATTAGTAATGTAATTGTCGAGAAAGTTACTTTACAACGTTTGATATACATTAAAAAGTAATCCCGGAAAAATTACATTATTATGTTCAGTACTAAATATTTTATCGAGAATGTGATAATAATTTACAAATTTACATTTATTAAATAAAAGATATTATTCATGTGTAAATATTAAATAATAATATTTTAATTAATAATTTTGTAAGTTACCACTTTTGATTTATAATTATTTCAAATTTGTTTTACATGTATTTTCTAAATATAGCCACACATATATAAAAGTATGTATTTGGAGAATATATATATATATATATATATATATATATATATATATATATATAATATTTTAAAAAATAAAAAAGGAATAATATTTGATGCACCGTTGATACATAAGTCTCATACACCATCAATGAATAATAACATGACATCTCATCATTAAATTAAACAAAAAATATGAAGGACTTGTAAATAAATACTAATAATTTTATTTAAACATAATTAAAATTAATTGTAGCTATTATAGATAAATATTAATAACTCTCAAATTTAGGATATTGAATTTAAAAATTTAGGGTATAGAGTTTTAGCATTTATTTATAATTAATTATTATTTAATTATGTTAAAATAAAATTATTAATATTTATTTATAAATCCCCCGCTATTTTTTATTTTATTTAATGATAATGTGTTGTGTTTAATTTTTTTTTTGATTTATTAAAATAGATTTATATTTTAAAATCTCCTTTTTAATATGCATAAGACATTTCATATATTAAAAATTTTATCACACACGTATACATGTTGAATTTACAAATTTAGAACATAAATGTGTGTTTAAAAATAATAAATTTGGCGAGAGAAAACATCTTATATTAAAAGTTAAATTTTTTTAAGTTTACTCAAGAATTATTATTGATGTAGTGGTAAAGAAATTGTTTATGAATCCATTAAACATAAGCTTAATCCCTATATATGTTAATTATAATTTTTTATTTTATATATATTAGAAATTCTGTTATATGCGTAGATCTGTTCCCGACCCGAATGTCTATTTGAAATTTGAGAGGGTTTTGGTAAAAATATTATGCCCAAAAAATGAGCTTGAGTAAATAAATTAGGCCCATTTAAAATATGAGTTGAGCTTGGGCTTGAATATTCAAGGCCTGAGTCCGGCCCGTTTTTAAGTTTATAATACTTTATATTATGTTATTTTTATATATTATGTAATTTAGAACACATTAAAAAAATAAACATATACTAAATATATAATACTACTCTAATGTAAACATTAAAATAATGTTAAGACTTAAGATGACCATATAAAAAATTTTAATAAATAAAAAATGTATAAATTATTAAATATTAAAATAATATAATATAAATATATATTTTTAAAATTAAAAAATAATATGGGTGAGCTTAAAATAAGACTGGGTTAATCTTTTTGCAAATATGGACAAGTTTGAGCAAAATTTTAAGCTCATATTTTAAGTCGGGCCGAGTTTGGGTAAGTATAAAGTATGTTAATATCATGCTTAGGCCCGACCCTTGAGCACATCTATATATGCGCATGAACTTGAAAATTATGTATATAAAATTGATGGAGATAATCAAATATACATAATAAAATTAAATTTTGGTTAAGTTGTAAATTTAAATTTCTGTTAATCCAGTTGGCATGGATTCGAATCTCATCATATGTATATTTTTATTAGTTTTTAGATAAAAAACTAAAGTACCCTCAAATAATATTATTTATTTTAAATAAATATAAATTATTTGAGAAACTATACCTAGTATGAAATTTTGGACCCATAAGTTTGAGTTTATAATTTTTTTATTAGTGAAAAAATAACATAATTTTGTTAGTTAATTATTTTTGGTTTAAAATGAAATTTAAATTACTAATTCAACTAATAATTATCTAAAGGAATTTTGGGCTGGGTTGAATATAATCTGCTACAAAATGTCAACGTGGTCCAGCCCAATCTGAGTAATGAACTTTTCTATTCAAATTAAAGGCAAAAATACCTCTCTAGTCCTTTTTAATTTTAATATCGAGCAAATTGATTCCTCTAAAAATAAGTGGAACAAGTTAACCTTTAGCAATTTCGAGACTGAGACAATTAGTACTAGACTTCACTTTCGTGCTAAATTATCTTACCTTTAATTGGTATAATAATAATTTTAGCCTTTATTATTTATATATTTTATCAATTTAATCTTAATTCTCATAAATTTAACTCTCAATATTTACAAATTCTATCATTTTAACCCGAATCTATTTACTAAAATATTATAAAAATAATATTATTTACCAAAACAATACAAGTTCCAAATTATTTACCAAAATATTATCTTTTGAACAATAACTTTAAATTTTCACAATTTTTAATATTCACTAGTAATTTGAGATCTCGAGATAGCAAAAGTTTTCCGTTTTATCAGAATCTAGACATCAACCTAACATGCCATCTCGAGATCTCAAATCACCACCAATAATGACTATTTAAGGCCAAAAATTACCTTGGGATTTCTAAATTGCCATACATAGTGGTAATTCAGTGTTAAATTTATTAAAATATTGTTGATTTCATATTATTTTAATAAATAATTACAAATACATATGTTTAAGTAAATAATTTATATTTTTATAATATTTAAGTAAAAAAAAAAAGCCCATTTAACTTCAATCACAGCTTTTAATTATCCCAAAAAAGAATAAATGTTTTCGTAGTAGTTCATAAAATATGTTCTTAATTTTTCTTTATGGTAATATTTTCTGATAGAATAATTTGTTTTGAGGTTCAAAAGAATATTTTGATGGAAATTTAATATTTTTTATTTGTGAATATTAAATTGAAATCAAATCAAATTTAATAAAACCCAAAGAAATCGACCCTAGATTATAATTTTAAACTTGATTTTAATTTAGATAAACTGCATTAGTAGTCATCCAACCATTACTAAATTTCTTTTTTATTATCCAACTATGAAAAGTTACAAAATGGTCACTCAACTATTCAATTTTGTCATTTTTATCATTAGTCGGTTAATGGTGGTAGCTTTTAAATTGGCATAATAGCAACTCTAACCTTCAATATTTATAAATTATGTCAATTTGGTCTTGATTCTAAAAATAATTTAACCCTCAACATTTACACATTGTGTAATTTAGTTTTTTTTTTGTTGCAATTTTTCTTTTCTTTGTGACATTAAAGATTAATTTTAGAAGAATGAGGAAATATGAAAAGTATTATATTGAATTTTTGGATGTTTCTGTTTTTTGTATATTTTAAATCAAATCTAGTTGATAAATTTGTTTATTTTTTAGCTTTTTAGGTAAAAAGGTCACACAGAAAAGCAAAACTACAAAAAAAAGATCAAATTACACATTGTGTAAATGTAGAGAGTTAGATTTTTTTAGAATCAAGACTAAATTGACACTATATATATATGTTGAGGGTGAAAATTACTATTATGCAAATTTTAAAAGTTATCACTGTTAGTCATCTGGTTACCAAAAAGACAAAATTAAATAGTTAGGTGACTATTTTATAATTTTTCATAGTTCGGTGACTAAAAAGAAAATTTACTAATAGTTGAGTGACCATTTTGTCACTTTTCATAATTAAATGACCAATAAAAAATATACCAATAGTTGGGTGACTACTAGTGTAGTTTACCCTTTAATTTTCTAGATTTTTAGCCCTATTTGAAAACACATATTATCATGTGAAATTGCGTTTTCGGAACGCTGCGTTTTGGTTCTTTCGTACAAGTTTCAAGCAAGTCCTACAGTGAAGCTAAGAGAAGAGAAATTGAAATCCTTGAGGCGGCGGTCCAATGGCGGAGAAACCTCAACCGGTCGTCGTTCAATACTGTCAAGTTTGCGGTTTACCCGCCGAATACTGCGAATTCGGATCCGAATTCGATAAATGTAAGCCCTGGTTGATCCAAAACGCGCCCGACCTGTACCCGGATCTCCTCAAAGGTAACCGCTCTTTAACCACCGCCGTTGAGTTAAAAAACTTGAAACAGATCTTTCGATTTTATTTTTTGAATATTTTTTTATTCAATTTACATTTGCAGAAGCGAATGCTAAAGAAGCTGATAAAGTTGCTGATCAATTACAATCCACGGGCATCTCTTCTGCTGATTCAGGTTAATTTTTATTTGTAAATTGTAATTCTCTTTTACTTACTTTAGATTTCGATTTGAATATCAATCAGATCTGATTTGATTTTTGTTTGTGTAACTTATTTTTGTATTTCACATTCTAATAATTGTTGCAAAAAAATGCTTTTCATTTAATTTTTACATTAATGCGTACTATTCAAAATGCTTCAACTTCTTATGTAACGAACACATATGATCCATGGAGTTAAAGCTTAAAAACCATGCTTAATGATGCATATTTTCTCTATGTGCGTGATTATTGGTGTCATTAGTTTTGTTACTTAATTTTTTGCTTAAATGTTTTCCTTACTTGGTTGCAGGTAGTAGTTCAGAAGCTAAGCAAGAGGAAGTTAAACGTCTTCCTGGTGGGAAAATTAAAAAGAAAGTACAATCACAAACTCTTCTATGCATAAAAACATAACTTTAGTGGATTCATCCAGTCATTTTTATAGAATTGAGATTTGGATTTTCTCGTGTAGGAGAAGAAAGAAGTTGTAATTGAAAAGGTTGTGCGGAACAAGCGCAAATGTATAACTACTGTAAAAGGCCTGGAACTTTTTGGTGAGCCAGATGCTAGTTCTTTGCTTTCTAAAGTGTAACATGATGTGAATGTCAATATCTCATTATCGTGCTTTGACTTGGGTCAGGTGTAAAATTAAGCGATGCTTCAAAGAAACTTGGAAAGAAGTTTGCCACAGGAGCCTCTGTTGTAAAGGTGCAATACTTTGTGGAAAAGATAGATTAAATATTTTTTTGTTGTAATATCTCATCGTTTTGTGCCTATTTTCTAACTGATTGGTTTCAGGGGCCAACTGACAAGGAACAGATTGATGTTCAAGGAGACATATCTTATGACATTGTGGAATTCATCACCGAAACCTGGGCTGATGTAATACTCATAACATTCTTTTCCTCTTATACTAAGTTGTTCAACCAAACTAGAATAAGCATGCATCCAGCCTTATAAATCAAGATAAATAAATGAAAGCAGTCTATCTCTCTTTATAGCAATTCAAGTTGTAACCCAATAATGCTAGCTGTCCCTCCTTATATCAGTTCTCCCAGCCAAAATAAGCTAGTGTGGTATGTAATTGGTTGATGTAAACCATGTAAGAGACACTTTTCTTTCTTTACTTTCTTTTCCATTCTCTCACGAAGTAAACATGCGTCCAAGAGGGAAAATAGAAAATGGTGCTGAAACTTTGCATTGGTTAATGTACCCTTTTTTTGTTCACATTGCTTATTGCTATTCTTAATGGATGCACCTTCTACATGTATACCTGCTGACACCTGTATCACTGTTGAATTCTGTTAAAATTCATTTGGATATTGTCATTTTGGCATAAAAGAAACAAAAAGGAAGTGTCCTACTTTTATTATTATATGTGTTTTTTCTTCTTTCTAAAAGACCTAAAAGCACGAAAAAAGGAAACGGTGTTTTGAAGTTTCTGAAACCTTGATATAATGACTTGTTGAGTAATATCAAACCTATAATGTGCGGCTGAAGAATCGTTGAGGGTTTAAAGGCCTAAAATTTGTTGTAATTATACCTAATTTAGAATTTTGTGCTAAGATTAGAAAAAAAATATTGTAAATGCTTTTCATATTGCCATGGCTCGATAAGAATTGGTGTTCTCTGAATATTTTCTTTAACGAAGCAATTTGAAATTTATTTATTTGTTATCCCTTTTCCTTTTATTAGTTGGTGATCGGAATAAGAATTTGAAAATGTTGATTTTTTTTTAATGAGTTGTTGAGAGTCATGGATTCATGGGTTATTGGTTGTGCGATAGTAGCAGCAGAAAAGTATTTCTTTCTTTTTTGGTCAAGTTCGCAAGAAAGGCTGAGATGATTTTCATTTTTCCCATGATTCTGTATCTCCATTATGTTTTAATCCTTTACTGGCTGCCTCCTTCATCATCATCTTTTTTTTTAAGGTTTATCTACATGCCCTATTGTTTCGCTCTACAAAATTCTTGTACAATAATCATGTTACATTTATAACCAACTTCTATTTTCCTCTCTTTCTTAGGTCCCAGAAACTGCAATTTTCTTTATCGAGGATGGAAAAAAGGTTCCAGCTGCTTGATTTTAAAAGGAAGGCTGATACATGATAGGGATCGCAGTATGTCTTCCTTTTTGAATGGGACTCTGTAAGATGTATTATCCCATCAAATTGAGAAGTTTGCTGCTTTTCAAAATTCAGAAGGCAGTATGACATTTTCCTTCTTTAAGAGTCACTTTCTACTCTTTTGCTGAAATAGTATAATTTTTGCTGTTGAAATGAACATATATGTGCATTTAAGTAACAGATGTGGTCTGTATAGTGGCAACTATCAATGGTGTACACTATTTTCATTTAATGTAGAATTTCCTTAACAATATGCTATTTTAATTTGTTCATTGTGCTTCTATGTTTTGCTTATGTTTGTGCCTTCTATTGAATATTAGTGTCTTTTGTGTATTATAATTTTTCTTTAAACCAAAATGATCTCCATGTAGTTTCCTACCATTCTATTTTCTGGTTGGATTAACCTTATACAGTTAAATGTAATCAAGATTTGGACCCATTTGAAGACTCTGCAATCAGAAGCAGGTTTGATGGTTGTAAAGATGCCTGCTATAAAACCAAGGTAATGTATCTAGAAACCAACTTTGTGCTTGACAGAGTAAGGTATTTCTCCAATAATACAGGATGCGTGTTTGAGATGTTATGATTGAAAAGCGATTGCATGTCTGAATCATCCATTTATATGAGTAGTTAACTAACATGGATAAGTGGTGGACAATCACAAGTGGAGATGGATATTCTCGATATGATATAAAGATGGTAGTGACATGGACAGTCCTTTGTGTGTGTATTGATAGGATGGTTTGACGGTGCTAGTTTGATGGTTTGATTGTAATGAGCTGTAAGCTAGTCTCAAAGATTCAATTATTAGTGGCTTGAGGGTAAATACAAGGGTGAAAAAGACTTAGAACATATATTCAGTGCACTAGGCCATGTTTTTGAATGGCATAAATAAGCATTTTGAAACTAGCTTCTGGAGCAGTATTTACAATGATATTTGAAATTTCAATCATTTTGGGGTTAAAGTAATTTTCCTAGTAAACCTCCATGGCTAGTTGGATTGTCTACCTTTCTTTCTAGATATGTTAATTTAGAATCATGATGTTATGAAGTTGTGAATAGGATTGTGTCACAGGACGATTGGCAAGGAAGTCGAGATCAATTCTTTTTCTTTGCCTCAATTTTTGGAATGACCTATTTTGGTTGACAATTCAGACTCATCAAAGGGAGCTTGAAATCTTAGGACTCATTAGAGAGAGAGAGAGAGAGCCTGATCTCTTTGTTTGATACCATTTGTCCTATAAGGAAGGTTTTCAAAATTGAAAAGGTGGTTGAATTGGTTAAACCATCTGTTTTCGGTTTGATTGGTTCAACCGATAATAAATTATGGGTAAATTATACTCAATGTCGCTGAATTATTTTAAAGTTTACACATTGGTAATTATTTTAAAGTTTACACATTGGTAACTCAACTTTAAAAAGTTACAAAATGGCTATAGAACAATTCGAAAGTTTTTATTTAATTTTTTTGGTTGTTAAATTTTTGAGATGTGACTGTTAAATTACTGTTTATCATATATTATCAACCTAAATTTGATGTGGCTTTTAAAACAAATGTTTTGGGTGTTTTTTTTTTTTTTTTTAACTTTTATGCATTGTTTGGTTACTAGTGTAATAACACGAGTAAAAAAATTACTTATTATTTATGTCTTACAATAGTTAGGCATAAAATAAAGAATAGTTAGTACGAACTTAAATTTGAACTTAGAAAGATGAGCAATAAACTCTTGTAAAAAATAAGACCTTCTCAAAATAAGTGAAAAAATTTCCTCCTCTTTGCTAAAATTGAGTAATTGGAGTGGCTAACTATTACCAGTTGAATTAGTTTATTGCCAACTTCTATACTAAAATATATGTAAAAAATAATACACTTACAAAATATAGCACTAATCAATTAACCTAACCTACATTACTATGTTGTAGGTTTTTTCATGAATGTCTTTAAGTAAGCTTAGTATTTTTAGATAAAAAAAGGTCAGGTTTAATTCATTAAAGGATGAAAAAAAAGGCACACAAATTTTTTTTTTTAAAAAGCCACATGAAAATTAGTGGTTAATATATTTTATATATGATAAATAATGATTTGAAAGCTACATCACCCATCCATTAAAGATTTAACAACCTGATAACTTGAATGAGAACTTTCAAATTGTTTAGTCATTGTTTTGTAACTTTATGAAATTGAATGATTAAAATATAAACTTTTGAATAGTTTAATAACTATTTTATAATTTTTTGAAGTTGAATGACTAAAATGTAAATTTATATATAATTTAATGACCTTAAGTGTAGTTTTCTCATAAATTATTAAAAATTCACAAAAAAAAATTAATGAAAAATAGAGAAAACTGGTCAACTAGTAACTTTAACATAATTTAATTGATTTTGAATAATTCACGAATTAATCTATCTAACCTTGCCTTTGAGCAGTCTAATCTAATTTAAACAGCATTGCCCATTGGTACCACTCTGATTACCTAAATAGTAAAATAAACGATTAATGTTCAAGAAAGTAAAGAAATCATAAGCCTTAATCAGAGAACTAAAACTAATGGTCTGTCCTAAGATAGGTTGCGCCACACCTTGTTGTGCACAGTATCTAGTAGAATAATTGTTCTTTTCTTTTTGACATAGAACAATTGTTCTTCATTCTACAATATCTTGCATTTTCTTCACTTCAATGGATCAACTGCAATTTTAATTTTCTGTCTTGTTAAACTGGTCTGCTACATTGGGAAGAAAAGATGGCTGATAAAATTAAAACAGATTAATTTCACAGTGTGAGTATTAGATACAAATGTTTTCTTTTATATTTATTTTTTATATTTAGAATATCTTTAGAAATTATATCTCTATATCAATGTAAATAAGTGTGGAACATGAATATTTCAAAAAAATAAAAAATAAAAAACCCAAACAATGCATAAAAAAAATCATCCTGTTGTGAGCAGAACTTTTTTCTTTATATAACCATGTACCTTCACAAGTTTTATGGTCTAAGAATAATCTTGTTTGAGTAACGTGATATTTAGGTAAAAACCCTTTTAACAATGATGATTTTAGAATTAGAACTCAATCTAAATGCCTATGAAAGAAGTTCACTACCATTTCTTCTAACCATCTATCGAAAATTGTGAGCAAATTTTAATTGGGTAAAAGTAACTTAGAGATTCATTTATTAAAAAAAAAGGTAAATTAGTCTCTCTGCATTAGATTAAATAACCAATTGGTTATTCCATTATAAATTTTATCTATTAAAAATTGGTTCATATATGTAACATCCCAAATTTCTGTAATTTTGGCTTTTGTGAAATTGTAGCAGAGGAAAATATCTGAATATGTTTTTGCATGATTTTGCATAATATCTATCTACTTTTGCATTTAAGTGCTTTGGGGGTGTGTTAGGAAAGTCCCAAGTTCAAGTCTCAACTTGGGCAAAATTTTGGTTTTTATTGAAATAAAGCTTGGCTTTTGATTAATGGGATTATAAAAATTTATTGGTAAAAACTTAACAGAATGTGTTTGTTGGTCTAGTGGTTAAGTGGTAAGGGTTTATGCTAGAGGTTTTGTGTTCGAATCTTGGCTTGAGTATTATTTTTGTCACTAAGACCGTGATAGAATTGGAGGTGAACTAAAACACTGTAGTGGTAGGGTTTATCAGATTTTTCTGAGTAGTTTCCCCAAAAAAACTCTCTCTGCCGAAATTCCTTACTATTTTCCTCCCTCCACATTCTTTTTCTTTTCTTTTTGTCGAAATTTCCCTTGCCTTCCTCCCATTCGTGTTGATTTCGTACTAACAGGTTTCTGCGATATATTGACGTTCTCTTCATTGGTAAGTTTCTACTTGTCATTCGTAAACATCGTTTTGATTAAGAGATTAAGGGGGAATTTTCTTTGGGTGTTTAGGTACTGATCAATGGGCTATTCTTCGTTCCTGAACAGCGAATTAAGCGCATAGTATTCGCTGGTTTTTGCTCGAGGTAAGGAAATGTAACGATTTCGGGGCGGAATACCTCGTTTAGTTTCAATCGAAAATTGTTTAAGCGACTGAAATGGGTCTTAATATTGTCGAATATAGGTTTTCGAGTGCTCGGGATTGCGTTAGACTTCAATCGAAACTAGGTGTGTACTCCAATCGATTTGAAATCGTATTTCGGCGAAAGCCGAAAACACTACTGTCGATGCCACACGGGCGTGTGGACTGCCTGTGTGGGGACCGTGTGGCGAGACATGGCCGTGTGGTCGACGAAGTAGGCTGTGTGCGCGCCACACGGGCGCAACGGACACGGCCGTGTGAGGTTGGCAGGGCTTGTAGGATCTTGGGTCAGGCTGTGTGATCCAAACGGGCAAGGCCAATTTGGGTCGTGTGTGCCACACTCGTGTGAGCCCAACTTGTTTGAAATGTTCTGTAAGGTTGCACGGGTCACCCAAGTCGAATGTGACCTGACTGTAGGGTCGGTAAGCGTTACTTAGACTCTATATTCTGATTTGTTACTAGATTATATGCAAAAGCATGTGAATTTCTGCAGTCTGATTTTGTATATCTGTTCTGACTTGATGATGGTATGATCTGATATCTGCATATAAGCATGCCATATTATTTATGTTGCATTGCATTGGGTTGGGAATGTTGTGAAGAGAAGGAAGACTGAAAGGCTTTTAGCATATTATCTAGCAGCTATGCTGCATGTATCAGATATGTGCCGTTTTACGGTACCTTTTGGTGTGTAGGGTTGGATGGGTTGATTTTATCCCTATACTTGGTGTGTAGGGCTGGGTGGGTCGATTTTATCCCCACATGGTGTGTTGGGTTGGACGGAGATGGTGTGCAGGGTTAGTGGGCATGGTTCTCTAATAATCTGATTTGTTATGCATGCGATGTCTGTATGGGCTAAGGCCCAATTGTTCTGATTCGATATCTGAGTGGGCTAAGGTCCACACTGATTTTGAAAATGGCTAAGGCCGAATTATCTGTATTCTGTTACCTATTTGTATGCATGCTGTCTGTGGGGATGTACACACTGAGTTTGCGAAAACTCATCCCTTTGTTTAATTTATCTGTCAAGTAATCCCCAGCAGTAGAAGGATCGGTGCGACGGAGGGCTCGACGGTGACCACCGCTAAGCATGTGCTGGTTTTATGAGTTACACTCTATTTTATTTGCTTTCATTTAATATTTAATTTCAAGATTTTAAATTATTAATTTTATTATTTTATAAACGGCGACACCACAAATACGTTTTGAAAACTTAGCTTAAGGTTTTCGTATACATGAAAGATGTCATAACTTCCGCGATAAAGAGATGTTTTCATGTAATAACTTGAACGGTGATTTCACGACTTAAGTAAAGATAATAGACAGAACGAATTTAAACTTGCTAAGGTTTTCTAAAAGCATTCTCATGTGACGCTGTCAGATTCAGCCATAACGTCTAAGCCGAGTTTGAGGTGTTACAATATATATTAACATAATTGGATAATATTTTCAAGAGAAAAGTCTAATTTCTTTTTTTTTTTTATCTAACATATAAAAATTTATTTATCCATCTTTAAGTAAATAAAATAAAATATAATCTAATTTTTAATATTTATAGTAAGCAAAATTTTGGGATTAGTGCTATTTTCTAAATCGGCAATAATGTGAAAATGCTAACAGCTGTGAAGTGTACTTATTTCGAATCTAATTCATCTTTTTTTTTTTTATAATTCTACAGTACTGCTATGAAAATGTGAAATACAATTAGAAAGGGGAAGCTGATGTGATGTCTTAGAGAAACATTTAAAGCCAAATTAATCTAACCAGCTACCTGTTTCTCTCCATTTTAGCCTTTCTCTCTCTTTTTTTAAAGCTTCAATTATTAGCCTTAATACATAATTTGGTGCAATATTTTTTTCTAATGTAGTGTTTATATCATTTTTTCGTCCAATCTGATATTTATATTTGACATAAATTAAATACTTTTGATATTAAAAGTTAATATTTGAGTTTTAGAGTTGATTTGATAAAAACTCATAATTAGCTAATAATATTAATAATTAACTTTTTTTCAAATAAACTTTAAAACCAAATTAAATCATATTTATCGGACTGTATTTGATAAATTAAACACAAAATTAAAAAAAATTCACAATCAACATTAAAGTTTTTCTATTAACAAAATCATAAAAAATTCAAACATAATAATATTAATAATTAAAATTTATCAAATCAACTCTAAAACTTAAATTAAACACTAAAAAAATAACATAATTATTTTTGAGTATTAAAATATATGACTTTTATTAAACAAAAACATCTAATTCGAATATCAAATAATATACGAAGGCTAATTATTATTACTGTCTTCCACCACTACATCATCTCCATCATCATCGACACAATCATCATACCTAGTTCCAGCCAGACCAGCCAACATTTTGTTTTACTTCACACCCTGTAAGCTTTTTTGTTTAAATGGTAGTGTGAAAAACACATATGCTTTTTTGTATTTTCACTAATATATCAAAATAAGCTGAAAGCAATGTTTGAGCACAGCTCTCCCACGAGTGAGTTTGATCATGTTCACATTCTGAAACTGCTTCCTATCGTCCCTGCATTTTCAACATCATAGTTGTCCCACACACACACATTATCAAGTTATTCCAGTTGTTATTTTTCCTTTTTGTCTCCATCATGCCATTTCGTTTTTGTTTTTTCCTCTCTCTCTATGCCCCATCTGCTGCATATCTGAGTAAGAATCTTTTGACATTGTGTTACTTTTATGTATTCCTTTATATATTTTTCCCTAATTTTAAATTCATTCTTTTAAATTAAACTGTTAAAATTATTTTGTTAAATTTTAATTCGTTATAACGTCATTTTATTAGTTACATTGCTGTCGAGTGAGTATTTTGATTGGTGTAAAATTAAAATAGTTCTAAATTTTTTTATAATTTTTATATGATTAATATTTCAACAATTCAACCGTTAAATTTATCAAGATATTTGTACTTTTTATGCATGTAATTTTTTGAATCGATATGATATTTTTATCATATTAATCTAAAACATTGTTTATATTAATATGTATTTAATGGTTGGAAGTTTTTTTTTTTTTACATAAATCAAATAGTTATAATTATTTTAATTTACACGAAACTTGACATGTATGGCGCATGACATATAATTATTGGATTGTTAAGATATTAATAATATAAAAGGTTACAGAAGAGCGTAAAACAATTTTAATTCTATAATGGTGGTTCACTCTCCATTTACACTAGTGTAAAACATAAATGATTTTACATCTTTTCGTAACTTTTTATATAATTAATATTTTAACAATCTAACCGTTAAATTTATCGAAATATTTGTACTTTTCATGCATGTAATTTTTTTTAATCGGTTTGATATCTCTATCATATTTACTTAAAATATTGAACATATTAATATATATTTAACGGTTGAAAGTTTTTAAATAAAATGAATTATTAGAAAATTTTAATTTATGTTAAACTTGAAATGCATGATCTAACATATATAAAGCATGAAATATGATGATTGGTTGTTAAAATATTAATCATATAAAAAAATAAGAAAATGTGAAAAACCACTTTAATTTTACAGTGATGTAAGAAATTTTTTCATATATATGAAAACTTTTTTTAAGATATATATATATATATATATATATATATGAAAAGTTAATCACCATATTGTGGAATTTATTAATGTCATATTTTTAAAAATTATATATCTATATTAATATTAAATGTTTGATAGAAATAGCATCGTTTATTAATTGGTTCTTGACTCAATTATGAAATTATAAAAAAAAAAATCATTATTTTTATAAAGTAATAAATATTATTTTCGAGGTTTTCATCTTTTTATGTTTCATTTATACTAGGGTTTGAATTAGAGATATTATAATTTTAATAATTTAATTTTATCATTTTAATCAAAATTTTATTTGATTATTTTTTAAATAAATTTATTATATAATTTTTCATCCAAATCATGACTATGTTATAATCTAATATAATTAACGCATAAAAGGCACTAATTATTTTTTAACTTTGCTCGTGGAGTTTTTGTAACTTTTTGGGTATAAATAAAATACACATAATATTTTTTTTATCTAATAATTATCCATAATATAATTTGAATAATTATGATCAAACTCAAACATAAGAATGCACTATTGCACTAAGAACTTGAATACATCTAGACTATAAATGAATATGATTGAATTTAAAATTTAGAACTAAAAATTCCGAAAGGTTGTTATCATATCTATTATTTTTGATACAATACCTAGAATTATCCGTAGCCTCTTGTCAACCTTTCAATAGGAGGATAATGTACTTCACTTTACTTAAACTCACGTCCTCTTACACTAACAATAATACTGATACTAACCGTACTAATACTCAATCAACAGAATCACCTATATTCTAACATTTTCGTTCAAATCATGCTATTTAGATATTGTCGAAACTTTTTTTATTTAAAAAAAAAGGGGATCGACCTTAAAATGAGGTATGGAGTCGCCACCGATTCTTTTTGATGAGGTGTGATCGGGTCACTTCAAAACGTGGTTGTTTTTCAATAAACAGATTGATTTATCAAAACAACGATTTTGGTCTGCGAAAATTGGAAAAACGGGTTCAGGAGTCGATTACGTGCGAGGAAGGGTTATCACCATCGTCACGCCCAAATTTGGTACCTAATTGATTATTCAGTGTCTTAATGTCGAAAATTGAAAATTTGACAAGAGTTTAAAATACGACCCCTCTTAGTGTTAATGCTTTTTTAAAGTATTTGGATGAATTAAAACGTATGTCAAGGACTGTTTCATCTCAAGGTAAAATGTTATATCCAGTACGTTAGGACACAACACCCCGACCCTCGAGTATGAGCTTGCCTTCTATTTCATTTAAAACTTATGTATTTAAATTTTAAAAAGAATATTCGGATATTTAGATCAAACGGAAAATCGAAACTCAGTACGTTAGGGCACGACTATTCGAATTTCTAAATACAAAATATTGCCTTTATTTTATTTAAAACTCATGTATTTTAATTTAAAAGGATAATCGGTTACTTAGATCAAACGAAAAATCGAAACTCAGTACATTAGGACACGATTTCTCAAATTTTCAAATACCGAATATTGCCTTTACTTGAAAAATCCAGACAAAAATAATAATAAATAAAATAATATAGAGATAAAAAATGGAATAACAAAGAAAATTCAAATGAAAATTTAATTTAAATCGGGAGTGGGCAAATAAACACATGTATAATAAAATATTGAATGAAATAATTTAAAAATAGGATGGATAATAAAAATAATAGTAATAATAATAAAATATAATGATAATAATATTAAAAAAAGTAAATATAATGATGATAACAGTGTTAAAAAAAAATAAACAAACGACATATTAATGATAATAGAAAATAATGACAATAATAATGAGAGTAATGAAAATAATAATAATAGAAGCCATAGTAATAAAAGTAATAATAAAATAGAAAATAACAATGAAACATTAATAATAATAATATACGTGCTAATAATAATAACGAAAAAATAATAATACTATATTAATAAAAATAATAATAGTAGGTTAATAATAATAGTAATAAAAAAGTAAAAATAATAATAAAATAATCAAAATACTATTACGTTACTACTAATAATAATAAAAAAGAAAACCGTAATAGTATATAGAATAATAGTAAAAGTAATAAATAATAATAACAATATTAAAAATAACACTCTCCCCCTCCCTTCTAAATCCGGCCATCGGTCCGGCCTTGCTCCGGTCAATGGACCTCCACGCGCCGCTGTCGGCGCCACTGTACACGGCGGCCGGATCTAAAAAAAATCCTTTTTCGGCAATTTCAAAATGGGTAAGCTTCTTCCCCTTTATTTTTACTTTCATATGTAAAAAAAAAAAACAAAAATAAAATTGAAAGATAAAATAAAATAAACAAAGAACTTAAAACGAGAATAGACGAAAAAAACACCTCTTTTGCTTTGATTTTTGATTAATCTCGTGTATTTCTTGTATTGAAAGTCTCTCTTTTTCTTGTATTTGAATCTCTCTCTTTTTTTTTCTCCAAAAAAAAGAACCCCCTTTATAATAGTTTTGAATGGCTTTTATAGTCAAATTTTACAACTGATTGCCTCTTTCCTTTTGTAAACAACTGGGGTGATGGAGTTAGTAGGGTAATTTAGTGGGATAATTTAGTGGTTGGTTTAGTGGGGTGTTAATTGGTTTATTAATTTATTTAATATTTTGGGCTCTACTTATTGGGCCCGGGCAAAATTTAGGTCCTACATATATATATTTATTATGATGACAAAATAGCAACCCTATCAAGAATTGCTTCTCTATTTAACATATGCAACTGCAAATTCGAGTGCTTCTCTGTAAATTATGTGATTTTTTTTTTAAATTTGTGTTAGTTTTAAATATTATTGTGTATATTGTCTAAATTTATTTAATTTTAAGTTTGAAATATTTTACCATGATTTTAATTATAATTATTTGAATGTATTGTAATTGTGATGGTATTTGTAAAAAATCATAATTATAAAAAAAATATAATAAAATATGAAAAAAATAATTGAAACTCTCTCATTAAAATTATTAAATGTTAATCTATAAACATGATTAAAATTTAAGTTCATGCTGCATTATAGGTCACCTACATAAAGAATATATAGGCATATTAGGGTGCAAAATTTTCAATGCTTAAAGGTAATCATTTCATTAGCTACCTATTATCTATATGGGACAAAATGAGAATAATTGTTGTAAACATGAAATAATATATAAAAAATAATTGTTGTAAACATGAAATAATATATAAAAAAAAAAACCATTTTACACAGCAGATACTTTAGAAAATCATAGTTTTCTTTTGGCTAATTAGGCCGAAAAGTAGGCAAATGTTGGTGTATTTCCATGGAAATTGGTGCACTATATTGCAAACAACCCTTTTAGCCATGGGGATTATTAAATATTGAAAAACCACATTAATAATGTTTTTGGTTAGAGGTAAGAGAACAGAAAAATCATGATTATAGAATAACATTTAATAATTTTAATTAGAGAGTTTCAATTATTTTTTCATATTTTATTACCATTTTTTTTATAATTATGATTTTTACAAATACCATCACAATTACAATACATTCAAACGGGTCCTATTGCAGCTAATGATGCAGATTCAGCAGAGGCAGGGGCGGTGTTTATTGCATTGGATTTGTTCTTATTCATGGGATGGAAGATTAATAGCTATCTTATTGTAGAAATTGGTTCAAAAATGATATACAATTGATGTCTGAATAAGGATATGAGACTGTGGTCATTACAAACAATATTTTTAGATATTGAGAGGAAAATTGAGCAGGTGGGTAGTATACTATTCTCGATGGCAGATCATAAAGGTTATGAAATGGCTTCAACCTTGGCGGTAGTAGGTAATAATTGTGGTGACATGTTTAAAGCTTGGTGATGAGTTTTAGCTTTGATGCCGAGAATTTATTTTTCAATTATAGGAAATGTTTCATGGTGATATTTTGTAAGTTGTTCCTTTGAATGCTGTTTTCGTTGTATTTACAATAGATCAGTTTGAATGAAACAAAAAAAGAAAAAAGAAAAAAAAGAGTGGCCAATAAGTTGTACTTAAGTTGTCAATTTCATTTCATTTTATTATCCAAAACATGAACTTAGCTAATAAGAATGTGACACATGATTTGTTTTTATTGAATGTTGTATTCTATTGGAATAAAATGAAACGAAATGGATATAATTTTTTTTATATTCTTTTTATTCATTTTTATAGTTCATATTTCAAATTTATAACTATCCCTAAAAAAATATCACTACCATAAAGTTGGCCAAGGCAAACAACATCATTTTGAAGAGATGTAGAGCTATGGAATCTAAAGAGGGCTAGTGGCATTGGCTCCTATTATAGGACGTATCTTCAAATCTCGGCCCCCCATAATACCGACAGTTCCAAAGCACAAGCTTATATAAAAACTCAACAACTTGCAACCAAGAGTGGGGTCTTTTTTTATTTATTTATTTATTATTATTATTATTATTATTATTATTATTATTATTATTATTATTATTACTACCTTCTAGACTCATAGCCAAAACTTCCCTAACTTAACCCCACATACATCACCTCCTAATCTTAGTATCATGTAAAACACTTCCCCCAATCAAGTACCCATTTCTTAATCTACATTTGAGGTGATTATGGTCAGGTCGAAACAGGTTCGGATAGGGTTGAGTCTATGTTTAGGGAGATAATTTGTATTGACTATCGAAGTAGTTGACTCTCATAAATAGATATATAAATGTGATTGTTTAGATTGACAAAAAATTTGACAGGACCGAAGTTAAATTTTTCCTAAATCTATTTATGGATTTATTCACTTATGATGTTAATTATGTGATTCAATGAAATCTCGAGTAAGTAAAAGACTATATGTGCTAACTCATATACTTTGATGCATTCAAAACCTGAGCTCTCATGGTAGTGGGTTGTACATTGGTACATTGGGTACATAACTTCTGCATGGCATGATAGCAATTACAATAGTAAAATTCATAGCTCAAATAAAGAGTAAAAGATATTCTCTCACTAGCATTGTATAGATTAGGATGGAACATGACTTCGAGTCATTTTTCTGAACGAATGACTATAATTACTATTTGTACGTAATGATCATTTTCATCATGGAAGATACAATGGTGACAATGGGATAAAATGGATCGAATTAGGTGAATAGATTTAACTTAAAGAGATTAAGGATATCATGTGAGGGTAACACACATATAACAAGATCATTAGATAAAAACTAAATACTTGTAGCTTTCGTAATGGTATAAAATAGGGACTTCAATCATTGTACTTTAGTGGAATGGTTTCGTGACTAAGTTTGATCGGTTTCTTTGCTAACTCAACACAACTTTGTACGGATTGCATAATAAGAACTGTACGAATGATTGGACAAAAATATTGAATAAGAAATAGATTGTAAGAATTATTATCCGTAGTAAATGTGTTTTCTCGAAAGGACAATAGATGACTTAGAAATTATTTTAATTTTTTGAGGTATTATTTAACTGTATGAAATTAAATAATTGAATTCAAGTGAAAATTGATTTAATTAGTTATCATAGTCATATTTTAATTAGGCAATTAAATTAATTTATGCATAGATTCTATTATAATAAATTTTTCATCATTTCAATAAAATTAGAATTGAATTATGTAAATTAATTAATATTAAAAATAATATATAAAAAAACTTTTGTAACTAGATTGGATAATTATATGAACTTGTTTTGATATAGATTAAGACTGGAGAGCACATATAATTAAACTCGATACAAATTAACTTGAGAAGACTGATAAGGCATGTGTGCCATGACACACAATGAGTAAAATTCCTTGGCTTTGCCTACCTCCTCATTTGGGGAGTACTAGTGGACTACATTTTTTTATTAAATAATTATTTTTATACTTATTTAATTTAAATATAACTCTTGTGTTTTTTTGTCTACATATAGAGACTTAGGGATATTGAAATTAATATGTAACACGAAGGGTAAATACTATCGAATTTTAGTGAAAATTTATTTGAGTTTTTTTTTTTTTTTTGAACTCAAACAAATTCTATTTTTCTTGAGCTTTCTAGTTATTAGTTATTAATTTATGAGATTATAATTGTATTCTTTTTGGCAATTATAATTCAAATATGGAAAATTTAATTTCAATTTTGGATCCTCCATTTAGAGGAAGTCGACTTCTCCCTTTAAGAAGTCTCAGTTTTCATCTTGTATTCAGTTTTTTAAGTTAGAGCCTACTCTTCAAGCATCTGCAAGTACGATAACAATGGAGAAAATCATTTAGTTGAAAACTTAAAGGATTTGGATTCTAGTTGGATAGTTCAACAAATCTAGCATCCCATATTTGCATTTCCAGCCTCTCTCAAAGCTCGCAAACACAAGTACTATATTTGATTAGATTTATTACTATAGATATCATGATAAATATTTTGTTTTATGAAAAAAGTTTAAAAATTCCGCTATGTCAAATCAAACGTTTTTCATACCAATTTTTTTCCACAATTGGCCTCAGAGCCTAGGTTATGTTCTGTCTATTGATATAAATTGATGATCAAATAGTTTTCTCTTTCTTTTGTGTGATTAAATTAATAGAAAGTGACATTCTTAATCTATTACATGTATGAATATAATTATAAATGAATCATATATTTGTTATTATTTAATTTTGTCAAGGTTGTGGTTTCTAGAATTAGAATGATTGTATTTAGGTTATATTGATATATATAATTAGATCGTGGATTATAATCTCCGCATGTTTTTTATTTTTATTTTTATTTTTTTCCATTAGAAAATTTTGTGAGTAGAAAAAGAAAGAGGACTAGAAATCTTGTAATGAAAAATCGAAACAAAGACCCTGGACTAGATAATTGGAAAAACCGACACCACCCTAGGGAAAATTACCTATAGCCTCCTCAACCCTTAAATAAAAGGATAACGCGCTTCAGAGCGCTTAAACTCACGTTCTCTAACAATAACAACAATACCAATACTAACCGAGTTAAGACTCAATCTATTATAAATTTACATTGCACACATTATCAACTAGTAATTAGTATAAAATAATAAATACCTGTTCTCAATTTAAAACAGAAGAAACTGTCCTTTATTCTTTAATTAAAAGAAAAAGTAACAATGTGCACAGTAAAGAAGGAAAATTTAAGCAACTTTTGAACTCTTTATCGAGACCAGATTATGGTGTGTAATTAAGGAACAACATGATTAAGGAATTTGCTTTTATTATTTATACTTTATTCATGCACGCATGGGTGGCTATGATTGCATTACGTGACATAGATTTTGTGGCGGTGCAATGTCTTAAATGTTTTGGACCAATGTATGTGATGTTGTGGGCTGGCATCGATCCCCATAAAGATTTTCAATATCTCTCACAAAACAGTCCCCCACGAGTTCATTCCCCATGTTTTTCTGCGCGAGGGGTTTTTTTTTTTTTTTTTTTTTGGGGGGGCTTTGCCTTATTTTTTCTTTGCTTCTCATGATATCAATGCTACAATTAAAGACCTAAACAAAAGTCATTGAACCTTCCTCTTTCTATGTGTAGTGTTCATCATGAAGAAGCATATGTTGACATTTCACACGTGATTTAACCTTCTTTTATATTCGTTTTATAGTTTATTTAGAGATTGGTATTTGTATTTTTTAATAATACTATTTTCGATATTTAAATTCACACTCTTTTGTTACCATGCACTAAATACTTATTAATATCATGATTTAGTATTAACTTATAAACATACGAAATGCCTATATTATTATATTTCAAAATGCTATGAAAATGGTTAATATTTAATGTATTATTGATATATAGTGTATAATTTTGTGTGTTGTTAGCGAATTAGACGATGATACATCATGTAAGATGAAGTGATTTCTTTAAAATCAAATGATGACACATCAATGCATTAAATATAGGGTTAATATACAATTTGGCACTTATATTTGGTTTCAATGTTTAATTTGATACATAAGTTTTTTTTTTTGCCCATACAAGTACCTAAGTTTGACTTTAGTGTTCAATGTGGTAACTAGGTTTTTCTTTTGTCCCAATTAAACACCTATGTACTTTTTTTTACTAGAGCACAATGTCCAAAATATTTTGGGCACATGATTTTGTTTAGTTTGGGTGCTAAATTGCACATTGAAGCCAAACTTAAGTACTAAATTGAGACAAAAAAACTCAGATACTAAATTGAACATTAAAATCAAATATAGGTACCAAACGATTCGTTAACCCTTAAATATAAATCCTTTAACTATTACAAATTTGTATTCGCTTTGCTTATTGATTGCGATAAATATTGATAAATGGAGAAGCAAAACTTGTAAAATAATGTTTTACTTTCGTTTTGCAACCATTATTTAAATCTCTTGCTTTCATGTTTAATATACATTGATTTGTTAATTCTTATCTGAACTCGAAAATTCGATTTGATCAACTTAAATCCTATTTTGATTTAAACTTGAATTGATTTAAATTTAAATTTGATTAAAACTCGAATCAAGAGCAAAATCAAGCATTTGGTGTTGGGGTCAAAATAAAATTATAAAAGAACCAAAACTAAATATTTTGTTTTAAAAAGATCTAAATTGAATTATTGATAATTGGAAAGGACCAAAACTGATATTATTCGATTTAACCAAGGGAGATCAAGGCCCTACCTATACCTTGACTGGAAATGACTTGAGCATGTATCTAAAAATAACCCAAACTTATAATAACTCAACTTGGAAAACTTAAACTTTAAACCCGAAATGAACTCTAATCGAAATAATTCAAAAATTTTAAAATCTAAATTAATCCAAAATTATATGTTTGTAAAATTGAAAGGTGCAAAACGTTATTTTTTCATGGTTTACTTATAATTCCAAATTTCTAATTTAAATGTGGGATTGTCAGCCCACCTTTTATTATTTCTTCTTCGCACGTCTGCTTTGCTACTGTCTTCTGTTAGGTATAAAAACCTAACAATCACTGATTTTGACATGTGGGAGATGTCATACAATGCATGCTTATATATATATAGTTGTTTTCATGATAGTTTCCTGAGATGTTTATATCTTATCTTAAAAGATAGCATGGATTCGGATATTGATCTTTATGCACATTTGACTGTTTATGATGAAGAGAATTCTGAAATGAAGTGTTGAAAGGTCTTAATTCGTACCTGTAGGATCTTTAGGTCAAAGATTTGTCTTTTGAATGAAATGAATTGTTTGTTAGTCTATTACTTGAATTCAATAACTTAAAAACATATACTTTGAAAATCTTGGACCGCAATATTTTGTTCAAGGGAGAATTCATGTAAGATTCAAGTCCTTGTGGAACCATAAAAACTTTAAAAATATTAACTCTATTCAATAGTAAATGATTTTTTTAAAAAAAAATAAATGTTAATTTTATTCCAATTTGGCTTTATTCAAATCCTTTTAATAGTATAGGGACTAAATTGATCCATTCAATAATAGAGGGACTAATTTAAACATATTCCAATAATAGAAGGACCTTATATATACATTCACCTTTTTAAATCCCAACCCCAGCCAAAAAGAGTATCGTCACGACACCATTAAAGATAACTGTCACAACATATTCAATCTCATTCTTTTTTTTTCTAAACTCACCAACCCCAAAACGGGATACATATAGGTCATATCTTAACCTGAATTTAAATTGGACTTTATCAAAGAGGCAATCGTATTATGAGGGACTCAATCCAAACCCTTGTTTTCCTATAAATATCCCCCTCTTCCAAGATCAAAGGCAAGGGTGATATACAAGAGAAACCATTAACACCATCTTGGACCTCCATCTTTAATGACTCTTCGCACCACTCTTGGTGTGAACCACTATAGCAAACCACTCTAAAACTTTGTACAACTTAATTGTTATAACGATTGGCACCACATGTGGAAATCTAGATGAAAAACTATGGTTCAATTGACCCAAACATCCTAGAAGTGCAAGAACATTAGGTCGACTATGAGCATTACTAGAACCAATATTATAACCAGTATGGATATGGACATAAACAATATGGTCAAAAGGTAGTACTAGTACAATAATAAGTAGCAATATCGTCAGCAACAACCAAGGATGGAATATCAGAGGTAGACTACTTACAGCCAATATGGTTAACCATTCAATCAAGGAGAATACTACCAACAACCTCAAGCTCAAGCTATATGAGTAGCTACAGCCTTAAGGAACCCCACCATGCAGAATAATACTCTCTCATCACAACAATACACCAAACTATATGAGTAGCTCAAGCTCTTGTTAGAAAAATACAACCAACAAGAAGAGACTATATGATAGTACGCTCAAATCATTTGTGAATTAATGGTAGAACAAAACAATCTAGAAACAACAAATTTAACACCAAGGAATGACAATATAACTTCATCAACAACTAGGCATAGGAATCACCTAGGTAGGGCAAGATTGAGGGAGTAGGGAGTAGCCCAAAAGGAGTGGGCGTGGTGCCAACTAGCTCCTCTTTCGAACGACAAATAGAGGCATTAAGGAGAGAAATGGTCCAATTGAAGGAATTGAAGAAGCTAGGAAAGGCTTTATCGGTCTAATACAGAAATGGTCCATTGACTTCCTAGGTCGCTTTAGAGCCAATTCCAATTTCCTTTAATCTAGTAAAGTAGATTATAAGAGAATAAAAGATCCAAGAGACCACTTCTTAGGAAATCTATAAAGGTTTATGTAGATGACATGTTCTTCCATGGAATGGTGTGTGAAAAATTAGCAAATGTTTTTACCATCTTGACAAAACATGGTATGAGATTGATCCTTGCCAAGTGCACTTCTGCAGTTGGCATAGTAAATTTTTAGGACTTATGGTCTCACAAAGAGTAATAGAGCGCAACCTAAATATATTAAAGTTGTGTTAGGTCTTCACCCATCAAGGAATACTAAAGAAATTCAAAAGTTGATTGGAGGGCTAGCAGCCCTCCGTAGGTTTGTTTTGATGTCAACAAGCAAATTTCTTCTATTCTTTAAAGCATTGAAAACCGCAACCATATACAACAAAGATCTCTCTTTCACTAAAAAATAACATCCTTTCGCCCCAAAATGGCAATATCAAAGAAGTTCACTTTATAAACTTCTCTTCAACTAGGGGACAATTGTTATACAATCCATGTTTTAACACCACCATGCCACAAAGTGCATTGTCACGATGCTATCAAAGACAATTGCCACATCAAAACCAATCTCATTAATGGTTCCAATTTCTCAGGCTCACCAACCTTACATCGGATACATCCAAGCCATACCTTAAATTGAGTTTAAATTGGACTCTACTAAAGAGGCAATTATGTAATAAGGGACCCACTCCTTCATTTTCCTATAAGTATCTCTCTCTTCCAAGATCAAAAGAGGAGGATATACAAGAGAAACCATTAACCATCACTCTACTTAAACATTATCCTAAAACTTCATCTTTAGTGATTCTCCACACCATTTGCAATGTAAACCACTACAACAAATTACCCTAATGCTCTATATAACTTAAATATTATAATATATATATATATGCATTAACATCCCGATTTATTATAATTCTCAGAATGAAATATTGATATAATTTGGTTAGTTTCTTTTCCAAATTCGATAATATTGATTGATGGCGTAACATAATATACATTCCTAGCTCACAAACTCAAACACCAAAATTCAAGCTCCCCGAATTTTGTAAGGTAATGTACCCCAAAAACCAAGTATAACATCTTTGGATTTCATTGAATTTTCAGCTGAATGAAATTCAAAATTCAAGTAATTTTAGGCATATTCTTTTATGACAATCTTTAACTTGTAAATGAGTTAAAAAAGAATTTTCTTTTTTACATTTATGTTAAAATTGTAAGTGGATATTATTTTTTTAAATAATAAGTGGATAATTTATTCAAATTACTAAATACATATATGAGGTTATAATAATGAAAAAAAAAGTGATTATAATGATTTCTATGAGTAAAGTCCCATTAGATCCTCTTGCATGTCATGGACCACGTATTCATAATTTAATCCATCTTTAATCTTAATTGATTAAAATATCAAAATACATCTTAAAGATGGTATTGTTGAATTTATATATAATTTTAATTATTTGAATATTGAATCACATCTTAAAGATACATTCTAATAAAATCACAATTTTTATGGACATCTTGAAGATGAATACCAGTAAAACTCAATCTTTCTTTGACATTTTTGATTGAATAACCTAACCCATAATTCAATAATTCTTTAATCTTCATTGACTTAAACAGAGAAAATGCTTATAAAAAACGAATCTTCCTTTATTATTTTTCACAAATAGTTTAACTTATATTAATTGACTTAAATATCGAAAAACATCAACAATACATGCAAGAATCTTCCATTTTTCATTTTCACAAATATAACCAAACTCATGATAGCTTCACGACTTACACCAACGAAAACATGAACACAAATGATGATGTAGAGGACAAAGAGAGTTTAATATTAATATGATAACTAATAATAAGAGGGCAGCTAGCTAGGTTATTATTATGGTCCCTATTTTGACTTTAATGTTTGATTTATATGTAACCTAAGATACATACAAACCAAATCAGCAAATCTTTGTAAAGAAGAAAAATCCGGCTGATGTCTCCACACACTAAGTTTCTCTACAATATGACAATATGATTGATTCAAATCTCTAATTCGAACACGAAATAACCTTAACTTATAAGATTTTTTTTTTAAAAAAAACCTAAAAGAGAAAAGAAAATTCTTAAAGATCATTTTGATGATTACCCAAATTTGAATCATACTTTTAATAATAAAAGAAATTTGGAAACAAAGAAAATTTGGTATACAAGCCTAAAAATTGACCCATGCTTGATTAATATTAGCCCTCTTGGAAAAAAGAAAGAAAAGCAGCCCCACAAGAATGAAAAACCTGTGGGTGGGTGGCTGGCTATAGTTTATAGCTTGAGAAATCTCTGATGATAATACCATAAAAAGATTAAAAAAAATGGTCTAATTCTGATTTTAGTCCCTCTATTATAAAGTTATAAGTCCAAATTTATAACACCAGTAGCTATTGTTGTTAAAGTAATGACATGAAATTTCTTTTTATTGATATCTAGTCGCAACCAAAATCCCATGTGAAATTTCTTCCAAAACCTTTCATCGTCTTCATGCAAAATTGCCTTCACCCTCTATTCATGTATTATGTATATATACATGTACGTGTACATATACATATACATACACTTCCCTCCTTTCGCCATCTCTATAAAATGAACGACTCAAAGTCTCTTAAACCAAAGAAAAGAGCTGATAATCACCTTGTTTTCTTTCCCCTCTTCTTTAACCCTTCCTTTTACAAAGCTTTTGATTTACCATTAAAATGGCTGTAAGCTTCCCAATTCCATCATACTTCACAGCTATATTCATTATAAGCCGTTTGATGTCCATCATGGGGATATCAAAGCATTGGAACAATAAGCTTCTCCCCCCACTTGATAACATTACAGACAAGCTCTCCCTTGACCCTTCCGCCATTGAATCAGCTTCTCAAGATTTCGGTCACATTGTAAAATCCATCCCCAAAGCTGTTCTTCAACCTTCATCCATTGCTGACATTGCCTCCCTCATAAATTTCAGCTACAACAGTTCGATTCCCTTTACTATTGCAGCCAAAGGGCACGGCCATTCGGTGAGGGGCCAAGCGACGGCGAACGATGGGGTCGTCGTCGACATGACGTCGATGAAAATGCATCGGAACGGGACCGGAATCTGGGTCTCGAACGATGGGGTTTATGCAGATGTTGGTGGTGAACAGCTTTGGATCGATGTGTTGAATGCTACGTTGAAACATGGTGTTGCACCGGTTTCTTGGACTGATTATTTGTACCTTACAGTAGGTGGAACACTCTCTAATGGTGGAATTAGTGGTCAAACCTTTCGTTATGGTCCTCAAATCAGTAATGTTTATGAAATGGATGTTATAACAGGTAAGATATTTTCATTTTCTAATGCTGAAAAAGATAATAAAACATCAATAAATAAACTAATAAATTAACTAGCGGTTCATCTTGCCTTCAAATCTAGCTTCTGGAGTCTCATCATATACAACTACCATGTATAAATTTTTAATTTTGTCGTGACCAGTCATCATAAATATGTTTTGTAATGTTATTAATTCATTTATATTTTATATTAATTTAATTATATTTTGTAACTGTTACAACATGCATTTATAATTATTCTATATTTGTACTTATAAACTCTAAAATAGTAATTATTAATTTGGACTTAATTTTAAGGGTTTTAACAAGTTGGCTGCCTATAATTTATTATATAATGTCTATAAATGTATTCTTTAGGGCCCTACGATTAGGAAGCCAATGATGTTAGGGCATATACATTAATACAATATATAAAATGGTAATGCATTATTAAAAAAAAAAATTAAAAGGGGTGATTTAGGGACTAAACTAAATATTGGGTTTATATTTTATGTACAAATCCTTGATAAAATTTCAAGACTTTATTTACATGACAGTATGTAAGTTTGATTAATTATAGAATAATAAATTGTTTGTAGCACATGTTACGATTTACAGACAGGCAACATAGGATTCTCCAACGTTATATATTGCTTGTTTGCATGCATGCAGTTATTATGGAGGGCTAAATTATATATTTGTGATTCTTAAATTCAGGAAAAGCTGAGATTGTGACATGCTCTCCTAATAAGAATTCAGAGCTGTTTTATGCTGCTCTTGGAGGTTTAGGCCAGTTTGGAATAATAACCAGAGCAAGAATCCCACTTGAGCCAGCACCAAAAAGGGTAAATATTACATCTAATTTAAATTAGGGTTTAATTCTGCTTTTGAGCTTTTCTACTTTCATTTCTAAAAATTTTGTCTTTGTATTTGTCTAATATGAAAATTGAAATTCAATTAATAACACTGTTAATAAATTTTCATTAAATTTAAATATGAAGCAATTTAATTAACAAGTCAATTAACAATGTTATTAATTAGATTTAAAAAAAAAAAAAAAGAGTCCGTAAGGCAGATAGCATCTACTAGTATAAAATCATAGATCCTTCAATCCAGTTAGGCCAAGCCAACTTAGGGCATTACTACTCCATCGCCCGAACAAGCTACATAATAAAATCCAATGAAATTAAACAAAATTAGTAAACATTAGGTCTCATTAAGTAAATGACCCAAAAGAGTAGACTTTAATCTTAAAATCAAATAAGTATAAAGAATAAATTTTAAATCTCCAAAGATTATATAAAATTAAGACAAAACCCTTTGTTTAATTAACCCCATTGCTACTTATTTCATGTTCATCTCTAACTTTCATTTCTTTTTTGGGTTGAAATTTAACTTGGTTTATAACAGGTTAAATGGATAAGGATGTTGTACAACGATTTCACAGCTTTTACTAGAGACCAAGAGCTTTTAATCTCCATTAATGGAAGGCATGACAGTCATGCATTGGATTATTTAGAAGGTTCACTTTTAATGGATCATGGTTCACCAGATAATTGGAGATCGTCTTTTTTTCCACCCAAACATCACCCAAAAATAACTTCTTCGATTATCAATCATCGCATCATTTATTGTCTTGAAGTTGTCAAGCACTACGATGATCAAACTCAAAACACTGTGGACAAGGTAAATTATAAATCAATCATCACATTATCATTTGATGAATATATGGTTTTTAGGTCAACTTTCAGATTTAGTTTATGTGTTTTAATTTGGTATAATTTAGTTTATTTATTTTAGTAATATTTTTATTTAATTTTTAGTGTTGGTTATTCTGATTAAAATGTTTATATAAAATTTTCTTATTGCAACACAAAAAAAAAAAAAAATTTATCATGTGATGAGTTGGAAATGGTGATTTTTAGAAGTGATAAAGTAATATTTAGCCCCTAAATTGAGAAACTTTTTTCACTTTGATCCTTGAACATTTATTAGTCCACAGCTGTCCGGAAACTTGATGGGTTTTCTTAATTTAGTCTCTAAGCTTGGATTCTATTAAAGTATGATGATGTGGCACTTTGAAGCTTGTGCCTAATCATCACTTACAAATTTTTTATAATTTTTCTAATACTTTTTTAAAAAAATTTGTTGTATATTTTAAAAATTTCCAGGTGATATCATCAGACAGTAATGGAATCTGAGTTCAATGACTAAATTGAGAAAATTTGTCAAGTTTTGAAATTAATTTGAACCAAAAAAAAATTTAGGAACCAAATTGGGAAAAGTTTCATGGGCTAAATATTACTTTATCCCTAAGAAAAATTCATATGAGCATTTTAACTCAAATGTGTAATGGTATTTATTTGGATTAATTAACATTAATTATGCCAAATTTAACTATAGGGACTAAAACCATAAGTTGACCAATGATTTTATGTTGAATTATAGGGTAATAATTATTATTTTCTTTTGTGTGTGTGTATATATAGGAGTTGGAACAGCTTTTGAAAGGTTTGAGCTACATGCGTGGATTTATGTTCGAAAAAGATGTGTTATATGCAGAATTCTTGAATAGAGTCCTAAGAGGAGAGCTGAAAGCTAGGTCACAAGGGTTATGGGATGTTCCTCATCCATGGTTGAATCTTTTTATACCCAAATCTCAAATTCAAGGTTTCAATGATGGTGTTTTCAAGGGCATTGTCCTTGAACGAAACATTACTACAGGACCAGTCCTTCTTTACCCCATGAACAGAAAAAAGTAAATTGCTTTGCCTCTCCCTCCCCTTTCTATTTTAGGGTTAATTCCAACTGATATCCCGAACTTCAAATTGGTCCCCAAACTTTAAAATGCTCTAATTGAGTCATTAAAGTATCAATATCGTCTTTGTCAGTCCAACCATCAGCTTGGACATTAAATGCTAGCTCTGATCTAAAGTGAAGTGACACATGAATCATATTTTAAACACGTGCATCTACTACATAGCCAGCTTGAATCTAACGTGTTAAGAAAAATAGATTGTTCTCATTAACACAATATATTCAAGTTACCCATGTGATAGGTACAAACATGTTTAAAACTTAACTCTATGAGTTTTATATATACTTCCAGTAAGATCCGAGCTAATATTTAATACCTAATTATTGACAGCTAAGCTGACAACTAGACTTGATTGATGCGATAATAATACTTTAAAAACTTAATTAGAATTCAAGGGATGTCCGGTGGAATTAACCATATTATGATCCACAA
The DNA here is from genome assembly GCA_025698465.1 of Gossypium longicalyx. NCBI lineage: Eukaryota > Viridiplantae > Streptophyta > Magnoliopsida > Malvales > Malvaceae > Gossypium > Gossypium longicalyx. The sequence goes on along the minus strand of CM047001.1, from coordinate 81,063,892 downwards.
TTTTCTTGAGAACCAAACATCTTACGTCATGATGATTTGGCAGATGGGATGATAGGATGTCAGCTGTTATACCAGATGAAGAGATTTTCTACACGGTGGGGTTCTTGCATTCAAGTGGATTTGATGATTGGGAAGCTTTTGATGATCAAAATAAAGAAATATTGAAGTTTTGTGAAGAAGCTGGCATTGGGGTTAAACAATATCTTCCTCATTTCACTTCTAAGGATGAATGGGTTCAACATTTTGGTTCAAAATGGGAAACTTTCCAGCAGAGAAAATTTCAGTTTGATCCAAAAATGATATTGTCACCAGGACAAAGAATTTTCAATAACAATTAAGTCCTTTCTCCTCTTTTTTCTATTCTAGTTTTTATTGGCTTTCTAGGGGTTAAATGTAGTGCAAGTGTATAACTCTATGAGTTTAGCATATAATTGACACAATCTTGCTATAGGCTAGCTTTTAATATTGTCTACATTTTATTTTATAATAATAGTAATTATTATAAGGGTTAATATTTTAATGCATTAACTATATAATTCTATGCACTATTAATAAAATAGATGAATTTAGTTTTATTTTTTTGGATAATTATTAAATTTATACTTGAATTTTGGTCAAATGTGTAATTTGATATATAATTTTAATTTGGTGTAATTTTATACATGAAACTTGAATTATAGTTCATATGTATACATAAAACTTTAATTTTAATTCAGTTATACACATTTAAAAAAAATGAATACATATATTTATTTTCATATTATATTAATATAATTGTTTGTGTATGTAATGTCGACATAAAATTGTGCTAATTCGATAATATTATTAGTGATTTGTGAAAAATAAATTAAATCAATTTTTTATGTATAAAATCTTTTAAAAAAAAGTTCACATAAGACATTGTACATTAAATCAAAGTCCATGTATAGTTTTGATATTTATCCTCTTTGACTTATAATGTGTCATTATTTGCTTTACAAAAAATGCGTAGAATTAACACACTTTTAAAAATAAATAAAGTTTCATTAGATTACATGACACTTGAGTGAAAAATTTTATATAAAAATATATAAAATCAACACTAAAGATTGAACCCACACCCAAAGAATTTTATATCTCTCGATTTAATTTATCACCCCTATTAATATTAATATTTGGGTTAGTTTTTGGTAATTGATGGTGTACTTTTTTTATTCCATAAACCGTTTTAAAAAATTGTCATGTGTCTATTTTTTTTAATATTTTTTTATACCTTATAGAACACTTGTGAACCCTGACCCTTCTAGTGGAGTCAAAAAACTCTACTAACAGTGTACCAAATATTTTCCCTTAATTTTTTTATTAAAGTTGTAGTTTAAGTTATTTAATTTAAAAAATTATAAAATTATTGAAATAGATAAATACATTTATAATAAAAAATATTAATTTTTAAAAGTTTTGATGTTTTATTTTTTTCAAACTAAATTAATGTTTAATTAAATCATTATATCAATTCAATAAAAAATTATAAATAGTATTAGATAATAATTCAAAACAAAATCATTACCAAGAATATCCTAAAAGGCTCATATTTCATGTGCATGCATTTATGATTTATGTATAAATTAATAAGAGCATCCTAATAATTAGAGCTTATCTTCCTTCATGGTCTTACAATATTTAATAATAATACTCAAAAAATATAATATTATTCTACTATTCTATTTATAATTAAATGTGAGATTAGATGAGTGGTGCGTTTATCTGTGATTAGTGTAAAAACAATAGTGATAGTGAGATTAGATATTGTATCGTAAGACAAAAGGTAATCTAAACGCACTGCACTATACCCCACCGTCCATCCAAAGTAACCCTAAGTGGATAAGTTTAGTAGGCATTACATATACACATAAGGTAGTTTATGCTCCAGAGTCTTATATTTTTTGTACAATTAAAATTTAATCTCTTTATTTTTAATTTTAGGAGTTTAGTCTCTTTACTCTTTTTATCTAATAATTAAAGCACAGTTAATAACACCATCAAAAGAATTTCGTTAAATTAAATTATGTGACATTTTAAAATAAAAAAATTTATTTACATAATCAATTTAAATTCATGTGGAAGTCGATAAGCAAAGATGAAAAATGATACACAATCCAATTTAGAATAAAAAACCATACAATCCTATCTATAATTTTTCTTATTTCACCTTCCATGTCGGGACGACACCCCCCTCAAATGGCAAATTATTATTTTAGTCTCTTTTAAGTTTTTAAAATTATAAATTAGATTAATTGTAAAAATACACTTTGGCTCTCAAGGATGAAAAAGTTTTCAATTTAACCACTTTAAAAATATTCTAAAATAACAAGCATATACAGAGATAAAATTATACTTTTAACTCTTTTAAAATTTATTATTTAATTTTGAGCCCCAAAAGATAAACTTTTAACTTTATCCCTATTCCATACGTATAAGATTCGCCGCGTGTATAATATTTATCACATGACCAAATCTTTTTATTTTAAAAATAATACACAATCCAATTTAATCAAATTCTTTTAACCGTATTACAGATGGACTTTAATCGTTAAATCAAAATTAGAATTAAAAATAGAAAATTTTAATTTTTAAATGGGAAAAAAGTAAAAGAAATAATTAAAGGAGAAAAAAAATAAAGAGTATGATTGGTGTGGTAGGCAGCATTGCCTCCAATAGTGAAGGCACATCAATTAACACTACCACTTTATATCAAGGTAGCTAAACAATGTCTATTAAAAAGGGTACAGCTTTTAGGGTTTCATATTCCCTTCACTTTATTTTTAAAATAAAAAAACTATAGTATTAATTTAGTATGTGAATTATGATGTTAGCCGCAAGAATCACATTAAAAATAATTTATTTTCTCTTTTTTTTTCCTTTTTTTTTTTAAATGCTTATTATAGTGTTTCACAATGTTGGCATCTCTTACTGCATATTGCTTAAAACCAGGAGACATAAACAGCATTTTGGCTGCTCCTTTTCCCATCATTTATTTATTACCAATAAAAGCTTGTTTGTGTTTTTAATTCTTTGTTAATCACTGTCTTAATTCCAACACCATTATTATGTTGTAGATTATTAACATCTTCTTTTCATATGTAACATGTTGTAGGATAAGCAAATATTTTCTTTTTCAAATTCGTATAATAGAAATTTAATCATTAATATTTATATATTTTATTAATTTAATTTTTATTTTTTAAAAAAAATTAACTTTCAATGTTTACACATTGTGTAATTTGATTTTTTTTATATTTTTTTGTGACATTAAAAGTTTATTTTAAAATAATGAGAAAAGATGAAAATTATGATCTTGAATTTTTTAATATTTTCATTTTTGGTATACGTTAGATCAAATTTAGTTGATAACTTATTTTAGCTTTTTAGGTGAAAGAAAAACAAAACTACCAAAAAAAAAAAATAGATTGTACAATGTATAAATATTGAGAGTTAAATATGCTATTATGCCAATTTTAAAAACTGTTTCGTCATCTTTCCATTAGTCATTTAACGACTGGTGACCAAAAAGATAAAACCGAATAGTTGGGTGACCAAAAAAGAAACTTATCAATAGTTGGGTGGGTATCAGTAATTTACCCTTTTATTTAATTATGAAAAATGTGTGTTTATAGTTAATGAAAAATGTTTTTTTTTTATGTAGATCAAATTCGATTAACATGAAAAAATTAGGTTACAATTATGAAAATGAGTAATTAAAGACAATTATGTGTAAATACTTTTACTTTTAAATATGAACCCAAAAAAAGTTAATTATGCTTAAATACATTTTTCATACTACTATTTCTTTTATATTTACTAAATATATTGTGAATGTATCATATTATCAAAGGTCTTAAAATTAGGAATAAAGCCAATTGAATCGAGAATCAATTAGTTTGACAGTTCAATCATAAAGGTTAAACTAAAAAATTAGATAATCAAGTCAAATCAATGTTGTTTGAATTAGATAGTCTAGTTGAGCCAATTAGACTAAAAATTGTTCAAGGTATCGATTTGAAGAAAGTCATTAAATCATTTGATCCGAAAATTAATACAGACTAATTAAACCAGACAAAAAAAATTGAACCCGATTTTTAAATTTTTTTATAATTTATTTAATCAAACCGATTAAATCGATAACCTGATTGGTTAGATCAACGGTCCAGTTTTGAAAAACTGGAACCTTGAACCGACTGGACTTTTTCAGTATATTTTTTATTCAACCCTGATCTTATCTATTTTGTGTTTTAGGTGCTAGTTCAACTATTAAAACCAATTATTATTCTATTCAATTCTAAAATGAGGCCTCTTCTTTGGACTGAAGCCACAAGGGATGGACCAACCAGCCTGCCTGGCCAGTAAAGCTCCTACCCACCCACAAATTCTTCACTTATGGGTTTACCAGCCCCCTGGGTTTTAGGGTGATATCGCCACCTGCCTACAACAATAATGTTCCAACTCTAGAAATAATATTGTTGAAAAAAATTTATATGTTTAGATATTCAAAGATAACGGTGTAAAATATTTAATATTTAATTTAAATTTTAAGATTAATTTGATCATTTTTAATTGCTATTATTATTATGTTTAAACTTTTAATGATTTTGTTAATAAAATAATATTAGTGTTTGAATTTGTTATATTTTGTATTTGTTAAATACAGTCTTATGAATGTGACTTAATTCAAGTTTTAGGATTGATTGATGAAATTCAATTGCTAATATTTCATCAAATAAACTCTAAAACACGAATTAAACACTAAGAAGTTAACACCGCTACTTTCATGTACCAAAATGTATTACTTTTGTCAAATACAAGCACCTTGGACCAAAAAATAACATAGGTTCCTCATCAGAAAAAGTATTAAACTCAAGTACCAAATTATGCATTAAACTTTTTTTTTATTAGTACCTAGAAATATTCAAGCAGATAAATATATAAATCAATATCGAATAAGTGTTGAGTGCAATGATAAAATATATCATTTTCTTAAGAAAATAACGTAAATTCAAAATTTTAAAAATATATTATTGATAGAAATAATCATAAACTTTAAAAAAAAATTATTTTTTATAAATAGTAAAATTTTAATTGAATGTTACTAATTGACAAAAGTATTCATTTTCCATGTGGGGCACATGTATAGTATCAACATCATATGCAGTTGTCTAATTTTAATTCGAAACATGAGCTTCATATTTATCTAAGTTTATTCATATTTGTAAATGGTTAACTTAAAAATTAATTATTTCGCTTTTGTTGTCTTGGTCTCAACTCAACACTAAACAAGTCTGAACTAGTTGAATACTTGTGTCAAAAATTCTCCGAGTCGATTTGCCATTTCCAAAAAGGATATAATTGATAACTCGAAGTTGCATATTATATTTTTCCCGAAATGGATCCTGGGGGAAGAGTGCTGCTAAATTTAGACCATCTGGTATTTCATATGGGGTTACAGGTCGAACCAAAACAAAATATTTTTTCTTGGTAGGAGTGATCTGTTGGACATGGATCCAATTTTTCAATTTTTTTTTATTCCTTAGAGTTTGCTTTGCTCGTTCTTGGTGGTATCAAGATGCCACTGTGACTTTATTTATTGGTCTGAGTAAGATACGACTTATTTGAAAATTAATTCAATGAACGAACAATTCATAAAAACAAAGCTTTCTGTCCTATTCCATATATTCTATAGCTCCTTACCGTGTTAATTATCAATTATTAGGTATTGATATTCATGGGCAATAGAAATTAATATTTAGGGATAGATATTACCTTTCTTACGGTGTAAAGTTTTTAGAAATTCAATTTTTCACACATATCTTTTTTTTATTTTAAATTTAGGCTCAAACATATTCTTTTTAATATTTTATTTATTATTTATTATTTAGTCATTTGATATTTTTTTCGTTAATTAAATATGCGAATATAAACTTTAACATATTTTTAATGATAATTTTTAATGTCGTGCATGTTACATGTGATTCACATATTTATTGTTTTAATTCATAAAATAAGTTTTTTTTTGAAAAATAAAATAAGATATTTTTATTTCATGTAATTAAAGTAAAAAAAATATTATTTGAATTATTTAACGTAATAAAAATATATTAATTATTTTGATAATTAAATATTAACAATAAAAGCTTCAAATCATAATTAAACTATGAATGAAAAATGAAGCTCAAACTTTTCGTGATATTTTAGCTATTAATTTAATGAAAATCAATCGAGTTGTAACTTCATTTTAGATGGGATCTAGACATTTTTGAGTTTAGATATATTCATAGTGTTTGAAGATTTATCTCATAGCTTTGAAACGTACTTTGAATTACTCAATTTTGAGTTTAGAATATTAAGTTATGATTATTTTAGTAAAGACTAGGCGATCAGAATTTTTTTATTGGATTATTACGAAAACTACAAGTTTTGGACTTGTAATTCCAGTTTAATTCATATTGGGTTCAACTTTTAGACTTAATTTTTATTATATACGAGCT